>OZ004258.1:0-1200000 GCA_963924405.1 [Candida] anglica
ATACACCCATACATATTTACGTCATGTGATATGGTAATTAACATAAAGAAAAACATAGAACAACCGACGAATTCAACACATAATGAGTCTCAACCCCTTAAGATTGGATTTTACTACATCTACATTAAAAATAAATAGAAATCTAACTTCAGACCATTCTGATTATGAAGTGGTAACCTTTTGTTTTATCAATTGTCAAAGGAGAAAGTTCTGGCGGGTACTTTTTCTTACACTTTGGAAAAAAATCCAAGCTATATTATATAGATTGCTAAAAACTGAAGAGTTACCATTTGACGGATATTGACGTCAGCAACTTTGTCTTCATTATTACTTAAAGATATGAGCAAATCTCACCCACAATCTTCATTAGTTGAATACCTATATATATCGTAAAGTGAGTCAAATATGAATATGTAGAAAATCTAGAATTGAACAGAGTATTTGGAGTCATTTGGAATAGTCAGGTATTGATTGAAGCTTCATGTTTGAGAGAGAGTATGGCCATGAATTCACCGTTAAAGTTCCCTTCAATAATTCGTGATTAGTTGAGTTGAATAATCTCACATCAATTGAAAATACCTTAAAGTCAATCTTTGAGGCGTTAAGAACTCTAAAATATAGCTATAAAAGTTAATCACAATTGTGTATTGCTTCCCACATTAAATTGGTTCCATTTTGTGACACTTTATGGCCATCTACCTTTTAGTTAAAACGACAATGGCTCATGGAAAACAACTAAGAACAACTTGTTATAATTCATACATATACAGATTCTAGTTCATCGAGTACAAGACATTGAAAAAATCATCCAGTATCAAGAATTTAGCTATCACTAAAACATGCTATAAATTGGCTCTATGACTTGAAACGTTACTTGTGTTATACTTGGGAAATAAAGTTACAATGATAATATTTCATAAAGTATATTGTAATACATAAACAATTATAGTATCTTAGCTATTTCAGCTCCCAAAAACTCACATGTTGCTGCTGTGCGTGAAAAAATTACTTATTGCATCCAGAAGGGACCAAGAGGCTGTAAAAACAAAGCCTTAATTGCAGCAACAATAATACTTCCTAATCCATCCAAGTCGGTAAGGGAGAATACATTGGAAATAGCAACAACCTTATTACATCCTTGAGGTGCTGGAGTACCGTTTAATCTAGCCTTGACAAACTCGAATGCATCTCCAGCACCCAATACTGCTTGCGTAATATGACCGCCAACCTCATCTTGACGATATGAAATAGATACTCCTTGAGAACACCATTTATTATACAACAAATCGGTATCAGAAGCTGGTACAATTTCATCATGGAGGGAATCATAAAAGAATAATGGTATATCAGGAACAAGGTCACTTAATAATGCGTTGTTTGAAGATGTGACATTTTTGACAATTGGATCATCTAAAGCATTTATTCCGACCGAAATAAATTGCTCTAGTTTAGCGAACGGGTACGACAAAAGATCACCTAGTAAACAAATTGTATTCGTCTTTCTAAAATAGTCGAGCTGGGATGGAAAGACATTGTTGGTAATGTAATCATTCAAAGCAGAGTACTCATGTGACAATCCATTAATCGCTGTAATAACAAAGCCTGCAAAGATTGTTCCAAGATTGAATCTAGCAATGTGGTCAATATCAACAATAATACCTCCAAGTGCTGCCCCTACAATATTAAGTTCAGGTGCATATGTTTTATGATACATAGCCCCCCACTCTGTTCCCAAAGATCCACCAGAATATCCCCAAAGTGCAATAGTTGGATTACTACTGAGTCCAGTAGTATTACTAGTCTGAATAACAGCCCTAATTGCATTCAAAACAATTTTACCTGCAGAATGTGCAGCAACAAAGGTAGATTTTGGCCCTTCATGATCTGGCACCACAACATACCAACCTTGATTCAATCCACCTTGAACCAATAATTGTTCAATTTGGGCGGTGACAATAGTATCCGGGTTTGATCCTAATTGCATAGCATATGATGGAGAGCAGTTAATATTTGATGCATCTTCTGCAACTTGATAAGACAATAATTTATTTGGGTCAGCATTCTTTGGAATGAAGAGGGTGGCCACTGCAGCAATAGGATTTCCAAAACTATCTTCCGAGCGGACTAAGTATTGGTAAGCTCCTTCAATCTTTTCTGGAATCACAACAATCCCAAAAGTGTGGTCTTGTTTCCGGCTCTTCAAAATTGCACCCAAAGGCTGCGATTCAAACCCAGGTGGAGGAGAATAGAAGGAGTCATCCGAAGGTTGTGTTGGGAGGAAGTCTCTTTTTACCTTGAACCCAGTAGCAGGAGCTGCAAATACAGCCAGGAAAAAAAGATTAGAGATAAATAACCAAAGTAATTGCATTACTGTTTTATATTTGACTTACAATATTATTTATTAGAATTATTGAAATTATTCTCACCTCTTTATACCTTTCCATCTGACTAACGGAGTTATTAAAAACATTAATAATTTCATTTGTTATTGAAGAACCTGATATCTCCGTCTATACTTGTAGATATGTTGACAATTTCACAATGAGTACTATTTCAATAACTACTTTGACAGCTGTTATTCCATCGTATTCATTACTTTTAAGGTTTAAGAAATGAAATTTCTCGATGACTACGTAGTCGCAGCACGGCGGCTTAATGGCGCGTCGTTTTTTTTGAAACTGAATAACAGCAAATCTTAGCAAGTACTACCATTCACCTAGTATCGATTATGCTGCTACAATAGAAAGTAATAATATCTTTATCTTGTAAAGTACTGAAGTTTATTACTGATGTTTATAATAGGAGCTTTGTTTTTATGATTGAAACAACTTTTATGATCAATGGAACTGACGTTTATGACTCGTAACCTTTGCAGTGTGCATATCGAAGGCGGTCAAAAGTAAACAACTTTAAAATCTTATAGCCGAAATAAACAATTGTTGTAGCCAGTTTGCTCCGACATCCCTTCTCTCTGGTAAAATCTCCACCTATAACCTATAAGTATAATTTCACTATTAAGGTTATTCTGAATGTATTTGGTTCAAAAATCCTCATTACAGTTATGTATTAAAAAAAAATCACATGTTTGATCATCACTGTTCCTTTCAATTTAATACATCGTACATTTAGCTTGACTTAATATGAAATTATTATGCTAATTGATTGATTGATTGTATACTTTCAAATGCACGCAAATCGACTTATATTTTCGTCACAATATAGACCTGAGAGCAATATTGATTACATTATTTACTTATTAATATTGCAAATAAAAGAAGAATGCAAACTTTGTAACATTGCAACAGTTCGTCGTTACATTGAAGAATAAACATACTTTTCCTAGTTTTAATGAATTCCCCGCGGAGTTTGTAAGAGATTTTCAATTACACTATTTGATATTTTCAATTTGTTGCGCAAGCAAAATGCACTCTAATCACTCTACACGTGCCAATGAAACCATAATTAAGCTTATTTCATACAATGTGGAGACAAAAATAATTTGCAACCACTGTTGCACTTAGGCACAACCTTTAAAAATTCAGGTGGTTTAATTTTACATCTATTTTAACAGTGGGGAAGTTTTCGAAATCTAGGTATTTAGAATAAGGTATTCGTATTCGAAAAAGGGTTCAACCACTATACTTGTGCAAAACTTATTGCATCCAAAATGGACCAAGAGGTTGCAAAAATAAAGTTTTAATGGCAGCAGCGATTACACTTCCTAACCCTTCCAAATCAGTAACGGAAAAAACATTGGAAATATGAACAACCTTATTACATCCTTGAGGTGCTGGAGTACCGTTTAATCTAGCCTTGACAAACTCAAATGCATATCCAGCTCCTAAAACCATTTGCGTGATATGACCACCAATCTCATCTTGACGATATGAAATTGGAACTCCTGCAGCACACCATTTGTCATACAATTTATCAGTATCAGAAGCTGGAATAATTTCATCTTTGCTTGAAGTGTAAAAAAGTAATGGTATGTCTGGGACAAGGTCACTTAATAATGCGTTGTTTGAAGATGTGACATTTTTGACAATAGGGTTATCTAATGCCTTAATTCCAATAGAAACAAATTGCTCAAGTTTAACAAATGGGTAAGACAAAAGATCCCCTAATAAGCAGACTGTATCTGACTTTCTAAAATAGTCGAGCTGGGATGGGAACACATTTTTGTTGATATAATCATTCAAAGCAGGATACTCATGCGATAATCCATTAATTGCTGTAATAACAAAACCGGCAAAGAGTGTTCCAAGATTATATCTAGCGACATGGTCAATATCAGCAATGATACCACCAAGAGCTGCTCCAACAATATTAAGCTCGGGCGCATATGATTTACGATACATAGCACCCCACTCTGTCCCCAAAGATCCACCAGAATATCCCCAAAGTGCAATTCTTGGGTTACTACTGAGTCCAGTAGTATTACCAGTTTGAAGAACAGCCCTAATCGCATTCAAAACAATTTTACCTGCAGAATGTGCAGCAACAAAGGTAGATTTTGGCCCTTCATGATCTGGCACCACAACATACCAACCTTGATTCAATCCACCTTGAACCAATAATTGTTCAATCTGTGTTGTCACAATGGTGTCAGGGTTTGCGCCTAATTGCAAAGCATACGATGGAGAACAGTCAATATTCGATGCATCTTCAGCTGCTTGATAAGATAATAACTTATTTGGGTCAGCATTCTTTGGAATAAATAGGGTAGCAGCTGCGGCAATAGGATTTCCAAAACTATCTTCCGAGCGGACTAAGTATTGGTAAGCTCCTTCAATCTTTTCTGGAATCACAACAACCCCAAAAGTGTGGTCTTGTTTCCGGCTCTTCAAAATTGCACCCAAAGGCTGCGATTCAAACCCAGGTGGAGGAGAATAGAAGGGATCTTTAGAAGGCTGAGTTGGGAGGAAACCTCTTTCTACCTTGTATTCAGTAGCAGGAGCTGCCAATATAACCAGGAGAAACAAATTAGAGATTAGAAGCCAAAGTAGTTGCATGTTATGGTATACTAATAAAACCAGATTATTTCTATCAAGATTATTTACTGCTACTTATATAGTTCTAGTGAATGTGAAGGACTCATATTTGTATTTATCAGGAACTACCATAAAGTGATCTAGACTTCTTAAATCATGAAATAAAAATATAGATTGCTAAAGATTATAGCATGAAAAGACGTTAGACATTTAAGTTGTAAACATTGAAATAGTGAAGAAAGTTCTCAGTATAAAGTTAAAAGTACCAAAAGGGGGGGTAGCGCGTTAACAATGGACTCCACATAAGAGAATGTTCCAAATTCAGGGGAAAAGCACCCTAAACGGGGTACCATTCCAATCATATGTTATTCCATTTCATCTGTAATGTCATCGGTTACCGACGGTTTAGAACCGACACAATGCATGATGGAAAATGAAGTTGTTTTATGCACTCTTTTTATGCAAAGTTGAGATATATATATAAATTTTGTTGCGCATTACTGAAGAAAATAGATCCAAGACTTTGTGAAGGACGAAGGAAGAAGACAAAATCAACTAAATACTATCGAAAAGTAGAAAAGAGATTTTATCTCTGAGGACCATTTTGATTGCTATTTCTAGCGCGGGATATAGTCTAATTTCAAGCTACAATAGCATTATAGTTCTAGATTTTGCTCTACCTCAAAACATTCATGTTTTATGTATATGCTTTAGCAATCAAATGTCGCGTCTTTTTAAGGTCTAGGCAAATACTGTAGGAAAACGCGAAGTTGAAATCTGTCTGTCCTCGAGGTATATAGACACTGTTTGTTGACATATGTATGAAGTTATATGCAGGATCTACAAAACAGGAAGAGAACCACATGCAAATCAGAGCCTTGAACGCATCATTTAGTAAGAAATCTGAAATGTGTATCAAATTCAGAATATTGTTTACTGGTGAACCACGTTTGTTTGATTGTCAATATTAAGACGTACACAAGTGTTTACAACTCATTTTTTCAGTGAAGTGGATATGAAACAAAGAATTAATTCAAATATACCTTTGAAGATTTACAGTAAACGAATTATAACATCCTTGGCTAATTATTTCGAATATACAAGTGCTCAGATACAGCCCAACCATTCACGTGTTACAAATCACATGCCCACTCAAACGTTGATGGTTTATCTGGGGAAAATCTGAAGGGCACACCATTTCGCGTGCGAAAAGCCACAGTGAACCAACATGAGAAGTCTAAACAATACTCAAATACTAATGTAAAAGCGATATGCGAAAATGAATGATTTGCTCTATTGATGGCACCAATAACAACAAAAAAGACACGAGCAAGTGTGGCATGTGAACTATGCCGAGAGAGCAAGCTTAAATGTCTCAACGAGAACTCTACTTTACCTTGCAATCGATGCAATAGATTAGGATTGGAATGTAGATACCTATTACGTGATTCACAGCAAAAAAGGAAAGGAATTGCACAAAGATATAGCAAATATCAAAATAATGATAAACGTCAACATCTGGATACCACCGTTGCCATCTCTCCAACCAATACAGCTACTAAAGAAACCCGACCAAAACCTTTGAAAACCAAACCACCTAAACATGGCCACCCAGCTGAAGGTGCAACTGTTGTCCTTCCTCCTAAAAAAATAATTCTTGAAATTGCCACAATATTTTTTGCAAATCAATACCAAGGTATTTTTCCCTTCCTTCATAAGCCTTCGTTTCTTGCATTTCTTAGATCTGAAGAATTTGATCCACGAACATACATTTCAAAGGACTATTGTGCTAAATATTTCAGGGCAAGTTATGTGCTGTCTTTAAAATATCCAGATCCACTTCTTCTATTGGCAGTCTTGGCATTATGCTCACGATTACATCCTGAGATTGCAAGAATGTATGGAACATTTTCAGAGGATGACGATCCCGATGAATATATACCAAATTTTTCATCTAACGGTGGCAATGTAGGCGATGGAGTATCATCTCTTGCGGCATCGCGATATTTTGGATGGCATGCAAGAAATCATTTAAAACAGGTATTCGATAGCCCAACAATTCAAAGAGTGCAAGCATTGACACTATTGAGTAGTCATGAATGGGGTGAAGGAAATGAATCACGAAGTTATATGTATGTTGGAATTGCTGCTAGGATGGCCCTAGTATTGGGCCTTGGGAATGAAGCCAGTTTTCAAGAGGAGGATGATAAAGAAGAACAGAGCTATCACACAGATGAAATATCCCAATTCCTTTGCATTGAGAGCAAACGCAGAACAATGTGGTCCGTGTACATGATGGATCGATGCAATGGAAGTGGTAGAAATAGATCTCTGTGCATAAAAATTGAAGATGTTCCCATACGGCTACCCTGCCAAGAGCTAGATTTTTTCTTTGGCCGAGCTGGTGTGCTGACTGGGGATGCAAGTCCATCCCTTACTTTCAACGAGGCAATGTCTCAGCTTTCAGGCAATCTCGAAAAAAGTAATGGTAATGCCATCCATAATACATCAGGAGAGATCAGCAGAAGATTAGTATCTACAGTTGCACAAACATCACCATTTGGATTTCTTGTTATTTTATTTGAGATCTGGAAAAAAATTGCACGGTGGGTGGGTGAAGTTGGTGGACGATTGGATAAACTTCCTCCTTGGGATGAAAGCTCATCTTTTTTCCGCTTCTCTTTGGAACTTGACCACTTTGAAAAAGGACTTCCTAGTAGACTTGTATTCTCCACCTTCAACATGGATGCACATATTGCTGAAGGAACTGGTGGGCTTTATGGATACTTGCATAGTCTTTTCTTCTTGTGTCGCATATTTTTGAATAGAGAGTACTTCTATTGCAGTCCTCAATTGTTACCAAAAGCTTGGTGGGGAAATGCAACTCTTTCCCTTCTACAACTGATTGATAAAATGCATCTTTTGTTCACAACTTTAACTACGGTAAATCTGATGGTCGTGGCCCCATTTACTGGGTTTGAGGCGTTCACAATGTCCACCACCTGTATGTACATTGATGCATTTCCAGTAGATGTACTAAAGCTGTACTTCCCTCTGGAACTTTTACCAGAACAACAAGATGGCGACCAACAAGATATCAATGCCGCGGTTGATTTTATAAAAACAAAATACCAGCAAATGGGCATTAGTTCATTACAACTCCTTGGAGAGTGGAAAAAAGCCTGGAAGTTGGCTGGTTCTTGGTACGAAATGACATTAAAATTTAGAGATTCTCTTCAGAATAGTACCAAGAGGCGCCAACCATCAATACAAGATGATGAAGTGCACCATAAGTTACATGACTACGGAAATGGTAGCGTAAAAGAGGTTTACTTACCAACAAATGCAACATTTAAAAGACCAACTGACCAGATGCACATCCTGAATTTATTATCTGCAGAGGTTACACCAGAAGCAGAGAAATTTACAGGTGAAAATGGGAATGCGGAAAATACTTCAGATACACCTATTCTAGACTTCATTGATAACTTGGATTTTGCAAGCATAATACCTGGATGGTATGACGCAGTAAACATGTGAAGGCTTATTTAATTTTATTTATAGATATAAAAAATTTACCAAAAATACATTTATGGTTCAAAAATACGAAAACAAGCTAGAAAAGAAGTTCTGACCAAATAATTCTTTTCTTCCAAATTGGATATTGTTTTCAGAATAAGGAATGAATTCTTCAATAGTATCTACTAACTCAGAACTTCCTAACTCTTTTCCATTAATATCGTAGCTCTTAGCAAATACTCGTTTAATTTGCTCTCCTTCAATAGTAAGCTTAGTTTCAAACCCGTCTTTATCCGCCTTACCAATAAATGTTTCTTGCCCAGCTGCATCTTTAGTGAAGAATTTCCAGAGCTTAGTTTCGGTATCACCATTCCAGCTGACATAAACTGAAGTATCTCTACCTCTGGAAAACTCACTATAGACTGCAATACTCTCATTTGGGATACCCACCCAATTAAATTTGAAAGCCCGGTAATTCTCAGCTGCAACTCCAAGGTCTCCTGAATCCACGAAAGCATGGAAAATAGCTTCAGCCTTTGAATTGTACTCAGTGAGGGCACCTTCAGATCCCCAACCTACAAGTACATTTCCTGAAGGCAATACCTGTGTGGATCCTTGTGATTTAGACAAAAGATTGTATCCAAGAGGTGGAATAGCGTTGAACAATAACTTAGCTTCCCAGGTTTTTGTATTTACTTCAATAATTTTACCACTTGAGTATGGACTGTATGAAACAACTTTACCATTCTTATCTTCACTTCCTTGGGCAGAGTTGTCGTAAAACGAAATGACTGCACTATCCTTATTCACCTCAATGAATCTTGCATGGTGCTGAAACAGGAAAGTCAAGTTTCTTCCACTTTCAAAATCTGTAGAAGAAACTCCTGGGAGTCCACCTAATTTCCAAATAACTTCTCCAGTGGTTCCATCAATTTTATACAACGCAGCAGCATTTCTTGCCGATAAAAGGTAATCACCAGCTTCATCTTTATCCACAGAGTTAATATGAAAGTAGTCCCATGCATCACTTGAATTATAGCCAGCTCCAGCATGTCCCTCAGAAACGGACAATACAGATTCGTTAGGAGAAACATGGTCCAATGAAGACCATTCAAAAAGGACTTTTCCTGTTTCAATATCCAATTCTTGGAACTTCGAATCAACAATCCATTGTTGATCGGGTTTGGCTCCAAAATCGCTCAAATCACGAGGGGTTGGGTGATAAATCTGAATCAATCCTGAAGTTTCGTTTACAATATGAAACTCATGTTTATCCAATATCCGATGATTCCCAGCACGCAATTCCTTAATAGTCTCATAATTCTGATCTAAGAATGTAATATGGCCATGACCATGACCGTATCCCGGATTATGCGAGCCTTCGAACAGAAATAGAACATCTGAACCATTTACGCGACCTTTTTGAAAGTTTGTAGCCCAAATAGAAAAGTAAGAAAACCCTGACCAAACTAAATCTCCATCATTAGTAAAAATATATGGTGCAGCTTGACGAGGACCATGTGAGTTACCCACATCTGGAAATCCACTGAAGGGAGCCAAAAACAAATATCCATCTTCTACCTCTTCAGTAGCCTTGATTGTGATGTTCAATCTAGGAGGAGATAAGTCAGGACGGGATTTGAACTGCCAATCAGCAAGGGCTACTGGAAGTGCAAATAGTAAGAGAGAGTTAATTTTCATTATTTAGAACGTGTAAAGATCACTAAATTCTGGTTTAGACTACTTCAATATCATGGTTTATTCCCATGCTTTTATAGTTTTACTGTTAATTGATAGAATTGCAATTGAAGGTGTGGTGGTTGCAAAATACACGTGCACACATGCATGAATTTATACACTGTGGAGCTGTGGAACACACAAACCTACGGCTCGGTTCGGCTGAGCACTATGTGTGATTGCGAAAAAAATGATTGCGAAAAATATGCGATAACAGATCGAGCAACAAGTTTAACAAAACGTAAAAAAGTTAAAATATTCCTTTCTACTAATGGATACCCAAACCGAGTAATTAGAAATCTTAATCATTTCGGTTAATACTTGTAGTGTACATCTATCATATTATAAAAATCTATCAATAAACTAAGCACTTGTAGTTCTTCCTTTCGGTTGCGCATTCAAAATATCTCTACTTAAACAGAACACAAATGCAAGTGTACAGCATATACTGGAGAATAATTGAGCAAGCCTAATTGCATTCTCATAATCTTGAGCGACTATACCTTGCAATCTTGGAGGGAGGGAAGTAATAGCGTCAGTAGATTTAGTGATTTTACGAATGATTCTCGCAACCTCCTTTTGAGAAACTTCACCTTCCAAGTCTCTTAAAAGGTTAGATTTGAAGGCACCTTGAATAATTGCTGACACACAAGAGACTCCCCATACCCCTCCAATACTTCTCAGTAAGTAAATAGTAGAAGTTGAAGTTGCTTGACACAGGGCCAGAAATGCAAATACAAACGTAAAGAGACAAGAAGGAAAAGCCATTCCTTGCCCAAGATTTGCAGGGATAAGCATAAGATCAAGAAGTCTAGATGGTGTTGAGGGTTTTACCAAAAGGACGATAAAATTTCCTGCTGCCATTACAAAAGTTCCGGTATAGACAAGATAACGAAGAGCAGGTGGCCCCTTTCTTCCCATGATGAGGCCAGTGAGAACCCCACCAACTGGAGTTGATAACGATGGGATTGCAAGGCGAAGTCCCGCTTGAGAAGGCAGATCACCGAGAACGAATTGGAATAGTAATGGAAGCGCAAATAGATATGCATATGAGGAGAATCCTAGCATGAAGTTTTGAGCAAGCATTAAGATTGAAAATAAATCATTAAATCGTGCAATAGGAATGATTGGATGGAGGGTAGTGGGTTTAAGTTCTAGATGGATGAAATAAGCTAGAAGTAAAAAGCCGACCGTTGCCAAGGAAATAAGTTTTGCAGAAGTCCATGGTAACTCTGCACCTCCAAGTGTGAGGACAACAACTTGTATGGAAAGTGACAATACAAGAATAAGTGATCCCATATAGTCAATTTTCGCAGCAGCCAAGGAAACACCATATTCTATACGATTACCTGTACAATCTTCGGAATTAGCAGGCCCACCATTGGAATTGGATTCTTCAGCATCGTTTGTTTGTAGTAAATTATCAGTTGATGAATTTTCAACGGATGAATTTCTACTAGGGATTTGCTTATTAGTTACCGTGTGTGGATGAGTGAATTTTATCTCCGGTAAATATGCATACCCTACAAGAAGGGATAGTATTGCTGGAGGAATTTGCATAAAGAAACACCATCTCCAACCTACACTATCCAGAATGACCCCACCAAATGAAGCTCCGAATACAGCACCTAAACCCATGGCCAAATTTTGGAATGCTTGAAATAACCCTCTCTTTTCCTGCGGAACTATATCAGAATTAATCACAGTAGCTAAGGTCAAAAGTCCACCACCTCCAACACCAGCTAATGCTCTCAGAAGATTAAGAAATGTAAGGGTTGGTGCAATTGCACACCCTAAACACCCCACTGTGAATAGAACTATGGCAAAAAATACACACTGCCTACGACCTAAGACATCTGAAAATGATCCATAAAGAGGTTGAAATGCAGTCGATGTAATCAAATAAGAAGTGGTGATCCATGAAGCCAAATTTGCAGCTTGAAATTCGTTACCTATGGTGGTATATGTTGAGGCTGTAACAGTGGCATCAAATCCGGAAAGAAATACATTAGATAAAAGGGAGATTTCTATCCATACAAAGTTTGGAACTGATGAGAAGGAATTACCAAATTGATTTTTATTTGTGAGTACACCGACAGAGTGCTCCTCATCAACATTTGTTCCATAGTCAGGGATCTCTTCTTCTGTAACTAGCACAGATATTTCACTGAGTTTTTTCTTTAGAGAAGTCATGTTAAACATGATATGCAAGAAGGTTTCTACAACGAACAGAGAAGGTAATATCAATATATAGTTTATCCCCTTGCAAAATGCAAGCACAAAGGGGTTTTTTTTTTGCACTGTTCACACCAACTAGCACCACAGTTTCACCATGTCACGTTCGAATACTTATAGTTACCATGTACTAACAAGAAAATAAATTGATATAAGCAAATCTGATAATAGAAATTCTTATTTACTCATGTAAGAAGTTTAATTTATAGCTGAATACAGACAAATTACTCGTAAAATTTCTTGTGTTCTTGTGCAATTAATAGGTGAAGTAGTTCCTAATCCATCAAAATTTTTAGATAAGAATTTGCAATTCGCATATGCTCGAGGGATATCCCTGAAACAGCGAAAAAAAATAAAAATAAATTCTGTCTACAGATAATAACAAATAATACTGAAGTGATGTACGATTAGCTATATCTTTTAACGACGATATGGGTAGTCAGACCGCGTATTCCGGCTGGAATTACAAACGCATTAGGCAAGTTTTTTTTTTCACTCCACTCATGAAAAATTATTGTTTATTAAAAATATAATGTTTTAGGGGATACGACGCATGGCGGGTCAAAAGTAAAGTTTTCATAGCGAAAATATTTGACTCTGTTAGGGATCCAATGAATATAGAGCCGCAATTAGAGACTAAAATAGTTCTCGATTTTCTCACACATCTAAATTTGATTGATGTTTAAAGTTTGAAACATTAATTGTATGTAGAGCACTTTAGTAAGAACAAGGCGGTCTTAATGATAGCCAAAATCGCACAAAGAGAGAGGAGATAATACCCATCTCTTTGCCAAGAAACCAGTAGATTAAATCAATTACTGTAAATCGAATCTATACACTCACGTATTGCGGTAATTTCACTTGGCCCAGTACCACAACATCCCCCCATAATTTTAACATTGTTTGTTTTTATCCATTGAGTACAGTTAGCCTTCCACGCATCTCTTTGTACCCCAGTGGTGACGTACAGCGAAGTTTTCAAGTCATATTCTAAGCCTGCATTGGGATATACCACCAATGGATAGGATGTATTGCAGTTGTTGATACTTGCAATGATATCTCTTGACTGATCGAATTGAATACAATTTGCACCATATGCAACGAGATTATCCTTTATTATCTTGTGATCATCTAGGTATGATTGGATGGAGTCGACCACTTGCACAACAGTAGTGCCGTCACATATATGTTCTTTATCTTTAAAATTGAATGAGAGATAGAATGGTTTTGGTTTGTAACCAGATGAAAATAAATCCGTCATAAGCTTTAAAATTGCAATTGCCTCATTAAAATTTGGAATTGTTTCAAATGCCAATAAATCCACTCTTGGATCATTTAAAAAATATTCAACAATGCCCCTATGGAATTCTTTTAAGTCATCTATAGGAGAATCACCAAGGTTGTATTCGCCCGTATATTCTGCCCCATTAGCTAAAAACCCACCATAAGGTCCTACAGATCCACAGATATATGTGGGGCGAGGAGCGACGTTTTGTGTAGCAAAAGTTTTCTGTGCCGATTCACCAACATCAACAGCCTTTTCGTAACACTTTCTAATTTCCTCAGTAGATAAAGACGCATGTTTTTGCAAACCAAGCGTAGAAGCTTGGTATGTAGCAGTTGTGATAATATCAGCACCACTGTTCAAATAATCATAATGAATTTCTTGAATCAACTGTGGTTTTTTCAAAAGAATTAATGCTGACCAAAGAGGGTGATGTTGAATATTTAAATCCTCATCAATGAGTTGGTCCTTGAATTTTTGTTCTAATTGAGTACCAAGGGCACCATCTAGAACTAATGGCTTGATAGCTAGTTGTTCCTGGAAAGATGGTTTTGACATTTGTTCTACTTGTAGAAACTAATCTACATTTTAATTGAGATACTCAAAAAAGCCAAAAAAAAAGATTTTTGTTCAACAGAACTCAAAAACAGACTAAATCACGTGGAGTACATTGAAAATCACATACATGGGGGACTTTAAAAGTGGAAACCTTTCAATATTGTAAAAGGTGTATTATACATTACAATCATGTAGAAAGTATTCACCAGTATCTCAGTATCTTTTGTATATTGTTTTGTTTTTCTTTCTTTTGTCTTCAAAGCCCAAGGTTGGAATCACATTCCAACGTATGTACGGAAAATCGATGATTAAAATCTGTCAAAATGTAGCAAGACCAATCCAGACGTTAATCAAACTAATCGGATAAATAAAGCTAACGCCAATTTTCCAACTGGCCCCACTTCATTATTATGTATGACTTGAACAGGAAAACCTGGGGTAAGATAATCTTGCAAGTTCCTGATGTCCGAGAAAATAAACTCCGGTTCGGTTACGGGCCGAGAATCGTTATCTGGGGAAATTTTTCATGTCACACATATATATCTAGGTATATCCAAGTTATCTGTCAAAGTGAGAAAAATACATTCTTATATCCCTGAATGATTGCTTGAATATATTCTTCTATCGATATTTGACAACTTGTCCCTGTTGTCACCTTCTATCGTATATGTTTACGAAGGGACTGAAATCGAAAATAAAAAGAAACTTTTACTGAAAAGGGCCATTTCATAGTTCTAGGGAAGTGGAGCTTGCAGTGAACGATATTTTCTGATGTACCCTAAACTTTAGAAAATATCCAAACAGGACCAAGCAGTAGATATATACTATGTGAGTTTAAGGCAATAAAAATTGAAGAAGGGACATATGACCAGGTACATATACAGGAAGTGGCTACACTACCAAACAATTCACTATGGACGGAATGAATCGATAATTTTTCTTGGTTAGAAGGAATTTACTTGTCTATTCAAGGCGGAAACTGATTTGTATTTGGGAAATATCGATTGTTTTTTTTTTTGACCTTGCTCAATTACGCGGAATACATTAAAATAATGTTCTCTCCGTACAAAAAAAAGAAATATGATGTCCCCTCTACTTTCTCTCCTCTTTTGTTTGAGAGTAAAAAAATACTTGGATACTATGAAGAGCTAGAATCATATACCCCGTTCAAGGTGAATGATTGAATCCAACAATTTCGGAAAGGTTAATCGTTTTGTAAACTAACTCAAGGTATAGGCACGCATTTGATTTCCTCAAACACATAAATTTGTCATTAGCCAAGAAAAATGACAACGGAAACTGCTACTTACCTACAATGAAGCCGCATACTAAAACCTATGTCGTACGTATGATCGAGGAGAAATGTGAAAAGTCTCCGGGGTTGTGCATATCGAAGTGTAATGTAGTATGGGGGCGACAATCACTGAAACTCGTTTTGATGTGACTTTCTTGTCGTGTAGAGTTTTAAAGTGGAATTTTATTGTACTGTACGAGATGTCGATCGCCTTAAGAAAAAGAACAACGAAAAAGTTCCTTCGAAATCGGTCAAAATATTACCATTTCAAACATAAGATAAACGAATTATGTCTAATTAGACACCCTGAAACATCCGCCCCTCTCTCGTTGAACTGTGTATGCCGTGCTCTGATTAACATTTCTCAACCCCGCTTGTGAGGTTTTCCCGGGAGATTTCGAAAAAATAAAAAATACCAAGACTTTTTGCGTATAACTGCACTCTCTACAATTACCAAGTGCGGAGGACAAGAAATTTTTTACATTCTATCAACGAAGCGTATTTGTCATAATCTTTCCGGCAGAACTCCGAAACTCTCATACTTGGGAGTAAAATCTTGATGTTTTACTTCGCAAAAGTACTTTTGAACCTGTTATTGGATTGGTTAGGTGTGTCTAGAATGGCTGCAAAAGAGACCCTTCCTATCCACCTTCCGTATCTGGATATAAAGCCCCCAACCATAAAGTGGATTCGACCCCTCCACCCCGGACCAATACCTTTATTGCGTTTACCCCACATATAAGCACAATCGTAAATAAAAAAAAAAAAAAAAAAAAAAGAAAAAAGGAATTACGCTGCAACAGCGGCTTTTCTAACCTGGAACATATGTGTAGACCACATATGAATCAATCATTGAGTGGAGGATCCAGTAGGTATATAAGGAAGGCAAATGTATTGTATTTTAATCTCAATTAATCATCATCCAACTCTTATTGTTCTTACAGAATTGTACTGGCAGGTCCAAGTTTTTTATACAACAAAAAGAAACAATTTGACGTGAGATTCTGGTAAAAAATATTCGGAGACACTAAAAATATATTTGCAATAATTACTTAACTATGGGAAAAGAGAACGATTCTGTTTCCATCGAGTCGGTGTCGAGCACACCTGGCAGTCCTAATGAGAAGACTGTCGTCAAGCAAGAAAAAAAGAAAGAATTCCGTTGGAGAGTGGTTGACAACGAGTCTCCACCGGAGATTTACAACAAGACACTTTACCTTTCTGTCTTTGTCTTTGGTGTTTTAGGGTCAGCCAGAGGATTTGATGAAGGTTGTATTTCCGGAACTGTTGCTCAAAAGTCTTTTATTGAAGAGTTTGGACTTAAGTCCAAGCTTTTGACTCTCTCAGAGCAAGCCAATCTTAAGTCCAACATCACCTCAATGGTCCAATTGGGTTCCATTGGTGGTAGTGCCTTGGCCATGTGGACTGTTGATCGTTTTGGTAGAATTAGAACTTTGCAAGGGGTTTGTGTCTTATGGATTGCTGCTGCTATTATCCAGGCCACTTCCCATTCTGTTGGACAATTGTATGCTGGTCGTTTGATTGAAGGGTTTGCTATCGGTCAGACCACTACTATTGGTCCAACTTACATGTCTGAAGTTGCGCCAAAGGCCATCAGAGGTCTTTGTGGATGTATCTTTGCCGGTGCTGTATATTTTGGAATTATGACTGCTTACTTCGCTAACTATGGTACTGCCTTGCATGTCGTTGGTCGTAATCAATGGGTTATTCCAACTTCCATGAAGTGTGTTTTAGCCTTTCTTATTTTAGTTGGATCTACTTTCCTTTGTGTTGAATCTCCTCGTTGGCTTATGAAAATCGGTAATGATGATAAGGCTGCGAAAAACTTGTCGAGGCTTCGTGGGCTTCCAGTTGATCATCCATACATCTTGAGTGAAATCGCCGACATCAATGAACACGTTTTGAGAGAAAAGGAACAGACTAGTGGTAACACAATCTTGGGTAACTTTAGAGAAATTATCATGACCAAGTCCATCAGATATCCATTCTTTGCGGTTTGTTGTATGTCTCAACTTCTTGGGCAATGGTCTGGTGCCAACGCCATTACCATTTACTCTCCTGAACTTATGGCCTTGGCTGGTGCTGCAGGTACTGAAAAGCTTAAGATGACTGCTGTTTTAGGTGTGGTGAAGTTTATCTCTGCATACCTTTCTGCCTTCTTTATTATTGATTTCTTGGGTCGTAGACGTGCCCTTTACATCGGTATCACCGTGCAGTTAATATCCATTCTTTACTTTGCAATTTTCTTGACCATTGTTCCTGAAGCTGAAGAAGATCATCCAAACTTGTCAAATTCCCAATTTCATGCTGCACAGGCTGCCCTTGCAGCTCTTTTCCTTTCTGGTACTGGATGGACTATGGGATTCAACTCAATTCAATATCTTATTGGTTCTGAAATGTTCCCTCTTCGTATCCGTTCCTTTGCACAATCCCTTGTTATGGTGTTGCATTTTGCTAACCAATACGGTAACTCCAAGGCTCTTCCAAAGATGTTGCTTGCCATGGACAATTATGGTGCATTCTATTTCTTTGTCGCTGTTTTGGCCTGTTCTCTCTTTTGGGCTTACTTTTTCATCCCTGAAGTTTCTGGTCGTTCTTTGGAAAGTATTGAAGAAATCTTCTCATTGCCTTGGTACCTTGTTGGAAGACGTGGTGCTGAACTTTGTCCTGATCACTCCGAAATCAACAGAGTCACTCATAATGAAGAAGGTAATGGCAATGCTCATGGTGGTCATATTGATTACGAAACAAAGCCATCTGAAGAATTTTTGGAGGATGTTGAAGATGAAGGAGTATTGAAAAGGGCTAATAACACTAAATCTAATGGAAAAAATTAGGGTGTTAATTAGTTTTATAGTGAATTTAATATGAATTTATGTATAAATCTTTCATGTAATTAAATAAAATGACCATCCCTGATGGTTATTACCAGTACTATTTACTTTCACAGTACCTTGTTTCCCATCTGGAACTTTAATGATACTGCCATCAAGACAGAATCTACCTCTTCTAGCAGAGTTTTTGGCACTGACCTCCAATACAATGTCTTCACCCTTTTGGACCAGTTCATAAACCACTCGCTCGTCTTTAACATGTTTCCCACTGTCGTAGACTTTAGTCATGATATCAACAATGTATTCGGAACCACTGCTGGTGTTGAAAGCCACAAGCCATAACTTGTCATCTTTTACATCTCCTCTTGGCAGAATTTCAAATGGTTTTTCAAATCTTTTCGCTGGAGTGGCTAACCAATATGCAAATGGTCCTTCAATCAAAGTTTCATTGTCACCAATACGAGTTTCCCCATCGTATAATTGTACTTCTTCAAGATTAGTTTTGGCTGCAATTGCAAATCTTTGCACCCCATGCTTTCTCAATTCAGGAGTGTCACTATCTGCAACCAATGATGCATGGAACCCCCACGATAAAACAACAATAAACTTCAAGGGAGTGAATATTTCTTCCGTTTTCACATCGCGAGATAAATGGTAACTCCCCTCGGGGAAAGTAGCCTCGTATAAATTGAAAGGGACGATTTCTTCAGGTGAAAGAAGACGTTGAATCGACTCAGCAACATTGTAGATACCCAATGAAAGCGCCAAACTATTACCCGTTCCAGCGGGAATGTGGAAAAGCAAAAGATCGCCCCCTTGGTCATTTCTGTCCAAGCCGTTGATAAACTCGTTAATTGAAGTATCTCCACTAATGAAGATCACGAGTTGCGTTTTCTTCTGTTTCAACAGATTGGCAAACTGTTTGATCGAGTCCGCACCGTCTGTGCTCAAATGCTTATGTTCAACGCCCAATTCTTCAAACAAGGGGTCAATCACATTCTTATACACATCGGTCTCTGGATTTCTCCCCTTGCCTGAGTTGACTGAATCAATCACAATGATCTCATTTTCCACCAAGTGCAATGGTGCCGAGCTCGTCAAGTCGGGCACAGATGGGGGTGGAGGAGCCGGAATCTCGGGTGTTGTGCTAACAGCTGTATCTGCACCTTCTTCGTTATACACCAACAGTAGGACTAGCTCAGTTTGTAACACCAGCACTAGCTGGCCATTTTTCGTGTAAAGAGGAACAACAATTGCCGCAGGATCTCCAACTGGCATCTTCTTTATCTTGCTGTGTATAGCCTTAACCTCATCCTTCTGCTTCGTATTACCCGACATTCTACTGTACCTTTATATGTCAAGGAATTTGCCCAATTTGCCCCCAAATTTCAGTTATAATTATTTGATCTAATCTAAATTGATGCGCGAGTGAAACGGAATCAAATCTTCGAATGATCTAGGCCTCGATTTCAATACGCTCAAAACTTCCCAATTTTAAGTGATAATGATGGAGTTGCAATCCGTCTAATTAACTACTACAAGTCCGCTCAATAAGCTATAATTTCCAGGAGCCAATTTTGTAATTACTGTAATAAAAACCCTCGAAATTACTTCTGCGAGTGTGGCTCTCGAATTTCATTTCATGTTTTATTACGAGAATGTACATTTTAAGGAATGCAAGGAGCGAAGGAATATTGCTATCAATTTTAACTCCTATAGGGGAACATATTCATTTACGAATATTTACCCACTCTACATGTGGGGGATTCAAAATAATTCTGCGTTTTCTAATTTTTACTTACTACCTACTTATCTCCTATACCCGTTCTTATGAAAATTTCCTCCTCCTCGGTTAGATGATTGGTTTCCACCCGATCTATTGTTGTAATTATTGTAGTTATTGTTGCCGTGATTATTGTTGTAGTTGTTGTAATTGTTTTGGTTGTTGTAGTTGTTTTGGTTGCTGTAACTGTTCTGGTGGTAGTTATTATTGTTGTAATTATTATGATTGTTGTAAGAATTGTTATTGTATGAATTTCCACCTTGACCCTGATAATTGTTGTATTGTCCTTGGTTAGAGTAGTTATTATAACTGTTCCCTCTGTTATATTGCTGACCTTGCCCTCCTTGATATCCCTGGTTATATTGGTTATATTGTTGTTGGCCATATTGGTTATATTGGCCAGGAGAGTTATTGTATTGCGGAGCTGGTGCTTGTTGCACAGGAGCAGATTTGGGTGCAAAAACTTCACTACGATACCCTCCTCTTCTCATACTATACACACGGAATATTTCTTTCCCTTCAGGTCCATGGTTAACATACCCTTCATTATCCTTTGGTGTGCGGAATCTGTTACCCTGATAGTTTCCTCGAGAAATTATCAGATCACGATCTTCTTGAGTAAGAACCGGTGTAGCAGCAATATATCCATTAAGAAGCATTGATTTCCCCTGTTTCTTTGCAGGCATACGGTAGTAAGAGGCGAAAAAATCTTTATTGGAAAGATCCGGAAGAGTTCCTTCATTAAGAGGGAATGGTGTTGAACCAGTTGGTTCGAATTTTTGGTCAATAAACACAGAACCAGCAAGAGATGATCTGCTTGAACGGAAGTGTACAATTTCAGACTTTTCTTCCGTTTCAGACACATTTTCCAGCTTTTCACTTGGTCCATACATGGCTAAGAACTTCTCATAGTTCTTATTGTTCTTTCCCACGTATAAAACATCTTCCTTCAAACTGTTTCTGTCCTTTTCAGCGTCAGTTAATTCCTTGTATTTATCTTGAACAACCCGTAACAACCGTTGTTCATCAATAAATGGTAAAAGAGCAATACCTTGCCAACTCATCTTCTTACCATTCATATCAATCTGGAACTCTTCAGGGTAGAAATCGATAATCTCACTATCAGGATTTGACATGAGGTCTCTAAATACTTCCGGAAGATTATATCCTGAACTAGCGGGAAGAACACTCATCAATTGTTCAAATGGCTTGAATGGTTGTCCAAGCTTAAATTGTACTCCTTGATCTCCAATAATAGAATGAAGATCGGTGAAATCCGATGCAAATGGTGCATAATGGTATGGGTAGTACCATTGCCATGAAGGACATCCTTGGTAATAGTATAAAAGAACCCATGAGATACCTTCAATATAAGAGCGAACAAGGGAAGATCTAGTTTCTTGGATCTCTTCAGCTGTAGAAATATGAAATTTGGTAGTATAATAACGGTTATGGTAACCTGGTTCCCACATTCTTACAGCGTCTCCATTTTCATCTACATCTTCCGAGTTGGCTTGTGAGCCTTCGACTGGAGTGATAGGTGTGGCTTGACGAGATTCTGGTTTACTTTCTGGTTCAGTAGTTTGTCCCTTAAAGACACTGGCAGCACTTACTTCAGCATTGGCATTCTGACCAGCTATTAACTTTCTTAAAGCTTCGGCAGCTTCAGCGTTGGTTTGAGTAGGTTCCGTAGAGGTAGAAGTAGTATCAACACCAGCTCTAATTTCTCTACTAGAGGCAATTTCCTTATTGGAAACTTCTTTAAATCCTTCTACCAACTCACCATTAACTCCGTACAAAGGCATGTTTTGGTTTGCAATCAATAGAGCCCTATCAGCACCTTTAGAAATTCCATCAGGCTTTCTTCTCTTATTTTTATCAGAAGAATCATCTTCAATACCTCTTCTTCTTCTATCACTTTCTTCTCTTCTTTTTTCACCTTCATGTCTTTTCCTAAAGATTTCATCTTCCTTCATAGCCAATCCTCCCAATAACTTCTCAACACCATCCAAGTTCAACTTACCATCACAAGTGATATAATCTTTCAATCTTGGTAAAATTCTCTTCCAGCAATTCACCAAGATATCAATACCATTGTCTCTAACATCCAAACTTGGCAAATGGGGTAAGAAATCGTTCCCGACAAAGAAACACATAAACACCCAATCATCAATAGCTCTCTCGACATCAAAGACAAACGGTAATTGTGGGTTAAACAATTCAATAGCCAAGTACTCTCTCAACACATTAACATGAAGCCACAAGAACGGTTTCTTTGCATCTTGCTTAGCTAAATTCTCCCGTTGTTCTTCGGTCATATTCAACTGGTCTGAGATTCTCAATTGACGATTGTTTCCAGCAAAGACGTCTTCTCTCAACACTCTGAAATGTGGTTCATGTGTAGCAAGACCCAAGAAAATCAAATCAGCATCTAACCCATAGATACAATGCTTTGTGTTTGGGTTATACTCTGGATCAGCTCTTTGACTTCTAATGAAGTTCATCAACTTATGTTCACCTTCACCTGGAACAGTAGCATCCGAAATGATAACCTGGAGGTCTTTCCAGCCCGGGTCGCTGCTCAATTTGTATGCCACCCAGTATCTCAAGGCTTCGGCCAATCTATCCATAAAGGGGGTACCTGGAGTGATAGCGTTACTATCCCAAGACTTCTTACCCTTGATGGCCTCATCGATGGATTCACCACGCAACTCACGCTCGGCAATCTGTCTTTGCTTCTCCTCATGAGCGATCTTAGCCTCTTGTGCAGATCTGAAACGTCTTGCACGTTGTTGATTCATCTTGGCTCTGGGAGCAACACCATCAACGGCAATCATCAACACTTTCCTTGGTCTTGCCATCATTAAAACTCTGTCTGTGTAAGTGAAAACGTCCAAAAACATCTCATCTTCTGTTTCTGGCGCCGGCTTGTGTTCTGGATGAGAACACGGATGAACAATCCCGTTCATATCTAGATACAAATTATCTAGTTCACCATTTGGATTAGGTGAAGAATAGCTTGGTCCTGAACCTTCAATGCCGTACTCAGCGTCGGCCTGTACGTCTCCTTCTTCCTCGATCACCGGGGAGATGATCTTGGGGTA
The DNA here is from genome assembly GCA_963924405.1 of [Candida] anglica. Taxonomy (NCBI): domain Eukaryota; kingdom Fungi; phylum Ascomycota; class Pichiomycetes; order Serinales; family Debaryomycetaceae; genus Kurtzmaniella; species [Candida] anglica. The sequence continues at coordinate 23,362 of OZ004258.1, forward strand.
TTTCCTAGACAACCATCTAAATAACGCTGGCACACCCATGGTTAAATATCTGGTACTAGGTTGTTAATACTTGAAATGCTTTTTTGCATAGTCTTTTTAAAAAAAAAAATAAACTAAGAAAATGAACAAAGACCATATCGATGGGACTAACACAAACACACATGCAGGATGGGGCATATCTCTATATACGGTAATTCTAAATACTAGTGTTTTCACTATGAAGTATTGGTGTAGAGGTCTTTTGTATCAAGATTTATGTATGGATGGTAGTTTATCATCCTTGAAATATGTATGAGTGTAAACAAAATATATATACATTTATATTTATATATAAATTAAACTTTATCATTTCATCCACTCTACATTTTCTGTCATTTCTTATAAAATGAACACACTACTACTTGTGTTCGCTGGTTTCCTCTATTGGTACATTTCTACATATCATACATAAACAAGAGTATTGCATGATCTTGTTCAAGAAGTGTGGATTTTAATCAATTCTGCAAATCTGCTTTGTGTTTACATTGCGACTATGGATTAAGATCTTGGAAATGGCTGCAAAAGAGGACTGCGAAATAATGAACACTTCATGATAATAGCAAATGTGATGTTTTATTCGCTTACCTAGTTCATACATCATTCGGTTACCTATAACTCACGTGTACAAAAACGATAAAGAAATTAGTAACAAGTAGTCATGTTTAAAAATTTGATTAATATACCTTTAATTACAAATAAATCATTAAATTATTAAATTTGTATTAGTATTAGTATTATTTCTATTAATTTATAATATACATGCAATCCATTAAATGACTTCTTCTTGACGCTTTTCCAACTTGGCAGGATCAAGTTCTTCTATAGCAGAATTGTAGACAATGATTCCTCTTTCAGCAGCAGTCTTTTTCTCATCCTTCTTGTAGAACCATAAGACTACAAAAGTCCAAAGGGAAAGAGATGCAGCACAACAAGCGGTGAAAATGAAACCCTTTTGATAACGTGGTTGGTCAACAGTCTTCCATACAATGACAGCCATGAATGCAGTGGTTGTTTGCGCTAAAATATTCATCGAAACAAGAATGACAGAACGTTTACGAGCATCTCTACGACAAATGTCATTTTGCCAAGAATAAAGAACTGGAGCCATGGCCCAACCAAAGTATTGAAGACACCAGGCAAACCATTTGGCTCCCTTTGGAATATTCCAAGCAGCAAGAAGTGCATTACCGGTGATGTTCAATGCTTGTGAAATGATGATAGCCAGCCATCTAGACTTGAAAAGATCAGCATATGTACAAATAAGGAAAAGCCAAAGAAGACCCAAACCTGGGGTCAATGCACCCAAATCTTGAAGTCTTCCTTCAGTGTAACCTTGAGCCTTAAGCCACAAGAGATAAGCACCAGAAGTACCGTTATTGTTGTTCCAACAGAAAACGTTAAACACAATAAGAACATAGATTTCCCAAGAATTGAGAATGGATTTCCAAAGATCCAATGAAAGGAAAGATTTATACATTGGTTCTTCGGATTTACCAGTTTCTGGTCTTGAACCAGTTTGGTTAACTTCAAGACGCTTTCTAGCAAGTCTGATTTCATCATCGGTTAAAAAGATCGAGTAACAATCACGAGGGGTACCTGGGATGGAATAGTAACCAATGGCACCCACAGCAATGGAAATGACCCCATCGATGATGAAAATCCAACGCCACAGCGCCATTCCTCTGGCATCGTTCAAAGTACGAACAATGGAACCAGATAACAAGGAACTGGTCAAAAGACCAAGATATTGACCCAAGTAGAAGATCATGGATCTACGAGAACATTCATAAGACTTGTACCAACTACCAAAAAGAAATTGGTATGAAAAATACAGCGGAGATTCAAGACACCCAATAAGGAAACGAAGGGCCTTCAATTGAGGGACAGTGTGGACTTGAGACAAACAAATGGTGATGATCGACCAAACGATATCCAAGGATGGGAGGATATACGAGAGCGGAGCACCATACAATAAGTACATAAATGGCAATTGGAAAACAATGTTACCAATGGTGAACATGACTTGGGTGTTGACCAAGTCGTTACCCTTCATACCAAGATCTTCTTTTAAACCAGCAACATAGGCATTGTTCAAATTAGTTTGATCCAAGTACTTGACCCAGTAGGCGGCAAGAGAATAGAAGGCAAGAAGAATGTCCAACTTAAGAATAAGTCTTCTTTCTTCTGGAGTATCATCTTCATGAAACCATTTGAACCATTTTTGCTTTTTCTTGGTGGAAGTTTGAACACGATATTCGTACTCATCGAAAAAGTTCCACCATCTACGATTTTTTTCATCACGGTATTCAAGTTGCAATTCCTTAGATTCGAGCTCTGGTTGAACCTTCTTTTCTTGTAAATTGTCTTCAGTTTCCTTGGCATTGACATCTTCACTAGCCTTGTCATCAACATCCAGTTCCAGTTCTGCAGATTGTGCGACTATGGTTCCAGATGGCTCTTCATCCACGATACGTCTTTTAGGGAGGAAACCCCACTTAAGTCTTGAACTAATCGATGTAGACATTATCTCGAGATTGAATGAAAGTCGTATAAGATCGCCAGAAAGTTCCTGGGTCTTTCATGGCTGGGAAATGCCTTGGTTTTATACTTGACTCGAGCTACGTTTAAAAAAATAATTAGCAATTAAAAAAGAAAAAAAAAATCATAAAAAGAAAGTAAAGCGGACCACGGAATTTCCCTTTGGAGATACGCAGAGGGTTATTGTTAGCCCAACTGCGAGAGATTATTTTAACCGGAATGCACGGCGTATGTGGTACACTGTGGCTTACAGAGAGATGAGTAATGAGAAAAAATAATATTAAAACGGTTTTCGGAGTGAGAGTGGGTAGTTGTGGCTTCAATTATACTGATACCATGCTCCTTTACTTATACAATTGAAAGTCAATTCCAAATTCCATCTCCAGTTTATCAGTCAGAGTTTCTAATCTTCTCACTAGAGCTCACTAGAGCGGAACCGGCTGACTCCGTATCAATGTTGCATATGTTTTTTTTTTTTTCCGTAGGCGGCGGCGGCCCCGATATATGAAAAAAAAATCTTGAGCACCCCATATCACGTGAGCTATGAATCATACTACTGTACTTGCTTAGTGTATAGTTACCAGCACTTGAAAACTTGCAGGAAACCATCTGTATGTGCGTTATAAAACAAACGCCTTACTATTTAACCGAGTCAATGATATGGGAAATATCGTCGGAGATTTTTGTAGGTATGCCGTATATTTTGCATTAGAAATTATTTTCTTGTAAAATCGACTCATGACAGTCAGGGCGTTTTCATGTACTGAAGAAAATAATGGCTTTTCCCATTATTGTGGCTGTTAACGAGACCCCTTATAGAAGTTAAACTAACGGATTTAGTAAAGTCCTCTTGGCAACCCCATACTTTGAAAGATAAGTAATTACACAATAGAGTTTTGTGTGTGTGTGTGGGTACATATTACCCTCACGGTGTATTCTACACTATTCTACTCGTGTTTATTCCCCGCTTGAATCATTTTAATTATTTTACTATGTACATGTAATCTTACCCTTATTACCACTTTTATTAACTCACCATGAAACTGACGTTGGAATAAAAGTCCAACATTGGGTTTTCTCCCTTCTTGGTAACTGTGGCTTCAGCATCGGCCCATTGTTCAAGAAATTCGCGGTGCAGTTCCACTCTGGGTACCTTCCCAGTAACTTGTCTATACAAATCACTAGCAACGGCAAAATCTGTAGGGAACATAATATCGAAGTATCCTTGGTAACACATATAGGTCAGCACATCAACCATTGTGTCCTGGAGCACCGTTTGCACCACTGGGGCATTGTAGTACCCTGGGATCGATTTAGGAAGATAATGGAAATCCAGACATACCAACAGATGGTTGGGGAACTTGTGTTTAAGAATTTGAAAGAATTGTAGTAATCTTGTAGGGATAAATTCACCTGGAGTCAAGTTATCCTTGAACGGCAATAACAGATGTTTCCAACGTAATTTCAGCGACAGTTGAAGAAGTGGGTGTACTGTTTGTTCATGGTTTACACCAAATGGGATTAAACTCTTCATGGTGTCTAGTTTCCCACGGGTGGTACCAGAACGTTGAAGTACCGATTGAGATCCATTTTCACGCAATTGAAGGTATGCATTGGCATATGGACTAAGTTCCGGGGTGAAAAACTCGTAGAAATCTCCATGATCATCTATCACCACATGTCCTTGATATGGTTCACCAGTGTTGTTGTCATAACGGATCAAATCATGAGAAAAATTGTCAAACACCTCGAGGGCAATGAAGTAACAAGGTTCATTGACAACAGTGTCCCAATGGAAGATCGACTTGTTGATGATCTCAACCTTACTAGAATCAAGCCCCTGCAGTACAAGCTTTTGTTCCATGGCATTAGCCTTTTGCTTTTCTGCAAGTTGACTGGAAATTTCAATAATCTTGTACTGAGTGCGAGCATATACATCTGGTTGTGTTTCCTTGATATAGTTGAGAATGTTACACATGAGAGTACCGTTACCACCACCCATTTCATAGATGATCAAGTCATGGTATGGGTAATGACCGTTTAACTTGTAGTTCACCAAGAGGTATCGGGCCAATGCTTCTCCATAAAATGGACTGAATAATTCTGTGGGAGTGTGCCAAAGTTGAAGTGAATTCTTCGTCTGTTGGAATTGCCCCGTTCTAGCAAGCTCTTGTTGTTCGATGGTTTTGGCTCGGGCAACAAACTTACTGGTGGATGTAGCTGGTGTAGATTCCTCCTTTGTGGTTGACAGGTCAGCCGCCCTTTTCCGGTTGGCATTTGCCTCTTTGGTAGCCTTTATTTTAGGATCCTCATATTTCGCATAGGCTCTCAGCCAATGTTCCATAAAATCATCAACATCAGCAATGTTATTATAATCGAATGGCTTATCCTGATGGAAAATCTCAACTTCTTGAGAAAAATATCCATAGTTTGGATTGTACAATGAATCTTCTATAAAGTCCAGTGTAAGCATTTTTATTTTCTTGGGACGTGTCTTCAGACGACCGAGCTTGAGCGAGTTAATCAGCGGGTACCTATTGAAAACCTCTTGTGGAGTCTTGTCTTCAAATGGATAATTTGTAGCGTTTCTATAAATGAAATCCATGACATTGTATGCCGAGGTATCAGTTCCCTTTTGTAATGGATGTGACTTGGGAAGTTCCATCTCGTCACCCCCAGGGGAAGTGCTCGTGTTGGGCGTCCTCACCGTCAAAGATCTGCTCTTTTCATTGGCTCCAGACACCTTGAATGCAAAAGTATCGGGACGGATCGAATACTCATGATGGAATGATTCGTCCTTCTTAAAACTCTCTACCCGCTTTTGGGCCAGTTTAAACTTCCCAAAAAGTGTTCTACGTGAAGGTAGCACCAATCTCGAAGATTGGGCCCTGTTTGCCCTTACAAGCATTATTTATTGGTCTACTAAACTTGATGAATGGAAAAAGGAACAATGGTCCTTGGCTATAAATTTAAAACATCTCTCTCTCTCTCTCTCATTCACCGAGGTTGTATATACAGGAACTCTGTGATCCGTCCATTATATCTCTATTATACATTGAAGAATGCCGTTGGTGGCTCTATATGTATGCGAGGCCACCAACATGCATGTGTGCGTGTGTGTGTGTACGGTATGTGTACGTTTCTCCTGTCCATGGACGGCTAAAAAGAAAATGAAGCAACAGTACAACAAAAGTACTCTCAGCTTTCCTCAAACAAGAATTCCTTCTTACCATCGAACTCGTCCATGCACTCGATGATGGTCTTGATATTGTCTATAACGTTGCTGACTGCAACTCTAATGACCCTGTCACTTACACCAGCAAACTGGCATACCAAAACGGACTTGTCAGCGGAGTATGACACAGACATCTCGGTACCTTTCAAGATGGGATCGGGTGACAAGGTTTCACGGGCGATGATGGCCTGTTTCTCGGTTTCAAATGGAATCCTGAGCGTTATCTTGTAGTCCAACGACATTTCTGAGTGTTCTCTGTATAATACCAGTGCAACTTTGAAAGAAAACTTCTATTCAACCTGTCTCATTAATCTCGCGCTCTTTGAGAACTAACTCTATCTCATAGTCGTGTTCATACAGGAAATAACCTTATTGCAACCATACTCTACAAAAAGTTTCTTCTAATAACTTTATTTCAATATACCTATTAAATACTTTTACTTCGTCTTCTTCTTCTTTAAAATTATGTCAGATTACTTTGATTTCTTATTACTGTTGTTAGCATTGGCATCATTTCCCGTGAATGGACGTTTTTGGGAGCCTGGACTACTGGTGCGTTCTTCTCCAACTGGGGTCACATTAAGAGTTGGGGTGGTTGGAAGTGAACTGGGAGCACCAGCATTATTCTTTTGAGCATTTAATTGTTCAGTAAGTTTAGAAATCTTCTTGTTTAACATCTTAACCCGGATTTCGGTAGATTTTTCCGTCAACTTACGAGTATCCAATCTTGCCTTTTCCAACTCAGCTTCAAATTCCTTCTTCAATGAAGCAGTTTCATCTTCAAACTTCTTGGTGAGCTCTGCAACATTGTTATTGGTCCCTCCTACCTTAGCAACTTCTTCTTTAACACGAGCATCTAAGGCTTCTTTACTTTCTTGTTCAACCTTGGCCTTAATAGAATTGTACAATTCATCATGTTTGGCACGATATTCCTGTTCAAGCTTTTCCTTAATTTCAGAAACATCGCCTCCACTTGATTGTTTTAGTTTTTGCTCATAATCTGATTTCAACTTGTTAAATGCATCAAGAGTGACTGTATTAGCTAAACGACTTTCTAATTCTGCCTTCTCCTTGGTCAAGCTAACTCTATTACTTTCTGCATCTTGGTACTTCTTTTCAAGTTCTTGAAGATTTTGTTGGCCATCATTTGAACTTCTCAGAGACAATTCTTGATTTGCCTTTTCTAAACTAGTTTTCAATCCTTCAATATTATCTCTCAATTCTTTGACTTCGGCAGATCTACGCTTCAACTTCTCTTGAGCTTCGCCCTTAAGTTTATTAAACCTTTCCGTCATTGCAGTTAATTCCACACCAAGTTGTTCAGTTTCCTTTTGACTGTTGTCGACCTTTTGTGTGAGCTCGCCGTATGAATTCTTTAAAGTTTCCAATTCTGATTTAGCATGGTCACGTTCAAGTTTTAAGGATTCATGTTCGGCTTTGTCAACTTCTGCACTTGCAGATCCAGCTTCCTTCACAATCGTCTTGTATCTTTCAACCTCTTCATTTGCAAGTTGAACAGCTTGCTCCTTGATAGCAATATCAGTAGAAAGATTGGACAATTGTTCTTGGAGCTGTGGTACTTGCTTTTGAGCAACTTGTAACTCGACAGTTAATTTCTGGACACGTTTGATATTCTCTGCGTTCTCTGAACGTAAAGTAGTGTTACTTTCACGCAAAATATTCAATTGTTGAAGTTGTTCCATTAACTTCTCATGCTCACCGTTGATATCACCCAAACTAGTAGTACTTGCAAGTGCTTTTCTCAAGTCAGACTTTGCAGATTCGAGTTCGAGGGTAGTGGCTGCCAAACGTTGTTCTAAACGACTTTGTTCTTGTAAATGAGCACTCAATTTTGCCTCGGCTGCATCCTTTTCATGTCTCAAATAGCTAATAACTTCACGAGATGGGTTATCATTCAGTTCTCCTTCATCAGTGCGCATTTCAGAAGTTCCTTCAGTTAATTGAATTTGGTTAAGCAAAAGATTGTTTTGATTCTGTAATTCCTCAATTTTAGTTTTTGACTTTTCCAATTCTTCATTGACCGCCAGTTGTGATTCTTCAATCATTTCAACCTTTCTTTGCAATTCTTTCTTTGTAGATTCTAAAGAAGAGTTCAGCTCGGCATACTTTCCATCTAACTCAGTATATTGTTGTCTGAGGTTATTGACTTGTGATACTAATTGATCATTTCTATCCAATTCTGACTGATATTTCACTTGAATATCAGCTACAAATTTAACTTGATTGGTTAAATCTTCGGAAATTGTAGCAAGTTTCTTTTCATAATCTTGTTGAAGTTCATCATATGCGTTAGCCTTGGACGAATATTCTTGAAGTTCGGTCGTAAGTCTTTCGACTTCAGCAGTATGATCTTGACGTTGTTTTGTCAATTCTTCCTTCAATCCAGCAACTTCTTGATGGAGTTTGACAGATTCACTTTGCATGGTTTCCTTTTCAGCGATAAGAGTAGCGCGCTTAGATTCAATTTCAGTTCTAAATTCTTCAAATGCATTTGTAGAATGGATTAAGGCATCTTCAGCAGATTTAGCAATCTTGGAGAACTCTTCTGCTTGCTTTTCAGCGATTGCCAAATCACTCTTAGTGGTATCTAAATCAATACGAAGCTTCGTGTAGTCAGAATCGTTGGCACTGCTGCCAGCAACAGGTACTTGCACTCCACTAACATTACCACTGACACTTCCACCGCGAGCACGTCCTTCCAATTGGGAAATTTGATGGTTCAAAGAATGAACCTTAGCATCCAATTCTCTAGTCAAAGATTCCTTGTCAGCAAGTTTACCACGAGTTTCCACTAACAACAGACTAAGTTCGTGTAATTGCTCCAATTTTGTATTTTGAGCCTTCATTGATAACTCAGATTGACTAGCAAGAATAAGAATACGCTCTTCCTTTTCATTCAAACGTTCTTGTAAAGTTTGATAGTTTTCAATCGATTGATTCAATCTGTCAGCAATTTGTTTACTTGAAGCATCTCTTTCCTTTATAAGTGCCTGTAAATTTGTTACAAATTCACTGAGTTGATTTTTATCAGTTTTAGCTTGCTCTAACTCAGTCTCCAAGTTCTTTTCCACAGATTGCCAAATACTACGAGCAGTCTCTAAATTATTGATTTGTACTTTCAATGAAGAAACAGTTGCTTCACTAGTTCTCAATTGAGTAGTTATATCGATCAAGGCTTTTTCTTGCTTTGAAGATTGGGACTTCCAAAACTCGGAATCACTACTAATACGAGCAATTTCCTTACGAGATGTTTCTAAATTAGTCTCCAAGTTGGAATATCTAGTCTCGTTGAGTGAAATTGTATGCTGAAGTGTAGATACTTTCAAGGAAAGTGAATTTTTACCCTCTACAGCATCTCTCAATTTTGTGTTAAGGTTTTGGACTGTAGTTTCAGTTTGGTTTCTTAATTTTTTCATAGAAGTTTCTGCGTCAGCTAATTGAGCTTTGAGATCCTTATTAACTTCAGTTAAGTAATCTAAATGCCCACCACCATTAGAAGCAAATCCATTATGGTTATTTTTCTCACCGATGGCCTTGAAAGCATCCCTTTCCTTTTCAATGGCTTCTAACTTGGCTGTCACAGTTTCTAATTCTCCTTGTAATGTAAGAATAGCTTCCTTTGCTTCATCCACAGCCACTGATTCGATACCTCTAGAAAATTCAGCATCTTTACTTTCCAATTGTTTACCAAGTTGTCTCACAACAGTAAGGAGTTCTTGGTTCTTTTGTTGAAGCTCAATGACATTAGAGAATCCAACAAGTCTATCAGTTATTAATTGATCGGTATCACTTTCAGTCTCATTACCTGTATTTCCACTTTGAGCCAAGATATTTTCAATGGCCTTTCTTTCGGTTACTGTCAAAGGTTCTTCTTGACTATCTCTAATTTTGGAATGGATTAAATAATAACATAACTGCTTACCAAGATCTTTACATAATTTCTTCATAGAAACTAGTTCACTCTCTAAAGCAGATCCTCTTGATTCTAGTTTGTTTGCGTATTTCTCAGAATCAATTTTTTCCAATCTAATTTGTTCCACTTGAGAAAATGCATCTTTAAGTGATCCTTCATAGAATTTAATTTGATCACGATAACTTGAAATTGCGGGCTTCTTAGCTTCTAATTCAACCACAAATGTTTCTAATTGATGTGCTAATTTTTCCTTTTGGGATCTTTCCAACACCAATTGTTTCTTCAAATGACTAAATTCAGAATAAAGAGCCAGTAATGACATACCATTAGGATTCTTTGCAGCAAGAGACTCTGCCAGTACTGAAAGTTTAGGTAATTCAGTTTCCTTACGAAGTTCTTCATCTAAGACTGCTTCAGTACGTTTTAACTTCTCTTGAAGAATTTCAACTTCTTCCAGTTTTCTTTGAAGGGAAGTGGTGAGTTCATCAACTGATCCACCAAGCTTGGTCTTAATCTCTTCTATATAAGTTTCAAGTTGATTGATGCGTTCATTTCTTTCTTCTGATTGGACTTGAGTTAATTCTAAAAGATCTTGTTTCACCTTTAAATCACTAGAAAGTTTCCTTTGCTCAACGTCATGATTAGACTCCAATTTGACTAATTTCTGTCTGACTTCATCTAAATTATGTTGCAAAGTTCCAATTTCTTCCTTTTGTTCAGTTGATAATTTTTCAAGTGCTCCACGTTGAGCTTCACTTCGACTCAATCTGCTATTAGTAGTGACATATTCAGTTTCATGCTTCTTAATTAAATCAGTATATCTTTCTTGAATGCTCTTCAATTCAGCTTCAAACCATTTCTTTTGAGTCTTGGTATATGAAAGTTCATTAGTAATTTTATTAAATTGAAGTTGAATGGAGAATTTATCATTTCTAGCAGAGTTCAACTCTTGAGCTAATTCATTCAATTTAGTACTTTGCTCAACATTAACCTTTGTAAGGGAATCATTCGATTTACAAAGTCTAGAAATTTCTCCATCTCTTTCCTTAAGAGTGGAATCTATGGTTTCACTATTTGATTGTTGTTCCTTAGTGATATATTCCAACTTATTTTCAAGTGATTGACGTTCTACCAATATCTTTTCTTTATCTATATTCTCTTGTTGAAGTTTTTCTTGCAAGTTTTCATTATTTGTTGTAGTTTCTTTCAATGATTCTTCAATTTTAGAAAGTTTTTCTTGAAGAATTTTCATTTTCTTATCTTGAATTTGAACAGATTGTTCTTGATTAATTCTAGCTAATGAAAGTTCACTTTTAAGATCTTGACATTCTGATAATTTATTCAGAATTGTTTCTAAGGCATCAACTCCAAGCAGAAGAAGTTGTTGTGGATGAATATTTAAAGTATGAGAAAGGTTATTAATCAATGAATCATCAATGACGTTTGCCACTGCTGGATAGTATTGATTTGCTTCATCATTGGTTTCTTCCTCTACAAGACTTCCTAATGGCTTAGGAACTGCACTGACAACTGGAGATGATTGATCTTCAGTATCTCTAGCCACAGAAAATGATTTAGGAGTAGTAATGGTTTCAATATCTTTAAGAGGTGGGAGTGCCTTCAGTGGGGTGGTAAGAGCAAATTGAAGTGGAGTTGGGGATTGTTGACCATGGAAACTTTGATTGGCAATATCTTCGTCTATTTGACCTTGTGCATCTTCTTCCATGGCATCTGATGGAGCAACAATCACCGGTTCTAATGAATGTGTCGTCCCATTCTCAGATTCCAGTGGTACTTTGGCTGTCTCTGCCTCAACCACTGGTTCTTCTACAACTGGGTCTACTACTTCAATTGAAGAAGTTTCAGGTTGTGGGTGTGTTTCGTGAGCTTCCTCCGGATGTTCTGTCAATTCATCAACTACTGGGGATGTCTCGGACTGTTGTTGTTCAGCTCCTTCCGACCCAATGCTGGATGGTTCAACTGTGGATTCTAGGATTTCTTCCACTGGTTCAGCGGGTGTTCCATCGTTTGGATGTTCTTGTTCACTCATCTTTTAAAAATTCCCTCTATCTTATCACAAAGTGAATCAATTCAATTGAAGATACAGATAGCGGTGTATAAGCCTGGTAGACACTATTTTCGTGACCAGTTCCAGAATCAAACACTGAAATTCAAAGTGGGTTGAATGATGTTGCAAAGTTTAAGGTTCGTATCACCAACAATCGCTATACTTTACCAATGGCAGTAAAAACAGATGTCGCATTTCGCACTTGCGACATTCAAAACATGCGACATTCAATACCACTTTAGGAAAGTACCGACAAAACATTATTAGCAACACAATTATGTACAATTGCAGCAATTGATAGGCATTTTTAAACTTTACATTAGGGTGGTTTCCAACATATTATTAAACAAAACCATTGTGATATCATTTACATTCTACTACTTTGCTAATTGCAATACTACAGCATATTTTAAACTGACTACATATTACAATTCAAACATCTACTTTTGTTCTCTCTTCTCCTTTTCCATTCAGAAATATAATGTCATGACTCTTAAGATATATTCATTTTCATGATCATCATACTTTACATTTCAATCATTTATCAGATATTGAATTAACTCTTTAACTCAAACGTTATCTCTAGCTATCTCTCTATCTATAACAGTATACAGTCGCACCTGCATAAACATCACTGGCTGTCCTATCCTGCATCTCACCGCAGTCACTTGATTTACTACCATACTCATTTTCAATATTAGGGCTTCTGCCCTAATGCGCAAAAATTCAATTCCTTTGTGTAATCATTCCCACCTTTGCGCGACGAGAAATTTTTCAATTTTAAACTCTTTAACCATTTTTGATACTTGTTTCTTACCTTTACAGACAACAAGATGATTGAACCATCCTTAAAGGCCTTGGCCTCCAAGTACAACTGTGAAAAGTCTATTTGCCGTAAATGTTACGCTAGATTGCCACCAAGAGCCACCAACTGCAGAAAGAGAAAGTGTGGACACACCAACCAATTGAGACCAAAGAAGAAGTTGAAATAGATGCTTTATTGCGTTATGTGCTGTCTTTGGAATGCAGTCCTTGTATTGCCCTAGTTTTTTAATAAATGCTATACACGAATCAAGTGTAGAGCTGGAGAGTAGAAGCGAGACGTTCAGCCAAGATGGACGGAGAGAAAGAGAGCAAAAGAAGAGAACAGAAGGATCAGTGAGTCCTAAGAAAGCACCAAGATGATGCTATACAGTAAACCATGCTCTTATAAGCACTTGGCATTTAGTGGATACGTTCATTTAATGCCAAGGACGTAGAGCTTTATGGGTCAGAGTACATCGTTTTAGAAGCTTTCTTCACTCTATGTGATCTTTTATTTGTCATTCTTGAGTGTCTCGCCATACTCATTATCCAGTTTGATTGTAGATTGGTCTATTCAAAAAAATACCAATTTTTATTTGTAGATTACCTTTTTCCTTTTTTTTTTCCCAACCTACGATTTGAAACATTTCCTCGGTCTGTGTGGGTTCTTTGTTTTATTTTCTGGATGTTGCATATCTTAAAGCTTCTATACGAAGGTTCTTAATGGTATATATATTACGACTTGACACATGATAAATCTCGAGATCGGTATTATACTTCCTTTTACTTAGTCTTGGCATAGAGACTCTAAATCATTCCGGATGACTCTTGATATTTACCACCTATCTAGTATCTACATCTACATCTCCAATATATTCTACATCCCCCTAGCTATTCTATCCCTTGCACGCTACCCCTAAAACGTTTATTTTGCCCATTTTCGTCTTCCGCACCCTGTCCGCTCTGATTTGTAAAACCACCTGTTTGATTTTGTGACAGTTGACCAACAACAGCGCATTTACTAAAGTTAGTAAACTCTTTCAAAATAACTCCTGTAATCAAGTCTGTTTGTAACGACCATTCACCCATCAATTCATCTTGGACCTCTTTGATCCCAAGAGAGGTACACTACCCCTAGCATTTTTGAGAAACATCTAGTTTTCTTGTCAATTCCCCCCGCCCCGCTTCGTCTAGACGTTTTCATCAATCGGCGCCACAAACAAAACTCATCCGGTGTTTGATCTTCTCAGTAACCGTCACCCCTCCTCTCCCTGTCCTATTAAAAATCTGGGAGATCCGAGTACCGATCCACCACCATCTCCATAGATTGCCACTCTTGTTCCATGAACACAGACAAGTCGGTAGACCATTTCTCTCCATGCAATCAACAGAAACGTCAATCGTCCCTTTCCGGTTACCCTCTGAATTCTAAACGACAACCAAACCCTCTACAATTGCCCATGGGAATTAGCGGTCCCGATCAATCCCAACCACATAATCTCAGTACTGCAGCCCTGTCTCCGCGTCTCAACAATATCATGCGTAACAACATCAGACGTAATCTCATACAACAACAGCAACAGCAGCAGTTGTCTCAACAACAACTCCCGTTTGCCAATCAAACACCAACTCCTTCTGCATATGGTGTCCCCTCTTCTCCGGGAATCCAAGCTCCTGCGTCGTCATCTCAGTTAAACAACTCGGAACTGCCTGATTCGAACGATGATACCACTCCTTACAATAAGGGAGCCTCCCCATCTCAAACAGGTTCAGCTACCCCATCAACAAATGCTGCATCTACAACTACAACTACTGCCACAGCTGCTGGATCTTCATCAACGCGTACCATGCTGGATGAAGAACAACAACTTGCCACCAAATTAAAGGAGACATACAAAAACATTGTCAATTATGAAGAAGTTGTACAAAAGAGCTGTCTTGATCTTACTGCCAAAATCAACGCCGTTTCATCGACTGGTGGTTCTGTCACGTCCCATTCACATCCTTCAACATATCTTAACAATGCCCCCACTACAACAACAACAACTATGTCTGGGGTAAATACCACCACCACCACCACCACCACCACCACCTCAAGCACCACGGGATCGATGGGTGGAATCAACACAACAAGAACGTCGGAACTATCAAACGATCTCTGGACTGTGTACCATCATAACATCACTCTCTTGGATAACTATTACGATTTCCTTGTCACTGCCCTCAAACCTTCCTCAAATCAAACACACTTCAAGACCGGGAAAAACATTGTTGATCTTTATAAAATCCCTCGTAGAATGTGGGTCTATGGGATTGTTGGATTTCTTGAAGTTCTCAAGAATATCATGAACATTTTCCAAGATCATGAGATTTGTCTGTGTTTTATTTCATATTGTTTCAATATCATTTCCAATTTGACAGATCCAGTATTGGAAATGGAAGGCTGGTGGGCAGAAAAATTGGGAGATTTGAGTCGTATGGCCATTGCTCTTTATCTGTCACGTTTCATTGATTGGAAGATTTCAGCTGAGCATTGGTATCAAGTTGCCATGAAGACCTTGTATGGCCACGGGAAGATCTATTATCACATGTGTACCGTGCAACAGGACAACTTGGATGCATTGGTCAACATTGGGAAATCTGTATTTTGTCATGATCCATTTGTACCAACTCTGCAATATTTAAGACTTGTGGTGGAGAACATTTGTACACAACGGAATATATTATCCTTATTGGAATTACCTCTGATTGATTTCATCAAGATCCATAAAGTATTATTGAGTATCTATCCTGGTTCTACATCTTCTTCCTCGTCAGTTGGATCCTCTGGTATACATGATACTCAACTTCAATATGGAATTGATTTAGTGACTAGATATGGACTTACATTTGGATCTGATCCAAATGGTTATAATTTCTTCACCAAGGAATTGTACGCCCCACAGGGGGTTGCCATAAATGATCCGCATCATCCGTATTATTTGCAAAATCAGAATGGAGGTGGTCAGCCAAACCCGGCCACTACTATCCACCAACAGCAGCATTTGCATCAACATCATCAACAATTGGGGGTGAATAACACTGCCGCAGCGGCTGCCGTTGCGGCTGCCACAGCTGCTGCTAATACAAATAACCTTGAAAAATTGAATTTTTGGTTTAATAAAGGTCCACTTTTCGCCATTGCCAATATTAATCATTTAGTTGGACTTGGAGATGCAAGAAATCCATTTGCTAAATTATTTGAACTTCCAGAAGCACTCAAGGAAAGAAAAGATAAAAAGGATAGAAAGAGAAAGTCAAGAACTTCATCATCTGCCTATGAAGATTCTGCCAGTGGGGCAGGAGGTATTTCTGCCGGAGGAGTTGATGGCCAAACGATCACGGCATCTGATCTTTCCACCAATGATTGGTTTGTATGTCTTCAATACATTAATCGATCTGTATTGGAACTTTCAATCCGGATTCTTAATAATTATCTTGTTGGGCCGAAACAAGCACTGACGTGTCATGTCATTGTATGGCTCTATTTCCTAGTGAGTGTTGGTGAAGCAACCAACAAGTACCCCAATTCGAAAACTATGATGATGTGGATCATTCGTAAGTTTTTACCATGGACTTCGATGATTAAGTATTTAAATTCGATCCTTCAAGTAACCAAAAACAGTTTAAAACTCAAGGGTATGGTTCGTGATTACTTAACTTATCATCCAAATTATCTTCAAAATTTTAATGAAACAGAATTTTTACCTGAAGTATGGAAATGTTGGGGTACTTTATGGTTTGATTTCATTGCTGGAAAAGTTGATTATACCAATATGAAAGCGGCAGGAGTTTCTAATGAAAATTTATTTGATTTACCTATTTGTGGAACCTCACCAATCATCAATGTTGGGGGAACTTCTTCATCGGGGCCAACTGGAAGTAATAGTACTAGAAGTCAACAAGAGGAACATAATGATGAGAGAATCGTTAGAATTGTACTTTTGGCTAGATACATTGCCGATACGTATGACTTCGGCTTGGTACGGAAAGATGATGAGTTTCTGTTTGATAAGGACATCTATGACAATATGGATAAATATGTATCACCAACAGCTGTGGGGGAAGCATTCCCATACATTGAAAAGTTCTTATTAATTGATGGGAGATTCATTCAAAATAATTTCTTACAACCAATCCCAATGGATTTCTTAACTGATTCTAAAAATAATGTTCGTCAACTTCTGGCACAACAAAAGGATGAAGTTTGGTTTGGAGTTGGTACTTCACGTGATGAGGATGACGTTGAAATTGGTGATGAGGATGATGAATTAGAAAGTTATGGGGATTCCGAGTTTGATGATGAAGAGTATGTTTATGATCAACAACAGCAATCATTACAACAGCAACAACAACATTTACAGCAACGTCCATATACACAACAACAACTACAAGGACAACAATTACTTGACCAACAAGTACATTTGCATCATCTTCAACAGCATCAGCAATTACACCACCATCAATCGAATCATATGATTGATATGGATCCATTTATGGATGGGGATTATATGCTCCCACCTGGACCAGGGGGTGGTATGGGTGCAAACCAAGCCACTTCAAGTGGAACCGTATCATCTTACAAGTCCTTAGAAGGAAATTTAGGTCATCGTATGGATACAAATATTACTTATATTACGTTAGATACGAATATTTGGCTTAAACATTGTGGGAGAATTTTTAAATGTATTAGAAATGGAATATTTAAAATTCTGATCCCACTAATTGTTTTCCAAGAACTTCGATCTTTACGGAAATCTGCTGAAGCTACGATTGCAGATTCTGCGACCCGATCGGTAATTATTATTAGAGAATTGTATCTCAGTAGAGAAATTCTACCCCTTAGATTTGATGGTACTGTTGCATCAGACATCAATGAAACCACAGAATTTGAAAACAATTCTAATTGGAGAACCAGTGTTGATGAAACCATTCTTAATTCTGTCAATGAACATGATGAAATAGGAAAGAAGTTATTAAAGGGGTTAAATGTACCTTTACATAATACTGGAGATAATTCTACACGAGTCTTGCTAGATGCCAAACTGGCCAAGAGTTTCAGTTATTGTGTTTTAATTACTGATGATCGTAATATGAGATTACGTGCAAAGACTATTGGACTCACCAGTTTCCAAAGCAGATGGTTATTTGCCATTTTAGAAAATATTTTTGCAGACAAGTGCATCGATTAGAGGATAGATCTGGTTGGCTAACCTCCACAAATGAATTGCATGAATGGCAAAAAAAAAAATTAAAAAAAAAAAAAGAAAGAAAGAAATGCAGACTGTTCTATCTTTGACATGGAATCGAGATCTAGTCTCCTTTTCTTTTAAATTAATATATATATGGGTCATTGTACCTTTTACTTAGCATTCAACATGAATATACATATTTCAGCATGGTCGACGAGGGCGAGAACAGCCCTACTGTAGAGCTCTGTAAGAAAGGAGTCAGATGTACAAAGGATGTAACCACTGCATGATAATGCATGTGTGCAGGACCCGTACCGATTAGGACAAATTAAGTGCCTAGACCTTTTCCTGTCCAGAGCGACGACATTAGGTAAAAAGTCAACACACATCAAACGTAGGAAGACTGTGCCACACACACACTCTCTCTCTCTCTCTCTTTCTCTCTCTCGATGAACTAGATATTTTCGATCACTAATATGTAAGGTACCGCGTGGCTATCTTCGCGGTAGCGCCCTACTACCGCTGAAACAAACAGCCTCAACTCACAACGATATCCCTTCAACGCGACCGCGCCTAAACACTCCTTTCCTTCTCTTTATTTTTTTTTCGGTTTTCCCACATTTTTTCGATGGTTGCAGTTGACTAAGAACGCAAAGTGAGAAAAAGTCTACAAGGGGGTGCGATTTAGCCCATTCTGAAACGCACAAACTGCACGTTGTAGTGGAAGAAAAAAAAAAGTTCTCGCTGTATAAGACCAAGCGAATTGTCGCATTAATTTCAGACTCTTTTCTTGAAATCAGATCAAAATCTTCCCACAGCAGCGTCCTTACGTTCTCTCACTCTAGTCTCTCCTTTGTCTAGCTATCCCACTGTCTGTTTGTCTAGTCCTTCCTTTATCTAGACGACTCACATCACACTCTTTTGTATAGATCTCTCTCTTTGCTGATACCCCCCCCCCCAAAAAAAAAAGAAATTACACTAAAATGAAGTTTGCCTATGTTTTAGCTTTAGCCGGTGTTGCTTGTGCTGTTCCAGTTCCAGCCATCAAGATGGTTTATGTCACCACCTACACCACTGTGATGCACACTGTCATCAATGGTGTTGAAACTGACGTTCCTGTCCCACCAACCTCCACTGCTGCTCCACCTGTTGTTGCTGAAGTCAAGCCAGCCACCACCACTTCCTCCCCAACCACCACTGAAGCTCCAGCCACCACCACCGAAGCTCCAGCTACCACCGCCCCAACCACCACCGTCTCTCCAACCACCACCTCGCTTTCCAGCAGTGCTTCTACTTCTACTTCTGCTCCAGCTCCAACCACCACTGGTGGATCTTCAAGTGGTGAATTCACTGGTGACGGTACCTACTACGACACCGGAATGGGTGCCTGTGGTGGTGTCAACCACGACACTGACTACATTGTTGCCATTTCTCACCTTCTCTTTGAGCCAAAGACCCCTAACGGTAACCCAAACAACAACCCATTGTGTGGAAAGAAGATCAGAGCATTCCGTGACGGTAAGTCTGTCGACGTGACTGTTGTTGACCAATGTATGGGCTGCAAGCGTGACGACTTGGACTTTTCTCCTGCTGCTTTTGAAGCCATTGGCGACAAGGCTTTGGGTAGAATGGATATCTCTTGGGAATGGTTATAAACGGAATATATAGCAAAATAAATACGGATAAATGTTAGCATCCATGTAGAACAGTGACTTCGTCTCTCTCTTGTCCATAGACGAGGGTAGCATTCCTTGGTAGAAGGAGTAGGATTCCAACCCCCAGTTGTCAACGAGGCGGCCTGTAGGGTAACAAGAACTCCCACTGTAGGACGCTCCGCTGGCCCCTACCCGGGGAGGGCCACTGCGTGGTGCCTAGCTCCTCTACGAGGAGACTCGTAGGGCATATCCAGAACCTCGTTGGGTAGATGTAGGGCCCCCTCGCATTACTAACGTGGCCCACGAAAACCATTCCTCGCTAGAGGAAGGTGGCCTCCATGGCTATTGGCCCGCAGAGTACTGCGGCTTGCTAACCCTGTAGGGGTGCCTAGCTCCGCTACGAAGTGACCAGGGTTATACTTCCGTACGTGTGAAGGGTGTTACAAGGAAGGGGTCCCTTCAAAGTCTATTATCAATTTCTTATTAGTTATATAAATATTATCGTATGTGTAAGACATCTAAAAGATCCAATGAAGGGCATTTTTGAACCAACCCTCTGGCTTCTTAGATTCACTTTCCAATTTGGCGTAGAATTCGTATTCGTGTTCTTCAATTTCTTCAATACCGGTGAATAAATCAGCATCTTCAGGCTTAACAAACTTTGTACGTTTTAAAAGTTTCCAAAAGATGTAAATGGCAATGTTAACAAAGATCATAACATAGGAGAACAAGAAGTCATCAATAGCCCACCAGCCAGGTAAGAACACGGTGTAACCCAAGATACCAATCATGATCCAAATGAAAAATGCAGCAATGTAGATTGAGTATGGTTGGAACCAAGATCTGTAAGGGAATGTGGTTCTATCTAAACCTTGGACCTTACAGGCACGGTAGAAGTGCATGTAGGTGATAGTCATAAACCCGTAGTTAAGAAGTTGAGAACCAGTACATAAACTGACCATGTAGTTAAGCACAGTGGCACCAGAACTACCCAATTGCATCAAGGATAACATGGAGAAGGCAATGGCAACACCAACACAATAGAGAGGAACACCATTCTTGGTACAATAGGTCAAGAACCGTGGGGCAAAGCCTCTTTCAGCTAATCCGAAAAGAGCTCTAGATGAACAATAGGTGTAAGAATTACCAGCAGATAAAGCTGAGGTCAATACAACTGCGTTAACAATGTGTGGTAAAACCTTAATGTTCAAGTTTTGCATGGCAACGACATATGGAGATGAAGCGGCATTGGAAGAATCAGCGGAAAGAGCAACGAATTTTGGATCATTATAAGCAATCAAGATTGAAACTGACAAGGCACCACCAATGTAAAACAAGGCCAATCTATACAAGACTGTCTTGAAAGCAGTTGGCATGGTCTTTCTTGGGTTCTTTGCTTCTGCGGAAACCATAGACATATATTCAGGGCCAACAATGGTGAAACAACTTTTCAATAAGGCAGCCAAAAACCCTTGGAATTTCCCTAAGGATCCAGTAGTAACATATTCACCCAGCAGCGTGCCAATTACGGAAACCAAAGGCATCATGTTGAGGGTTCCCTCCACACATGACAACAACAGTGAAGATCAACAACCCAATACATAAAATAAGTTTAGAGATGGAAAGCCAGAACTCCAGTTCTCCGTAAAGTCTAACGGCAAAGACATTGATGACAGCATACATGGCGATTTGGACACACAAGGTAATAGCTGGAGAATAATCATCTCTCCAAAAATGGATCATACCATTAACCGCGGTGATTTCAAAGGGGATATACAAGGCTTCCATAATGAAGAAGTTCCAACCGGCACAACATTCAAACGCCTCATCAACAACTCTACCGGCCATGGTGATAAATGGAGATGCCACGGGTAAGAAGGAGACCATTTCCCCGACAGCAGTGGTAAGCATCAAAATGATACAAGTCCAAAAAGTATAGGCCAAAACTAATCCCAATGGTCCACCTCTAATTAAAGAGGTACCAATGGTAACGAAAAGTCCTGTACCGATGGAACCACCAATGGCAATCAATTGGACATGTCTCAGTTCAAGCTTTCTTTGCATTTGAGCATGAGATTGAGATTTTTCTTCTCCTTCACTTGGGACCAGGTTCAGCACCAGAGAATGAAGACTGGGGGTACCAGCCTTGCCAAACTCATTTTTGGCCTTGGTTTTTTCGAATTCTGTGGAACTTTGTTCCTTGTTAAACAAATCGGACATAGTTTGAAAAAGGTTGTTATCGCCGTACGGGGAAGAAGTGATTTGTGTGAGTGAGTGAGTGTGTGTGTTTTTTTTTTCCTTTAGTTAAGATTATGGATGCCAGTCCGTATAATATAAATGCAAAATAATGAAGGATATTCAATATCTATGAAATAGAATTATAAATTAAGATAATCAAGGAAGATTATATAATGATTTTAGCGATGAGTATAAATTTCCTAAGTGGAGGAAGTGGGGGCGTATTTTGGTTTTCGCTATCTAAAAATTTGCCAAAAAGGATAAAACGTCCCTGGATTTGCAACTTGATAAGGACAGAGTCGCAAAAAGGTTAAAATATTTGACTGGGGTCAACAAAATTCTTTAATACAAAACTTGCATATGCTATCGAAGAAAGATGAAAAACTTGAGAGATAAAGTTACAACTGGCGTTTGGGGCCCTTATTATGGTTTTTTTTTTCAGAGAAAAGTTTTGCAGTGACATTGAAAAGCTCTTCTCTAATAAAAGCAGGGTTCTGTGTCAGTGGGTGCATGATACGGACTTAATTTCAGGATTTTTTTAGTCCTGTATGCCGGACTTTTCCTGGTAAGAGTAGTTTTCCAGGAAGGAGAGGTGTTTAGTTGCGGTATTCCGCGAGCCATGATGTCATAATACATTTGAGTATGTTGAAACTCATCCATTTGCCCAGAAATAGGTATTGTTCGACTTTTAACCTCATGTTATATTGTCCGTTTTAGACGAACTCTAAGAATTCAGCCTCTGCACCTCGGAAATGTATTCGGTAAGATTAATGTTTTGGTAATCGAGTGACCATTGGAGATAAATTGGAATCAAAATGTGGAGAAGTGCATTGTGCATCCCCTCGGACATGCCAAAAAAAAAAAGGAGCACCTGAAAATAGCAAGGTAAAAAAGCAAAGAAAAAAAAAAAAGAAAAAGAAAAAGTAATATGTGTATTAACAGAGGTCTTTCTTATTAGGGCTAATGTGTGATGGTTTTTTGGTCCGGCTGTATGCGAGGATCACTAAAACATCCAATATAAGATAGATTTAAACCAACCAAGTGATTTTTGTTCTTCCAAAGTCTGGTAAAATTCATTCTCGTGTTCCTCTATCTCAGCTAGTCCTGTAGTCAAGTCAGCATCCTCTGGTTTAATATGTTTCGTTCTCTTGAAAACTTTCCAAAAGATGAAAATAGCAATATTTAAAAATAATGCGAAGTACGAAAATAAAAAGGTATCAAGTGACCATCTTCCTGGTAATAAAGAGGAATAACCTAAAATTGCAATCAAGCTCCATATGAAGAACCCAGCAATGTAAACTGAGTAAGGTTGGTACCAAGACCTGTAAGGGAAAGTAGACCTATCCAAGCCTTGAACTTGGCAAGCACGGTAGAAATGTATATATGTTATGCACATGAATCCGTAGTTTAAGAGTTGTGAGCCAGTAGTTAAACTTACGATGTAGTTAAGTACAGTACCTCCAGATTTACCCAATTGCATTAACGATAACATGGAGAAACCAATGGAGGCTGCGACACCGTAGATGGGGACACCACTCTTTGTGCACCGGTTGAAGATTTTGGGCGCAAATCCTCTTTCAGCTAAGCCTAGAAGAGCTCTTGATGAACAATAAACTTGTGAATTACCAGCAGAAAAGGAGGAAGTGATTGCCACTGCATTTACAATGTGTGGTAAGACTTTAACATTCATATTTTGCATGGCAACAACATATGGAGATGATAAAGCATCTGAAGAAATCGCAGTAAGTTCAACAAACCTTGGATCATTGTAAGCAACTAATATAGAAACAGATAAGGCACCACCAATGTAAAAAAGCGCCAATCTATATACAACAGTCTTGAATGCCACAGACATTGTTTTCCTTGGGTTCTTCGCCTCGGATGCGACCATGGACAAATATTCAGGTCCCACAATAATGTAACTAGCACCTATAACAGCTGCTAAAAATCCTTCGAATTTCCCCAATGAACCAGTGGTGAGATATTCACCAATGGGTCCTCCAGCTACATTCCAATTACGGAATCCAAAGGCATCGTGTTGTGGGTTCCCGCCACACATTGTCACGACCGTGAACAACAACAATCCAATGCAAAGAATGAGTTTACCAATGGAAAGCCAAAACTCCAGTTCTCCGTAAACTCTCACTGCAAATACATTGATCAAAGTGTACAACACAATTTGCACGCATGTTGTAATGGCTGGGGAGTATCCATCCTTCCAAAAATGAATCATCCCATTTACGGCAGTGATTTCAAACGGAATGTACAATGATTCCATGATGTAGAAGTTCCAACCGGCGCAGCATTCGAGGGCTTCGTCTACCACTCTTCCAGCCATAGCTGCAAATGGAGAATGTATTGGCAAATAAGATACCATTTCTCCAATAGCTGTGGTGATCAAAAATATGACACCAGTCCAAAATGTAAAAGCTAAAACAATTCCCAAAGGTCCCCCCTTCACCAAAGAGGATCCAATTGTGAAAAATAAAGCTGTTCCGATTGAACCTCCAATTGCTATTAACTGGACATGTCTTGGCTCTAGATTTCTTTTCGTACGTGGTTGAGATTGATCAATCTCTTGAGACAAGTCTAATTCCACTGAGTTTTCATCAATTATCTCTTGAGCCTTTTCCTTCTGCATCTTGAGTAAATATTTAAAAGCTTAAACTATATAGTATTCCTTAGAGGTTATAGTATCGCTGGAATACTGGTGTGGGATACGTTACTGCCGGAGTGGCTATATCTTTATAGTTTACGAATTAAACTACGCTATCAAGATTTGACAGGTCTTTTATAGTTAATTGACTACTTGAATAGATCCCGAGAAAGGCTTGCTCTTCATCTGATTTAGGTCATCCCGCCTGATAAGACTGAAATTTTCAGATCGTACCTTTGTTTAAGTTTGATTTTTTTTTACTTCAGGGAAGTTGAACCCGAATAAAGTGTATATAGGACAAATGAATCCTATTGTTGGAAATGCAGCAATAAATCGAGTTTCAAAAAAAAAAAAGGATATATATTTTCTCCGATACTACTGTCATTACAAAAAGGGAGGATTAAAAGGATTATTCTTTTGTGGTATAGGGAGAGTTACTCACTCGTAAAGAATGTATAACGAACCATGATTAAGATAAGTTATAACTACCTGGCCTTATTTAAGACAAAAATATGTCATTCCTACGGAATATGCCGACAATGACGGAATATTTCCGCTTCACGCAACCGTATAAGACGCTTCATTATACATCTTTATTGTTAACGCTAACAGGTACGAAATATGACGAACGGAATTTTTTTTTCAATTTGAACCTTGCATATTCGTATATGGTATTAATTTGCTCAAATTAGTCTGATATTTACCTGGTAGGTCTCCTCACACTACTGAACTGTATGGAAAAAAAAAATTGATTCAAACAGCTCTCAAGATAACTTTAACTGCAAAAAATGAAAAAAAAAAAAACAAAGTGATTTCGCCCAGGATCGAACTGGGGACGTTCTGCGTGTTAAGCAGATGCCATAACCTACTAGACCACGAAACCATTTGTTGAACTTTTTTTTTTGTAGCCTTTAAATTGTGCCTTTTCTACTTTTATCGTTCACGCACGACGTAAAAAAAATCTTCAGATTGAATTATTGGCTGCAAACTCGAAGTTGTCAATTCTAAAATCTATAAATGTAGCGAACAAGTGAGTGGAATTATGGTAGACCCTGAAAAGAAAAGCCCGAAACCAAAGGTAACCATGAAGGACCCTACTACAGCAACAGCCGAACCACTTCGTACAATCACTCGCGAAACATGGAAATTCCAGCCAGTGTGTGTCATGGTTCGGAATGTGCAGATAGAATGGGGACATTTCCCCCTGAACAGGTGTTTCGCTCGGTCGATCGCACAATTCCACCTAAGCACGACTTTGCTAAGCAGGAGAAGGACGACATAGCCTCTTGGGTTAACTAACCTTCCTTGGCCTAAGCATATAAATAGTATCTTATATATCTTACGACTCTCACTACATAGCGACGGGTGAAGAAGGTAACCATGATTGAATTAGATATATTACATGACGAAAACTTTAAACAATCATTTGCAATAACTACAGGAATCATTTTAGCAATATATATAAATGTACTTTTGCCAGGGTTTATCTTTGCTAGTACTTATAGTACACTCCGTGGTAATGGGAGAAGTTTTGGCACCGATTAATAATTGATTTCGATTCTGTCACTGGAGTCGGTTCAAGTTACAGCAGTGAGGGTGCAGCAGGTAGTAGCATGTTTGTGGTAGACACACCAGGGTACTCGGTGACTGTCGTTGACCAGATATGAATACCAGCCTTATGATACGAATACTACCATGAATAAGCGAGAAAACGCGAAAGAATGTGTCATATTTCTTTCTCTCTTCGGCTACAGCAAGTGGTACGTGAGTACAGGCACTAGGTGCGATAGGAGTGATAGTGTATGATCAGTCTAAGCAAAAGTTTTGCGGACTAGTGCATGATATCGTTGCCAACGGCAAGATAAAATACGTGTATGCTGCTTCCGGCAGTTGTGTGACAACGGCTAAACTATAGAAGGAGCGTTGGATAAAGCGTATAATCAGTAAGAATTATAATGACGTCCACTGTATTACACTTACTCACGACAGGAAGTGAACTGGACACTTGTTGATTGGACCAAATACTGAGTGGCCGGCAGACTTGACTTCTGGAGGTGATCCTGGTGGCAGGTGTGTTAAAGGAGGAAAGAATGATGTAAGCAATGAGTTAGACTTCAGATATGTGCTAGAATATCGTGAAGTATATAGCAAGCATGTTAATCATGACAACTATGATATAGATATAAAAGAGTTATATAGCCAATGTAACCAACAATTGCATATTATAAGAGAATATACATCATGAAAACCACCTCACTAAAAACATAGAAAGACTATACAATGCAAAACGTTTAAATACATTCTTCTTAGCTCATCCACCTTTATATATATTGAAAGCTTCTATTATTACATCATATTATTTATATCTTTATTATTAAAATTTTCTATATCATCTATACTTCTTCATATGTAACCAAAGTATCCAAAAGCACAATTAACTTCACAAGTTCTTGTAATCCGAGGAATGACAAGCTTTCTGAAGAATATGCTTCTGAGAACTTCTTAGATTGCTTTTGATTGGCCTCGATCATAGAATCTCTTTTGACTACACCAACGGCAAGTTGTTTAAAGTGATGCAACATATCCTTACCTTGAGTAATGCTTGGTTTATACGATGGGCCCATTGATAATAAAACACCAGTAATAAGTTGAAAGACAGGAACCAAAAATTCATAGTACGAAATCTCATCCTTTCTTTGAATTTCATCGCCATTGCTATCACATAAGGATAACGGAGTATCTAGAGATAAATGAATCTTGACGCCATTGACTTCCGACTCATCTAAATGCAAGTTCAATCCCAAGTCAGGGTCAATCAACAAAAACTTTGAGTTTTTAATTATTGGGAAAAGCTCACATTGCATAAGTTTAGATGCACCTAAACGAGTTGCAGAAATACGTAACAAGAGATAAATTGTAGCCTTGAAAGCAGTAAGCTCATACAAAAGATTATTCAATGTTACACCTGATGAGCCAACATGGTCACTAGAACAAAGACTCATCATCTCATCTGTTCTCTTGATGGATCTCACAAGAAGCAGAAGTGAGTTATTCTTAATGAGTCTTTCCAAAACAAAGTTTACTTGACTTTTGGATGAAATATGGATTAATGACTCCAAAAGCAAGAGTGAGGTTACTCTTGGGGAACCCTCGGCATAAATAGAATCATTACAGACAATGTCTATAAATTTTGAGTCAACTGATTTGATAGAAAGCGTCAAACTCTTGAGGATCTCATTATTTTCAAAGGATTTCTGCAAAAACTTGTTCGCCAAAACATACAAATCAGATCTTAATTCAGGAGTTGAGTATGAGCATAAAATTCCTGCAATGCATGTTTGGAACAATGGAAATAATCTTTGTAAATACAACGCGATGCTTTGGGTATCCTTGAGGTTATCTTTCTCATATAAGTCAAAAAGAAGGACACTCAATGATATTAACTCCTCGGCAAATTGAATATCAAATTCAAGATAATCATTAATCTTTGGTAAAATAACCAGGAAAATCTCAAGAATGAAGTTGGATTTGCGAAGCACAGACATGGTCCCATCAGTAAGTAAAACTTGAATAAGTTGTACCCACGAGTGAAGACATGATAATTGAATTCTCTTGAAATCATTATAAACAACATACTTTGTCAAAAATTCGGCAATTTTTGAACCCTCTTCCATAACTTCCTGTGAGAATGATAATCTCATTTCCTTATTATGAAGCTGACCAGTAGCCAGTTTACATATGATCTTATAAATCTTTTCAAGGATAGACAAATCAAGAATACTATCAACATGTTGATTTTGTCTCATGTAATCCAAAATAATAGGAATATTGTATTTCTGGTTAAACTTTTCGTACTTAGAAGTCTCCAAATTTTCAAATCTGAAGTTCAATATATCCAAGAAAGAAAGTACCCTAGGAGATCCATCCAAGAATGCATTACCATTCAACAACAAATCAATGTAAACCTCTTTACGATGAAGTGAACCTTGCTTGCTTGTACTATGGAATTCCAAGGACAAATATTGAAGGATCAAGTTACGATGTTGAATGAATGAAAATAATGCACTTGGTCCACTTCCCCCTTCACGTTGTATAAATTCATTTGAATGTCTTGTCAGTAAATCACCATCAAACTTTGCATTTGGTTTGCTGGCCCATTCAGTTGATAAGTCAATTTTTGGTTGACATTCAATTAACTTGGCAAAAAGGTTTCTGGATTCAATTTCATAATTACGCAAGAAATTAAGAGTTACTTCAGATGAAATTGGATCTCTGCATAATTTGACTAAGATTGCCAAAATATGTGCTGACAATTTTGCAGGGGCCAAGTCTATCACATGGATATTACCGTTATTATAGTCGATTTGAGAAATGCTGTTTAATGATGAATTCAAAACGAAAAGCAATGTCTTGAGGAGTGTGTTGCGACTGTCACGGGTATCTAACCCAAGAGTATTTCCGCCACCAAACTGAAATCCGAGAAGGAAATGAGCAACCCCTGGCTCATGCCCAGATTGAGGTAAATTTTCTAACAAGAAGTTCAAAATAGAAAATTTTGCTTCCAAGTCTTCGAACTGTTCAATAGAACGATCTAACTGTTGCATGAATGCATATTTAATTGCATCAGATTCATCTATACTCATGAAAGTTGTGAGAAGTCTGTTCTTTCCAAGAACTGGGTCTGTGGAGTTTCTATCAATGACGGTGACAAAAAATGATGAGCTACTAATATAGTGGAGAATACTGATTGCAGCCTTCGCAGTGTTAATATCACTTGAGCCCACAAGTAGTCCAAGATTAGCCACTACCGGGAGGTTGAACAAAAAGATTTCATAAAA
Source organism: [Candida] anglica (assembly GCA_963924405.1). Taxonomy (NCBI): domain Eukaryota; kingdom Fungi; phylum Ascomycota; class Pichiomycetes; order Serinales; family Debaryomycetaceae; genus Kurtzmaniella; species [Candida] anglica. The sequence continues at coordinate 52,598 of OZ004258.1, forward strand.
GTCTGTCACTCCTTGGAGACCGATATTCTTAGGATAGTAGATATTGTCATATGCAGTCTTTGGGGTTGAAAGAGCCAAACTCATGCTGGTTCCAAAGCCAATAGGTCCACCATTGATACTTGAAGGGGTGATATCATTGTTTTTCAATACAGGAATTAATCTGTGAATGAAAGTGTCTTGAAGACCTAAAAAGTGATCAATGATTTCCAATGCTGTGGCTAAAGTTGTGTCTTCTTCCTTCATTGACACTACTTTGAACAATGCTCTATAGGTTCTTTCATCAAAGAAGTAATTCATAATAGCTAAAGAATGATGAAGTTTGACAAATAATTGGAAAGAAATTCCATCCAGTGCCAATTCCGAAGATTTGCCAATCACAGCATTAAGGTTAAAGTTATTACGAATAGTAGCAGGGGCTTCGTCATTAAGGAACTTCCAGTCAACTTCTTTCAAAGATAACACTATCATTTCAAGAATAGGTTCTTGAAGTGAGAGTCTATCTTGTAAATCTAAAAGTTCTCCTGAGTTTGAAAAGACTTCAAGCATGAGATATTCAATATATGGCCAAACCCCAATTTGACCATTGGCTCTGTATCCAGTTCCTAAATCCGCTGGGTACAACAAGCGGTATTGCTTGAATGCCTTATTCTCGTTCTTCAATGGTCTTAAGAGCTTTGTAACGAGCTTGGTAAAGCTTACCACTTGGGAGAGTTGTGTGAGTGACAACTGGAAAAGTTGTGATACCCTTCCATTGAATTGGTTGTTGGCTCTGATGCTAATATTATTGCTGTTAATTGAGTTGGAGTTGCTGCTATTGGTATTGCTGTTTATAATGTTTCTGTTGCCGCTGTTGTTGTTGATATTGATAATAGAATTGCTTGTGAGACCATTATTATTTTCTTCAAGTGGAAGACCTTGAAATATCCATTTATCTAATAATTCCCATACTTCGTATCTGATAGTCAAACTTGTGTCATCCTCTCTAACAAAGCTCGAAAGTAAATCTAACATAAGGTTGGATAATACCACTCTGTTTGAATCACTAACAAATATTTGCTTATTATTTCCCGAGCTGGATGCAGTTCCAGTCTTGATAATCAAGTTGTCAAGCATCAAAAACTCAGTAATTGTAGACCGGAAACGGTGGAAGATTCTTGCCTTAACTTCTCTGGAACGTTCATTTGAAGAGGAAAGGTTTTTCACAATGGCACTCAAAAGTTGTATAAACCCAGTAATGAATACCACGGAGTCCTCAGCAAGTTCAATAAGAATTGGGGATGTAGAGAAGTCAGTGTTATCACCATTTGACGATTCATTACTAAATAGAAAATCTTTCTTTTGCTGTTGAGATTTTAACTGAAGGTCTTCTTTAAAGTTCTTATTCAATGAGTCGACGTAGTAATTCAATGAGTCCGCAATTGAATCTACAGATACCTTGGAATAATCATTCTTTTTCAAAGTATTGCTATTGTTGTTAACAAGAATATCCCAAATTCTATTGGCAGAGTCATCACCACCATATGAAAGAGAACCGAGCAAAATCAGAAATGTCGCCGTAATTAAAGGCGATGTGTTGTTAGTAACACCCCATGAAATAAACCCAAGGAGATCGTTCACCTTACTGGTATTGCCATCTTCCCTCCATAAATGGTTGCAAATATTTGGACGGTCTGCGTGCGCGTAAGCATATGCTAAATAAAAGCGTTCCAAGTCCGATCTAGATGCAATTTCATCCAAGTCATATTGTGGGGGTTCGTTTGAATGGTCTTCATTATTTTGTTGTCCACCATGGTGACTCTTTTGCTTTTGGTTGAATCTATCCTTCTCATCTAATTCGCCTTCATCTTCTTCTCCTTCTGGCTTCCTGTCACTAGTAGAAAGAAGGAAATCTTCTTCATTGTCCCTCAACAGGGTAAGAATAACAGCTGCATTACTGACAAACCCAGAGAAAAATGTGTGAAGGAATGGAGCCACCAAGTCATTACTAAACGATTCAGAAATTAAGTAGCCATCAATGCTGACCAATGATGACACGTTTGCTAATCCGTTTATATTGGCTATACGGTCCAATTCGTCAGCTCCAGAGTACTTTAATTTCAATGGAGTCAATCTTGGGAACGATTTTTGTAATAATGACCGGAAGTCATAGATACCTTCCAATTGCAATTGAGTGGCAGAAGTAGAAGTGTCGGCTGATATACAAAGAAGTTTTTCAAATGCACCATATGTCACACACCATTCTATGTACTTGAGGATATCATCTTTAAAAGAGTAGGTGGTAGTACGTGAAGGGTCAGCTTTACACCATGTAATAAATTGAGTAAGCGAGATTAATGAAAGAACTACCTCTGTAGGTGGAAGACCAGATTTAGACAAGTCTAATTGTTGTGTCGATTGACTACTAATTTTTGAATAATCAGAAGTGAGTCTACTGACAGTAAATTTGTGAAGTGCTTCAACTTCTGAATCAGTTTTATTTCTTTGGATGAAGTGAAGGAGACCTGGTAAGTAATGCACAGTAAAGATGTCATCATCTTGCAAGTGTTTTTGCATGTGGTCAAGTACTCTCTTGTAAGTATTTGTTGTGTTAAGTTTTGGATATTTATCAATCAAACTGTAATAAATTTGGGCCAAAATCTCATGCAGTTGGAACAGTTCACGCTTGGCATACTTGATAGATGCAACAAAGGCGAGATTATTAAGATCTCCGGTGGCTTTTTGTTTGTCAATATGTTCATTTAGACGAGTGAAACGTGCATATAACCTTTCAAAAGAGATGATTATGTTGTCGAAGAAAGTGTTCAAGTTTTTATTCTTGCCATCACAAAGTAACTCTTCTACTTGCCCTGTTGATATTAAAAAGCCAGCAATATTCAATATATATTGGAATCTGGTGTAGAATGCACACTTTGCACTATCCAAAAGATCGATACCAGTGTGGAAACTTTCTGTTGATCGGGCATGATGAAGTAATTCAGCAGCCGCAATAACATCCAAATCAAGATCAGAAGACAAAATAGTAGCAGCTTCCATGAACTCAGAGTTTAACTTGAACTTCCCATCGGAAAATTCCACCTCTTCGGTGATTTTCCCTGCGCCACTTTGCTTGGACGGAGTTTTCAAAAGGGAAAACAAATCATTTTGGATGGTTTGGATGATTGAAGCATTGACATTCCCATCGTATTTGATTGCATTGTAGCACTCCACGAATACATCCGTGGACCAATTTAACTTTTCAGTGGCCCCGAGCGACATATCAATATGAAGATTGGGTATATTAATTGGCTACGGGATATACAATGATGCTGGTATTAAGCGATGATAGGTTTTGTTTTTTTGTTTGTGTGAGTGCAACAATTTTTTGATTTGAGAAAATTCAAGAAAATTATACTAACCTTGTATACAGTATGTATGTATTTTTATACGCAGTTCTGTCGATTACGGGTGTTTGGGTTTTCAATTGGAGTGTTAACCAACGTGTGGGTATAATAAAAGTGTTAACATATCTGAATTGTATAATTAGTGTTAGTGTCACTATTAATATAATAATAACATGATTTTAAGACTCTGTATAGAAAGTATGAGCCATTCTCTTGATTTTTTATTTTTAAATTAAGCAGAATTTGTTTTTAAATATATTTATCCTACAATCTATGATTTCAGAATTAAATTATTTGAAGATTTATTATTAAATTTGCAGCCAAATAGTAAAGGAATTATTTTCGTTTCTTTATGGGTGATATTTCCACACTTGGGAGATCATGACCCATAACTTTTTCCGGAGAATTATCAGGAGAAAGTTCAAGTAGATGTCTCTTTGTAGGACTGGATTCAGCCAGTCCTGCTGACACAGGCCTTTTTGATCTGGATTGAGGAGGAGGTAAACGATACAGGAAATCTGGAGCCAGTTTGGGCAATTTAATATTAGAATCAGAATCAGAATCAGAGCTAGAATCGGATATAGATACGAATAAGTCATTGGTAACGAATGGATTTTCTGGACCTGAATTCAAAAGAGGAACGTCAGGATCGGAGATAACATTCACTACAGTTTCAGGTTGAGCTTCATTTTGGAAAAATGAAGTTAATAGTGATTGGCCAGGCAACAATTTTCTAGGTTTTTTGGGACTTCTTTTACGTGTAAGTGCCGGTTTTGCCTTGGGTATTGGATTTTGCTTAAGATTTAATGTAGAATTAGACACTAACGAAGTTCTCGTTGAGGTCACGATGTCTTTTGAAGAAGTTTTTGATAAACTAGGTGTAGGTAGTAATGTTGGAGTTTGTGCGCTAGTAGGTACTTCCTTTTTTGGTAGTTCAATTTTATCAAGAACATCATTTTCGAGGTTTACCAGTTGTCTTTTCTTCATGAATAGACTATCTAATGTGGTTTTTTGACTGGGTTTTTTCTTGGGAGAAGGTTTTTTTTGTTGTAATTGTGTAGCTTTTTTCACAAGAAAATCTGCTACCAAGTTTGGATTGACCAAACTCACCAGGTTGACTGGAAGCCATACGCTTTGCTCTTTAGAAGCGTCAGATTCTTCTTGACTTGGGTCATTCCCGGGATATACCTCACGGAAAAGATTATCTCCATCATACTTAAGCATGACAAATTGCTCATTGTCAATTACTTTTGAATTCGATACCCGAATCATTGGGGCATATAAATCGAACGATAAGAGCTTAAGAATCAAATATTTGATGTTAAAATCAAAACTCATGGGAGGTAAAGTCTGTGGAGATTGTTCTCCAAAGCTAAAACATCCTGCTTTGAACTGAAACTTCTCTGATGATACAACTGGGAAGAGATACATCATTGTGAATGACTCTTCAATAAATAGGTTCTCCAAGGTCGCCTTTCTTTCAAAAATATCTCTTGAACGATCAATGATGCTTGTGTTAAGAAGCTGAACTAATCTTTGAAGCTTGATTTCTCGTTGTTCCCGTTTACGAATGTTTTGCATTTGGGTTGGGTCTACAAAGCAGTCCAATAACATTTTACTAAAATCAGGAAGTGGGTCAGATCGTCTAGCAACTCCCTTTTCCGCCTTTGTAGGTGAACGGTGGTAAAAGGACGCAAATGTAGTTCCACAGAGGGCCAACTTCACCGATCTAGTTATCCCTATTTTTTCAACTCCACTAGAATAATCACCTCCTCGTAATGTAGCTATGAGAATAAGTCGAGTATAATCCAAACCTGTCTTTTCAGTGACTTTCTTCATGTGTACAGGCGTGACATAGAATTCACTCTTAACTTTGGTAGTTGTAATTGCAGAAGCTGGCTTATCTTCTTGATATCTTGAGAAGTTTCGTAATACTTGTACAGCTCCAAATACAAGAGTATCTACGTCATTACTCAAAACATAATCTGCTATTTCAGTTTTTTGAAGCATTGCACATTCAGCTTCAGCTTCTCCTGGACTTTGAATAAAAGATATCAGTGCCTGAGAAAGAGCTAATTTGAGCTTATGAATGGTTTCATGTTCAAAAGCAGGGGTTAATCCCAGGGGTTGAAGTGAATCAATTTCAGTCCCAGTGGAATTTGTAATGTTCCTCATTTTAAATGGCTTTTCTACCCCATCTAGAACGACAACATAAGATATATTTAAAGAACTTAAATACATAAGTTTTGCCATAAAATTTCGTATTATCGCTTCATCAGTCCAATCTGTAAGATTTGAATGTTTCGATTGAAACAAAAACATGAATCCATCAATGGCCAAACGTGGAGCACGGCCATGTTGAGAGATGAACCTCGATACAAACACTGGAACCGTTACTCTTTCATCAAATCCAGGATATAGAACCGACCAGAGATCGTTGATCCCCATAAGTAAAGTAGAGATGAACTAAATCCGACTTTCAACCGTACGTTTGTCACGTTCTCACAACCATGAGGTAGAATAATACAGTACTTTGGACTATAGTACCTCGGTGGGATATGAAGGTACACAGTTGAGAGTGCAGTATTATAGTTGTATAAACCTTACAAAACCAGGTGATTTTGCAACCCACCCGTATATCACAACAACCGCACCATTCCATTTTTCTGGGTTGGAGGTTTTTTAAAAAAACATTTGAGAATCCCAAATTGATAAACATCGAGCGAGGAACAATTCAACCCCAGTGTTTTTAGCTAATCTATCTTTAACAAGTGAATTGACTTGGCCTGTTTAAGAAGGGATAATACATAGCCCTCTCTAAAGGACTTAAAAAAAAATTATAATATTAAACTACTGATATTTAATTTGTTATTTGCTTCATAGTGTATAACCCATACTATTGTCCGAATGTATGTTGGTCAACTTTTATGTGCTGGGTTCCAAGGAACCAGCGTCACGCCACAAGCGTACAATCTTATAGTACAACAACATGTATCCACCTTGATTCTTCTGAAAAAGAACTTTTCTTCAGTGAAACAAATAACAAAACTTATCCGAGATCTTCAATATATTGCCATGACTCAGGGGAATTATGAGTATCCTCTTATATTTGCCGTCGACGAAGAAGGGGGGATGATGAACTCCTTATTTGATCCCGAGTATCTTACACAATTCCCCGGAGCTATGGCTATGGCGGCTACTGGAGACTTAGATTTGGTGTTCCAAGTACTGCGAGCACTTGCAAAAGAATTGAAGCTCATTGGGTTTCTGATGCTCTTAGGGCCCGTATTGGATGTGGTGACCAAATTAAGCCATCAATTAGTTGGGGTACGTAGTTTTGGTACGACTCCAGAGGATGTGGTGAAATTCGGAAGAGTCTGTTGCAAGGGACTCCAACAGGGGGGAATATTCACAATGGGGAAACATTTTCCAGGAATTGGTAATGCAAGCGTTGATCTGTTGCTTGAACTCCCCATGATGGCAGACTCCTTGGATCAGATGAGACTACAAAATACGGTTCCATTCCGAGAGCTTATCAAGGAGGGACTATTGGACGGTGTTAGTGCTGCAGGCTGCGCAGTGCCCTCCATCAGTCCTGATGAGGTACATGCATGTTTATCACCAATACTTATAACCGAATTGCTTCGGAAGGAGTTAAACTTTAATGGAGTGGTGGTGAGTGAATGTTTAGAAATGGATGCTCTTTTCCATTCTATTGGTCTTGGCCAAGGTGTTATCCTCGCTCTTTATGCGGGGTGTGATTTGGTGATGGTTTGTCACAATATGACGCTTCAAAAAGAAGCGATAGAGTCTATGGACAAAGCTTTAGCCAATGGTAATTTGGATTTGGAATTAGTAAATGGATGTTTGGGAAGAATCAATAAATTACAAAAAAGACTTCCAACTTGGGCTGAGATGTTTCCCGAAGGTGAAAAGTCTGCAAGAGATGACTTAATTCTCTTTAAAGACAAATATCACGATGTATGGGAACATCATCAACAACTATCTGCATTAGCATACAAGAAATCAGTCACATTAGTCCGAGATTACAAAGATTCTTTCCCAATTACTAAATTCCTTAGTCTTGATGATACTAAACCAGATATGAATAACGTTTTAATTCTTTCTCCTTTACTTAATCCCTTGTATAAACACGGTGAGGAAGATGGTCCTCAAAAGGACGGCCTCTATACTGGAGAAGATGTGTTCCAGAAGTTTGGTGAATTGCTTGCCAACCATCCGTTTAATTCTTCTCCGGCCATGAAGGGAAAATCTTATAATGTATTACATACTACTTATACTGCCAATGGACTTACCGCATTACACGAGTCTCTTATTGAAAACTCTCAAGTCGTTATCGTCTTAACTTCTGAAGCATCTAGAAATATGTACCAAATTGGTATCGTCAAGTATGTTTCAATTCTTTGTGGGGCAAATCCATATTCCTTCAGTAATAAAGGAGGCAATAGAAACAGTTCCCAATTGACTAAACCGCTCATTATTGTTGCAACTCTGTCGCCATATGACTTTTTTTACAATAAATCTATCGGTAGTGCGTACCTTTGTTGCTATGATTACACAGACAATGTCTTAGAACAACTTAGTGGAGTCCTTATGGGTGACATTCAAGCGGAAGGATGTATCCCAGGGGAGAAGAAGTTTGTAGGAAGACCTAAAAAGAGAAAGTTACTGGGAGGTAATTTGATTCCATCACTGGGTCTTACCAACTCTTCTAGCTCATCGAAAAAGGTTTATAAGAGAAATCCAACACCATCTAGAAGGTGGTTAGTAGATGAATTAGATCTCCAGCGTGATTGGTACGCACTTACTAAATTGTGGATGAGTAGCACCACCGAGCCAACTACGTCGAAAGAGATCAGTTACCAAGACCCTTACTTTTACAAGATGCTTTACCTATTACTCAGAACAACTAGTAACAATCAAAAACATTTCGTGGTAAGAAATGCTTCTTTGAATATTATATATGGGGTAGTAATTACATGGATTGTTGAAGAGCAAAAAGTACTGAACAGCTCAATTAAAAATGAAACAAAGGACAACGTATCAGCTGAAAAAGTTGGATCTGTTTTATACCTTCTTGTGGATAAATCTAAGCGATTACAAAGTATCGGTAAAAATTTACACGCAAGAGCAATGAGATACTTGATAGAAGAAAAGAAATGCACAAAACTTACCCTCGGAGGTTCATTCCCATTAATATCGTTATCGAACACTTCACAATTGATTCTTGAAAGAAATTCTAAAGTGATTTCATTTTTAAACAATGTGGGATGGGATTTGCCAGAAAAAGGTCTTCATAAAAAACATATAATGGTATTGGATAACTTGAGTACTTGGCTGGTTCCTAAGAAGATTTTTAGAGAGTTGACTATAGTTGGAGTTCGATTTGACATTTGTTCAAACCCAGATAAATTGATGAAGTTAATTGAAGGGAGTGATACGAATAAATCGGGCCCGGACGCATCTGGGAATTCGACAAAAGAAGAGAGTTCAAGAGATGAGGAGAATAATGCATCAGGTACTTCAAACCAACCTCAATCAAGCGGTTCCAACCTGGATGAAACTAATTACACTAAGGCTCTCTATATGGAAGCTATCAAGTATCTTAACAACAATTCATCAAACGGAGTGAAAATTATTATTGCTCTTGAACCAACTAACCAAAATGTCATTGGAAGTGTAATTCTATTCAATAACATATGTCCGCTTGCTAAATTTTTCCCATTTATCAACCAGGCAGCCAGTGTTGGGAACGTATCAACAGAAGACCCAAATCCTGTTATAGGAGGGATCATAGGTCCAATTATTGACCCTTCTTATTCAAACCTTACAGAGATTTTCAAATTTGGACTTGTTTGCAGTGGGATAACATTTTTGAAGTCAAGTAATGTTGAAGGCCAACCAAAGATGAATAAGTGTGTCATGATTGGAATTGAAGAAGATAAGAGTAGTAATATTAACGGAATAAAAGATATTGGATTCCAAGAGTGGAAACAATACTATGATTATTACGAGAAAAAGGCAGATGCTAGGACCTTATTAGAGAATTAGTGTATAATACAATACAATACGTTATATGGAATTGGATGTAAATTTAGAAGAGTGGTTTCATAAAATTTTTCTTTTACTTGTATTATCGGGTAAATTTTCATTGTTATTGTTTACATGTTGATTGCATTGACTTGTCAACTTAAATTAGACGTATGCAAGAACTTGAAATCTTACTACGGTGTTCGTAATACTCTTAAGACATTCCCCCCCTTTTTTAGACCGGAGCCCGGGCAATCCCGCAAGCGCATTGAAATGTTGAAATGTTGAAATGTCTTATTGTCAACTCCGAGAAGTTGAAATTCCCATCAATCTTCCTCCTCCTTTTTGTTGACAGTATCAGTCAAATTCAATTCAATTGAGGTTTTTCGTGAGTCATTTCAATACCAGATTTAGCATTGCTTCATTTTGAAGATTTCTTATTAAATTTTGGTTGCGACTACGATTTCACAAGCTTATATTATAAGATAATAGGCCGGCATCGAGAAAAAAAGACTCCGCCGCGTGTATACTAATAAATTTTTAGACTTCCCCACACATTCCATTCCTGCTTCCCCCGGACTACTCACGCGACATTAGTATAGCTGTACCACCAAAAAAAAAAAGAGGAGTGCAACGCAGTACACTTACACTTTATTAACATTCGATTAATTTAGATAATCTCGTTGTTTTAATCTTTTATGGGGTGTCATTGAATGTTTTAATTGTTTCCCCCCTTTTTCCCTCTTTGTAGATTAGAACACCAATAATAAAGACCGCAAAATAAGAAAACGCCTCGGGCATGCGGGAACTTCCGTATGGGGGAAAACACTTTAATACATATACCGACTTCCATTGATCCGAAATCATTCTCCCGAGCAAGACCGGGACAAAATTACATAATAATGCACATAAGCTTACGTAAAATTTACACCAATTACATAAGTTGACGGCGTATCATTACCTAATCGAACCCCTTGCGGAAAGATTCGGAAGAAACTTCACCCCAGATTTCAAGTTCCGATCACACCCTATGCACTCCTGAAATGCACTTCCATTTCCCCGGGACTGGGGTATCATCAAGAATTGAGAAAATATCTTTGTACCAAATGGTATATATACTGGGGTAAGTTCCCCCAATTATGCAAGTATATAAATATTTCTATATCATACATTTACATATATTCATCAATACACAACAACAAAGATGACTCCACCTACAGCTGTTGAATCCTCCATTAACTTTGGTCAAAATTCTAAGATCAAGACTACACAAGATCCTCTTGTAAAGCAACTTTCCCTCGGCGAAGAAACTTTGATTCGTCATAATGTTCCACCTTCAACTCTTTACGAAGATGGTCTTCTTGAAAAGGGAACTACCATCTCTTCCACTGGTGCTCTTTTAGCATACTCTGGTAAGAAGACTGGTAGATCTCCAAAGGATAAAAGAATTGTTGACGAAGAAACCTCCTCCCAAAACATTTGGTGGGGACCTGTCAACAAGCAAGTTGACGAACTTACCTGGAAGATTTCCAGATCCAGAGCTCTCGACTACTTGAGAACTAGAGAAAAGTTGTTTGTTGTCGATGCCTACGCCGGTTGGGATCCAAGATACAGAATCAAGGTTAGAATTATTTGTGCTAGAGCTTACCATGCCCTTTTCATGACTAATATGTTGATTAGACCAACCGAAGAAGAATTGGCCAACTTTGGTGAACCAGATTTCACCATCTACAACGCTGGTCAATTCCCAGCTAACGTCCACACTAAGGGTATGACTTCTTCTACCTCTGTTGAAATTAACTTCAAGGATATGGAAATGGTTATCCTTGGTACTGAATACGCCGGTGAAATGAAGAAGGGTATTTTCACTGTCATGTTCTACTTGATGCCAATCAAGCACCAAGTTTTGACTTTACATTCTTCTTGTAACCAAGGTACCGAAAAGGGTGATGTTACCTTGTTCTTCGGTCTTTCCGGTACTGGTAAGACCACCTTATCTGCTGACCCAAGCAGAAAGTTGATTGGTGATGATGAACATTGTTGGTCTGACAACGGTGTCTTCAACATTGAAGGTGGTTGTTACGCCAAGTGTTTGGACTTGTCAGCTGAAAAGGAACCAGAAATTTTCAACTCTATTAAGTTTGGTGCTATCTTGGAAAATGTTGTTTACGACAGAGATACTAAGATTGTTGACTACAATGACTCTACCATTACTGAAAACACTAGATGTGCATACCCAATTGATTTCATTCCATCTGCCAAGATTCCATGTTTGGCTGACACTCACCCAACCAATATTATCTTGTTGACTTGTGATGCCTCTGGTGTTTTACCACCAGTCTCTAAGTTGACTAATGCTCAAGTTATGTACCATTTCATTTCTGGTTACACCTCTAAGATGGCTGGTACTGAAGAAGGTGTTACTGAACCACAAGCTGTCTTCTCTGCTTGTTTCGGTCAACCTTTCTTGGTTTTGCACCCAATGAAGTATGCTCAACAATTATCTGACAAGATTTCTCAACACAATGCCAACGCTTGGTTGTTGAACACCGGCTGGGTCGGTGCTTCTGCTGCTAGAGGTGGTAAGAGATGTTCTTTGAAATACACCAGAGCTATCTTGGATGCTATTCACAGCGGTGAATTGAGTAAGGTTGAATACGAAAACTTCCCAACTTTCAACTTGAACGTTCCAAAGTCTTGTCCAAATGTTCCAGCTGAAATCTTGAACCCAACCAAGGCTTGGTCCGAAGGTGTGGATTCATTCAATGCTGAAGTCAAGGCTTTGGCTGGTAAGTTTGGTGAGAACTTCAAGAAGTATTCCGATCAAGCCACTGCTGAAGTACAAGCTGCTGGTCCAGAAGCTTAAAACCCGGAGAATTAGATAGCATACGATATAACATTACAATAACATAATATTTAAGTGAAGTTTTTACTGTAGTTAGTGTTGTTTGAAAAATTTCTTGCCCTGGCGATAGCTAGGTACTTGGAAAGCTAAAACACATGCAAGATTTGTTTTTGGCGGGTGACAAAACATTACGAGCCCAGGCGATCCCCATGCAGCATTAGTTCAGAAAAAAACGAACTCTCAGATGCAAATCATGGAATTATCGAAACCTCCGCTTAACCCCTGTTTCCGGAAAGTCCGATTTCTTAAATACATTCAAACAATAATTATAATCAAAAACTTGGAAACAACTATTTTTAAGCCTAAAATGTACTTTTCTCTAAATGTTGGGTTAAAGTAAACTATAACAATTACAGTATTGATAAGGGGATAAGGTAAATGATTCTCATAACCCGGATTATAGTTTAAGTTTGTAAATGTAAGAGTTGTATGTTAATGTTATTAGTACCGTTATTTACCTACTACTATAAGCACAAGCTAGTCAAAATATAATTGATTTTCTGTTACAAAGGGTTATGTGGCCAAAACCTTAAATTATTTTAAACTATGGCAAAATTAGCCCCCCCCCCCCCCCGTGCCCCTTTACTGTTGTCTTCTACTAGCCATGGCTGTGTTCTTTTCTTCTTCTATTACTGTAGTAAAATAGCTAACCTCGGTAGCATTAGTACTTTTTACATGCTACGGCATTATGTCCGATACTTGCATTTCGGACTTGAATTTCTAATGATGGGGAAAAAACACCCCGCGATCATCGTTCCATGTGAGGTAAACCTTTAAAGTTCTCCTATAAAATATTAATAAAAAGTATAAAAGGAAGATAAGATTCTGCCAATATGTTATTAGATCTCTCTTCTCTATTCAAAAATGTTGTCCTTAGATTTGTTTACTGAACATCGGTATGTTCTTGCAGTTGTTCTTTTCTTCACAATTTATCATGTTGTAACACATTTGCGATATGCATTAGCTGCACGTAAACTAAATTGTAAACCACTTCCTGATAGAACTCTCGCTTTTTGGGGGATCCCTCTCTTCTTCAAGGCTCTCAAGTTGAAGAAAGAAGGTCGTATGATTGATTATTCCAAGGAAAGATTTGACACAACTGGACTTGACACATTCAAATTTAGAATCGCTGGCATGCGTCTTTTTACCACTCGAGACCCTGAAAACATAAAAGCCATGCTTGCCACTCAATTTAATGATTTTGGTCTTGGTGCAAGACATGATCAATTATTCCCATTTTTAGGTGACGGGATCTTTACTCTTGATGGTAATGGATGGAAACATTCTCGTGCAATGCTTCGGCCACAATTCGCACGTGAGCAAGTTGCACACCTTTCTTCATTAGAACCACATGTACAACTATTGAAAAAGCATATTCAAAACACCAAAGGAGGTAAGTTTGAAATTCAAGAATTATTTTTCAAATTGACTGTAGATAGTGCAACTGAATTTTTATTTGGTGAATCTGTTTCAAGTCTTGCAGATGAAACAGTGGTAAATAATTATTATGAACTGATTAATTTTGATGGGAAAAAGGGATTTGCTGAAGCATTTAATACCACTCAAAAATACTTGAGCACAAGGCTCTTGGCTCAAAGGTTGTATTGGATATTTGATAGTAAGAAATTCCGGGATTATTGTGCTCGAGTTCATAAATTCAGTGATTATTACGTTCAAAAGGCATTGGATGCTTCTCCACAGGAATTGGAAGAAAAGGGCAAAGATGGATATATCTTCTTGTATGAATTAGTCAAGGAAACAAGGAATCGAAAAGTTTTAAGAGATCAACTTTTAAATATTTTACTTGCTGGGAGAGATACAACTGCCAGTTTATTATCATTTGCCTTTTTTGAAATGGCACGGAATCAACAAATTTGGAAAAAATTGAGGAAAGAAATAGATGAAAATTTTCTGTTGGGAGATAACGTTGACTTGGACTTGATAACTTTCGAATCATTGAAGAAATGTGAGTATTTAAAGGCAATTATCAATGAAACTTTACGATTGTATCCTTCTGTACCCCATAACTCACGAATTGCTACCAAGGATACAAGTTTACCCCGTGGAGGCGGTGAAGATGGACAATCTCCAGTGTTTATTCCAAAGGGACAAACGGTAACTTATGCTGTTTCTTCCATGCATCGATCCAAACGATACTATGGAGAAGATGCTGAGGTTTTCCGTCCAGAAAGATGGCTTTCTGGTGAAACAAAGAAGGTAGGTTGGGCATACCTTCCATTTAATGGAGGCCCTAGAATTTGTCTTGGACAACAATTTGCCCTTACCGAAGCTGGATATGTTATTTCTCGATTAGCGCAGATATTCCCCAACTTGTCATCATTTGATGATGAATACCCTCCGAGAAAGAGTTCACATTTGACAATGTGTCTTCAGGATGGTGTAAACATAAGTTTATCTTAGTGTTAATATTTTTATGGTTTAGAATTTTTTAGTACATATAATTAATCTTAATAGTTGTATATTTCAAACTAAATATAATTTAATTGTATGGAGTTGCAATGAGAAATATTTGCAATCTATATTTATTTTTTTGGGGTTATGTAGCACGCGCCGCGTTTATTCAGATATCAATCACACAGTCTCAAACAGGTACATTCCCAATTAATATTGTATATGAATTGATCATCTTTTCTTCTATAAGTCCAAAATGTCCTCCATGCCTTCAAAGAAGATCTTTGATGCGTCCGACTTGATACGGTTTAGAAGATCGCTTGCATATAAGCGTATTCATATGATCTTAGCTCAAGTGGTGACCAAAGTGCAAGGTTTCGATGTCCCAACAGGAGTACTTGATGCTGAATTAGTGACTAGACCTTCTACAAGACCAGAGCCAACTAAGGTGGTGGTAACTCCTGCCCCACCACAAGATGTAAAGACACAATCCGCAGGAGATATCATGGCAAATACAAATAGTTTGATCAAAGGAATACTTCATATTCTTTCAGAATTTAATACATACATTGATAACACACCACCAAAGGAGGGCCCCAGACGGTTTGGGAATTTGGCCTTTAGATCTTGGAATGGGTTGGTGGAAGAAAATATAAAGCTGCTAGTACTTGAACATCTCAATACTTCTGGAGAAGCTGTACATTACCTACAAGTTGCATTTGGATCATCTTTAAGATTGGATTATGGAACGGGCCATGAACTTTCCTTTTTAGCATTTCTTGGTGGGGTTCCTAATCTTATTGACTCCGCTTCCGGTCCAGAGCTATTAACTGTCTTTGCAAAGTACTATGACTTGGCTAAAAGATTGATCTTGGTGTACAATTTGGAACCAGCAGGGTCACATGGAGTATGGGGTTTAGATGACCACTTCCACTTGATCTACATCTTGGGGGCTGCTCAATTTAACAACAAATCTGGAGAGTCAAAGAGAGTTCTGAAAGTTCCTCCTCCAGTATCTCTGATTCTAAAATTACCCACAATCAAAACCTACAAGCTTTCTAATTTATACGTTAATGGGATTGCTTTTATTCAAAGGATAAAACTGGGTCAATTCTACGAACATTCGCCAATTATATATGACATCCACAATACTGTCACTTTATGGGCCAAGGTATTGTCAGGGTTATTGAAGATGTACGAGGTTGAAGTGTTGGGGAAGTTCCCTGTCACTCAACATTTCTGGTTTGGTGAGAACTTATACCCATGGAAGGATCTTGACACCGGAGTTGCACTTCCAGTATACTTTAAAGAAGAGGAAGAAGACAAATCCACAACAGTAGGATCAACCCTGCGAGACACGGTGACAGGTACAGGCACAAACGTAAGCACGGGCCAGTTCCTTGACGGGGCTGGGGTGAAGACTACAAGGACGAATGTTTCCATGACTGGAGCTCCTTGGGCTAGAAGCCCAAATACTGCAAGAGATAGAAACCCTTGAATTCAATGTATCTGGTATATATATATATTATTCTATTTAGTTGTAAATATTAACTTCTTCTAGTAAAATTAAAGGTCGAACGACATAATGGACATGTACTTCCACCTGAACTCTTAAACCATTTGTACAAACAAGCAGCATGGAATTTATTGTTACAAGTTGGACAATTCTTAGTAGGTAAGGAGTGATCTTGATGTAAAATGGAGTAACAGATTGCACAATCTTCAAATCCAGAAAAGTGCAAGTTCACATTCTTATTGAAAAGTTCAATTGCTTCTATAATGGAACCGTTGGTCAATGAGATTACCCTTTGAGATGCCAACAACCATGCTTTCCATTGATTTTCCTTAACACCAAGACGCAATGGACCTTCAACAGAAACCTTTGCTAAGGGGTATGTAGCAGGAATCTTGACCACCATTTCCATGTTCTGGTCGTCGATAAGATAGATCGAACGGATTTCATTGGTGACCTTGTTAACCTTCAAAGTCATGATTTCGTCAGAAGCATTCTTAGCCGATGATGATGCGACATCATCAAGGATCTTTGTGACAATAAGAGGAGAGACATACTTCGTAGTAAACTTCTCAATTTTGAGTTTCAATTGACGGTCTCTGATACCATTGTACCAAGTCAGAACACTAGAACCAAAATGTTCAAGCGATAAATAGTACAAATGAAGGAGAGAGAACTTAAATTCATGGATAAGAGAATCAGTAACCGGTTGGAAGGTTTGAATCGAAGTCTCTTCCAAATCCTTCAATAAAGCCATATCAGTGACATCCACTTGTTGAAAGATAAAATCTAATAATTCATCAATAGAATTATACTTCTTCAATTGAACGGTGTATTCATGACGGAGAGAATACGTGATATCAACAAAGTGATCAAATATAAGCGACCAAGACCAAATGAACAGAGCGACTTTCGTTGCCTTCTCAAATTCAATAAAGTCATCAAACTTAGATTTGATTAGCGAGAGAAGTACGGATGGAAGTTCAGCAATGATCGATTGTTCTTCTTCGTCCAGATTGTCATCTTTAATAGTCAGCTTCCGCAATTGATAGTCCACAACAAAGTCCTGTTGAGATTCTAAAATCAATCCGTGCAAAAGCAAAACACTAATTCTTTGAAGGTCAATGGATTCACATTCAAGAAGACCATATAATTCAAGGTTCTTATCCTGAAGAATAGATTTCAGAATATTGGCTTTCTGGAAAAATCTAACCAAGAGAGTATGACAAAGCAGGACTGATTGGTTGTTAAACAATTCGTCTTGACCTTGAACATCCTTATTCACCATAATATCAAGAGCCTCTTCATAAAACGTGTTTTGTTCTTCCTTCCATGTTGCCTCATCTAGATGACGCTTTAATGCAATAGCAAGCTTTAGAGTGAAATATTTCAATTCCAAATGAGCAGGTTCCACTTGAATTGTTCCAAAGTTATCGTGGCACAATTGGATAGCTAATTCAAACACCTTAGATGGGGTATCATCATATTCCATTAAGCCAACCAAGAATCTGGAAATTTGACATCTCATCACAATGAATTCTTCATCGTATGCGATGTCAGATTCCAACCAAGACAGAATCGTGTTAAGAACCATCATAAGTCTATGCGGTGGGATGAACTCGTAATTGTCTTCATTGAACAAAAAATTAATACTAAGAGTCAACCATTTCAATCCATCTGATAAGATTTTTGATTCACCACGAACTCCCAAAATCTCAGCAGCGACAAAATTACGAATTCTGTCAAACTTGGAGGAAGTGGCCAAAAATTGAGAGCAAGCTAAAAGAATGGAACCAAATTGTAATGGGTTTTTCGTAGCCAATTTACTCAAATTTATGGTGAACTGTGAATCAAAATTCAGGAGAGATACACCATCCAAAATAGAGGACACAATTAATTTGAGAAGACGAGCAGCATATGTCGAAGGTGAATTAATTATCAACGAAATAGTATGCTTGGACTCACCTCCATCGATGACAGACACTACATCGGCAAGTGAGAGACCAGCTGTTACACTTTCTATGAAAATATTGTGTAATTTTTCCTGGAGGGATACAATGTGATTATCTTCACTTTTTCCCAAAAAAATTACATCAGCAAAGTACTCTGAAAGCAAACCCGTGGCAAACAAAAGCGGTTCATTTTCTGCCACTTGCTTTAATCCAAGAAGGAAAGTACCCACACTTACTAAGCTCTTTTCAAGGTTAAAGGCAGTACTGTGAGTTGTACCCAAAACGATATTTTGCTCTACGGTGTTTGCAATTGAGAGTTGACTAGCAGGAGTTTGTAAAGTGTCCAGTTCAATCGTTAATTCAACCAAATCTGTAAGTTGTTGAGTTGGGAAGTATTCCGGTAATGATATGTCAAAATATTTTTGCAATTCTACAAAATTGGTAGTTGTAGGATTTCCAATGTGCTCAAACAATGACTTTTGAAGCACTTCGTCTGCAGCAAAACCGCTTTCTACGAATGATCTCGCAGATTTGCTGGAACCAATGTTTCTCCAGCAAATAGCTAATAAACTGTCTAAGTCGGTTGATTCCAACTGTTGGCCCTTGTTGTCATTGAGTAACAGACCAATGAATACTAAACCATCCTTATCACTTTTAGTGCTATTTTCCAACAAATTTTGGAAAATTGCATCATCTTGAGTATATGAAAATACAACCTTTGCTTCGTCTGCTGAAAGTTGTTCCGTTCTTTTTGACAATTCTACAACATACGCAAACATTTCAGGATGTTCCAGCAAGTTGAACTTGACTTCACTCAAAGTGACAAGGAACAGAGGAACCTTGGAAGGAGAAACCATTGTAAGCTTAATGAATACATCATTGACCAGTTCTCCTAGACGCTCAGTGGTTTCTTTATCATCGGAACCTCCGAATACATGAAGGATGACTGACATGAGTTCAATAGGAGGACCTACAAAATCTTCCTCAATATAAGCAGGGAGATTATCCATGAAGTCCAAGAGATTATACTGTTGCGTTGTAGCGGCAGCATTTTTATCTGGATTATGGTACAGTTTGAAGTATTCCGCGATAATGTAAAACGCTAATGAAGGACGGAGAAGTTCTGGGTCAAGAATTCCTTCAAAAATATCACCTACCAATGATTGGAGTTGGTCTTGGTCCTTTGATGTTGTGATAAGTTTCATATACATCGTTGCCAATACGTTCATATCCTTAGTTTTAAATGTGTACTGACCCACACTGAATGATTGATTTTCCTCCCTATCTTGTAGAGAATATGCGACTAAAGCCTCCTTGAAAGGTGCCCAAACTTGTTCAAGGTCAGGGAATGAATTTCCTAACAATGTCAACACTTCCTTATTACCATTGATAGAGTCAAGAACTTGGTAGGAGATGATTTGCAGGATTTCTAAAGAGTTTCCCACTTCTTTGAAACAAGCGTGAACTTTAATCAAACATGCCAAACACTTCAGTTTCCAATCGTTACCTCTAAGGGTACTGAAGTCCGATGCTAAAATATCCACGAGAATTTCCTTAGCGTCTTTATTGCTTTTAAAATCTATCACTTCTGTTTTCGTTGCCTTGGATAATTCCAAGAAAAACTGACCTATAATCAGGTAATAAGCAGGGTTCAGCTGACAACTCCCCAATTTTAGATATCCAAGAAGTCTCGATCTAGCCTTATCACTGAAATCCCAAAAGTTCTTTTTCACTTTCAGGTTTGGTTGACTTGAATAACGTGTCAATATCACCAATGTATCCCAGAATTGTAAGATAATGCTTGCAAGGACACTCTTGGAAGTAGTAGAAGACTTCAATTTAACGTGCTTTAAGAATTTCTTTGAAATCAATTTGTAGAGAGACTTTGGTTCTACATGGGAAAGGAAGAGAGATCCCCCTTCAACATTACCGCCAAAGATCGCTTTAATGAGGATAAGAAGAGTCTTAAAGAGAGACAAATTTAAAGTTTTCGTGGCGAGACAACGTTCCAAATGCCCATCCCAAACAGAGTCTGCGCTTACAAGCTGCTCTAAAGTGGACCAATCAATTTCACCAATAGTTTTTTCATTTTCCAGTAAGGTTCCATCATTGACTAATCCAATCAACTTAGCCAACATAGTGAGCGCTCCATTCACCACTCGATCGTATTTGGCAATCGAGTCATCTTCCTTGGTATATCTTGGGTCAGACAAGCTCTCATTAGTTTCCATTGTGAGCGCAGTACGTATATAGTTGACAATTGGTTCGTAGAATAAGACCCAAAGTTTGACGTCAACTTTTTCCTTGTCTTGGAAACTTTCCACAAGGGATTTATAAGACTCTCTACTGACAACATTGTCACTATCAAAGACACCCAGAAGCCACACAGGGATCGAACTTTTCAAGTAGCGACTAAATGCTTTCCCACCTAGACGTGAGAGAAGCTTAGCTTGAACTTGATGTGCTAATACTCGCGCATTTCTAGAGTTATCCATAGCCAACTTGGGATAAAGCTGAATCCACAGGACAGTGAAAATGTCATCCACTGGGGTGGATTGATCATCCAAGTACAGTAGAAGCTCGTTCAACGACTTCTCCTTGGTTATGGAATCCTTCTTGAGTAATGACTTGAAAATTATGGTGGCGTTTGGATCTTGTAAATGTGAAGGATCTGGAAGTGCTGTGAAATAGTTTAATGACACAGAAAATCCATTATAGCCCAAATCACCACTAGAGGTACCGTATGCATTTCCGGCCAAGTCTCCTAGCCCTCCTGAAGTACCAAACATGTTTTAAATAAAAGAGAATTCAAATACAATGTTAGTCATAGAGATAATTTTTCTTTTTTGATATCTTGTGCGACATACCGGATATTGCTACAAGCGACGATCCTAGCTTTATGCATTTTATTTTTTGCAACTACTCAAGCAAAGTATCTGATTGTCGTAAAGTATTGTCTATATATATATATATGAATGCTACATCTTTTCCAACTTATTGTAGAAGTCTCTAACCACATCAGCAACCTTGATTTTATCGGCGTTGAAGTTGACAATTTCGAGAGTTTCTTTACAAGTTGCTCTTGAAAGGGCGACATAAACTTGCCCCTTTTCGAAAACTGTTCTTAAGTTCACCCGGAGTCGATTAATTGTTTGACCTTGGGCTTTATGAATGGAGAGCGCCCAAGACAAAAGTAAGGGTAATTGTGACCTACTCAAAACATTGTCCTCGCTATTTCCCAGACGTCCTTGAACTAAATCAACTTTAAATTCTTCTCTTTGAACACATAACATTCTCAGTTCTCCATTCCGTACATTGAATTTGATCACTGGGAGCCATTCAGACTTTCTATCGGTGACTGCTAAATTACATAATTCCCGCATTCTAGTTTGTCTTTCACGAGGTAATTTCTCAAATAATTGTCTTGATTCTTCATCCCATTCAGCATTTACAACTCCACTTTCATATATTTGAGTTGGATTTGCTTCATTTTTAATTCCATTCTTTGCTCCAAGTGATGATAAGAGTTTCATTTCAGCAATGACTAAACTATCTTTTTGAAGTGCATCTTCCCCATACAATGCTAAAACCTTTTCCCATAGCGTTAATGTTAAAAAATACATGACAGTTCCAATGGATCCATTAACAATGTCATCGTCAAGATTTCGAAGATACATAACTTGAGCCCCCTCTTTCAAAATAAGTTCCTTCTCACACATCAAACTTTCAAGAGAGTCTCTAAATCTAACATCTCCTCTATCATCAGCTATATACACTTTAGCCTTAGTTTGAAGATTTCGTAATCTACTATCATTTGCAGCCTTAACTTCTCTTCTAGTGGGGTACAATTCTGTTGGTTCAATACCATCGTCATAATTGACTCTACGGGCTAACTTGGCAAAACTTGAAATCATACTGGTATCTCCATGTCTAACTGCATTCAACATATCAATAAGTTCAGTATCACCCTTTTGTCTAAACACCTCAGTAAGTAATACAGTCTTTTGAATAGTTTCTGTCCATGCATTAGTTTGGAAACAGAATTTAGGGGTTGCTCCATTCTTTGTCACTGGTGGAAGTTGATAGAAATCACCAGTACAAATAACTTGAATACCTCCAAATGGTTGGTCAGATTTTCTTAAGATTTTACCCAAAATGTTCAATTTTTCGAACAAAAGACCGTCAATCATTGAAATTTCATCAATAATTAATACTTTTATCCCCTGCCATCTCTTGTTATTAGTTGGATTTTTTTTAATGTTGGAAGCCAATTTTTCTGGAGTACCCTCTCCAATACCAATCCCCAAATATCTATGGAGTGTTTGACCACCAATGTTACATGCAGCAAGCCCTGTAGATGCTGTAACACCCACTTTTGTAATTGAATATTTCTCTCTTAATCTTTTAACCAATTCTTTTAAAACAACAGATTTACCAGTACCAGCACTACCAGTATAGAAGACATTCAATCTTTCCCCCACAATCAACTTAATTACCTTTTTCTGTTCCTCACTCAATGGTATATCTGTATTAGTGAAATCCATGAATGGAGATGTGGTTAATGAAGATCTATACGAGGCCAAGTTGACTCGCTTTGGAGCCTTTCTAGAATTCCCATCAAGAACATTCAAGATTTCAGAATGTCCTCTTTTAACGGGCCGTATATTTGTTGATGTAGATGAAGATGCAGTGATAGAAGGGTTCCGGCTGGAGGCAGTTCTACTAGCGATGGGACTACTTCTAGGATTAGGAATGTCTTGATCGTCAGTCAAATCAACCACATCTCTGGTTAAGTCGATGGATTGAGAGAATGACGTCGTATTGGTGGCAGTGGAGATTGAAGATAAGGATCTTGCTAGACTTGGATTTCTGAAATTATTAACTTCAGGTGATTCAAATGAAGTATCTGAAGAAATCAATTCATCAAATGCTCCTCCATTTGATGAATTTGCCCTCGCTAAAAACGAGTTTGCTCTAGCATTTGCTATCTTTTCCGGGGTCGTGGTGGGTATCGATTTGGACGATGATGAAGATATAGCGGTTGAAGTTCTATTCTTTGGACTAGGGTTGAAGAAATTTGCAATCAGTGGTTGTTTCTTCTTATTGAGTTTTATAGAAGACATGGTAAAGTTATGTAAAAGGAAACTCTAAGGATTCTAGGGAAGCTCTATAAATTCATAAGCATAAATACAAGAGACAATAGCTTTGATTTGGGGTGAAATGTCAAATTCTTTTAATAATGCTGTTGTAGGATTATAAGCTCGTGTTATACAAGTCGCCCTTTGTATAGAGATGTGCAAAAACAAACGCGTGAAATGAAAAGGAAAACAAAAACAAAATTTGAGTGAGCGCTGCTTAATCACTAAAAACACTAACACGCGAGATTAACCTACAGTTTCATCAAGAATGAAGTACAAGACTGAAAATAGAAAAGATATGCATCTGCGCTATAAAAATTAATAAAACAGATAGTGTTAACCGATGCCTAGTTAGTGTTTTTGGTCACACTTTACAACTTGACTACCTACTCTACTTTTGTAACTCCGAAAAAAAAAAAAAAAAAAATATTATAGGCATGATAGATAGGGTTAGCTTTGTAGAAAACTCCCCTCGATTGCACGACTCGTAACCATTGATCGATCTATTCAGCAACTTGGCACCAAACAGGAGTTTCAGATATTCACGAATTCTCGAAATCTTTGATTCTTAGCCAGCTGATATCCCACGACAAGATACGTGCCTGAGGTAAAAAAGGGTCGGTAAAAAAGGGTCGGTAACTACATGGGTGCAAACTTAATTACCGAGGTCAACTAAAAAGTTTTGCACATCTCACACGACAATTTTTTTAGGAGAAGATATCCTCCTGCCAAGAATAGGGGTTCAACATGAAAAAAATACGTCTATAATGCGTCTAAAAGTGTCTGAACCGAGCTGCTAAGCATGTCCATATCTCTTCACGAAATGTCCCTTTCAACCAGCAAGTTAGAAATCACTCGTATTACTGCTGGAATTGGTGACATTTACATGGTGATTTATTTTTTTTTTTCTTTTTTTTTGCTGCTTACGGCTGTACAGTTTTTTTTTTTTTGTTTCTTTTTTACATTCTGCGCCCCGTCAATCGAAAGTGAACCATTTCATAAAACATGGTGATAGTTTTCTAATGAAGGCGACAAACGAAGTGTTGAGGATTCATACTAGTAAGTCCTCTACTTCCACATAGCATCTGTAGAATTCAGCGAGACGACCATGGGCCTAATGCGTTACAAATCAGCGAAGCTCTTACTTCGAGTGTTGGTGGTTGTGTTTGGTGCTTCTCTTGTACTTCATTCATTTTTTTTCAAAAGTGATGACTATTGGCAGCATACTCTTGAGAAACAAGCTCTAGAAATGAACAAAGTATCCAAATTCCAACCTCGTGCCCCCGTCCACGAAGTTTTATCATTCATAGAGGAAATCCAAAAAGACCCTAAGGGCACATACAAACTTGGTAGTTTGGAAAAAGGGATAGCATTTCATTGGGATGATTGGATGGATTTGACCACTGGTGACGCTCTCTTGGACAAGTATAGAACAGAGCTCCCCATGGGCCAATGTGATGCTGTTCTTGACAATTATTGTTCGGTAAACCCTTATTGGATGGAACTGTACAAGACTAAAGTTCTTCGTCAAGCAGTGTATGCATACTGTAAAGCCGCTCTTCCTGACAGAGTGGTTGTAACCACCGATTCTCATTATGTGCATGTTCCAGTCAACTCAGAAAAGAGCCAACGTCTTGGATATGGGCACACATCACATCCACAGGAAGATGTAATTCTTGGAATGGAAAAAATCCAAGCTAAGAGTAAAGACAGTAAAAATTTCAAGACTCACCCTATTGTGAGGCTCCAAAGAGAGGTTGAAGTCCCAATGGAAGACTTCACCTACTCTCCAGAACAAGAAATGGTGAAACTTCAAATGAAGATGGGCGGCCATAAGAGCACTGACAAGAAAGACAATGATAATGACGACGTTGACTTGCAGAAATTGACCCGCAAGGAACAAGAATACTTCCATATGTTGAGATATGCCAACACACATGCTGATACAGCTGATAAATTTTTCAAATACCCCTGGATTTATTCCGATCTCTTCAAAGGTCAAGCCCATCATTTATCGGCTCCCTTCTTCAAGAGATTCATTTCTGATCGTGAAAGAGAAAGTGTTATCCATCATATGATCCGTGCATGGTTTGAATTTGCAGAAGCCCACGAAATTGTCACCTGGATCAATTATGGATCCCTTTTGGGGTGGGTGTATAACGGGGTGAACATGCCCTGGGACACCGATGTAGACATTCAAATTCCAATTGCTCAATTATCCAAATTGGAACAAGATTACAACCGAACTTTAGTACTTGAAAACCCTCGTTATGGGAATGCCAAGTATTATCTTGAAGTGAACCCATTTTACATTAGACAAGGTAATGGAAAGAACTTTATCGATGCCAGATTCATTGAAGTGAACTCTGGTCTTTACATTGATTTTTCTGTATTATCCAAATCTATTTACGAACCACCAGCGGAACTTTTTGAAGGATTAGAGGAAAAGGAAAAAAATAAGGCCATTGCACTTAATTGTAAGAATTTCAATTGGCAACTTTACCAAGAGATTCTCCCTCTCAAGTATACCACTTTTGAAGGTGGAGCATCTTATATCCCACATAAGATCTCACTGATTCTCGATAGGAAATATGGCCATGCATCTTACACATCAAAACTCCGTTTCATGAACCATAATTACCAACAAGATATCAACATGTGGGTCCCAGACAGAATTTGCAAGGCATCACCTTCGGACACTAATAGATTTGTAAGTGAGAAGGATCACTCTAAACTTAGTCTTGAAGGAGCATGTAATAGTGTCTTGTTACAGGATGAATATGAAATCATTTATCAGTCTGCGCAAAGACACATCAATATGGAGTCTAAACTTGACTCTCCAGTTGATTATGATATTAAAACTACGCAACCTCTACCAATTCTCCGAAAAGATGCCTGGGAATACTACAATGATATCAATAACCAGTATGTCGACAATGACAGATGGTTCATAAAACACACCATTTCATCTTTATAGAGAGAAAAAAAAATAACTAATGAAAATGACCCATCGTAACCAAAGTGTATACTCTAATGAAATAATAGACTACTTGTAAATCTTTCGTAAAGTATTCTCCTGTTGGTTGTGCTTGGTTACACTGACATCTCTTGGCTGACAACCTTAGAGATGAGTTAGCCAGCACTATATTATTTAGTCCCCCTTGAAACGGACATGACGTTAGTTAGATCGCGCTTAACTGTATAATTGTAAATCCTATTGTTCCCATTGTTCATTTCTGAGCAGAGCTATTGTTTCCCATCGATTCGAAAAAAAAAAAAACTAATCCTCCCTCTTTTTGCACAAGTTGAAACGCTTGACACGGACTACAAATATCCCGCATGATCCAAGAAGTCTTAGTTGATGGGTGTCTCGGTTGTTAATTATCAGGGAAATGTTATTTTTCTTACAATTTTTGTCAATCTCAACAGTCGTTTTGGCTGCGAAAACCATTCTTCTTACCAATGATGATGGCTGGGCATCGACAAATATTAGAGCTACGTACCGAGATTTGAAGTCGGCAGGATATGACGTAATATTGGTAGCCCCAGTGTCTCAACGGTCAGGTTGGGGTGGAAAGTTTGATGTTCCACAAACAAAGGAGTTGCTAAACGACGGGGAATTCGGATACGTTAAAAAAGGAGCCCCTTCCTGGGGACAAGATCAAGATGATAAAAATATATGGTACTTTAATGGGACCCCTTCTTCATGTGTGTCATTTGCATTGGATTACCTCTTCCCCGAATATTATAGTGATAAAACCATTGATTATGTATTTGCCGGACCAAATGAAGGTCCAAACTTAACCCCAGGGTTCTTCACTGTCTCAGGTACCATGGGCGCAACTTATTCAGCCATTTACAGAGGAATTCCTGCAGTTTCATTCAGTGGATCAGATTTCAATAACTCCTTCTTTAAGGATTCTCTTAATAATGATGAATCGAATCCAGCAAATATATACGCTAAAAAGGTTGTTGAAATCGCACAAAAACTCTCAAATGCAAGCACACCATTACCACCAAGAACCGGATTGTCCATCAACTTCCCGAAAGTGGGGACTCTTAAGTCATCTTGTACCAACCCAGTATGGCAATATACCAGAGTAGATGGCTCATGCATATTCCAACAGAACATGGCCTACAATAAGGATTCTGGACTTATGAAACTCGGAGTAGAATGCTATGATGTCCAGTCCGGCTACAAAGTGGATGATTATGGGTTAGCGGGAGAGTATCTGGTTTACCTTGCTGACAATTGTACTACTACATTAAGTGTATTCTCTACAGAGTATGATGCTTCCCAAGACGAAATTCAAACTATCCACAATATTTTAAATTTAGCATAATTATCTGACTCTCCATCAATGACTCACTATTACACATGTATTCGTAACTTCTATATGTAATATTACACTACGGCGTTACTTTTTTTTCTTTCTTTCTCATAACTACTTTAGCTTCCAAGAAATTTATGTATATAAATTTTGCGCTTTTCACTATTGTACGGGCTAGAACTAAATTAATTACTTACAAAAAATATACATCGAATTTTAAGGGAAAAAATTGCGCTTTGTAGTTCGTAAAGTTAATACTTTTACTTTTTTTTATATTAAAATATATTGAGCTCTCTCTTCAGTAACAAAAAAATTGCGCTTTTCCAGAGAATAGTTTACAAAATTCCCGCGCAATATTCCCATTAGGAAGTCCTTGGAATAATTTGACCAAATAGGTGAGTTTTATTCATTTTTTTTTTATTTTCTATTCCATAGCCGCATCAATTGCCTCACCGCTTAGAAATCCCATACTAAGTAAAAACATCTCTTACGCCGTACAGTATACTCGTTTAGAAGGAGTGATAACTCCGATATACAATCTAGAATTATAAATTAAAAGGTTTCCTAGATCCTTATTTTGTTTCCCATTTGTAAGATCAATTATCAGCTATTAGTCACTAATTTGTTATCAGCTCCTACATATACTTGACCACAAGCTTCTAAAGGTGTCTGATCTTAGTAGAAGAAGAGAAAGCATCCTATAGACAGGATATAACTAACTAATCCTTATCTATTAACTTGAAAATGATATCTTCCAACTTTCTCAAGGTCGAATCACAACATACAGTAAAGCTAGAAGTAAAAGATCTCACGGTTACTGTTGCCTCTTCAACAAAATCTAAGGATTTAGAATCAAATGGTGGCTTAAAAACTCGAATTCTAGATGATGTATCGTTTGACTTGGATGCCGGTCTGCTCATGGCCATTATGGGTGGTTCCGGTAGTGGGAAGACAACCTTATTAAACACCCTTTCTCAAAGACTTAACCATACCAATAAGGGCCTTCAATTTGAAGGTAGTATTAATTATGTTGGACCAGACGGTTCGAGCCATAATTATGTTAAGAATGCATACATGTTACAAACTGATGTTTTCTTACCTGGGCTTACTGTACTTGAGACTTTACAATTTCAAGCAGATTTGAGAATGCCTCAAGGTACTCCTTCTCAAGACAAAGCCGCTCTCATTGAGTCATTGTTTGAAATTTTAGAACTTCAACTGGCTAGAGATCAAGTAATTTGCTCCTTTACTTCACACACATCCAATCTCTCAGGTGGAGAACAGAGACGGGTCACCCTTGCCATTCAATTGTTGAGTAAACCTGCCATTTTGTTTTTGGATGAACCAACCACTGGACTTGATACTAGTAGTTCTCTTAAATTGGTGCAAACACTTCGGAAATTGGCATCTCTGGAATTCAATGTCACAATAATCATGTCCATCCATCAACCAAGACCTCAGATCTCGGTTATGTTTGATAAGATATGTCTTCTTACAAGAGGTGGGAGAATGGTTTATTATGGAAATCTTGTTGATTCATGGACTTATTTCCAACAATTGGACTTTTTAGCTGCAAACAACAACACCGGTAACATTTTGGAATACATCATGGACTTGTCTGTGAAGGATACAAGTTCTAAAGCCGAGGAAAAGACCTCTGCTGAAAGAATCGATAAATTAGTTGCTAAATGGAGACAAGTGGACAATCATCAAGCCGGGAAGGAATACGTTATTCTCTCAGGAAAGCAATTATCAAAGAAACTCGATCAGAACCTAAAATCCTTTAGTGCCAACAAGGAAAGTAGAGTTTCCTTGTGGCGTGAAATCGAGATTTTGACTCGTAGAACATTCCTTCTTACTTGGAGGGACAAGGCCTCGCTTATTGGGTTGAACGGAGGTTCTGTGTTACTTGCATGTATCACAGGATGGATGTTTTACAAACCAAAACACGACTTAGCAGGTCTTCGTACGATCACGTCCGTTCTTTATGTGATGTTGGAAGTTGTTGGCTTTTGTCCAATGTTCTTGGAAGTCGAGAGATTATGGATGACAGATATTATATTCTTCTATAGAGAATATCGTGAAAATTTTGTTAGTATTACGGGGTTTTTGATTTCTAGAAGATTAGGTAAACTTCTTCTTGAAGATTTACCCTTCCCGATGATCTTTTCTGCTATCCTGTACTGGATGGTGGGATTGAGACAAGAAAACGTAAGCTTTTGGATCTATTTAGTGGTGGCTGTGCTTATTCAATTCATTGGAATGGCTTCTGCTTTACTTGTGGTTGTTATATCTCTGGACTTTGCGATATCTTCAGCCGTTATCAACTGTTTTTATCAATTACAGAATTCTGCATGTGGTTATTTTATCAACGCAGCAACTATGCCTGTTTACGTCAGATGGACAAAGTACATTGCTTATTTCTGGTATGCATTTGGTGCATTGACTTCGAATCAATATACCGACTGGATGGGTGATTGTCCATATGATGACCCAGATATGTGTATTGAATTTAGTGGAAACTATCAATTGGATGTGTTGGGATATCCACAGCATTGGCGTACTGTTCCCATTGTAATTTTACTTGCATGGTTTGTCGGCATCCAAATCTTGGCTGGTGCTGGGTTGTACTGGAAGAATTCTGATATGAGAATTGCCAAGACCAAAACAAATAAGATTGGTGGAGAAGAGGACGAGGAGCAAGAAGAAGATAAAGAAATACAGGAAATCACTGAAAATGGCGAAGGTGTACCGGATAATGCATTGGTTGGACCAGAAAAGCTAAAGAATGTACTTTCCTCAGGTTGGTGTCAAGACGGTCTGGAATCGGATTCCATAGATATTTCACTTGAGCGAATTTCACTTGACGTTATGTTGAAAGATCCTCTGAATAAGTTCAATTTGTTCGCTAAGAATACTATTCCAAAAACCTTATTACATGAAATTTCTGCAACCTTCAAGGCAAATACCGTCAATGCTATTATGGGACCTTCTGGATCTGGTAAGACTACTCTTCTTAATTTCCTTTCTTCTAGACTTTCAAAAGCTTCACAATACGAACAACGCGAGGGTAGTATACTTTTCAATGCTTCCCAAAACATCACAAGATCAGAATTGGCACACATTTCAGCTTATGTTACCCAACATGATACTGCTTTGATTGCAAACTTAACTGTAAGAGAAACCTTATACTACCAAGCTCGGTTAAGATTACCAGTTTCTGAACACCCAGGGATCCCCACCATTATTGGAAGTCTTATTCGTAAGATGGGACTTGGAGATTGTGCCGAAACCCTTATTGGGAATGAACTGAGAAAAGGGATCTCTGGAGGAGAAAAGAGAAGAGTTTCTATTGCCATTCAGCTTTTGAGTAGGCCAAAGATTTTATTTTTAGATGAACCAACTTCTGGTTTAGATTCTTCTACAGCTGCCTCAATTTTGACTTTATTGAATGAAGTTGCCAGGGAAAGTAAATCTACTATCATTACTACCATTCATCAACCAAGTGAAGAGATTTTCCTTCAGTTTTCCAATGTCCTTCTACTTGCCAGGGGCGGTAGAGTCGCTTACAATGGTGCTAGTACTGCAGTCATGGACTATTTCCTGTCAATCGGATTCTTCTGCCCTAAAGAGACTAACATTGCTGACTACTTTTTGGACTTGGTATCACAAGGATTGGATGAAGAAATTTCAGTCTCTCAAGCGAGAGTTGCTGGATTGGTACATCAATGGAAGGATAGAGCCACAATGATAAAGCCATTATCTGAGAAGTTTGGAGAAGAAAGTCCTTCTGCATTATCGCAAATGATTGACATTCGTAAGTATGAGCATACAAGACTTCCATTATCTACAACTTTCCCAACAATTGCGTCACGTCAATTACTCAATTCTTTACGATCAAAGGATGTTCTCTTTGCTAGAGCCTTTCAAACTACATTACTTGCCATTATCCATGCCATATACTTTTCTCCTTTAAAGGATACCCAAGAAGGTGTTGCCAATAGATTAGGTCTTGTACAAGAAGTTATGAACTTGTATTTTGTCGGCTTGGTTAATAATCTTTCTCTTTTTCCCATTGAAAGAGATTTGTTCTTTCAGGAATACCAGGATAGTATTTACGGAGTGACTGAATTCAGTACCGCATATCTTATCAATGAGTTGCCCATGGAAATTATTCCTTGTTTATTCTTCTCTATTATGATTGTTTTTGTGGTCGGATTACCCCGTACCGTTGCCATGTTCTTTAGCATGTTCCTTACTACGTTTGTATCCATTAACTGTGGTGAATCATTAGGAATTTTTGTCAATAGTGTTTTTGAGCATTTGGGCTTAGCTACAAATATTTTAACTATTACAATTATCTTTGCAATCTTTATGGGTGGTACCATGTCCTTACATATGCCCATGTTTTTCCAAGCATGGAATTACATAAACCCTATGAAATATGCAGTTGGAATCTGCGCGGTACTTGGATTTGAAGACCAAAAGTTTACTTGTTCCCATACCGGAGGAGTGTGTTTGTTAAACTCCGGTGAAAGTGTCTTGGATTACTATAATTTGAATGTCAACCTAGGCGCTTTCTTTGGTGGTTTAGTTGCTTGTTTGATAATGTACAGAATAATTGCAACAGCCGCCCTCTACATTAAGGTAACCTACAGAAATTAATAGCAATTACCTTTTATTTATTTATATAATTATGATTTAATAGAATAATACCTTTAATATTGGCAATCTTCGTCATCAGCGACACAATCAATAAGCTCCACAACATCCAAAGTAACAGGGTTACATTGCTCGGCAATGTATTTATCATAAAGATTGTAGAATCCGCCAGAGGCACATTGGAAAAAAGTGGTAGAACCACCAAGTGCCAATTTTCCATCTTTAGTGACGGACCAACCTGCTGCATAAATTGCACCATATTGAGGAACAGGACCATCAAATTGAAATTGTCTACTGGCAACAATACTTCCAATTCTATTCTCTGAATCCTTAAGAATACCATTCTCAAGCACAATCAGAAGAGTAGTATCAGTAGCACATGCAACAGCATATACAGGGGATACAAAATCATCATCATCACAATCATCATCATAAGATCTTTTGGTTGAATATCTATCATCTTCACATGGATCAACTTCTTCTTCACAAGGTTCTACATCTTCACAAGGTTCATCACATGGGTCAGTATCTTCTTCACAAGGATCATTATCTTCTTCACATGGGTCAGCTTCTTCTTCCTCATCACAAGGGTCAGAGTCTTTCCAAGGTCTCCATTTTTGAGCTTCACTTTCATCACAAGGCTCAGGATCTTCATCACAAGGTTCAGGGACATCATCACAAGGCTCAGTATTTTCATCACAAGGTTCATCGCCATCAGGCTTTTGAACTTGTCCGTCATAAATTTGATGAACAATATCAGCTGTATGTGTTGCCTTTGGAGCCGAGGTGATCCCAGAGGTTGTGAAGGTAGTAAGGTGTGAAGTGGTGAACGTGGTAACTTTTGAGGTAGCAAATGTAGTAGTAACAGATCTGATTGGTTTTCTAACTTCTGGTTCTTCGTATACCCCATCTTCATTCAAACGGAAAGAGTTAACAACGATACCAAACTTGAAAGGAAGGGTGTCGTAACTCCCTTGAAGAGGTTGGGATTCAGGCAACAATTGGGCCCAATCTTGACCACTTCCAGGAACATAAGCACCTGCAACACTTTTCGCAGCCAACATGACTGCACAAAGAATGGAAACCTGTTTCATCATTGTAATATCTAAACCTATCTAAGAATTTCTTTCTGTACGAAGAGAGAGAGAGAAAGAGAAGTAATAAAGAAAAAAAGAAAAAGGTTAACTAAATTATAGTTGAAGGGCTCATCAAACAGTATTTGTAGGTTGAGTTTGTGTTAAACCACAATCTAAGATTCACAAAGTCAAAATGTGCACAAACTTAAGCCCATATAGTGCATGTCATATATCCGAGCAATGCATAAACCTAAATGAAGCAGTCAACCATTAGACAAGAATATATTACAAAGTGCTAATATTTTAAATTCCTCTACTTTGATAGTCTTATCTTCATAATTATACTCTTCTATATATTAGGACACAATTTCCTGCATGCACTACCCCCATACTAAAATATTTTCCCTATAAGCAAAGTTGAGAATCGGTGAATGAATCAAATCATAGTTATTAGTAATACAGTACAAACTCATATAGAATGTTCAGAGCTGCCTTAAATACCGTTAGATTTGTAAGTATGAAACGCCACGACTGCCTCAAGTCTTTCCTGCTACGCATTTTGAGCCGTTGTCCTGCCTAAGAACTGTACTAACCAATAAGCGTCCTTCTACTGGATTAGGATTCAAGAGATTCATCTCTACCGAAATCAAAGATGCCATCGATGGTGCCGTAAACTCCTCCAAGGTTGTATTGTTCATGAAGGGTACTCCTGAGTTCCCTCAATGTGGATTCTCCAGAGCTACTATTCAAATTTTGGGCCAACAAGGGGTTGACCCAGCCAAATTTGCCGCCTACAACGTTTTGGAAGACCCGGAACTTAGAGATGGAATTAAGGAATACTCCCAATGGCCAACTATTCCTCAATTATATGTCAACAAGGAGTTTGTTGGTGGATGTGACATTGTCACCTCCATGGCCAAGTCTGGCGAATTATCCGAATTATTGGAACAAAACGATTGTTTAGTTCCTGAAGAAGAGGAACTGCTGTCTGCCGATGTCAAGCCAGCCGAAAGATCCTAAGTATATAGAAGTGAATAGTAAGGAAAATAAAACAAAAAATGAAGATCGATTTACTTTATTGTACTTGACTCTAGGGAAAGATAAATGTCGCTCCAGTAATGGACGTTGACTTCAATTAGTTGTAGAGATGTATGGCCAAGGAGCCCACTTCCAAAGTTTCTATGCCATTCTCCACCCAATAGAATATATCTAGATATAAGAGAGAAAGGATTATAATATCATTTTTCCTTTTGAATTAGTAAAGGCCAATTTATACACTACAAACTCTACACTGTTGTTCTCAAATAAAATATATTCCAACCTAACCATCTAATTTATGCCATGTCCAACCTAAGTAAAAAAATGATATATAATAAAAATAAACATCTGTATCAAGAAGTAAAATGTGAATATTGTTTTGGCCCGCAACTAGTTAATTCACAGTAGTTCCTTCCACGGGAAAGAACCCTTCATTAACCCCAGGACTACTTTTGCTTCCCTTTGAAGACTTTCTTCTTCCTAATAATGACGAATCGTTCAAGTTGAGTGTGAATTTGTAATCACCATTGATTCCTGAAATGATTGAACTTGATCTAGTTTCCTTATCGTATTCAGCTGAATTCATTGAATCCTCAGAGTCATTAAACTCTGGCGAAACAAATAATGTTCTTGATTTATCGCACAAACTCTTTACATCGTCTTCTTCTTCCTCTTCATCTCCATTGTCTCCTTCTTCTCCTGAAGTAGCCCCTTCTTCCTCTATGGCGGTGCCCAAATTGGCGAAAACATTCTTAAAATTCACATTGAGTGGATTTGGTGTTTTAGGAAGTGGACCACGACTGATAGGTTCATCATCATCATCATCTGACGATGAAGATAAATTAAAATTCTTTTTAAATGTCGAATCATCAAATTGTACATTTGAAGTTGAAATGGCACTATTGATCATACCTGAATGTTCTCTAGCTGTAGCGGTACTGGTCTTATGAATCACAGGATTATTGAAAACCATTTTAATGGCATTTGCTCTTGGGGATAAGAGTGCCAAATTTTCCATTGAACGAATAGGTGGAGATTTCATTCCTCCACTAGCAACTTCAAAATTCTCAATATGTTCAGCAGATTCAAAAGACTTGGCAAGTGAGGGCATAGCTACCGACGAAGAAATAGGATGTAAGAATCCATTTGGAGATACTGATCTCGATGGAATAGCCGAGGTTGACCCGAAATCTCCCGCCATTGCTGCTGTAAGAGAATTATTTCCCTGTGAATTCTCCATATCTTCAACATGTTGTACAGAAACTTTAGAATTGAAAACATTGGAGAAATAATGATCTGGGAATACATATGACGAGTCTTTGGCGGTAGCCAAATTGGCTGCAGAGTCTTCTTCCTTTTCTTCTTCCAATTTCCCATTTGCAATCCATGGATGTCTCCATATTTCTTCAGCGGTGATTCTTTGCTCTGGATCAATAACCAACATTTTACTGATCAAATGCTTGGCTTCAGCAGATACTTCATCCCACCATGGGTTTAAAAATACATATTCTCCCTTGAGAATCTTCATGGTTAATTGATCAGGATTATCATCATAAAATGGTGGGAACCCACACAAAATGGTATACAAAAAGCACCCCAATGACCATATATCTACAGATTTAGAATAATAATTCTTCTTTGCAATACGATCCAGCAGTTCATATCGACTACTAATTCTCGAATTATTATCATGACATGTGATCACTTCAGGAGCTGTATAACCAGCCGTTCCACATGGCGTTTTCAAATTTTTATGCATGCTTTCCACTTTTAATTGTTTAGCCAATCCAAAATCAGCCAATTTTATGACCCCCACAGTACCACCACCAAACCCATCAACAAATGAACCTTCATCAACCTTGGTTTCATCATCTGAGGCTCTCATGGCAGCCTTGAATTCTTGTACAGGTCTCAGTTTCATGGGGATAGCATTGAACAACAAATTCTCGGGCTTTATGTCTCTATGTACAATGTTTTTCGAATGCAAATATTCAATGGATGAAAGTAATTGTTGAAACACATGTCTTGACAAGTCTTCACTAAAATAGGTATATTCAATGATTTTATTAAAGATTTCACCCCCATCACAATATTCCAAGATTAAGAAACAATTCTGGGCCGAGTTATGAGCGTCCAAGAGACGAAGAATGTTTGGATGATTCAATCGTTTCATAATAGAAATCTCATTCTTGATGTTATTAAGTTGTTTAGCATTGAGGTCACGCTTATCAATCACCTTGATTGCCACAGGTTTCCCAGTTCCTACATCGATTCCCTTGTACACCACCGAAAATGCACCTTCTCCCAAGATTTCAAGAAGTTGATATTTGTCTGGTAAATCCGGATATGGACATTTTGAAGAATGTGAATGCGAATTATCGTCTGATTTTTTTATACTTTGAGATTGGTGATGCTCAGTAGATGAATGTGAAGATATGGTAAAATTTGTTGATCTCAACGAATCTCTTGACGAGTAATCAGAGACATCATCTTTATTTGATGGTTTCTCTTGATTGAATAGCTTTTTAAAATTCTATAGTTAGTAGATGAACATTACAATAAAGAGATTTAGAATTTGGTATGAGTGACTAGTTGACATAAAGTCCCCTTCTTGTAGTGGCTGACCGTAGTGACTAGTTGTCATAAAGTCCCCTTCTTGTAATGGGACTGTAGTGACTCTTCTAGCCGATGTACTGTACTCTCGCTACTCTCATACAATGGGCACTGCTTCCACACACAGTACCAGTTCCAGGTCCAGTTCCAGGTCCAGTTCCAGTTCCTATACATACCAGTAAAAGCGGCATCTTTAGTATTTAGATATCATACATATATTTAAAATATATGTATATTATTTTTATATAAAAACTTGTACAATTTCCCTTGTATACGTTTGATTTAAATCAGACCAAAAATACTTCAAGATAATTTAATACGGGATAAATGTTCCCATTTAAAAAGAACTCTTTGAGGGGAGTTTGATTTCCGAGGGTAGCCGTTAAAAAAAAAAAAAAATACACGCAAGAAAAAAAAAAAGTGAATTTTAACGTCATTGTGCATCCCATGACACAAAGCTGACGTACGATTTGAAGATAACACACCATTTTGATAATCAAGAGATTTTCGTACAATAACGAGAAGTAGCGGTAAGAAACCAAAAAAAACCCAAATGGGTTTCGACCTCGAGGTAGTGAGGCTTATGTTTTATTGGGCGAGAAAAAGCGTTTACCTCGATATATTTCATCGTGAGGTTTGTAAAATTTCAAAACTTGAGCTGTATGGAATCGTATATCATGATATTTTATAGAGGGGAGGATGAAAGTTACCCTTATTGCGTGGGATACTTTTAAGGATCACGAGTAATTAGGAGACTGCGGCTGCTG
The DNA here is from genome assembly GCA_963924405.1 of [Candida] anglica. Lineage (NCBI taxonomy): Eukaryota > Fungi > Ascomycota > Pichiomycetes > Serinales > Debaryomycetaceae > Kurtzmaniella > [Candida] anglica. The sequence continues at coordinate 90,436 of OZ004258.1, forward strand.
CAGTTTAAGATTTTCCGGAATTGGGAATTGTTTTTTTTTCTGCTAAATTGAACAATACCCCAGTTTCTCCGGCACAAAGACAAAAATGTTTCCCTCTAATACAAATTAAATCTACTCAAGAAAAACAAATCTCGGAAATCATACCAGAACAATAGTATGTTGTGGTGGCGGCAAATCACCAATGACACATGAAGGAGCATAGATACACAACAAATGGCAGTTGTAGCAACACTAAAGGTACATAACAATCCTCTTGATGCCATACCATCAGGGGTAGAGGGGGGTAGGTGGACTTATTGTTGTAGTTTTAAAAATCAATGTTCGTAATGAACAACAGAGTGCATACGCATTCTTAGACAAAGAAGTAGGTGCCTGCATTCAGAATGGGTACCACCATATCGAATATCAGTTCATACAGGAAGAGGGGAGTGGTTGATTCATCGTGATTCCAAGTGGAGAAGGAGGGGAGTTTCGAAGTAGTGACAAGGTCTGTTGAATATTTTTTTATATGGTTATTTTTTTTAGAATGTTATTTTTTTTTTTTTTTTATTTTTTTGATTTCAATTACGATTTCCGGGACCGGGGGTAGACTCGAAATCCGAGCAATACCTAAGCATACAGGCTAATCGATAATTAAACTTTTACATATCCTTTAGGAAACAGCAAACATTTAAACTTTACAGTATCGCATCCTTTTTTTACTACGGCATTTTATCCTACGTTATTGTTATCGAACTACGGAGCCACGGTCACATGTACCTCAGTTCAAGGGCTACTAATATGGCATGCAACCATGGAACTTGCTGATATTAAAACAATCCAAATAGAATCTTTGCTCTCCGCAATTCCAGATAAGACCTGCAGTAGAGCAAATTTACGTTACTGGAACATGTAAATGGAACGGAAAGCCTGTTGTATAGTCAAGAAGAATCGTGTTATGTAAGTCTCTATTGTTCTCATAACTCTTTTTTAAATATTTTTTAATTTATATGCTGAACTAGAATGCAAGCGACGGAATGATTGAACTTTGAAGTATAGATTAGATATAAAGTTGCGGCAGGATATCTAAGCAATATCGAGGGGGTCGGAGGTTTCATGGAACATGTGGCTCAATCTTCATGTTCCAGGAACAGAAACGGATGACTACTTTTTCTTATTTTTCCTTATTATTTAAAATTACTACAAGGTTGTAAAGAACTATTTTTAGGTTGTTTATCTAAAAATAAATGCCACTATCAGTCGGAGTAGTAGAACTGTGGACTACACGGCGTAACTGTAAAAGAAATAAGAACTAAATTTAGGTTCACTTATGAATTTTATTGATTGATGTGATTTTTTTTTTACCAAGCCTCAATATCTTCATGATATCTTGATGATCATTTTTGGTAATTCCTGATCGCTCTCAAATCCACACCGAATAATTTTTTCTATAAAAAAAAAAATAAAATATTTGTGGATATGTACAGGATTTGATTTTTTATTTTATTATATTTAATAATTATCCAAGATCCTGTATATAGACTAGTTGATATTTGTAGATTATTTTTTCCAAATGGAGTGCACATAGCAAGCGATGGCATCAATACAACAGATATTTCTTTAAACCAAGGCATTCAATCTCTATACTGTTGGATATATAACACAGACGATCATTAGCCATGTCATCGACTTCAGCACCCTCCTCGGACAACAGGAAGCAGAAGTATATGCGTGCGCCAAAGTCTGGAAACTTGGACACTTCTACTTTAGAAAAGCTTTCCAAATTAAATGAAGCTCCACAAAATGATGCAACATTTGCCGAAACAGTTTCCTTTATAAAGTCTGGGTTGGCATCCAAGGTCTTATCCACCTGGTCGTTCTACGCATCATCCAACGACCACGCTGAGCTTATTCAATGTACCGTTCAGATATCCAAACTTACACAGTTGGTCAATGCTGGTAGTGGATCATACCAACATGGTAACACGGATATCTCTGCCTTGACTGCAAGTCAACTTGTTTTCTTGGAAGCTAAGTCGGCCATTGTCGACTTCTACAAGGAGATCTTGAGCAGTGCATACCTCAAGGTGATATACAGAGCGTTGAACAATATCAAGCCTTCACTTACAAACCCAACACTCCGCATATTGACCAATATTTTGAATTATAGTTCAGGTGCTCTTGTAGATGAATTCTTGAATAATTTCGATATGAATTTGTCATGCTTACCAAAATTGGCCCTCCCATCGACTAGTGCTTCAAATGCCACTGGAAACAATAAAAAATCAACCCCAGATCACCTTTTGGTTAGATTCAATTTTGTCCGTTTCTTCTTTGCCCTTTGTTCTAACGCTAATCCGTTCACAAGAAAGGATATTCTTACTACTCATCATAAGATTTTGAATAACATCTGGAAACATATGGCAGACACAGACTCGGTACCAGCACTCAACCAACTCTTGGACTTTGTAGAAAAGTTTGTTCTCGAAGAATCAACTTTTAAAAAGGCTACCAAGTGTAAAATCTTAAGTGAAAACTTTATGTACAAAGTTCAACTTTTATTTGGAAGATTGGATGGTAATGAAGAGTTCTCCAAGAGAGTTATTGGGTTTTTAACTACATTGGCTACCGATTTCAAAAACGGTCTTTGTTTCGTTAACGATACCCCGTTCAAGGCACGTCAAGAGGGTGGGGTTCCTATCACTGTCAATAATAAGACCTTCCGCATCAATAACAAGCTCATTTATACCTTTTTGACAACATTAAAGCCATGGGAGTCCAATGCTCAATTGCTGTTGGTGATGAGTATCTTGGAAGTCAATACCGAATTGATTGGTCCTTACACTAATTGGATTGTTCAAACTGGTGGTGGGTACCATGATCCTTCTCTCACAAGTTGGTGGGTCGGTCACACTTTGTTGTATAATAATATTCTTCAATTGAAAATCCAAGATTTCGAAGCTGATTCTGAAGATATCATTTCAAACAAACCATCTTATGAAACCCGTCTTCTCGTGGAAACAATTTGTCTTGCACCATTATCAAAGGGAAGTATTACCAAATGTCTTACTGGGGATCATCCTTTAATCAGACAATTTGCTGCCCAACTTCTTGTTCTTCAACTTAATAAGACTAACGAACTTCTCAAACATACCTCCACCCGTAAACAAGAGCTTGTTGAGTCTGTGATAAGCAACTTACCAGATGTTGCAACCATAGCTTCTTGTCTCAAGGAAGCTAATGAAAAGAATGGTCTGAAACTTTGGAAACTTACCCTTTCCATGGTAATAAGTAAGATGGAGCAACTTCTGTCAACGCCCTCTGCTTCTCTTTCTAAGCTTATAAACTCAGAAATCGACACTTTCCTTGTTAGCAGCGAAGATGGTAACACCTCATTGAGTGGTATGGACTTGGTCAAATTGGATCAATTTCTCTCAATTCAAGCTGCTCAAAACGAACAAGAATTCAAATGGTGGAATAAAACTTCCAACAATAATAATTCGTTCTTTACTTCGCTTATCAAATTATGCTCATCTCCTGACATCAATGAATCTTTAATCTATAAGAACTTCAAACTCTTGGAAACTTTAACGAATCGTACTTTGGTGTTCAACAAGGACTTGATTGTAAGTCCTATATTTGCCATTCTTCAACTGTCCAAGTCAAACAATGAGCAAGTATGGAATCTTTTAGACAGAACAATTTCTCGTGCTATTACCCACCCATACAAATATCTTGACTTATCCCATCAAAAGTATAACGACATTAGTTTGTTCGTTATTATTCTTGTGGAACAATTCAAGTTTATTTTCAAAGCTGATTCTACTTCGAACGATGAACTCGTGGATGCCACAAGATGGCTCATGAGGGTTTTCCGTTACTTAGCTGTTATTGGCGAACCTCAATCAGCCCTCAAACTGTTGATCGGAGAATACTTGAAGGGTGAACATGAAATCACCAAATTCAAAGAAATTGTAGAAAATGAAGATCTTTTGAATAGGGCATTCAACTTTGAAGCAAGCGAACAATTGGGAGAAGTTGAATCTGATTCATTCTTGAATTATGTGATCTCAACCAAACTTCCTCAAGATTCAAAACGTATTCCAATCACCAAGTTTGACATTGCTGGATTATTACTCAAGTTGAACATCCTTATTGAGAATGAATCATCATCTTCCGTTATTATCGATTTAATGTTGAAGTTGGGTAACTATTTGATCAGTGCTTTACCAGAAGATCAAGACCTTGGAAAATATATTCTTTCAAATAGATTTGTCCAATCATACTTTGTTACTAAGGCTGAATTGAACGCAAACTCTGCCACAACTTCTAAATTATTGGTCAGTAATATGGTGAATGAAATCTTCCAACAACTTCCAAAAATTGTTTTTGAAGGATCTAATGATTTCAACTCTTTAGTCTTTGAATTATTTACTGGATCTGAAATCACTTTACCACTTCAACTGTTTGTTTCCAAGTTCACATGGGTATTGAAGGACTCTCAAATCCAACAACTTATTGGCAATGAAGTTAAAGTTCTGAATGTTTATTTGTCAGTAAGTGTATGCAAAGAAGCAATCAAGAGAGGTTTAACTGTATCATCAGAATTATTTTCACAAATTTCAGGTGGAAACTTTGCAGATGATCTCATTCAAATCTTGGAGTCTGGAAAGGTAGAATTCATCACCAGTGCTACCCTTGAAGAAACAATCAATGAAGTATTGCAGGATACCAGTAAACATTATTTACTTAAATCTTTTATCATTGCATACAACGATAGAAATATTGTTCAGTACTTGGTAAAGAAGTCTGCTGTATTGAATGATCAAAGTTTATTGACGTTTATCGGGTATTGTATCTCGGAAGAATCTAAGCAATTTGATTCCGTTACAGCAGAATTCTTTGCAAGAGTGATTCCAATTGCTATGGAACAATTTGAATCCAACAAGTCTGTTTGGAACCAAACAATCTCTATCTTGACCAGTGGATTGGAAAACGTGAATGAATCCCAAATCGAAAGAATGATAGACTTTGCCACAAAGGAAGAAACCAAGCAAGGGTTTACCTCTGGATTTGCAAACTTTGCATTGGAAGTTATCAAGAAGAACCCCGAATCATTAGAGAATGGGGATTCCGCTCTCTCAGTTTGGCTTCATAAGTCCATGTTATACATTACCAAGAAATTTGCAATTTCTACTAAGATCACCACCAAATTTGACTCATTTATACTGTCTATTGAAACCATTGTTCAATATTTACCTTCTATTGGGTTATCAGTGTGGAAAGCTGCCCCAATTTCAATTGTAAATGCCCAATTAGAAGTTATTCTTACCCACAACCAATGGGTAAGTGACTCAAAGGTATTGCAATATGTTAATTCTGTTCTTATGACTGGACTGAGAAATATTGTTCAATTTGAAAGATTATTGCAAATTTTCTTGAATAATGAATTTATGCCACTTGGATCCTTACCATCCGAAAAAACGTTCGAAAGTCGTTTCCAATCTAGTTTGGTAATCTTTAATCTTTTCTCAATGGATATCCAAAAGAACTCAACCATGTTAGTTTTGAACAAGTTGATTGCTATGTATTTGGGATCCGTTCGTGCTGAAGATTTGATTTTGAAGTCCATTTTGATCCGTATTGAGGCTCAATTGGCAGTCTCTTGGATCTCACAAGTTAACAATTGGGAACTTTCTGAAGAAATGTCTAATGAAGAACTTGAAGTAGTTGGAGGTGATGAAAGATTGATTTTGCAAGACAAGACTGGTCTTGTAGTTAATTTACACAAGAACTTTATTAGAAACTCAAACAATGGTGTTATCAGAGAAGACTCCACCATTGTTCCCACAAGTTTAATTGACTATTTTGGCAAGAAAAATGCATCATTCACCAACTGTTGGAAGGACATTCAATCATTCCAAAACACCAATAAGCTCTTTGTGAACCAAAATTATCAACAAACAGTATATGATCCAGAACTTTTGATGATGTTGATTATAAATAATGAAGAATTAGTCAAATTTGGAGAAGAGAATAAACCTATTGTCGATGTTAAGAAGTTGGTTGAAGCCAATTTACTTCAATTTATCGTTAATTGTTTAGCCTTGCCATCCGTGTCTAGGTTCCTGAAGGTTATTTTGGTTGGAGTTTTGAAAACTGTCAGTGATTCTGAATATTCTTACAAGGATAAGAACATTTACCGTGTATATGTCGCCAACATTTTGAACACCTTAAGGGATGCTGAAACTTCATCAGAAATTTCCACTCTTGTTTGGTACTTACATGGTGCCATTGTTCCTATTTTGTCCAACCCAGGTCATTTCTTGTATGAGCGTGCCTTCAGATACGTTTTGTCACACCCAAAGATTCAAGCCAAGCACATTCCTATGTACAGTAGTATTAGCATGTCCTTGAGTAGTGATGCAGAACTTGGTGGAGATGATTCTCATTTTAAACAAGTGTCATGGATCTTACAACAATTCAGCCAGGGTCTTAGTAACACAAAGGATTTGACTTTACTTCGTTTCAGTGGAGCTATTGAATGGGCCTTGAATTTGGCCAACTCTCCATACACCAATTTGAGAGTAAGATCACTTGTCTACAGACTCTTGTACAACATGCAAGCCATTGACGAAGGCTCTGACCTTTTGGTGGCTAGATTTGGAGTTTTAACTAGTCTTGAACAACAAGTCTACATGGTTGAGCAAGCCGGGGCTTCTAGTGCTCCAAAGGCTCAAGCAGAATTGGCCAGTAAACAACTTGCTCTTAATATTGAAGAGTTGGCAGTGAGGTTAGGAATTACCGTAGGATCGAACAAGAGAATTAGAGAATGGACAGGTGATGATATCGAAGGTTTTGTCAAGAGAGTACATAGAAAGACGGAGTCTATTGACGCCGCAAGCAGTATTTAATGGGATACAAGTATAGCATAAAATAATTAATAGATAATCATTCCCTCGACACTCTGTAGTATGTTGTTAGTACATTGGTATCGCGAACCAAGTATACACAAACAGGGGAAAAAATGTCACGCACACATGACGTAGATACATGTATTAATCACTACTACACAGATTAACAATTGTATTTATTCAAATAACCATGGCCGTAAGTAGGGGGACGTTTGTACAGACTATTAAGAATTCCTGGGGACTCGTACTAACACTTTAGTTTGGAAAATTAGCACACTATTCTTTTGATTTGGTACTCATTTCAATTATCCTTGCGGGGATCCACAGAAACACAGGGCTTGTATTTGACACCTCCCACTTTCTGTCTGTAGACTTTAGACGTTGGTTTGGGAACTATCTTGCATTTGGTGAGAAGATGTATGACCAGACAGTGTCGTTGTTGAAGTTGACAGGCTACTTCAAACAACGTAATTTGGTGTTGGACTACGTTTCAAATCAAGCAGGCAAGTATTTGAAAGAACAAACAGGAAGGGATTTGAATGAGTTCCCTAAGAAAGACTTGTAGTTCTATTCTGAAAACAGGCTTACGGTATGGTTATGGTTTATAATTAATTTTTGCTTATTTAAATAGTTTACAGGTGTATAAATTTTTTTGCAAGTATTTTGGAAGAACTGTAGAATAAACTTGCAAGGTGAGTTTGGTTCTAGTTATTAATTATCAACAGTATTTCATTTTGGTGGTAGAATTTTCCCATCTGAAGCTGTATTCAAATTCTGTAGTACTCTTCAAATTCCTACCAAGAGTCTGTGAAAATGCGATTACCAGATTTATCGATCTTTAAATCTCCCTCTAGTTAACCGTACTCATCTTCCTACTCTATTGTGTTGTTGGTATGTATACATACTTAGTAGTCGATATCTTTCATGGTTCGCTCAGGAGTTGGGATTGGACCAATCAGTGAAATCGAAAAGAGAACCTAGTGCCACCGGAATTATAAACACGGAACTCGATGCCATGGCTAGTTGAACACCTCCACAACTGGACTTGGAAAAACAGATCCATACATCTTTGCAAAAAAATTATAATTACTAACCCCCCCAGCGGCCATGGGACAGGTACTGCTCATAGAGGCATTCAAGAATGCAATTGCATTAGAACAGAAGGCAGACCTGCTGCTTACAGAAGAATACTTGAAGTTATACTCTCCCAAGAAACTTTCACAATTGGGACTTGCGGTTGTTAATTTAGTAGTTTCCAACTTGAAAACGGGACTTGGTGGAAAGACCTTGATTGAATTACAGCAAGACCCTGCTACCAGTTCATCCCCCGATGAAGATATTCAACCGGGTACCATTCGAGTGGGAGACATTGTTAAGGTGTCTCGAATGAAGGCATCAAATGTATCGAATGATACGACCACCGATTCAGAAGCGCCAATTGAAGCAGTAGTAACTAGAATTAATACCAAAACCATAACAGTATCCGTGGAGGAAGATACCAATGACGAGAGAATTCTTGCTCTTTATAACAACACTGGAAATGATCTGACAAGAATGTGGATTGTAAAACTTACTAATTCCGTCACATACAAGCGGATGGTATCAACTATGAACAAATTAGAAGAGTTGATTGAACTGGGGAAAAGTAATCAGAATCAAATCATTAGCCTTTTGATCGGCGATACAAAGTACAACAAGATTTCATCGGGAACAAAGATCAAGGATTCCGAATTTTTCGACCCAAACTTGAATGAATCTCAGAAGAAAGCCATCAACTTTGCAGTCAATGAGTCACCAATAACAATTATCCATGGTCCACCAGGAACAGGTAAGACATATACACTTATAGAATTGATTAAACAATTGAGTTTTAATAAGAAGGAAAAAGTATTGGTTTGTGGACCTTCAAATATTTCAGTTGATACAATCTTGGAAAGATTATCATCGGTGTTTACTAACGAAGACACAACTTCTGGTGAATCTACGAAAAGTAAGAGAAAGAGTAAGAAATCTACATCCAACCTGGGATGTTCTCCAGAAAAGCTTATTCGTATTGGACACCCTGCAAGACTTTTACCAGGAAATTTAGCCCATTCATTGGATGTTCTCTCCAAAACCAATTATGCTGGTGCATCAGCTTCTACTTCAGATAGCAAACAAATTCTTGCAGATATTCAAAAGGAAATCTCTGATGCAGTTTATAAAGTTAAAAAGTGTAAAAGATATTCTGAACGAAGAGCATTATGGACTGAATTGAAGACACTCCGCAAGGAGTTAAGAATCAGAGAGAAGAAGATTACTGAGGAGCTCTTACAAGGTGCCCAAGTGATTTTACTGACTCTCCATGGTGCTGGATCTTATGAGTTAACTTCTTTATACAAAAACGAAGCTCTTCAGTTTGGCCCAGAGAATCCACTTTTCGATACAATTATAATAGATGAAGTCTCACAATCACTTGAACCACAATGTTGGATCCCTATGATATGCCATTTAGGGTTCAAAAGATTGGTTATCGCCGGTGATAACATGCAATTACCTCCTACAGTCAAGTCAAAAGATGAAAGTTTGGGAAGGTTTAGTTTGGAAGAAGTAGCAGACCTTGAATTGACGTTATTTGATAGGTTAGTATTGGATCATGATGGTGATTTATACAAGCAGCTTCTTGATACTCAATACAGAATGAATACGAAAATAATGCAATTCCCATCCAGTGAATTATATGAAAATAAATTGAGGGCCCATGAATCAGTAGCAAATATTTTGCTAACTGATCTTCCAAATGTGAAGGGACTGTCTAGAACTGACGATGACGACGATATAGATGACATAGCCACAACTTGTATCTGGTATGATACGCAAGGTGGCGACTACCCTGAGAAGTCGACAGATACGGACGATTCTGTTGCCGATATGACTGGCTCCAAATATAATGAGTTAGAAGCGCTTCTCTGTATGCAACATTTGGGAAAACTTCTAGACTCAGGTGTTGCACCTGGTGACATTGGAATAATTTCGCCTTACAATGCGCAGGTTTCATTATTGAAGAAGTCATTACATAGAGAACGACCGGAAATGGCTATTGCCGACCAGGTAAGTGGGGGAAAAGTTGAAATATCTACAGTGGACGGGTTTCAAGGTAGAGAAAAGGAGGCGATCATTGTATCTCTTGTTAGGTCGAATGATAACCGCGAAGTTGGGTTTTTGAAAGATAAACGTCGACTTAATGTTGCAATTACTAGGCCAAAACGGCATCTCTGCGTAGTGGGAGATCTTGAGCTCATGCAAGTCAGTGGGGTAAAATTTCTCAAGAACTGGGCTGAGTTTGCAGAAGAGAACTTCGAGATCAGATATCCTCAACTAGGTGATTACTGATTCAAAATGGTATGACGTGACGTAATGTCACTAAAAAAAAAAGAAATTTCAGTAGTGTCAGACTATTGTAAGACATTCTCTACATCAAGAACTATAAACATGTCAACGATCCCAACGGCTCTACATTCCAAATAGTGATACTGGTCATCGGGCCAACCTAAAGTACATAGTACACCATACATACTGCTCATTGAATGTTCTAGATACACATATTATAGTGGTAGGATAGGGGTATAGATCATTTCAATATCTACATTTCCTTACTGAATGCAAGTTTCTTTTTTGTTTCAGATCATTTCAGAATTTTAGAGAGAGATGCAAAAATTATCGTAAGAGAAAATCAAAAAAATTAAAGTAAAACGTATGTAGAATATGTCTAACCAAACTCCTATTCCTGTATCAGAACAATCCTCATACACCTTATTCTAATTATGTGTACTTTATTACATTCTTTACCTTATTTTAGTACCCGGAGACATAAAAAATACTGCAACTATTGTGCACCACATAGTGAGATCAAATACAGAAAATGGGCAAAAATCAAAAAAAAAAAATCAAAAAAATTCTTATTTTTACCTTTCGCGTTTAGTAAACAACACGTTTCGGCCCCCAGTAATGAACGAGGAAGTATTTTTATTTTTGAAAAAAAGAAAATAATAATAATAGTTGGAAAATTGGGGTTAAGGGTGGCCTTGGTAGGAGGCTTTTGCCGCCAAGGTGGGCGTAAGCTGGCTGGGTCAAAAATAATATTTATCACAAGTGCTTAGCATTGCCGAGAGAACAGTCATCGTGAAACAAGCCCATAGACTGAATTCGCAAGTCTAGGTCTAATTGTAGAAGCCTTAGCCGAAGAAATGTAGTATGCAAGAATCAACTGTGCCCTGAGCTTCAAATACGTACATACATTATTGTTAGATGTATGTAGAGGGAATTTGTTCTACAAAAATATTATCAGTACATTTTCTTCCCCTTACGTTTCAATAGTTGCGAAAAATTCCCAAATTATAAACACCATGCATAGCAAACGCGTTTTTCGCATTTTCTGTTATGGAGCCCTGGATGTACAGGGGTACAAACAATCTCATGTTGCACGAGGACCTACGCATCGGGCGGAATGCTACCTCGAGTATGTTCGGTTCATATATTTCCCACAGAATTCTTCTGCATTTATTCGTTTTAGTTAAATATTTGCTTTTTATCATCTTTATATATAAACAGAGAGAACGATTTATCGTTAGATTTCCTATTCGCTTCTACATCAACTCTGTCACTAACTGAATTCACTCCTTCAACGTCACTTAACTAACCGAGTCAACTTCTTACAATGCAATTCACAATTTCCTTAGCTTCCGCCTTAATGGTTTTACAATTCGTCGCTGCTCAAAAGACTGTTTATGTGACTCAAACTCTTTTCACCACCATTCTTCCAGGCCAAAGTGAACCAACCACTGTAGCTGCACCTGTTGCCGTTCAAGTTGAATCTCCAAAGGTTGAAACTGAAGTAGCTACAGACTCTCCAGCTACATCTCCAAAGGTTGAAACTGAAGCAGCTCCATCTCCAGCTGTTGCCGAAACCACACAAACTCCAGCAAAGAAGGAACCTGCTGCCACCACCACTGCCACTACTGCTGCTGCCCTGACTCAAACTAGTGGTTCTTCAGACTCTGGTATTTATGCTGATATTTCCAAGTCTAGTAACCTTGATGCCTCCTTTGCCAAGGCTATCTTGGATGCCCATAACGAAAAGAGAGCTTTACATTCCGCTCCAAACTTGTCTTGGGACAAAACCGTTTATGAATACGCTCAAGCTTACGCTGACAAGTACGATTGTCTGGGAGGTTTGACCCATTCCGGTGGTAAGTATGGTGAAAACTTGGCTGTTGGTTACGCCAATGGTCCAGCTGCATTGGATGCTTGGTACTCTGAAGGTTCCAACTATGATTACAGCTCTTTAACCGCCTATGACCATTTCACTCAAGTCGTCTGGAAATCAACCACCAAGCTTGGTTGTGCCATCAAGGACTGTTCTGCCAACAACTGGGGCCACTATGTTATCTGTTCTTATGATCCAGCCGGTAACATGATGGGTGCCCAAACCAAGAACGTTTTTCCAAACTAGATAGACAATTTAAAAAATAACTATCGACCACTACTATACCCTTCAATTCATATACCCCACAATCACGCCCCCGGTCTCCATCAACTTCATCATTTTTTGGATATTTCTTGTTATAGGATTTTATAAAATAAAACATTTTATTTTCGGTTTTTTTAAACATCATTTTGTAAGATCAATCTTTGATTATCATGGGTACGATTTACCAGAAGATAGTACAAATTTTTCGGGAATTCTTTATAGAGAGCATCAAATCCAATCAAATTTGAGTCCATTGAAAGATGTTTAAGAGTCTGGGGGAATTTTGTTTGTACATCAATCGATGTAATTCGATTATTATCAAGGTATAATCTTTCCAATTGATTGAATTGATCAAAGTCACAATTTAGAATGCCAGTTTCCCCAATGTCAGATATATCCAAGTCACGTAGACCTTTAGGAAGCTTGGAAAGTAGTTTATTATCAATAGATCCCAACATCAAGCCCGCTAAAGTAAGCGATTCCAAGGAATCGGGCAATTCTAAATCATTTACATCAACCACATTATTATACGAAAGATCTAGAGTTGTTAAATTGGTTTGGAATTGGAATTGGAATTGACTCAATTTATTATGGTTCAATTTCAATGTTTCTAATCCAATTGGGAATTGAATCCCGTCTAATGAAGATATTTGATTTCCAGATAAATTGAATTTCTTTAAAGTTGGTGGAAGGGTAACACCCTCGAGAGATATTAACCCAGTAGATGACATCAGAAGTACATTCAAGTTTGGAGTCAATATGTTATCCCAATCAAGATAATCTATTTCATTATCATCCAAGATAAGTTCTTGTAATGAATCAGGTAAGGATCCTAAATCATCAGGGTCATCAATTCCATTCTCGGCCAAACTAAGTATCATTAGTTTATTACAATTTTCAAACAAATCTTGAGGTAATGACTTAATATTATTACCATCAAGATAAATTTCAAGTAAACTATTAGGTAATAAATCTGACAGAATTCCAAAATCTTCAAAGATGTTTAAATTATTATTTTTGGAAAGTGATAAAGTTTCCAATTGTCTTGGGAGATGAACTCTACTGATGTCATGGATTGAATTGTAATCCAACTTGAGATGTTTTAATGCTATGGGGAGAACTCTTACGTCATCCAAAGTTGCAATGGCATTTATTGAAGCATCCAAAGTATGCAAATGAATCAATTCATGCCAATTTGGCCCCGATAAAGAAGTCAAGGTATTTGAAGATATCAAGAATTCAAGCAATGACTTGGGGAGTGATAATTCTCTCAAGGAGGTAACATTATTACTTCTGATATCTAATATTTGAAGATGTGGGGTAGTGTTACGCAAATCTTGCTTGAAAGAACCTTGGATTCCATTATTTACAAGATGTATGGTGGTTAGATTGGAGAACCCCAAGGGGTACAAGATATGTAAAGGAGGTGGGCTTTGAGATTGTGATTTTGATTGTCTAGATCTTTCTTGGATTGGCCTTGCTCTATTAGTAATAGAGATTTTATTCATTTTACGGCCTAATGATTGGATTCTTTGAAGAATTTTATTATGGTTACGAATCCCACGATCCAATACTCCGGGTGCTACATTGTACCAGATGGTCACGTTAATTTTAGGGATAGCGTCTTGATAGTAATTATCAAAGGCTAAAACTTCCAATAACTTGCTAAATTGATCGATTTCAATATCCAGATGCAGCATTACCACGAATGAAAGGGTAACTTCAGGAGGGAAAAGCATATCGACCGACTTGGCAATGTTATTTCTCATGAGAGATACCAATACCGAATAACCATGTTGGAAATCATCCAATTCAAATGCTGTGAATCCCTCAGAACTGGGGCCAAATCTTTGAGATTCTAATTCCTTTTGTGCACGATTCTTAACTACAATTGGGTATTGAAAGATACATGTATAAGCAAGTTTTTGGATTTGATGGTCTAGCAGTTTGTATGGACGGATGAATTTATCATAGAGTTGATTGGGGGGCACAAATGAGAGTACATGTGCGAGTATATCATCAGGAAGCATCAATGAGTGCTATGGGAATAAACAGTATGAAATAACGTATCAATTACCGATTGATATCACTTTGAATGTATATAAATATATCTGTATACATATGTACAAAAAAAAAAAAATGAAGGACTAGGATTGATAATTGTAAGCATAGAATGGTTAGTGGCGCATATGTTTAATTTGCTTTTTTTTTAGTGTTCCAAGATCGCACCTTCTAAGGCAGATCCCACTCCACAGTAAATTATGACACACACTCACATGTTGCACCAGCTTTAGAGTCATACAATTCACGGACAAAAAGACATAGGGATTACACTTATTTTCCATTGGTATTCTCTCACCAAAAGCGAACACTTCTTAGTACATTTGTAGTAACACGTAGTGTAGTAGAACAGTTACCAAATAAAATGTTAACCCCCCCCCCCCACACTGTGCACACACTCCTAAACTGTTTCACTTATTAGAGTGGTGAAATTTAACGGTTGACACAAAAATAATTATCAGTACTAAAAAAAAAAGTCTCAAAAAAAAAAAAAGAATGCGAGAAGCTGGCCAGCTTGAGTAAAACTAAAATAGTGGCAGTTAAAACAGAAGGTAGACACGCTATCCTTTCAAGGCAACTTGCCGTAGACATTCCGATAGTTACGCGCTGAAAATAGCACGCGTCTAGTGGAACATAACTCCCCCCACAGAGCCTCTCCCAGAGCCATTCACCATGACTGACAGAGTGAGTATCAAACCCGACGTAAAGATAGAGGAGTCGAATGTTGACATACCCGGTAGAGAGGGTACCCCGACGAGACTTGAAGGCACGACTCCACCCACTGCAGGAGCGGCAGATACCCCTGGGCCTGGGTTGGACTCAGCCGAGGCCGCAGACGCCGCCGTGTTGGCTGAATCGATGGCAGCCACAGGTTCAAGTTCTGCAGCACAAACAGCTAGACAAAAGAGGAACTCCCTTGCATGTATCCGGTGTCGTACGCGTCATATAAGATGTCCAGGTGGAAACCCATGTAAGAAGTGTCAGCTAGCCAAGCACAAGTGTGAATACGTAGAAGCAGATAAGAAGATTGTGGTGTCAATGAAGTATATCTCCAAACTTCATGAAGATATTGCCCGACTTAAAAAGGACAATGCCACTTTAAGAAACAATTTAAAGGAGGAGGAGATGAAATACAATGAAGCGAAGCGCGCAAACCCTCCGTTCAAGGCGTCACCAGCATCACAAGCAGCGGCCGCAGTGGCAGCCGTAGCTGAAGCCACGGCTTCTATAACACCGTCAGGAATTGGAGGTAGACACAATCCAAACAATGTAAACCATTACAACCGACCAGTAAACAACAAGGGGGAACTCACTACTGATGGATACTCGAGATTCAATAATACTTTTGGCAATAACCAAAACTCCTTGGCAGTTACATCCACATCTGGGTTCCCTGAAGTGATCCAACCATCACTCGATAAACATGGAAGACTTATTCAATCAAGAACAGGAGAAAAATTATACGTTGGATCATCTTCAATGACTCTTTTCGGTCTTGAAATTCAAAATATGGTACCGTCATTCTCATCATCTCGACTTTTAGCTAGTGGTAACAGTCAAGCTAGTACACCATCTGAGAATGGTTCCACTTCATCCACAACATCCATACAATCAGCTGCACCATCTACAACTCCAAGTACAAAATCAACCAAGAGAGAATCACAAATCCTTGAAAAGGAAGGAAATGCCTACAAGATTATTCTTGCCAAGACCAATACTAGACCTGGGATTTCTATAAACTTCACACTCCCTTCATACTCTTATGCTATGCTTTTGGTGGATACGTTTGTCAATTACAACGATGGATGTTTTTATTTCTTCAATGAAGGATTAGTCAAGAAGTTTCTCATGAATCTTTATTCTGGGAAAATGGAAGATAATAAGAGGATTTTGAAGCGGAATATCCCCATTAATACCCGAGGTCCTTCTGTAGCGGAAAATTCCATCAAGAAGGATATGGATGATGAAACGATTTTGGAAACAATTTGGTTCTGTAAGATATTACTTATCTTCGCCACGGGAGAAATGTATCTTGGTACCGAATCTGATACTCATATAAAGCAGAGGAAATTTGCCGATAGAGCTAATATACTGACCAGAAAGCGGAATAATGGAGTTGCAGCCGCAGCTGCTGCCGCCGCCGCAGCTCATGCCACAGCAACGGGGAATCCTTTACCAGAAGGTGCAACTAATAACACTGATAAAGATTCCAAGGGAAGAAGAGCTAGCACTGGCAAAGATACTTTACCAGGAGCTGGATTCTTCTATCAAGCATCAGAACTTTTCACTGGTCTTTTCGCATCTGGAGCCATTGATAATATTGCCAAGGATGGTGGTATTGAGGTAATGTTATTGTATGCGTTCTATTTACAAGTTGCTGATTGTACAATTGCCTCGTACTTCTACTTTGGTTCCGCGCTTAGATCCACTTTAATTCTAGGATGGCATGTTGATGCGGATAAGGAGAATTTGAACCGATTTGAATTGGAGCATAGAAGAAGAATTTGGTGGACGGTATATATGTATGAACGAATGTTATCATCTAAGGCAGGACTTCCATTAAGTTTTGCAGATGATAGTGTTTCTACGGAATTCCCAGTTGATTTCAGTATGACGGTGGAAGATTTCCCTCGAGATGAAGCTGATGTAAGAGGATACTACGTTTTCCCTCCAGCAGAATATATTAATAACTGTGTTATCATCACACAAATTAACGCAATGATTTTATCGTCCTTATATACCAAGCAACCAACAATTAATATTTTACCAGTTGTTTCTGATTTGGTTCAAAAATTAATGAATTGGAAAAATGGACTTCCTGAATTCCTCAAAGTTGACTTTACTATTGAAGATCTACGTGTGACAAGATTGGTTGTTAACTTAATGACTGAATATTTCCAAGGGATGAATTTGGCAGTAAGACCGTTACTTTTCCATTTTGCAACCAATAAACTTCAAGAATTACAAGCCAACCCTACACAAAGCAATAAATATATTGATTTAACGAAGTATTCAAAGAATGTGTTGACATTATTAAATGCATCATTCCAGGCATCGATCAATTCTATTAGATGTATCTGGGCTCTTGTTCCAGAAAATATGGTTGCCTTATTTGGATGGATGGATAGAGAATATTTATTCACATCTGCATCTACATTAATTTTGTTTAATGCATCATTTGGAGTCCATGAAGCTACTAAGGATCATCTTGATCACGCATTGACGATATTTACCAAGATGAAACGTTTAGGAAACTATCCAGCTGCTTTGAGACGTTCACAATTATTAAAGTTAATCAGTGTGCTTGACTTTAACGGTGTGATGAATGACTTATTACGTAAACATGACGATGAAGGGCTTTATTATACCGAAAGTCCTACTGGAAGTGAATTGGACCATCAACCATTAGATGATGAAGGTATGAGTCAGGAAGCACTGGAGCAAGAGATTCTTAGACAACAAAGGTTGCACCAAGAACACCTCCAACAACAACAAGAGCAACAGCAACAGCAACAACATCAGCAACAGCAACAGCAACATCAACAACAAATTCATCAACAATTGGAACAACAAAGACAAGCCATGATGCAAGGTCCTCCAATTGATCCTGTTGCACCAGAATTGTCTTCTGCTTCAGTTATGGATTTCTTGAACTTCCCAGGAACTACCCCTCAACCAAACACGACACATCCACAATCACATTTCAATATTCCTAGCGTCGAAGGAATGGAAGTTGAACCAACTGGAATGGGAAGCAGTAGTATGGGTGAAGCGTATATGAATTCCGATCTTGCTGGTATCGAAGGATTGACATATCTTGACGAGGAACAGAAACTTTGGAGTGACATTACTAGTGCTGCAGGCTGGTTGAGTATGCCACCAACTGGACAACCACAAACTGCAACTGATGATATTCACCGTGACTTTGGCGGAACCCTTCAAAATATGGCCCCTAATGATCATGGACTTTATGGAGGTGTGCCACAGAATGGAAATGACGTGAACATGGGATATGGAGATATTATCAATCTGGAGTTCCAAACTGATGAATGAGAGAATAAAAATAAGAGACCATTTAGATTTACTCTAATAGTTAGTTTTGTATATTAATACTATTATTACATATTGTACAATTGTTCATTTTTTTTTTCGTTTTTGTTTAAAAGAAGTCCAACATGCCACCACCGTTTTGGTTCGCGTTGGAGTTCTGATTGTCCATTTGAAGAAGCAGCAGAGGAGAAACATTGTTCATTTGAATAGGGGCCTGTTGTTGGATAGGCTGTTGAGAGACCATATTATTGTCAAACATTGATGAGTTGGTCCCATTGATTCCATTCATGCCGTTGACTCCATTGATGCCATTGCCTCCATTAAACAGTGCATCATTATTGTTATTTTTAAAGACTGGTTGTGTATTCATCATCATTTGTTGTTGTTGTGGTGTATGTTGAGCATGTTGCTGAGAAGTCGGACGCTGTGGTGGTAATGATTGTTGTTGTTGTTGTTGAGGAGTTCCCATTTGTTGAGGACTTTGGTTTGGAAATTGACCCTGAGATTTGCGTAATTGTTGGATTTTCATCTTGAGGAATTGAAGGGCTTCAGGATAAAGTTCCTGAAGTTTTGTATATAATTGGTTAAGTTCAGGCATATCTGGTGGAGCAGACATGATTACTGGGAATTGAGGTCTATTTGGAGGCAGTTGATGATTTGCATCTGCATGATATTTCTCGTTAATAAATGTCAATACTGACAAATTGCAATGAATACGTCTGGTACAATTTTGGTACAGTTCCATGATGGTTTGTTTATTTTGGGGAGGAATCTGTTGAAGCATTTGTTGATTAGTCAACAAGTTTGAGTATAAATTAATTGTTTTCTTCATAAGCTGTGTGTTTATAAGGAGGAGACAGGTGACTCTTTCCCTGTCCACATCAAGCATTGACCGTTCGCTCATGATTGAAGTTTGAAATAAATAAGTTTGATAATTAGGTCCTAGTTCTTAACCAAATGGAAATTGGGGGTATATTTGTTGCTTTGGGTAAGTGAAGCTCAATACTTCGTATGTTTACTTTCTAGAAAGAAAATAAATTACAATACGAAACCCAAAAAGATAAAGTAATATTCAAGAACTTTAATGGAAATTGTCCTGATTAGGTCGCGAGAATCGTGCCTTTTACTCTTGATTTTTGTAAAAGAATATCACAAATAATCAGAGTACTAAAGTGTGTGACAAAGAGTGTTTGCCTAATGACAGAATAGAAAAATGTACAAAAAATTAAAACTTTCAGGTGCGCGCGCGCGCGCGCGCGCCGTTTCTAAAATAGTTGATAAAGAAGCCGAGCCTGGGCTGTGTGCAGGAGATCGGTCCCAACTATCTAGGTACGGCTACAAGACAAAGCATGGGTCTAACCTTGAACGGATAAAATTAATTATATGTATATACATATATATATATATATTTGAAACTTAATACTATATATTTTGGTACGGGAGATTTACAATTTTTCGGTCAATTCTGGAACTGCTTCATTGAGATCAGCCACCAATCCGATATCGGCAATGTTGAAAATCGGAGCATCTGGGTCCTTATTTATAGCCACAATAGTCTTTGAATCCTTCATACCGGCCAAATGTTGGATGGCACCGGAAACACCAATGGCAACATATAATTCTGGGGCAACAATCTTACCAGTTTGACCAACTTGTAAGGAGTTATCACAGAAACCAGAATCGACGGCAGCTCTCGAAGCACCGACGGCTGCATTCAACTTGGAGGCCAATGGTTCGATCAAGGCTTCGAAAGTTTCCTTATTTTTCAACCCACGACCACCTGAAACAACCCTACTGGCAGAACCCAATTCTGGTCTTTCTGAAGTGATTAATGACTCAGAAACGAATTCTGTTCTGTTTTCCGAGGGAGTGGTGGCACTGAATTCCTCGACAGGGACTGAAGAGGCGTCCACGGTAGCTGGAGCAAATGCAGAAGCTCTAACACTGGCAAGAATGACCGAATCATTGGACTTAACTGTAGCCAATGCATTTCCAGCATATATTGGTCTAACAAAAGTATTATCGGAAACAACCTTGATCACATCAGAGACTGGTTGAACATCAAGCAATGCACCTACACGTGGCAAGACAGATTTACCCACAGCAGAAGCTGGAGTGACTAAATGGGTGAAACCTTGAGCATTGATAATGTCCTTGAAAAGTGGAGCCAATTCTTCAGCTAAAGAGTGGGAGTATTGAGAGCCGGATGCAACCAAAACCTTGGACACACCACTTACCTTCGAAGCTTCTTCAGAAGCATCCTTTGAAGTGATCACAGCAGTGACTGGCTTGCCAATTTGAGAAGCTGCAGTGACAGTGGAAAGGGATGCTGGTGTTATTTTTGATCCAGAGGATTCAAGGAAAACAAGAGTGTCCAAACGGGAGGCCGTGGACGAGAAGAACTTCTTTGAAACTCTAAGCATTATAAAGGTTGATGACTATAATAAGGTCGAGTAGTTTGAAGGTTTACAACAAAACTAAAACTAAAACTATGAGTAAGAGTCAATGTATGCAGGCGACGGGAAAATTTATGGAGAAAATGGTGTGCATCTAAGGAGGGGTAATAAAGCAGCCATACATAGTTGAATAATAGTTTGGGGGAGCAGTAACTCAGAGTATGAATGGGAATTTAATATAGTAGATACCCCCTTTTTTTTTTTAGTTGGTGGTGTTGTCCACCATAGTTTAAATTATGTTACTCTATAATGATTAGTAGTTAAATGTAAAAAAATCGTTCCTGATTTTCTTGACTCCTCACAAACTCTAATTTTACATTTGTGTTCATTTCCTTTGTTCCTCCCCTCATAAAGGGTTGGGGGTGGAGATGTTAATTAGAAACAACTAAAAATCTAATTTAACCCCAATTAGAAGAAGAGAAATTGGCACCTAACTACAACTTGAGAGATGTTTTCTATATATCACTCTAAAGGGGGGATTACCTTATACAATAATTCAAATATCATCTATATATACATTGTTCTCTATATATAGGATCGATTTGAATTACCCACTATATAATTCGCACTACCGTTTGTGACATCTCCACAGTGTACGTCATTTACAGGTTGTTAAATCCGCACAGAATTGTTTTAAGCTATTATGTCAGTTTGTGAAATTCTATGTACATATATACATAATAGTAGTTTTCTCTTGGAGTCACAAAATAAAATAACCGCCTTAAACCGCTTATTTCCGTGCTTATTATTTCTTGGTTTTCATTCTCTCTATAGTAATTGAATACCCCACATACATACTATTCCTTGGCCTAGGTTTCAGCCGCCTGCATAAGAAGGAACACGTTTCGCTGTCTGTATAGACTATAGACCTTTTCTTCATTCCACTACAACTACCCTTTTGGTCTATTATTGACAGGAAAAAAATGCCTGGGAAATCTTCGAGGGAAAGGGCTGCGGTTGTCAGTCCCACCCCGAGTCTTAGACACATTTCCCAAACCAGAGTTAATCATATCGGAAATTCTCCAAGTTCACAAGCGTCCGGAATGTCTCCATCTCCTTCTGGAGATTATAGTGATTACATGACAATGCAAGAAGGAGAACCTAGCGTAAATATGGAACTCCCACTGTCCCACTCAAACGACCAGGCAGACGTAGAGTCCATTATTTACAAACTGTCTCGTAATATATATCAAGGTCGTCCACATCGGCCATCTCATTTATCACATCAAATTAGCTTTGGGAGTGTTGGAGAACAACTGAGATTATTACCACCATCTAAAACCAATTCTTTTCCCAATAAATTCCCCGGTTTAATGAACATAACTTCAAATGAAACTACAGAATATAGAAACTCATCTAATTCATATGAAGAATGTACCGATACTTTGGATTATTCAACGTTACTTCCATACTATCTTCCATGTCTTTCATGGATTCCACACTATTGTGTCGAATTCTTTCTAGGAGATCTTTTGGGCGGTCTATCACTTGTATTCTTCCAACTCCCACTCTCGCTTTCATATGCCCTGTCATTAGCTCATGTACCGGTTCTTTGTGGATTATATTCATTGGCTATTTCTCCTCTTATTTATATGATTTTTGGAAGTGTACCTCAAATGATCGTTGGCCCCGAGGCTGCCATCTCATTGATTGTTGGACAAGCAGTTGAACCACTCCTTCATCATGCGACGAAAAAGCATCCAGTAGACCCCACAGAAGTGGTGGTGGTGATCACATTCATTTCAGGAGCTTCGTTATTGGGGTTTGGCTTGGGTAGATTTGGGTTCTTGGATAATGTTCTTTCTGCATCACTTTTGAAAGGTTTCATCAGTGGGGTGGGTATTGTCATGATTATCAATGCTCTTATTGTCATGTTTGGACTTTCAGGTCTTTTAGATGAAGTTTCAAGTGATCCTTCTGTTCCAGATATTCATTCTCCATTTGATAAATTTAGATTTCTTTTAGGGAACTTTAAAGAATTACATCCACTTACTTTCCAAATATCGCTTGTTGGATTCATTACAGTGTTACTGATTCGTATATTCAAGAAATGGTATGCTAAAAGATGTAAAAGAAAAATTAATTTGGTTGTTTACATTCCAGAAATTTTACTTGTGGTGATTTGTTCCACTTGGTGTGTGTCTTATTTCAGATTAGATAAACAAGGTATTTCAATCATTGGAGATGTTGCTAATGATTCTAAGGCTAAAATCTTACACAATCCACTTGCGTTTAGACTTTGGCCATTATTCAAACAAGTTACTACTTCTGGATTTCTTTGTGCTATGTTGGGATTCTTTGAATCAACTACTGCTCTGAAATCTTTAGGTTCCACTTATGATTTACCCATTTCATCTAATCGGGAATTAGTAGCATTAGGGTTCATTAACATTGTTGCTGCTATGTTTGGGGCGTTACCAGCGTTTGGTGGATATGGACGTAGTAAAATTAATGCCATATCCGCTCGTACCACCATGCTGGGGGCAATAATGGGTCTTTGCACCTTTTTCACCATTACATGTCTTATGGATTATCTTCATTTCATTCCTAAATGCACTTTAAATGTGGTGACATGTGTCATTGGTATCCTGTTAATTGAAGAAGCTCCTGGTGAATTATGGTTCCATTGGAGAAGTCGTGGTTATAATGAACTTATAACATTTGGTGTAACGGTTACAACAACTCTTTTCTTTTCCATGGAAAGTGGGATTGCAGTTGGATTAATTTATCTGTTGATACGAGTGATTAAACATTCAGCAGCTTCAAGAATTCAAATTCTTGGAAGAATTCCTGGTACAAATACATTTTTGAATGCAGATTCAAATATTGATCAAGATGGAAAAATTAAAGAATTTGAAAGACAATTAGAAGCTGAAGTAAATGATGAACTAAGAAAATCACATATTAATAAGTCTAAGTCACAATTAAATTTCTTTACTGACAATCATTTCACTCAATTGAATTATCAAGCATTAGAAGAGATTGAAGGATGTCTTATTGTTAAAATCCCTGAACCTTTGACTTTTACCAACACAAATGATCTTAAAAGTAGACTTAAAAGAGTCGAAATGTATGGATCTACCAAGGTTCATCCTGGTAGTAAACGTACAAGAGATGCTGCAATGACAAAATACATTATATTTGATCTTAATGGAATGACAGAAATTGATTCATCAGCTGTTCAAATTTTGAGAGAAATCTTGACAAATTATGAAGATCGGAAAATATATTGCTTCTTCATTCGGGTTAATAAGGATAAATACTTGAGAGATCGATTCGATAGAACTGGGATTACTGAACTTTTAATGCGTGATTTAAGAGATATGTCATATTTTGAAGTTCAAAATATGCAGAGTATACTGAATGATACAAGTGGTAAGATAGATGCATTAGACATTTATAATCTTACTGAAAGTCTTCAATTACCTTATTTTGAACACATTAGTGATGCACTCAAGGTCATTGATTATTTTGAGACTAATAATGGAGAGAGATTAGACGAGGTTTAATAGATATAGAATAAAGACCATCAAAGTGAATATCAATCTGAATATGACTGTAGAGGATACAATTAGGAATGTAGATAGAAAGTGTATAAAAAAGGGTGTAAGAGGTTTGGCGTGTATACTAATTACGTGTTTTAACATGGAGCGCGCGCGTGTGTGTAGTCGCGCAAAGGTTAAAAACATGAAAACTACAAATGATTATAATCCATCAAGTTAATATATCTAATTAAATTTAATAATGTCAGCAGACCAGATCTTGGAAAAGTTGGATGAGGGAGCTCAGGAGCTTACCATAAAAGAGGAGTACCAATTATGGAGGAAAAATTGTAGATATATGTATCAATTTGTGACTGAGACTGCCCTTACTTGGCCTTCACTTACAGTTCAATGGTTACCAGAACATTCCATAGATGAAGACACCGGAGCAATAGATGCCAAGTTGCTTCTTGGAACACACACTTCGGGTGAAGATAAAGACTTTTTGAAAGTTGCATCCACTCAACTACCATCAAGCAAATCATCGGGTGGAAATTCTCGAATTAAAATCACGAAAAAGTTTCAAAATTCATCTGAAATCAATAGAGCTAGATACATGCCACAAGACCCACTGACTGTGGCTACCATCAATGGCTTGGGTGAAGTAGACCTCTACCGTCTTGACGATGATAAGAAGTCCAGTAGTGTTCAATTTAAGCCACATACTGAAAATGGGTTCGGTTTAGCTTGGAGTCCACATAAAAAGGGTCATTTACTTACAGCATCAGACGATAAGACTGCAGTAATTACAGATACCCTGGTCAAGTCTAGTGAAAGTATTGTTGTACGTAGTACATCCCACACTGACGTTGTGAACGATGCGAAGTTCCATCCATTTGATGAAAATCTTTTTGGTACAGTATCTGATGATAAATATACATACATTTTCGATATTAGAGATGGTGCTACCAAGCCGGTATTGAGCTACTATAGTGAAGATTCCAAGGGAATTAATTCATTGGCATTTTCACCATTTTCTCATAATCTTTTAGCAACTGGGAACACAAATTCTAACATTAGCATGTTGGATTTAAGAAATATGAAACTTTTACATACCTTGATGGGCCACAGTGGAAGTATTTCAAGTTTGGAGTTTTCCCCTCATCGTGATGGAATCTTAGCTTCTGGATCAGAAGATAGAAGATTGATATTATGGGATTTGTTTAAAGTGGGTGAAGAACAAGCACAAGAAGATGCTGAAGATGGGTGTCCAGAGCTCTTTATGATGCACGCTGGGCATACCGGGGCTGTCATGGACTTGAACTGGTGCCCATACCGTGATTGGACTCTTGCTTCAGTGGCAGATGACAATATTGTACATTTATGGGAAGTTGGAAAGAGTATTTTAGATGATAAAGTTGAAGTTGATGAAAAGGAGTTGGAATAAAAGATGTGTACAGTAGACAATAAAAAGTAAATAACAAATAAGAATAAAAAACACACAAAAGAGAGATAACTATTAAATGTAAAGATGACTTTAGAGTAGTGGTAAAATGTGTTAGATTCGTATACTACAATAACTTTACCACCTGTCAAATAACCCCGCTAATTGTATGCATAGTCGCACGTGACTACCATTTTCATTCCATAGTTTCAAAACTTTGGTTAGAAAATAAAGACACACATAGAAAAAAAAATAAAAAAAAAAACCAGGGGCGATAAAGAAATCAAATCTATGGATTATTGCTTTTGAAAAATGAAGAATGTAGCTTCATAATGATTTCACTTATTGCAAGTAGGACTAAATCAGTAATTGTTTAATGTAGGTCACTTTTAAAGATTCTTCTTATTTGTAAATTTGTTTGTGTTATATAGGTACCGTACATATATATATATATAGAATTATCCGTTCGCTGTCCGTTCCCGGGTTGTTCTTTTTTTCTTCCATTCCTGTCTGGCAAACAATTGAGGTAAATTATAAAGAAAACGGCTGATATAAAAATTATATATTTTGAAATATATACATATACACTCAGTACTACAAATAATAACCATGGCTGACTTCCCACCGAACCTTTCGATTAGACCGTTAACAATTGAAGATCTTGACGAGTGTGTCTCATTGGAAGCTAGAGGATTTCCTGAGAAGGAAAGAGCCACCAAAGAAAAGCTTCTGTACAGACTTACTGTGTGTCCAGAATTATGCTCAGGATTATTTATCCGTGATTACACTCCACAATACAAGGCCATAAACTTACCAGCAGTTGCTGCCAAGCAAAGCAAAGAAGAGCAAAACGAAGATAACGATGAATCCAAGACCGTAGATTCTGAAGCTATTCCAACCAAGTCTTCTGTCCTTAAGGAAACCCTTATTGGACACATCATTGCCACCAAAATCTATTCTAACAGAATCACTTCTGAATCTATGGAACTTGGTTCAAAGGAAGACCCTAAGGCTGGTCACATAGAACACTCTAGATACATCGGAATACACGGATTGGTGGTTGATCCAGAATGGCAAGGTAAGAACTTGGGTACTTTACTCATGCACGATTACATTCAAAAGTTATCCAATCAAGATTTGGGTGACAAAGTGATCATCATTGCTCATAAACAATTAATACCATTTTATGAAAAGATTGGATTCAACAATCTTGGTGAAAGTGATTGTAAGTTTGCTGGTGAAGTCTGGTACGACTTGAGCATTGACTTGATTCCTGAAGATGATGATTAAGCTATTTAGATAGATGCGTTGGAGCTTTTACATATTAAATAGTGATGTACGAGGATATTCTAGAGAATGGTTGTTTGTGTAAAAATGAAAGTTGTAGTCAAAGTTAGAGTAATAAATGGAGATTGTGCCAATAGTAATAATCGATCATTTGTACACTTCAAGGTGTAGTAACACAGCTGATAATCTATATATACGTATATTACAATTGAATGGTGTAATATGTGTAAAGCTTTGTATGGTTGCATATAGTAGTGTCTCTTCCAAATGATCAATATGAATGTGAACGCATTCACATATACCAATATTCTTCCAATTTGACTGCTACTACCTACAGCAACATGCGCGTACCTGAGTCTATCAAGACTGTCTTTGACACTTTCCCTCTCAAGACATTTCCTGCGGTTCCTGTGGGATCTCCAGACCAAACTCAAGCGGTCGAAGATCAAAAATTTTACTTTCGTGGAGAACCATCCAAAGATGGAAATAGTTTTATTCTTGGGGTACATAGCATATTACCAATCGAAGTAGATGGAATCACTAAATATATACCGTCCGATCCGATTTCATTGGCTAAATGTTTATCGACTTGTCATAAAAATAATTTAAAGTTGCCCATTAGTGGAGATGAGAAATCTGGTGAATCGAGCAATTGTATGATGGCATTTGCTCACCAAGCTTCCCCGGATCAAGAACTTCCACTACTTATACATGACTCTAATGGTAGGGATAGAACTTTCATAACTTCAAGATCAATGAGTAGTATTTCCATTAAAAAGGTGACCAGTGTTACTGCGCAAGTGGTACTCGAAATGATTGAAACAAAGTTATATGACCTATGGATACTGTGTCTTTTAGTTGAGGCAGACGAAACTTCCTTAAATAAAATTTTCCGACTTAACTCACAACTGTCTTGGACAAGTCAATTATATACTGTGGCACTCTTTCAAGAGATTCCACTGTGGAGAAACTTCAATATTAGACATTCCAATTTATTCACTACTTCTAGGGTGAAAAAGTTAGCACAAGGTTCGAGTATGGCCTCCACGTTTGGATCTACTTTATCTGCATTAAGAACAAATGTGAGTTTAGATCACTTTTATAAAGATCAACTTATAGAATTTGAAGCCATATTACAAAGCTTGACTGATTTCATAGAGAATAATGAGGATGAAGACCCAGTAGTAGAAATAGAAGTGGCTGCATTCTTGATCCTGGTAGACCAGACTTTGAAAGATACGAAATTAGGGAAATTGATCCAAACCTCACTTTTAGATCGTTGCTACTTACTTTTATCTAAATATTAATATATTACATTTATAGTACAAATCATCTTCTATCAATGACCATCAGTTTATTCAATCTCTCTTTCTCCAAACCAACAAGTAACTCTCTTCAAGGAATAAAAGATCTCCATTACATGGTTCAATATCCAAATCATGGATACTAACCCAATCATTTCTATTTCTTCTCACCAGAACTGTCCAATCATGCTTATCGTCACTCCTATCCAATTCTACACCCGGGATCAGTTCATGTTTGACATGTCCCACAAGATCATAAACATGGGGAGATGTATTCCCACCTAATACGTATGGACTCATATCCATTGGCAGTTCAAATTTCAATACTTTAGGCGCCTTCAGATTGCTCTTGATATCTTCTTTCCTATCTATGTGGAAAATTAAATAAGGTGGAGCTGGTCCTACAATCTGGAAAGTATTCAATTCAGATTCAGTGGCTTGAGTGATCGTTTCTCCATCATATTTAGATAAAAGACTTTTGAATGACACTTGTGTAATATGGTCATTAATTGGATTTTCATCATTACTTTCCAAAGTCTTTTGGAATGGAGATGAATCCGATAAATCCAAAGTAATCATCCAGAATTTTCTTATAGTAGTGGTAGTTTCGGTCTGTTTATTTACAGGAGTGGCTTTAATTCTAATCTTACCTTGGAATGATTTTGAAAAAACCGTCTGTTTCGTACCTAATGCCTTGGCTAATGTCATGTGCAATTGGTTTAATAACCAAACCAAAAAATGCTTAGGATTGGGTTGACTTCCCAATGAGAACTTACTTTTAACTAATTGCATCAATTCATGTGGTGAAATATGGTTTCTATAAAGGTTTTTGGACCATATCTTACGCACCAAAAGACCAAATTTAGCATTTAGTTCTGATTTTGAATCTAATAATTCACGTTCATCTTGTTTTAATGTAGTTGATAACGAGAGGAAATAATCTCGAATGGGTGGGATATGACTCAATAGTTGAAGTATCACATTAGCATAGGTATTACAAGATATATTGTTCAATCCAACATACCCAGGATGATATACCTTATGATGTAAGTCGTAGGAAACTTGTAATGGTGGGATATCCTTCGTATTATAGTTGAAATCATCAGATACTTGAAGTAAGGCAATATCCTCCATGGTATATTGCGGATTTATTAATGATCTTATTTCATCAAATACCTTGGCCCTGCCGGTTAACTCTTTGTTTTCTGGAAGGATGTAGCACTTGAGTGTTTCCATATTGATAAACACATGATGATCCATATTTACTGCATGAAGGTAGGCATGTGACGTTCTTGAACGACCTTGAAAGTATTTCCCACATACCAAGCAACAATAAACATTGACATTTGAAAGACTAACCAGACATACTTTTTCATAATCAAAATTAAGTAGTTCTTTATTGATAGTCTCCAAGTAATGACGGTTTGAAGACTCTACAACTATACCATCGGAGGCTTCCACTCTGGGTTTCTTCGTCTCCTCATTACTATCGTCTTCCAAGCCATGCTTCCCATTCATATTAAAAAGAAATGGTGATATATTTGTGCTTTTACTTGTACTACCTTCAATATGTTTTACAAATATTTTATGTGGTCGCACTTACAAAACAAATTATGTTCTCACTTTGTTATACATTCTATTTTTTTCTATTTAAAAAAAAAATTAAAGATGAAGTATCATCAATGGATAGCTAAACCATTGACGTTTCCTGTCAACAAGGAAGTAATGTTTTCCTCGATGGCCTTTTCTGCGGTATCGGACAAATGCTTCTTTGGATCTTGTTTCCCCACGTATCTAGTCTTCAATTGATCTTCCAGTAATTCCTTTTCTTCAGTAACTCTTTGGTTGTATAATTTGGCAATCTTAACCATACTTTCAGTATTTTCCAAGTTCTCGTGTTCCTTATGTTCATAATCAACCATCTTTAATCCAGATTGCCAATTCTTCTTATGTAAGTTTAATAACATATTGGTTTCATTCAGAGTCTTGTGGTAATCTATGTTCAAAGAGTAGTAATGACGGTTCAACCCATGGATCAAAGCTTGGATAGATGGCTTATTCAAGTGACCAACGTTGGAAGTAGTTTGTCTTGGTTCTTGACCCATCATCAAGGTGGTGGTATCGATAGTTCTAAAGGCATCAATGACAACCTTACCCTTGACAGATTGAATTGGATCCACAACAACGGCAACTGCACGCTTGTTCAATTGTTCAAAAGATTGTTGTGTGTTGACATCGACTGACGATAACCAACATCCAAACCCAGGATGTGAATGGTACCATCCTACAACCATTTGATCTCTTCCTGTTTGTCTCAACATATCCATCATCTTAGTTTGGAATACATCGTCAACGGCTTCGACAGAAACTCCAGTACCGGATTGGGGCATTGCGAAGACATCAATGACATGGATTGTGAAATCATCTACAAATTCTCCCAACATTAATCCCATAACTTCCATAGGAACACCAGCTCTACCGTGCTTAAGCATCTTGAGAAGAGCAAGTGACGATATATAAACGGTTTCGGCATTATCGATGGCTGGTCCATCGCTTGGAGGTGGGGCAGCACCACCTAATCCTCCTCCAGCTCCTAAAAGTCTTTGTAATCTTTCCATATTGCTCTATTCTATTTGTCTGTTCTTCGTTTGATCCTTTTTATGGTTTATCTATACAGTAAGGCACTTCGCAAGATATTCTTCCAAGTGTGTACTTCTAATTGCTCCTGTAAGTTATGGCTCAATTGAATATAATTAAGTGTAAAATGTTTTACCAGATTTAAACGATTTCCAGGTATTCTTTCAAACCTTCTAAAATTGTTGGTGGCGATATTGGAGGCACATTTTGGTGATCGGCAATATGCAGGCGCTTGAGTGTTTTTACCTAAATCTTTTAGTTTTTGTGAACTTTATGATATTTATTAAACAAGGGTGATAAAGAATCGAGTTAATGATTTTGGAGAAAAGAGGATTATGAGTATTTTCGAGTGAATGTATATGATACTTATATTGTAGCTGTAGCTGTGGAGTGACAAAATGACATTCTATTGTAGGGAAAGTTTAGGCCAACAATACACAGAGGGTAATAACTGATCCTTTTTTTTCTTTTATTTTCTTATTTATTCAATTGAATTTGTTAACATAAACCATAAAAATAAATAGATGATTTGACCATGTATCAATGGTTTATATAAATATCCATGAACATTTATAAGTAACTACTAGAGTGGTAAGTCGGGGCCTAGGTAGAAGATAGCCGCCGTTTATTACCTGGGTCGCACAAAATTAAATATAAAAAAAAACGCCGCAGAGCCATACACGGCCTACATAAGTGAAACCGTTAGATCCCCGGTAACTAATTATCAGCTTGTATATTCTTTTTCTTCAAACACCGAAATCGTAATATGTCTGGTCCACCTACTGGGAAGTACCCAGCTAAAGAGCACGCTCAAAGAGTTCACAAGCAATACGTTTCTCATGCAAAGTCCACCGATGAAGTCAGTTTCTTCATCTCAGGTGAAGATTTAGAACTTTACCAATACTGTGACCAAACCAAACCTCTTAGACAAAACAGATACTTCTTCTATCTTTCTGGTGTCAGCATTCCAGGATCTCACGTTATGTACCAGGCTAAGTCTGATACTCTTACCTTGTATCTTCCAAACATTGATTACGATGATGTCATGTGGTCAGGACTTCCTCTTACCATTGAAGCAGCCTTGGCTAAATACGATGTTGATGAAGTCAAGTATGCTTCTGAATTGAAGAATGACTTTGATCTCCTTAAGTCTTCTGTTGTTCTCACCACTGATATCAACAAGAACAATGACTCATACAAGGAATACTTAACTGCTGGTAATGAATCCTTCTTCCATGCACTTGATGAATCCAGACTTATCAAGGATGAATTTGAAATCAAGTTGATGCGTCATGCTGCCCATATCACCGACAAGTGTCACTTGGCCGTCATGCTGGCTCAGCCAATTGAAAAGAATGAAACTCACATACACGCTGAGTTCATGTACCATGCCCTTAGACAAGGTTCTAAGTACCAATCTTACGACCCAATCTGTTGTTCCGGTGAAAACTGTTCATCCCTTCATTACGTCAAGAATGACGAAGAAATTGACACCAGAAGATCTGTTTTGATTGATGCTGGTGCCGAATGGGAATGTTATGCTAGTGATGTCACCAGATGTTTCCCAATCAATGGTGACTGGACCAAAGAACACTTGGAAATCTATAACCTTGTATTGAAGATGCAATCTACTACCATGGGTATGATCAAGCCTGGGGCTTCTTGGGATGACCTTCATTTAACTGCCCACAAAGTTTTGATTGAAGGATTCTTGGAATTGGGTATTTTCCGTAAGGAATTTACTGCTGAAGAACTTTTTGAATCAAAGGTTTCTGCTAGATTTTTCCCTCACGGTTTAGGTCATCTTCTTGGTATGGATACTCATGATGTTGGTGGACGTCCAAACTATGAAGATCCAAACCCACTCTTACAATACTTGCGTTTGCGTAGAACTTTGCAAGCTGGTATGGTTCTTACTGATGAACCAGGTTGTTACTTTAACCCATTCTTGCTTGAAGATGTCTTGAACGGTCCAAACAAGAAATACGTCAACACTGAAGTTTTGGACAAGTACTACTCTATCGGAGGTGTTAGAATTGAAGACGACTTGTTGGTCACTGAAGATGGTTATGAAAACTTTACTGGTATCACTTCTGACCCAGAAGAAATCTCCAAGATTGTTAAGAAAGGTTTGGCTAAGGGAGTGGAAGGATTCCACAATGTCGTTTGATTGTATGTAATAGACAGTGTAACAATAAAAGAAGAAAAATTTATACAATTTTTAGGTTACTCGATTTTGGCTGCAAATCATGATCATCGTATCACATTTCATTTCACATATACATAATTCATTTTCACTCAATATCTGTTTCTCTGTCGTTGGGTTACTATACTATTTTCAAACCCTCTTTTATAGATTCGGTAAAGTAACATAGCTGTTCTTGCGTCTTCAATTGAACAATGTGGTCCATTTTGGATACTGACACCCAAAAATCGTTGTGAAAGAGCCTTCAACGCTGGTGGACGGCCACCACTTATTTGTCTAAAATAGGCATAATTAGAGGTATCTCTTATATATTGTTGTGGATATCGTATTCGTAGCACTTTTAAATCATTTTGTAAAGCATGACCAACAAGTATCTTGCCCTGTAGCATAAATTCCGCACGGCCACGAGCCTCTTCAAACAGAACTGCATCAATCATATTAGCTGGAGTCACTCCACTTATCCAAGTTCTCCAATCCACAACTTTTTTCTTTGGCCGTACAAAGACATCATACAAGACATAACCATAATAATTTATTATTGATATTCGTGCAAGTTCATTTTCAATGCCATTAAATCCTCTAACTCCCACATACTCGCAATCTATGCCAATATAACTTCCATATGATTTTCTTGTATCATCTGGAACCACTTCAAGCTTTCTTGGGCGAATATCGGCACGAGTGAGAGGATCGTGTGGGTTCCAGAGTGCCAGTTCAATTTCGGAAGCAACATTATTCATGGTGGTGTTGTTTATGGTCAATTTCTACGATTAATTTATGGATTCTATACTATATGTACATAGAACCCACGACATATATTTTATACAAGATACAAATACTAAAACTTCCTTAAAATATTTACTACACTTTAATTAAGGATAAATTAATCCAAAAGAAGCGAATTGAAGTGTACCAGTTCTAATTCCAAGCCTCTCGTAAAAGTTTATCTCACAGCCACTTTCTCCTCTCTTCCCGAATTTTTGAGAAATCATGAGCTGATTGACTGCAAAATAATTTTTTTAAAAAAAAATTGTTAGAGTGTTGAAGCACTTGATAAACCCATATTGATTCAATGTGAATAGATGATGATGTTCATTTAATTGAAGTTGATTGGTAACACAAAGAATTACAATCAATATACTTTAGTTAAAAGGTTATCTAAGAACAAGTATTGCAAAAAAGAACTTCAAAATTTGTTGATCTATCCACTTAGCAAAGAGTGATATATATAAGAGTATATAAATGCAAATATAGTTGTATTCTCATAAGGAACACTATATATTTTGCCAGTTTGTACTTTTTTATAAAATCTTTTATATTCTCTCGCTAAACGATGTGAATAATGTTTGTTTTTTTCTATATAATTTTTTCTTGTATAATTCATAAACAATTGAATTTGCCGTATTAACATAGTAATATCTTGCCCTTGATCACACACTATTTTATGATTCTAGCTTCTGATTGTAGGACAATTAATCTTCATTATCTCCAAGATTATTAGAAATATATTTTTTGCAACATATTTCTCAATTAAAACAGATTAATGAGGACATCTTTTCATCTCCATTCCTTTCCAACTAAAATCAAGTCTTTACTTACCCCACTCAAGAATAATCCCACTAGATCATTCTTATCAACAACCATTTCAGTCATACTCCCCCTATAATTCTTATCGTCCCTCTTTCTTACACAAAAAAAAAACAAAAAAAAAAACACCCCCCAAAATTACATACACAAAACTAAATTTATCTCTCTATTTTTATTTTTGCATTGTAAACCATTTCATTTCATTGAATTGTCCGACATACAATCAAAGCAATTCAGGGTTTATACGAACTTAAAATTAACAACGATTCCAAAAAATTATAAAACAGTGTATCTTAATTGGCATTATATACATAATATTTTTTTTAGTAATTCCCGTATTAGATCATCTTAACTAGAAACACTATTAATCATGGATGAAGAATATGACGTTATTGTTCTTGGAACCGGTCTTACCGAGTGTGTTCTTTCAGGGATTCTTTCCGTAGAAGGTAAGAAAGTCCTTCACATTGACCGTCAAGACTTCTATGGAGGTGAGCTGGCTTCATTGAACATGTCACAACTCTACAAGAAGTTCAAGCCTCTGGCTCAAAAACCAGAGTTTCGTGGTAGAGATCGTGATTGGTGTGTAGACTTGATTCCAAAGTTTTTAATGTCCAATGGTGAATTGACCAACATTTTGGTCCACACTGATGTCACAAGATACATTGAATTCAAGCAAATTGGTGGTAGTTATGTTTACAGAAACGGTAGAATTGCCAAGGTTCCTCTGAATGAAATGGAAGCCATTAAATCTTCTCTTATGGGAATTTTCGAAAAACGTAGAATGAAGAGATTTTTGGAATTCATTGCCAAATATTCCGATGATGAAGTTTCCACCCATCAAGGTCTTAATTTGGATACCAACACCATGAATGAAGTGTACACTCATTTCGGGTTAGAAAATGGTACTAAGGATTTCATTGGTCATGCCATGGCTTTGTGGCCAAATGATGATTACTTGAACGAAGTTGCTCGTCCAACTTATGAAAGAATTATCTTGTACGTTCAATCTGTTGCCAAGTATGGTAAGTCTCCATACATTTACCCATTGTACGGGTTAGGTGAACTCCCACAAGGGTTTGCTCGTCTTTCTGCCATTTATGGTGGTACTTATATGTTGGATACTCCAATTGATGAAGTTTTATACGATGAATCCACTGAAGGTGTAAAGAAGTTTGCTGGTGTGAAGACCAAGGAAGGTACCGGTAGAGCGCCAATAGTCATCGCCGACCCAACTTACTTCCCAGAACTTGTTAAGAAAACTGGTCAAAGGGTTATCAGAGCCATGTGTATTTTGGATCATCCCGTCGCTGGTACCGGTGACTTGGACTCTTTACAATTGATTATTCCTCAAAACCAAGTTGGACGTAAGTCTGACATTTACATCACTGTTCTCTCTGAAACTCACAAGGTTGTCCCCGCAGGATACTACTTGGCCATTGTCTCTACTATCATCGAAACTGACCAACCACACGTTGAATTAGAACCAGCTTTCAAACTTCTTGGTAACCGTGTTGATACTTTGATGGGAATTGCTGAATTGTACGAACCACAAGAAGATGGTAACACCGATGGTATTTACTTATCCAAGAGTTATGATGCTACCTCTCATTTTGAAAGTACTACAGATGATATCAAGGACCTTTACTTCAGAATCATGGGTAAACCATTGGTATTGAAGAAGAGACCTGGTGTTGAAGAAGAAGATGCCGCTTTGAATGGTTTGGAATAAATAGGTTATACAGAAGAATAATTGCTCACGAGATAAAAGAATTTTTGATTGTAGAAGAAAAATGGTGTGTATATCATCCTTTTTTCTTTTTCTTTCGCAGCCAAAAAGAGAAACCAGGATAGGTGGTTCGAATATTTGTCTGTCAATGTATACCATGTAACCTCACCCGGAGATGTTAGTCCCGGAATGCTTATCGGTTATATGGATTAGAATTCGTGACCCAATCAATACCACAGTCAAATCTTAAAAAGAGTTGTGGCACACGGATCCAAAATTTTGAACCCAAATTTTTTAGAACCCAATTAATTGCCGATTTACCGATAAGAATAACTAATCAATCACACCCTGTGAGAAAACGTGTTGGTACAAATATGTCAGGTGGCCAACCTAATGAAGAAATCTACGATTCGGCTTGGGAAACGGGCTTATTGTGAAACGGTAAGAGAAGCATTTTCAGTAAAGGGAAAATTTTTTACCCTATAATTAGATTCGATCCGAAAATCAATCTATGTGGCATATTGGGAATATCTTGGGGGCCCCTACAGTACCTACTTTTTTTTGCCACGAATGCGTCACAGACTCAAAAGAATGCAGATTGTCCATGGACACGACACAAAACACTCGTATAACGTGATAAGACGCGGCCGATATCCACAATGCGGATATCTTTACCGCCAAATCTCGGTCCTTAAGCGCCTAAATAGAGAATTTTTTTTTTTTTAATTTTTCCAATCTGTCACCGGGACTTTGGTTATAAATAGAGGTGCATGTATCGTTTTATTAGTAGTTTCAAGGCTACTCAGCAGTTAACACGCACTCAATATTTGAAAATGACCAACGCATTCACCACTAAATCTGGAAAGCCACTTAATATCGGAACTGGTACTGGTACCAAGTGGCAATGGGCCAAAAAAGGTCGTCCAGAAGATGAACAAAATGAAGTTCACCAGGATCTTGTAGACCAAATCCTGTTGGCTATTAAGACTGGTTTCCGTCATATTGACACTGCCGAGACATACACCACTCACCCAGAAGTTGCTGCTGCTGTCAAGGTTAGTGGTATCCCACGTGAAGACTTGTGGATCACCACAAAGTATATTCCTGGATCAAAAGTTATTGGAAGTACTGCTTCCAGTAAGGGTCCTATCGATACTATCGACCAAGCTCTTACTACTTTAGACACTGAATATCTCGATCTTTTCTTGCTTCACACTCCATTCTTCGATCCAGAGCTTTCCCATGGTCTTACTATCACTAGTGCTTGGAAGGAAGCTATTCAAGCCAAGAAGGATGGTAAGGTGAGACACATTGGTGTTTCAAATTTTGCCATTCCTCATTTGGAAGAAACTTACGAAGCTGCCGAGGGAAATAAGGAATATTATCCTGAGTTCAATCAACTTGAATTCCATCCTTATCTTCAAAACCAATCCAAGGATATCATCAAGTATTGTCAAGATAACAACATTTTAGTTGAAGCCTTTGGTCCATTGACTCCACTTTTCAGAATCAAGGAAGGTGAAAAGGAAGTTACTGACCATCCATTGACCAAACTTTTACCTAAACTTTCAGAAAAGTATGGTAAGACTGATGCACAAATCTTGTTGAGATACACTCTTCAAAAGGGAATTCTTCCAATTACAACTTCTTCCAAGGAACAAAGAATTAGAGAAAGTTTGGAAGCATACGACTTTAAGTTGGATGAAGAGGATGTGAAACTTATCGACGATGAAGGTGCCACTTACAAGTTCAGAGGATTTTTTGGAAAGAACTACGAACAATATGAATAGAGACACACAATTTAGTTAGAAAGTCAATAGATGATTTTTTTTAAAAAAAAACCAAACCAAGTAGCATCACTGTGGCTTGCAGAAAAGATGTATTATGCTTCCAATGATTATTTAATTTGTATCTCGATAATTTAGATTGATTACTAATTTGAGGCTTTTCATTGTGGTACATATTGCGTATTTATCGATAAGGATCGGTAAATAATTAAGCGCCGCCATAGTGTGCGATAATATAAAGTAGATAGGAAAAGGTGATCTTACATTATGTTCGTATTTAATACACCATTTCTATTATAAAAATGACTAAGATTGACTCTTCCAAACCAAAACTTACAACCAACTTTAAAACCAAATCAGGAATTCCAATTACTCTTGGAACTGGTACTGGTACTAAATGGAAGGATCTTAAGAGAAGTGATCCACAAAATCAAGATGGACTTGATGCCATTGTTCAATCATTAGTTGATGCTCTTGAATCTGGATACAATCACATTGATACTGCAGAGGCATATACCACACACCCAGAAGTTGCTAGAGCTATTGCACAGACTGGTAAGAATAGAGAAGATCTTTGGATCACTACCAAATATCTGCCAGGACTGAAGAACTTTCCTCCAAGTTCCAAGGGACCACTCGATTTTCTTGACAAGGCATTGAAGGAATTAGAGACCGAATACATAGATTTGTTACTTATTCATCATCCATTTCTCACCCCTGATCATTCGGTTGGATATACAATCGAAACTGCTTGGCAAGAATTAGAAGAAGCTAAAAAAAGTGGGAAAGTTCGAGAAATCGGAGTATCCAACTTTAGAAAGATAGATCTCGAAAAGATTGCCAAGATTTCGACTATTACACCAGCGGTTAATCAGATTGAATTTCATGCCTATTTACAAGACCAATCGCCAGATATTGTCAAGTATAGTCAAGATAACGGGATTTTGATAGAAGCTTTTGGACCTTTAAGCCCAATTTTTAGAATTAAAGATGAAAAAACTGGGGAAGAAATCACAGATCATCCACTTACAAAAGTATTACCAGAACTTTCTACCAAGTATAATAAGACAGACGCCCAGATTTTATTAAGATACACTCTTCAAAAGGGAATTCTTCCAATTACAACATCCTCAAAGAAGGAAAGAATCCAACAGACTTTACAAGTATACGAATTTGAATTAGACCAAGAGGATTTTGATAGAATAGATCAAGAGGGTGCAAAGTTCCATAATAGAGCCTATTTCAATGGAGCATTCTAATTATTATGTCTTTTAATTTTTTATTAAATTCTAAATTCTAACCAAAGAGTAAAGAGGCAGCCATTTCAACGTTTCCGTTACACAGATCTAATGCTTGAATGGCTTCTTGTTTAGAAAATCCTAAATTAATTAATCTTTGAATATCTTCTTCCTTGTAACTTGATGTAGGAGATTGTGTAGATGTAGAATTGGAACTATTAGTTGTAGTTCTTTGTCTTTTTGCAGCTGCGTCAGCAGCAGCACTGGCAGCTGGAGTACCGCCTGCAGTATTCAGTGATGAAGTCTTTGCAGGTAATGGTGCACCTCCCAAAATAGTACCAGCAGGTGGATCTCCATTACCACCAAACATTTCACTTTTGGGTATATCCTTTTCATGTAAAAACTTGGTTTCAATGTTCCCACCCACTACCAACACATCTCTTTCCAAATCAATCACACATTTATGCCTTCTTAACATATCTAATCCAAATAAGAGATCCACCGAAGTTTCTAAAAGTACAAATGAGCAAGGAATTGGAGTTTCCGAGTCTCCAATAGTGATTGGAACACTATGAATCTTACCTTCGATTTTTTGGGAACCAACTCCTCTTGCCTCTCCTACATATCTCTTGTCAATGAGTCTTGCAATACCGATTTTCTCAGCCAATCTGGGAGAGATAATTGTGGTTTGGGCCCCTGAATCCACAAATGCTTTCACAAGGTGACCATTCACTTTAATGTTGATATAGAGCATATTCACCGAGGTGAATGATTCTGGAGATATTTCATATGCCAATCTCATGTTCTCCTCCACTTGTTCTTGTTGAATTAATTCAAGAATCTTTGCTTGACTTTCTGGATCATCAGGGTTTTCTTGCAATCTACGGAGCTCTGCCTGTTGCTGGGAATTGTATCCACCTTGTCCAGCAGGCCCGTATTGATCAAGAGAGGCAATTATTTCTTGTTTAAATTCGGCTGGGTTATTAAGTAACGAATGAAGACGAGGATTCGAAAGCTGTACCTGCAGATTCAACCGAGGATCAGTCAAGATCCTTTGACGTAAATCTTCCACTTGTGCATTAACAGGGTTAAATTGACCTCCAGCTCCGGGTTGAGTTTGAGGTTGAGCATGTTGTTGATGAGGTGGAGCTCTTTTCAGTTTTAAGACCAACAAGTCATCATCCTTGAACCCTAATTCTTCAATCTGTTTCTGTGCCGAAGCCCCTAATGCTACCTCTTTGGATTGGTGGAAAATGATTTGGTCCTTTGGTTCCACATCAGTTTCAGCTTGGAGATAAGCCTGGAAGTCTTCAACGGTCAATGATCCAGGAATATCTACGGTTATGATTGCACCTGAATCTTCATTAGAAATCGTTAACTTCATATTACTAATATTTTTTATTGTTATTTCCTAAAGTCAATGGGTGGCGTTATGTCAAATTAATGTAATAAGCGACAAAGATATGGTGGGGGGTTCCCCCATAAGTACTTTAAGATTCATATTGTGGCGAGTCCGGTGTATAGACAATGGAACCTACTAGATTGTTACAAACATTGAGAGAACATGTTGAACTAAAGGAATATTAATGTCACGAGGACAGCATATGTATACATAAGAGCAACAAGCTACTTGTCTTTCGTCTACTTACATTATACTTAATATCTTAATATCTTTCATTTGATTGTTTTTTTTATATACATCTAAAAAAGAAAAAACACATACTTAATAATATACAAGGAGACGTATAGCCTCGCTAATCGATACTCCAGACTCTAATGTATCCTAATGAGATCAACTATTCTAGTAGAGACTATTCAATACCCTAAAGTTTAGAGCCCCTCCATTTCCATCTCATTTCACCACTCTCAAAAGTTAAACTTTTATTTGTATTTATTTTTATATTTGAGGAACCAACATGGAGACTTGTCCTCCGTTCAAAAGCATCTTCTTGATAGTCTTTCCGGAAGGACTAGCATTATCGAACTCTTGGACATTTTCTAAAACCATGTTGACGAAATCATCGAATCCGATTAAAGTACCATGGAATTCCTTGTCATTGGACATTAAGACTTGGATTTTCTTTCCAATAGATCTGTCAAGAACTTCAAGTGGAAGAATGGTGTCCAATGGTGTTTCAGATATTTCAGACATGTTTAATATATATGTAATCAGGTTATGAATGTTTGTTATACACCTATCTTTTAATTGTGTGCTCAACACATTTCTTCTCAGTTTTGTTCCTCTTTGATATTGGTAGAGGCACGATCACAAAAAAAAAAATAATAAATAGAATAGTTAGAGAATACGATTATGCAGCTGCACACACCCAAGTCTAATCTGTGATGAAAGGATTTACTTGCAACACCATCTACAAAATAATATAATTTTTTTGAATTTTATTCTAATATTGTAAAACTCAAAGAAAAGAATAAATTCGATCTATACACCACATTCTAACTCTTTATCTCTCGTGGAGCAACACCACCCAATATCATGCCTTTCTCATTATGTTGCAGTGGTACAAAACTTTTTATAGTTTTCTTCTCTGTTTCACCATTACCACCTCTTTTATGCCAACCATCAAAATCAATTAATGCTTGCATACATCCCCATTCAGTAATCTTATTTTGTAACCACACCAAATTAACTGGTTTAGTCAAATAATCATTACATCCAGCCATCAATGCCTTCTGCTTATCAGATGACGAGTTTGAGGAAGCAGTTAAAGCAACAATAATCACCGGTGATCTAAATACATTTAAGTCTAATACTTCATCTTCTTTCAATTCTGATTGGTTTGGATAATGATTATTTACAAGAATTTCATTCTGTGCAAATACCCCAATTCGGTTAATTTTTTCCAAATGACGGATTTCTTTAGTGGCTTCAATACCAGATTTAACGGGCAATTGAATATCCATAAGAACAAGATGGAATCCTCCCTTTCTCCATTTATCAATTGCTTCTTGTCCATTCTTGGCAATTTGGTAATGAATCTTGTGTTTTCTCAAAAATGCCCCTAAAATAGCTTGATTAATGGCATTATCTTCCACTACAAGTACTGAAATAGATGGAAGGACCCGTTCAGTAGCGGATTTAGATTTCACATGTCCATTTGCATTGTTAGATTTATTATCAGATCCTTTGCCACCTAATGTCTTGAATAATGGCTTACTAACTGCTTTATTATTAGATTGAGTTTCATTTGATTTTTCAGTTTTGGTATCCACAGGTGTCGACTTTGCCACCTTCCTTGAATCTTCGGTAGATGTTTCGACCTTGGTCGACTTCTTATCCTTTTTATCGTCATTGACATCATTTTTGTCTTGCTTTTCTGGAATAGATAAATATGATGTCAGTCCAGAAGTTGGAGAAGTAAGACTCATACCTATGTTAGTAATGTTCGTACCCAGAGTAGATGGTTTTAACGAAAAGCTTCCTCTATTCTTACGAGCATACCCGGAATCTAATGATAACCGCTTCTTGTCCCTATCTATCCCTGACCCATTATTTTCGGAATTAGATCCTCCCGATGCTAATGAAAAATTTTTGGGTAAAAGTAAGATTGCTTGATTATTTGCAGCGCTAGAATTGTTACTTTGACTCATACCAACTGAGTAATTGACAGGTGATTGTGGAGGGTTAGAATGTGCTCGTCTATGCATCGGACCCGGAGAAGCCCTTGTATTTACAGTGGATGGCGACACAGATCTATCCTTTACCAATTGGTCAATTGACGTCGTATTATTGGCAAGTGACTTATTGAGGAAAAGATTCTGTGGCTTTGGTTGGAAGTAAACTGGCGTGTCAGTAGCCAGTTCCTGCGGAGATTCCAATCTAGTACTAGCATTATTATTATTCTGTACTGTAAGATGTTGTTGAGAAGTATTCGCTTGAGGAACATGTGGGGTATATTGATGTCTACGTGGTTGAGGGTGTTGAGGCTGTGGATGTTGTGGATGTTGAGGTTGTGGATGTTGAGGTTGTGGATGTTGAGGTGGAGGATTTTGAGCCTGTTGGTCGTGATACTGTTGATCGACATATGGAGCAAGAGTAGGAGTATCAACAACAAGTGCCTCACTCAAACTAATCCCATTAGGATAATAATAGTCCAACAAATTCCATACGTTTTGATCCGGGTCTAAATTGATGTAGAGATAGTTTGAAGGAGGTGTGTTCTTTGCTTGAGTTTGTGGGAATGGTGATGTTATGGGACTCTTATGCGTAGGATCAGGGGAGAGTTTCCCCGTTGATGAAGCGGCCATTCTCTTAGGGGTATTTTGAGAATTTGCATTCGCTGGTGACCTTGTCAGTAAATCCATCTTAATGAGTAAATCCGCCGGGTCAAAATATCGACCTAATGTGTTGGGGAATTTATTTGTAACAGCCAGTTTCAAGTCATCTATTATATCGTTACGATGAATGATAAGAGTCGTGGGTGTCCCATTGATACGTTTGATCCATATTCTTCGTGTGGCATATAAATGATTTGATGAGTCTGATGTTACTGGATGCATGTGTGGCATTGGTGGGAGATTTGTATTGAGTGGTTGTATTCCCTTTGGATGTCCTCCACTTCTCTCTCCTCCAATATTCTTCTTGCCAGGTATTCCAGTCATTTTTTTCGTTATAACCAATTATTTCCCGGTAGCGGCGGTGGGACTCTAGTATATGGTCGCTCTTCAATACTAAACACCACTAAAGGACGAGTTTCGATATATTTGAATTATATAAAGAAAAGTTAACCTCTTCCTTTATCGACAATCAATGTAATTTTTAATGCTGTCTCGCACCGATATTTAAGATTCGTATTTGTATTTATTCCTTAATGACAGTATATATACTCCAGAACAATATTTCCTCTCGTGAATCTAATGTATTTTATCTGGTTATCTTGTTCTTTTCATTCGGTCAATATCCTAAGGGGTCTAAAACATCCGCACTTACACCAGATATAAAAATCCGATATGACACAAAACGAGGTTCCGTGGGTATAAAAGTATATACCAACTAGTAGTATTGTCAACAATAACAAAGCGACCACAAGATTTTGAAACTTAAAATAAATAGCCCATGAACATGTAGTCAATTGATATAATAACTACAGAGCACATTAAAATATATATGTTTATTTTTATTTTTTCTGAAAACACACAATGGAAATAGAAAATAAATAATGACTCGGGCACGGGCACTTGTCTTTTTCTCTTATTGTGAACAAATGTGTTATTAAAATATATAGCTAATCCTTTGCAACCACTTCATCTTCATCTTCATC
Source organism: [Candida] anglica (assembly GCA_963924405.1). Lineage (NCBI taxonomy): Eukaryota > Fungi > Ascomycota > Pichiomycetes > Serinales > Debaryomycetaceae > Kurtzmaniella > [Candida] anglica. Next base: position 135,385 of record OZ004258.1, read on the forward strand.
TTCATCATCATCCCAGGTAAACTCCTCTTCATCATCTTCATCATCAGAACCTTCAGTAGACTTCTTCTTTTCAAGTAATTCTTTTCTTTTAGATTCACTTTCCTTTAATGCACCATCTGCTGTGAAGTATCTGTTCCAAAAAGTTTCATATGAAACTTCAACCGGAACTAATTTGTTCATTAATTTCTCAAGGGTATCTGGGTACTTTGATAAAAGGTTAGAGATCTCTTCTGTTTTAGATTCCACCTTGAATCCATCAGTAGTAGTTCCTTCAGTAAAGTATGTGGCAGTCGTGTGTAATTTCAAAAGATCTGCATCATATCTAGATGTACCGTAACTTTGAACGTTTCTGGTGCTGAAAAGGGTTTCTGGTTCTTCATTAGAGTCACTTTTCCCTACAACGGGTTCCTTGACATTATCAACTCCAACACTAACAATCCCAGAGAAAAATGATGCAAACAGACTTACATATTTCCCAGCTTCTCTCTCCACAATTTCCAACTTTGAGTCTAATGTGTCCAATGCATTGTTGGCTTGTTCCTGTAAACTCTTCAAATCGATATCTTTTGGAATTTTAAGTGAAAGAGATTTTAATTGATCTTCAATTTGTTGAAGGTTCTCCTTTAAATGTGCCTTTTGGTTGATGGTGGTGGCCGTACTGTTTAATCTTTCTACAAGTTGCTTACGGTGTTCTTCAAGCTTGTACTTCTCTTGCAATTCGGATGCTTGACTAGATGCATTCTTCCATAATCCTGCAACTTGGGTTTCTACTGCTGTGTATGCCTTGTCCACTTGGGCTTCCAATTGTTGGACGGTCTCTTCAGTTTTCTGGTTATTGGCATCTGTTACGGTCCCATCTTTGGATTGGGTAGCAGATCCAGAACCAGCCTGTTCAGCAACAGGTTCAGGTTGTGGTTCGTAAAAATCCATTGTTACAAAATGATTGAGTGTTTGGATAAGGTGATTATTATCAAATCCGTGTTCTGATTTCTCCTTGTCTCAGAATATACTTCCGATCATGCAGGCACTCACGATAATTCAAGAAAATCGATGAACCATTTGTGGAGTAACAATAAAAAATGTTTGATAAGAAGCATAGATATCTCTATACTGAAGACATATAATAACATATTTTATAATTGATCAGAATTGTTTATTCTTGTAAAGTACTTGCAACTTTATATTGTTGTTTAGACAATTGTCTATTTATGAGATAATTTGACGAATTCAAACATTGTCTTGCATTATTAACAATTAGGAAAAAGTTTTCCCATTCTATACTTTAATTGAACTAGAGTGTATTACTTCTTATATATCGAATATCAAAAGAGTGTTTATGTATTAGTACTATTGAATCAATGAATGTAAAGTGCGAGATCATATTTGCTGTGCGATTGTGCGCACAAGGTTTACACAAGGTATACATAAACACCATTGATTTCCCCACCAACTACATAGTACTAGCCACTGTAACTACTAAAAGATACTGTACCGCCGACAAGGTGAATTTATTATTTCGAACTTCAAGTCTCGATTTTATCCTTGTAACCATCCATAGAGCATGTATCTGCATGTTTTCTTTTTATTGAAACACTTTTTTATCCATTAATTATGACTAATATAATGAATTCCATATTATTACATATGCCATAGATCAAGCACTATTACTTTTCATAATCTTGCAGTCTCGTATCTAACCCTTTCACAGTATGTCTTATTAATGTGTAACATAACGAATAATTTTGATTTTGCGACACCATGCCGGCCCGTTCCCCGGTGTATGAGTCTTTTTCCTATATCTATCAAACGAATACTTATTCATTATTTTACATCACATTTTAACTAAAAAACTCACTTAATATGATACCTTCTAGAGCTTCACTCCAGAATTGTATTGTTAAGATAAAGGATGGACTTTTCCTGTCATCAAGATATAACAAGTCTCAAACATATCTCTTTACTAACCCAGTGAAATCATTTGAAATTTATCGGCCTCCAACTAAACCTTCCTTTTGGGCGATATCTGGAACTCATAAAACTCAATTCCTCAAGGTTATATCAGGACAATATATACCACATCCACCATTATCAAGAACATATCCCTCGTTTTCTGAAAATTTTCAATATGATCAGATTCAATTTCTCAATTTTGCAGAGTCTTCAGGTTTAGATAAGGTTCATTTGCTGGCTCGTTATGAATCATTTCTGTACAAGGGAGAATTAGAAATGACTGATGATGTAAACTCGGTACGTAATTACATCACGGGTGCAAATAACTACAATACTAGTCATGAAATCATAGACACTGAATACGTTTCAAAATTACTTAAATTGTTCGATTTAGAACATTTACAAAACAAATGGGTAAATAGTCTTTCCAACGGCCAACTAAGACGAGCTAGATTAGCAAAGTCACTTATTAACAAGCCTAGTTTATTGGTTATTGATGACCCATTTTTGGGATTAGACCCAGATGCAACCATAAGAGTATCTGAATCCATTGCCAGAGTTGCAGATGAGTTTTCCATTGCGGTTGTATTGGGATTAAGAGGTCAAGATAACATCCCTGAATGGATTAGCGACGTTGCTACAGTTACAGAACTGGGATTAGAAAAGATATCGAAGAGAACAGATTTAAAGGAGAATTCAAATGTTTCTAAGGTTGAGTTAAAAGAACCAAGAAAAAGTAAACCTATTACAATTGACAGCCTTAAAGGTGAATTAACATCACATATTGAATTTAAAAATGCTTCAGTTGTTTATAAAGAAGTACCAATTCTCACTGAGTTTAATTGGATTGTTCCAAGGGGATCCAAGTGGAGAATCCTTGGGAACAATGGTACCGGGAAGACTACACTTCTCCTGCTTATCACTGCTGACCACCCACAATCTTGGAAATCTGTACTTTCCATTAATGGACAAGTACGTAAAACAGGATCAGGAGCTTCATTCTTTGACATTAACAATAAAATTGGGATCACTTCTCCCGAGTTACATGCATTGGTGCCTCCAAGAAAAACAATGATGCAAGTCATCATGTCGGGACTTTGTAAAGATGTGGGGAATTCAAACTTTTTATACGTTGCTAAGGAGGATAAAATTGACTCATTTGCAAGATCTCTTTTGGATATATTTGATGATAGATTATCAAAATATGGAGATGTTGCATTTAATGAATTACTGCTTACAGATCAAAAACTTGCGTTATTTCTTAGAGCTACCATCAAAAATCCAGAGATTCTTATCTTGGACGAAGCCTTTTCCTGTATGGACGATATAGATGTGATGCATCGTTGCCATGATTTAGTTCAATCATGGTCAGAAATGACAGTACTTGCAATTGCACACATTGAATGGGAATTGCCTACATGTGACTATGTGTTAAAATTGGTCGGCAATGGGAAGCCACATAGCGTAGAAGTATACACAGAGTAGATAAATAATAGAATTTAGATGAGAAAAAAGCCATCAAAAAGCAAATGTATAGAATATATAATGTACACCAATTGTGAAAAGGTCGTAAATCAAACACTTTAGTGGAGAAAAGTCTCTCAAAATAAAAAAAAAAAGTCAAATTTATTTTTTTGTCCACAACAAGAGACAAAAAAAAAAAATAAAACCCGACATTCTAAAAATGAATGAATAGAACATACAATTTACTTTATTTAGGAGGATCGAATGACACCATGAAACTTCTGGAATACATCGAAGAGAAGATGTACGTTCAAGCACTAAATTCCAGCTGATCTCAGCCTGTACATGTGCTGTATTACCCTTTTTTCTTTCCTATTTTATTTTTATTTTATTTTATTTTTGTAGTTTTTTTTTTAGAATCACCACCCAAATTGTCGGATTTAACTCAATTTTAAAACCTTATGGAACCTCCGGCATTGTGCCCCTATTCATTCACTGCACACCCGCATATGAGTGACAGGATTCTGGAATCGTTAACCAAGAGAAATAGTATGTCTTACCCGACCTACAGTTAAAAATGTTTCTATTACTATTGGTATTTAAATGTCTGGAGGTCTGACTAATTAGCACTCCCCCCTAAAAGTTTACATACATATATATCATATAAATGTCTGAAAAATCAGTAGCTATTTTGCTATGTTAACAAAATACTCGGCTAACTGGTACGCCCACACCTAACGTACCATTCTTTTACTTACCTGCAGTACATTGTTAAAATTTCGAACCAGAACGCGTAGGTCGTGCAAATTGTACCGGCCGACGATGGTATACACATACACATAAAATGTTTATTCCAATATTTTCTTTTCGTACTCTTTGATTCAATTTCCATCAGAGTAGGGATATACTCTGGACCATCCTGTGCATACAGAATACATAATACACTCATTCATATCTCTTATACCTTAGAACTAGTACCCACCCCAATCTCGATTCTACACCTACCAGTTAATCTTGAGATTTTGCTGTTTTCCCTGTTATTTTTGAAGCAAACTTAAATCTGGGATCTTCAAAAGCATATTTGTACTGGTTTGGCCAACATGTCTAAACTTATTCCAAATGCCCCACATGACACTCGTTCACACGAAGTGTTGGCAGAATTAGAGTACGGGAAACTTACTTCCAACGATTATCTCTATGTATCCAAACATCCAGTTGGAGAAGCACTTCCTGAACCAATTGATGATGAACCACAATATATCATTTACATCGCCACATACGTCAACTATCTCATTTTAATCATCATAGGACATATTAGAGATGCATTCGGTAAGATTTTTAAACCTCAAGATTATAAAGATTTGGTTGAAGAAAATGGATATGCTCCATGGTATGATGGATTTGAAAACTTTTATGTTCGTCGGTTGAAGCTTAGAATAGATGATTGTTTTGCTAGACCAATCCATGGTGCTCCAGGTAGATATATTAAATGTTTTGACAGAGTCCGTGCTGACAAGAATGGTGAATACACCTACACTGGTACATCAACTGAATGTTTGAATTTGTCATCATACAATTACTTGGGATTTGCACAATCCCAAGGTGTATGTACTGATTATGCTCTTAATACTACCGATGCTTATGGTACTTCTGGTTGTTCTGCTAGACTGATTACTGGCTCAACTGATCTTCATCGTCAATGTGAGGAAGTTATTGCTGGGTTTGTTGGAAAGGAAGCTTCTATCATTGTCAGTCAAGGTTACGGTACCAATGCCAACCTTTTTGCATCTCTTGTCGATTCCAAGTGTCTTGTTATTAGTGACGAATTGAATCATGCTTCGATTCGTTTCGGGGTTAGAATGAGTGGAGCTGTTGTCAAGGTGTTTAAGCATAATGATATGGATGCATTAGAAAGATTACTTAAACAACAAATCTCTCAAGGTCAACCAAAATCTCATCGTCCATGGAAGAAAATTATCATTGCTGTTGAAGGGTTATACTCTATGGAAGGTAACATGTGTAACTTGCCAAAGCTTGTAGAATTGAAGTATAAATACAAATGTTACTTGTTTGTTGATGAAGCCCACTCCATTGGTGCATTGGGACCTCTGGGACGTGGTATTTGTGATTACTTTTCCGTACCACCATCCGATATTGATCTTCTTATGGGTACTCTTACCAAGTCATTCGGTGCTACTGGTGGGTATATTGCTGCTGATAAACAAATCATTGATAAATTGAGATTGAATTATTTGAGTAATTCCTACAGTGAAAGTGTTCCACCTCCAGTTTTGGCACAAATCATTTCTTCCCTTCGTGTCATTGAAGGTTCATTGAACCCTGGTGAAGGTCAAGAAAGACTTCAAAGAATCGCATTTAACTCCAGATACCTTCGTTTAGGATTAAAGAAACTTGGTTTTATCGTGTATGGTGCTGATGACTCTCCAGTCATCCCACTTCTTTTATTTTTACCAGCTAAGATGCCTGTTGTTTCAAGAATCTTATATGACATGAAGATTGCAGTAGTCATTGTTGGATATCCTGCAACCCCATTAACAAGTTCTAGAGTCAGACTTTGTGTTAGTTCAGCACTTACCAAGGAAGATTTGGACTATGTATTGGAAAAATTCAGTTACATTGGGGATTTAGCATTCTTAAAGTATAGCAGTGGTATAGCTGGTGGATGTAAAGTTCCCGGTGAAGCACCAAGATGGGCTATTGAAGATGTTATTGCTACTAATGTCGAAGACTCTAAGAAACCAAAGTTGCCATAATAAAATAAAGGCTCTTTCACCATATGCTATGTATCTAGATAATAATAAAGTAATATAATAACGACGAAATTTGAATGGCAAATGTAGGATAATATGTCTGGATCTGACCTGACCTAGTATGTATATTGTGCAGAAACTGCCCTCGTACTGCATATCTGTGCAGTATGCATGTATCATTTTAAATTCAGTGTATAGATTATCAAACTGTATAGCTCCACCATCACGTCACCGATACATATATATTGACGCAGAAATGTCATATCTTATACCAGATCCTCTTATCCCACCTTTAAAGTTTAACTCAATTCAACCGAATCTATACCGAGGAGCATATCCAAGAGAAATTAATTTCCCCTTTCTACAAACTTTAGAATTAACCACAATCATATCACTTACTCCAGATCCTATAACTGAAGAAACTGATCCTTTACTATATGAGTTTGCCGCTAAGAATGACATTACTTTGGTTCATTTAGAGTGCACGAAACTGGGGAAGGGTAAGAAAAGAGGAGTGCCGTTGGGGTATCGGGAAATCTTAGATGCTCTCCAATATATAATACATACCCAACATGCCCCTGTGTATATACATTGTCTTAATGGTGGCCAAGTTACTAGTTTAGTGGTGGCATGTCTACGTAAACTCCAATACTGGTCCTCGATTGCCATATTCAACGAATTCATCAACTTTACGTCAAATATTACTATTAATGATCGTAGTTTTGTCGAATCATTTGCTGGTGAAATACAAGTTCTGTCGAAAACTAAAGTGAATTGGCTTTGGGCTGGAATGAGTAGAGGTGTTGTTAATAATCACCCTAACTTGAGAATTATAGAGAAAGCTTAATGGACCCAATTGGTGCACTATATACATTTCCATTTTAATTAAAATTATCTATTATTAATATAATTTATATCCTTTGATAAAATAAGCAATAGGCATTGGCGTTTAAAACTTGACTTTCTTTGCAATTATAAGTCACCTTGGCATCATCGAAATAACACCAATCACGTTTCTTTTTAGCATCACTCTTTTTATATACATAAGATGTATAATGACCAGTAGAAAGGGTTCCATAATGATTCACTACTCCATACAATCTATATCTGAATGGGGGCAGTTGGTTACGGTTAGGTAATGTGCTCAACACTTGCAGTTCCTTCTCGATGGTCATTTCACTATTTTCTGATAATGTAGTACCAACTTCTGGCCAATATGAAGTCAAATCCAACACAGAATTCACAGGATATGTAATCATCGTATTCAACTTATCAAAATTACCTGTCTGCATGGAAATCTTAAACCGTTTAAAGTGTATAATAAGCACTTGGGGTAATCTCGTTATACTTATCTTTTTCGTCAGTCGAGTAAATTTTTTACAACGAGGACAATGCCATTTATTATTATTATCCAATAATTCAGTAGTGGTGAACTCTTTCAAGCAGTCATCAAGTGAAAGATTTCTCAGGGATCCAAGTCTTTCTGGAACTGGTAATGATAAAATCAGAAATGCATTATATGTAGTTGAAGTGAGTTGACATTCCAAACATTTCAATTGGGAAAGATATTGACCTTGAAAGTAATCTACCACTATTGAAAAATTCAATTTTAAATATCTCTCCCATTCAATGGTCGAAGCTAATCTTACAGGAAGAAGTTCTCTTGTCTTTTCTTGGTCCGGAGTAAGTTCCATTATAGACTGTTTTTCCTTTGCATTATGGATTGCCATTTGATTTAAATCTTCATGAAGACCATCGAGAACAAAATTAAGAAATTCGATACAATCTTGTTGGTCAAACAGAGCAAATTGACCACCAGGAGATAATGAACCGATAACTTTTTTGAAATGCAGAGGGGTAAAGAACTTCCCATTGTTCGAAAACATGTTGGTAAGTAAAGTTACAAAAGTTGTGGTAAGAATTCCCTTAGTACCAAGAATGTTGTTAACATTAATATGTTGACGGTAAGATTGTAGAGCAGAGCCCTCTGACGAAGATTGACCACTCTGAATGACTTGTGGAGGGAAGAAGAATCCAGTGAGTTGTGGTGTGGCACCTAAGCATTGAAGTACACAATTCATGTAGCATGAATTACCCAAATTCGTGAGCCCTGTGGAATATTGTTCAAGAAATGAACTAGCTGAAGTTGAAGGTGATGGTGTTGGTATTGGTGATTGAGACTTCACTGGGGGTGACGAAGTGGATGAAAACGATGGAGACTTTTTTATTCTACTGGAAGTTTGTGGGGTGGATTCAATGGAATTTGTAGTGGCTGGACTAATATTAGACTTGGTTGCAACTAAAGTCAGTCCATTATTTGTACTGTGCTGTGACTTTCCATTAAAATTTGGCCCAAATATAGATTGACTGTTCTCTGAAATTGACAGAAAGGGCACAGATTGTGGGGTACCTGCTGAAGTCGCTGTAGATATATACTCACTAAAGTTTCGTAAATATGGAGAATCTGAGCGGCCAAGATTCAACAGGTCTCCATTACTTTGGCCTGTACCATTGTAACTACTACGTCTCGAGATCAGACCTGGGGTGGAACCCTTCGAAAGAGTGGCTTCTGGTCTAGGGAGTGGTCTAGCAATCGTAGTTTTCGAGATGGAACCTTCGCCGAACTTTTCAAACCATTGAGAAACACCACCTCCCAAGTATACTGGGTGGCGTTTTAGTTTAGTACTTAGGTACTTATGTCTAAAAGTTATCAAATCAACTAATTTTGTAAACGGAGAGGAACTTGCAATTCCATTTTTATCAGAGTTCTTTAACAGATTTTCAAGAGCAGAAAATTTTGATGTAGTGGCACCAAACTTCAAATTATAAATTACTATTAATTCATAAGAAGATCTTCTGCGGAATTTCTCATATTGGTCGTCTTTCATGAGCATTTGAAGTCGTTCGTCCAAGTCCAGATCAGTTAACGTACCGGTACGAAGATCCAATCCATTGAGCCAAGTAGGATCAACATTCACAAGATTCGTGAAGTTTATATGATTGTAATCAAATTCCTTTTGTGTTCTATAGTCTATAAGTAAAACACTCTTGGATAAGTCTTTATCTGAGAGGATTTGATGCAATTCAGTAGCACTTATACATTCTTTGTATTTGTACTTATCAAATGGAGATTTAAACACTTTTTTCGCCTCTCCATTGGTGGTGGATTCTGGCAGGGTTTTAGTGGTTAATTTATTAAATCTGGCTAATAGAACATCTTCTGTAACGGTTGGCAGTGCTTTCTTTTCCTTCAGATTCTCATTGATATACTTCTCCACATTGACTAAATCATTACGCTTTTGTAGAAATAAATCGTCAAGACTTTGAATGAATTCTTTTGGTCCAAGATCTTTTGACTCGTTGAATAATGTAATGGCTACATTATATGAAACAAATGCTAATTCATAATCACAATATCCCAATTTCGATAACTTTTTGACCTCATGGTCAAATACTTCAAGTAGCGTTATTTGATAGCCAAGTAATTTCGATGTTCTACCTCCCAGAACCTCTCTTAACCCATTTGTCATTGATATGACTATCTGGCCTAGTTCAAATACAGGAGTACATTGATCTGAAGGCGACATTTTCTTGGTATTAGTCTCCCTTATCTGTTTCGTTCTTGCTTCTTTTTTTTTTGTTTCTAATCTCCCTTCAGAACTATTTGGATCTTTCTAGAATATATTATACAATAGATCTCAAATGCGTGTCCATAATGGTACTTCTATGTACAAGTGAGTTATAATGGTTATTGAAGGAAATAGAAACTGATATGAATCACCTACAAACTGTAGTTCGAGAGTGCAGGTGGAGGTCTGGGTGGCACTGGCTTGGATGCAGGAAAATCGCGACCAATTTGCAGCATCATATTAAATATCTTGCAAGATTTAAAAGGGGGTACAAAATCACAATTGTGTGAGAAAAAGTTCCATATAATGAGCTACTCCTCTATTTGCTTACGTCAATCAAACATTTTTAATTCTTATGGCAGTTCATTGATTTTTTTTTTTTTTTTTTAATTTTGTTTAACCCTCTACAAACATTGACTTTACCAAGCTCAATGGAATATATCGAAGGTACACACATATCCAATTGAACTTCATAATACAGTTTAGCAGACATATTCATTTAAAGATACAAGATTCGTGTGATACTACCATGTACATAAAATGATTACAGAAGTCTAAATTTGTTTTTTTTAGCTGATGTTGCTAACTTCCAATTAAAATAATAGAAGGGTTCACAACGTGGTTTCATGAACACGGGTAAGTTGTGTAATGTGCACTCTTATTATTCCTGCAATGATCGGCAGTGTGTTATATCACTGCACAATATCTCGGCCATAAATTATTCTCACTAATCAGAATGAGATTCAAATTTTGTTAAAGCCGTATTTCAGTATATAGACGGAGAAAAGAAGCTTCGTTATATGTCAGGGAAGCGATAATCTTCGATCCCCTTCTATTTACGCTCATTATTGACAGCTACCTGTATAAATAACAGAGCTCGGCCGAGCAATATGCACCTCAGCCTTAAAATCTGGCATATAAGCCATTAACACCGAGTTCTAATATATTTTTTGAACTATAATATCGATGTACAGAAAATTAACTCCGTATCCACAGTGCCATAAATCTAATAAGCTGACAAACTTAACTCCGCATTGCGTTCATACTAGACTTAGCTTTCAAACTATATAAACATATCATCTGTAACAATTAATCGACATTGTAATTTTTATTATTATTAAATCTATTTTATACACACAAAAGAGCAATGTCCGTCACAACCATCAATCAAATCTTACTTAAAAACCCAGTATCCAAGGATATTGTCTACGAATTTGGAAAGGAAGACTCCACTTTTGAACATGGATCAGTCAAGTTCGACGAATCTTCTCTTAAGGAAGGACAAGTCCTTATTAAGACCATTTTACTCTCCAATGATCCAACCCAAAGAGGATGGTTGCTGAAGGAAACCCCTGAAAAAGTCAGTCACAGAACTTATGCTCCAGCAATCAAGGCTGGTGAAGTTGTTCGTTCTTTGGGTCTTGGTGAAGTTGTCTACTCTAAGTCCGAAAAGTATGTTGTTGGGGACAAAGTTTCAGCTATGATCACCTGGGCCGATTACACCGTTGTTCCAGAAGCCCAAGTTTTCAGCAAGATCGATGAATCAAAGGGTCTTCCATTGACTATGTACTTGAGTGCTCTCGGTATGACTGCCTTAACTGCTTACTTTGGTTTAACTGAAGTTGGTAAGGTCACTGAAGGTCAAACTGTCGTTATTTCTGCTGCTTCCGGTGCTACCGGATCTGTTGCTGTCCAGATTGCCAAGCATATCTTAAAGGCTAAGAATGTTGTTGGTATTTCCGGCTCTGACTCCAAGGGTAAATGGGTTAAGTCTCTTGGTGCTGACCACGTTGTCAACTACAACTCTCCAACTTTTGCTAAGGACCTTGCCACTGCCATTGGTCCAGATTTCGCCGATGCATACTTTGACAACGTTGGTGGTGAAGTTTTGGACACTGTCTTGCCACTTCTTAAAGACCACGGTAGAGTCATGGCATGTGGTGCTATTTCTGGTTACAACGACCCATCTTTGGCTGCTGTTAAGAACTGGTTTGCTATTATTACTCAAAAGTTGACCGTTCAAGGTTTCCTTGTTATGGAATTCTCCGCCAAGGTTCCACAAGCAATTGGTGCCCTTGTACAAGGTATTCAAACAGGAAAGATTAAGGCTGGTGAAGGTCTCGACTTGGTTGATGTTTCCAAGGATGAAAACCCACTCGAAAGTGTACCAAAGGCTTGGAGCCGTTTGTTCTCTAAGGATAAGGGTCCAGGTAAGTTGGTTACTAAGTTGGTTTAAATTGTAATGAACGATAAATGAAATACATACAAAAAAATATTAACGAATCCATATACGACATAAATTGTAGCTAAATATGTAATTATCTTCACCGCTTATCCTAAGAATTCCTCCAATCCTTTATCGAAACCTTGTTCCCATTCCCAGATATATTTCAGGTCACCCTTCTGCTTGATGTGTTCTGCTCGTCTTGCAAGCTTCCAGGCTTGTTCTCTTCCAATAGTTGATCCATTAAACTTGGCAAATTCTTCTGAATCCTTCCAGGCGGTAGTAAAACCATCTTTATATCTATCGTGTTCATATTTCTCATTTGAATTTTGTCCATTCCAGTAGTCTGAATGGGCCAGAAGATTGCCTTCCAATTTTTCATCAAATTTACTCAGATCTGGAACACCGTTCAAAATAGTTGTTGGTACAATTGCACCCTTATCAACCATGGTCTTGAAGTCCCATTCACCTCCATTACCAGATTCAAACTTGAAGGTCCAGAAATAGGATCCAAAACCTGCTCTTCTCCCAATGATTTCACTTTGACGTTTACCATAGTCGACAACTAATTCGTCACGCTTAGAATTGGCATTGTCTTTGTTCCAAGACTCACCATCTATAACACATGAGTATTCACCAACCATGAAATCAACTCCATTTCTATCGATGTTTGTAAGTAAATCACTATCCAAATCCTGGATAATTTGTGGAGGAGACTTCTTCTTATCATCATCAGAGAAACATCTGTAACAATGAGAGTCTACAACTACCCCAATTGATTCATTACCGGATTGGTTCAGTTGTACCCACTTGGCCCATTGACCTGGCCACCACCCATCAGAAATAATTACTGGAATATCCTTGTCTTCCTTACGAATGTGAGAAAGGGCGGCTCCATAGAATCTACTCTGTTCCTTTGCTGGGTCATTAGCAAATTCAGCCTCATTGACAATTTGAAGACCTGCAATATTATCATAAGACTTTAAATCCTTGGCAATGAATTCAAACATATCACACATTGTAAGTTGGGCAGATTGATCCAGCCAGAATTCTGCCTTACCAGATGACTTTTCTCCACTATGATCAGCTCCATTGGCACCTCCTGGGAGACCATGGATGTCTACAACGACACTAATATTATGAGCAGCAGCTGGTTCAATGAACTTCTTCTTGAAAATATCCCATGCATTCAGATACACGGTTGTAGCATACTTTTCGAATTTCGTTCCCTTGGCATACTTCCCACCATTTACGTCCCAGTAACCAAGAGGTACTCTAACGGAAGTCACCTTATGTTCTTGTAACCATTTCCAGTCATCTTCACTCATGAAACCTGACCAATACTCTTCAAACTTCTTTTTCGTTTCATCTGTATTTGAATCTTTAACCAATTTAGTAACAGCATCTAATTCACAATCGGTTCCTTCAGGGAACATTTTATGGAAAATCCATTTTTCCAAAACAAAGCATCCACCTAAATTGACCCCAAAATTTGATCTAGATTGGTAAATCTGCTTCTTTGAAGGACCACTTCCTGGGGTTGCAGCCGGGTTTGCAGGTGCGATATTGGAAGACTTTGATTTAATTTTTAATTTATCGAACATATCGTGGTATTGAATTGTAAGTAACAATGAAGAATATATAGGATGATTTTATTATTTCTACAAGGATATATCTTTATATAAATGTGCGATTTTTCTAACTTGCTGTATTGCTCTACTCAGCCATTTTATAATTCAATATGACGTATGGGATAAAAGTGCGCGCAGGAAGGTAATATTAGGTTGAACTTGCTACACAAATAAAGAAATATATAGATTGTGTGTCATTAATTTTACCCCACCTGTCAAAGAGAGCGTTTCGAAAATGGGATTATTAGGAAATTCTATGAACTTCCTTACAAAGATACGTGTAATTGATATATATAAAGCTCTTGTTAATTAGATGATGTATACAACAAAAACGTGGTAGGATTTAGTTGTCATGGCAATATCATAAAGAGACCACTCTCTAAAGTCCCACATATCGATACTTCTTGTAGATTATGTACATTGTAGTCGAATTAGATTTTTGAACAATAATTGGACTATTCTACTATATTACGGTTTTATTGTCAACTGCTTGTGATTTTGATCCCTTCAAAACTTTTCTATAACATCTGGAGATATGCGCATAACGTACAAAAAAATATATCACGAGTATACATTTTGAGCAAGTGATAACAGACTCCTATTTAAATACTCGATTTCTATAAAAGGAAGCTAAGTGAAGCATGATATGAGCTTAGTCTCCAGTTCAGATAATAATGAGGCAGTCATATTATCTAGTCGTCGTCTCTTGAGATTATTCCATCAGATCAATACTCACATGACCTTTCTTGCCTCTCATTCTAGATCCACTATCCCCACATACGATCTATTAAACAAACTTAATTCAGAAATTACCAAACTTGACCTTGCAATTATGCGCCATATATTACCAGATGGAGATGTGACATATGAGTATGTGGATGAAAATCAAGTTCTACTCTCTCTTAAAGAAAAGGTTCATTTCGATTGGAACACTGGCTACAAGCAGAATGAAAATAGTACTGTTGACGACGCTTATGAGAATGTGGCTAACCATAATGATCGTAATAACTCTCCTTCAAAGCAACTCTTAATCTTTGATTTCAAGGATGTGAAAACACATGGTATTGGGGCAATTATGAAGGCACCAAGAAAGAAGCAAAAACTTGCCAACACTATTGATCGCAACGAATCCTTCTTCCTTTCTTGTAAGGAATTAAGTGTGAAGAATTTGTCCAGTAAGCAACTTCTTTCTATAATATTGGCACGGGATCAGAAATTTCAATCACGTCTTGATAACTTTTTGGCAGATTATAGTGATGAAATAGAAGCTATGCAAGCCTTAAAGGCAATTTGTGAAAAAAAAATCCCAGAACCAATCGTCTTAAATGACCCTATGGATTTCCTTCCATCTGAAAAGTCCTTAGATAATTCATATAAACCCACTGTGAAGGAAATGATGACTGCATTAAAATCGAAAAGCTTCTACAAGGACCAAATTATCCACTCGTCATTGTTAACAAAAACTACAGACGCACAATTTGGTGGGTTAAATATACACAATTCTATTAAACAAGAAGATGAAATTAACTGTTTAGAAATCCACCCAGATCTTAAGAATGCATTGTTGGATTATAAAAATATATCCCTCGAAGATGGACTTTACCTGCATCAGGTGGAGGCTATATCTTCATTGCTTGTCCCGTCAACTATCAAGCAACATGTCATAGTAAGTACTTCCACTAGTTCAGGGAAATCTTTGATATATCAAATCCCCATATTAAACCAAATATTGTGGGATATAACAAATTATAATGACCATAAAAGACACAGCACTGCATTTTTCATTTTCCCCACAAAGGCTCTTGCTCAAGACCAAAAAAGACATCTACAAGATCTTGTAGACCATATAGCTATCAACTGCAAACGAAAGATAATCATTGACACTTATGATGGGGATACTCCTGGTAAAAATAGACAATATATTAGAAAATATGCTGATATCATATTCACAAATCCAGATACTATTCACGCCTCTGTCCTTCCAAATCACAATCGTGTTGAAGATTCGGGGTGGATAGAATTCTTGAGTGGTTTACGTTATGTTGTCATTGATGAATTACACGTTTATAAGGGGACATTTGGTGTGCAAGTTAGTTATGTTATGAGACGGTTAAATCGATTGGTTCATATTCTTCAACTGGAAGACATGTCACAGACCCCACAACCTCTTCGATACATATCATGTTCTGCAACCATTCTTAACCCAGTTGATCATTTCCGGGTTCTTTGTGGTATTTCTGACTCAGACAATATAGTACATGTTTCTAAGGATGGTAGTCCGTGCGGGGACAAAATGTTTATAATGTGGAGCCCCCCTGCTCTTATGAGTAAAATAGGCCGAACTTCTACTCCCTCGGGTAATCAAGATGTTACCATCAAATCCCAAAAGCAAGACAACTTTATTCCAAGAGAATCTATAATTCCAGAACTGGCGAAAATTCTTCTCCATTTACTTTCTAATTTTCCTGGGATTAAGGTAATTGTATTCTGTCCAATTCGTAAGATTTGTGAGCTCTTAATGCGAGAAATTATTCTTCTTCTCCCAGACCACCCATCTCTATCAGAAAATGATATCATGTCGTATCGTGGAGGTTACTCTAAATCAGACAGAAGAATCATTGAACAACGAATGTTTAATGGCCAACTTCGGGCAATTGTTGCAACTAATGCTTTAGAATTGGGGATTGATTTGTCAGAACTTGATGTGGTAATATCTTGTGGGTACCCCATGCTGAAGCTGAACCTCCATCAACAATTTGGTCGTGCTGGAAGAAGTGCGAATAGTAACAGTTTGGCAATATATGTATGTGGCTCCACGCCAATTGACCAACATTTCAAGGCCCATCCAGAGGAATTGACTGACCGAGATGTATATGAGGATTTATGCGTAGCGGGTATGATTGAACGGGATTCTCTGAAAATGTTAATTTTAGAAATGCAACTTCAATGTGCGGCCTTTGAATATCCAATTGATATGACCCGTGACATAGATTGGTTCGTTACCAATACGAGGTCGACTGCTCTTTGCAATAGTTTTGTAAAAGCTTGTCAAACAAAACTTAGCAAGGATGGTAATGGGAAGTACAGGACTCACCATCTTTTCTTACCTTGGCCAGCTGACCACGTTTCCATTAGAGCGGTAGAGGAAACAAATTATGCGGTTGTTGATATTACTAATGGTAAAAATATTGTTATTGAAGAAGTTGAAGCTCTGAGAACAAGTTTCACACTATATGAAGGGGCGATATTCTTACATCAAGGGCTTCCATATCTCGTGAAAGAATTCAACGCCCGAGACTGCTTTGCCAAAGTTGAAAGGGTTAAAGTTGAATGGATTACTCAACAACGTGATTTTACCGATGTGGACCCAATAGAAATTGAATATATTAAATGTCTACAACCTGAAATCAAAAGTCATTCACTGGGGTCTGTCCCAAATGCTGATGTACCACTTTTTTATGGGAAAATTGAAATAGTTACCATAGTATTTGGGTATTTTAAGGTTAACCGTAGACTGGAAATCTTGGAAGCAGTTGAAGTTGATAACCCGCCGATGAAGATCCAATCTAAAGGGTTTTGGTTAGACATTCCTAGAAAGGCACTAGATCTAATACGAGAAAAGAATTTAAATCCTGCTGGTGGTATTCATGCAGCACAGCATGCCATTATGAATATACTTCCTCTCTTTATTAGTGGGGGAGCAACTACCAATCCTAATGTTAGATTTAATTCTAGTATTGGGGAAGCTGAGTTAAGAACAGAATGCAAAGCCCCACTTAAGGAATTCGCTCAACGAAATACTAGTAGGAAACGACCAGCACGTTTAATCTTTTACGATGCTAAAGGGGGTTCCACCGGTACGGGTGTATCAGCGAAAACATTTGAACACTTCGACGAAATACTAAATACCACATATTGCCGAATTCGTGACTGTGATTGTGAATGGGGGTGTCCCATGTGTGTACATGGGTCATTCTGTAAAGAAATGCTGTTAGTTATTTCAAAGCCAGCAGCAGAAATCATTCTTGGAACTTTGATGGGAGTCAGCCTTGAAAATCTCCGTGAAAAGGTAAATGATGGGCCGGAACCAAATTTACCAAATATCAATATTGAAACTATTGATGATTCACGCAAGTTTGTTAAAATGGCACCTGATGTGGAAATACTAGAGGTTGTTCATAAACCAAAAGCTGAAAAGTTTGAAATTAAGATGGAGACTTCAGAAGAAAAAATTGATTCTCTTGATTAAGTTTGGAGCATAACAGCCTATGTTTAAATTTTATGTAATGTCTATGTTTATTTAATATTTACTTCCCTTTCTTTTTATAAGAGATGCTTTCCTGGTAAGTCGTTTTGCAAAACTCTCTGTAGCTGGTGGATCTTGAGTAGGTTTCGCGTCAACAATTGGTTCGGGGGTGATGCTCTGTCTCTTTTGCAGCCCAAATCGAGAAGGCCTGCTTCCTGTAAATGCCGTACCTGCTGTTGAATTCATTGCAGTGTCACCCATCGAATTTGGCGTGGACAGCAGTTCTCTTGTAGGCAGTTCTGAACCAGAATAAGTCGGGCTTCTAGCTTGTAAAGCAGGACTCCTTATTAATTGTTTCTTCTTGGCTAAGCGGAAGACATGATGTACAGGTTTTAAGTAAATTGATGCAAGAGTACCAATATTAAGCTCCAATTCTTCCAAGATTTCTGGATCAATCTTGTCGCTATCTGTTGTAATTGAAAGCTTTGTGTTTAATAGTATTCTCTTTGTATTTGCTTGGAACTCTCCATTTGGTCCATTTGCCCCTTCAGCAGAAATCAACCTCCAATAGAAAAACCCACGATCTCTCACATCAGGATTATCGACTTCTTCAGTAGCACATTTTAACACCCTCAATACAAGTTTTTCTCCCTTTTCGGGAACTTGGAAATAAAGCTTTGTGGCTGTTGTTAAACTTGCATACTGAACTTCGGTAGGTTCATCCTTAAAATTATTGGTAAGATACTCAATTATTTCTGCTGCATTGGAAATTTCTGTACAATACTGACCCAATATCCAGATAAGGGCAGTCTTCGAATCTGTCTCATCTATAAGCTTGTAATGACGAAGTAATTCAGTGATAGCAAAGTTGTATTTTGCAGGATATCTTCTCAAAATATTCTTGATGACAATTGCCGATTCTTGGACGATATATGACATACCATTTGATATGAGATCTACAAGCACCTCCACGCATTGATCACTTACACTTGGAAGTTTGACCGCCAAGTTCCCAATTGCACGGATAGCCTTCCGAGCCATTGAAACATCGACTTCAGTAGCATATTCTTCCAATTCTCTCAAAACTATTGGAGCATTTCCCTCGTTGGCTAATAAGTAAATAATTTCCAACTTTGTATCTTTAACATATATTGGTTCATCGTATCTGCAGAAAAACATCTGAACATCGAATGTAAGTAGCTCACGCTTACCTAATAGAAGCAAAATTACATTACGTAAAACCAAAAATTGAATTTCAGGTTTCTTGGAAAGTAAAGATACCAATGATGATCCTAACCTTTTAGGTAAAGTTGGGAATATTGACTCTGGGTGTCTAATGTAATTACTATAATAGACGATTACTTTTATCGTATCGAGTACTACTGCAGAATTTTCGTGTTGTAACGATGGCATCACTGCATCAATTAGATCCATAGCCTCCTCTGATGTCTGGGGAACATAAGAAGTCAATGCATTTAGCAAGTATACTTGACACCATTCATTTACTTTGCTCAAATACAGACATAACGATAAAGCGTGACGTTTGTCGATTGTCAATGTGAGAGTCTTACCTTGATCAGTGATGAATGAAAGTGCAGCTAGGGCATTCGAAACTACTACCGGATCGGAATCGTATAATAAATCATTCAAGTTATCAATTAATCCCAGATCAGTTGTACGACGTGCATCGTGTTGATATAATTTAGATACAGCGTAACAACTAGTTTTTCGAACATGAGCATCCTTATCCGTCAACGCCCATGCACATAGCTGGAACATAAGATCGACGTATGCCTTGTTAGGTACGGATGATAAAGTCCTGATCAGTAGAGCTCGTAACAACGGATTCGAATCTTCCTTTATGAAACGTTGGAAAAATGGCAAGGCCTCGTATGCTGCTGTAACGTGCATAGGCGCGTAAGCCACTATATAGTGGAAGCACAACTTCCTGATCTCCAAATCATCAAATTTCATTAAGCTGACGATATCTGGAAAGAGTGACACGAGTTCATTGTTGTTAAGGATGATGTTAGCCACAACCTTCTTGAGGACAATTTTTACTCTTGCCTGAGGTTTACTTTTTTTGAACGCTTGGTCAAGTTCTGCCTTGAGTTCTGAGCTCTTTGATCGAGCAAATAACTTACCGTCACTCATGGTATATGCCTAGTTAAGTTAGAAATAAATTGGTATATGTCATAGGCGGAGTTTATTTAGATACTAGAATCCGAGATATTCATGCAGGATTAGCATTTTTCACTGTTAATATCCGATTATTCCTTGAACGCGCGCGCCCGTACCACCGTGCAGGGAAAAGAATGATATGGTTGTTATTAATAGCACTTGTCACACCATAGAAGATGAAATCTACGACGGGGATAGTGGAGTATAGTATACCTTACTGAGTGATTTGCATACTTATTAATATATGAATATATTACACATGAGTTAATTTCCTTAGTTTCTTTAACTATTTTTTTCTTTTCAATTCCCCCCCCCCCCATTTCAAAGTATTGGTTGCAAACGCTCATATAGAAATGACTACAATTATTTAGGAATAATTGGACGTGTAGTTCATGAATGTATACAGAGATCAGAACTACACCATACAAACAAAGTTTACTACGTAGTTAAGGTACTAGTAATAATATTAATATAGAAAACAATGATCATGTAATAACAAGGTATCCTGATGCGTAACTAACGCTACTGTCACTGTAGGAGAGTGCTTTACTACTTTGAGAATATCCCAACCATTCAAAGTAGCCGGCAGATCCCGAGCCACTACGTTGGTAAAGCTCAAGAGTTCTCAATACAATTGCAATCGGTTTCTGACCGCATATGGTGTTTCCCGTTGTCGCGATGTATTGCTTCCAATCCTTGTAGGACCCAGTGGACACTATCCTCATGCCCTCCTTATCTAATTCTTCTATGGACTTGTATATTGGTCTGGGGACTACGCTGGAACGCGTAAGGGAAACCAAGTGGTCCTTTGTAATGATATCATCGTTAACTTTCATAGGAAGATATTTTGTATAGTCAAATCTCAGACCCCAATGACAAAAGTCTGAACTAATTACAAACGTATTCTCTTCATCTTCAAGGTAAGGTAGTAAGGACTTTGCCAAGTTTTCATTAAGAGTGGTATCAGTTCCACAAATCATAATTGGAATAATGTGGGGTAATCCTTGTGGTAAATCCTTAGTGGCATAGTATATAAATGGAGCATGCATTTCAAATGAGTGCTCATCCTCATCTACCCCGGACTCCATATATTTGAAGTAACCGCTCTTCACTAGAGCTTTAGTGGTCTCTACATCTACTGGTAAGTTCCCTAGGGGGGTTTCATAATGGTGGAATCGAGAAACTAATGCCTTCCCACTAAAATATACATGATGAGATGGACCAAGAATAAATACCCGCTTTACCTTGGTTGTATCCCAGCTACTAAATGTTTCTGCTAGTCTTTGGCCAGCATACGTATAACCAGCGTGTGGGCCAATTAAAACTCTAGCTCCAGCAACTGTGCCTGCGCCTCTAGTTTGTTTGAAATATAAATCTAATTGCAGGGAAAGTTTGGAAAACGAGCTTGAATACCATGAGCCAGCATGTGTGGCTGGTCTTGTCGACATTAGTAGCTTGGAATTTGGAAATTGTTTGCAAAATTGTATAGATAATAAATTTAGGGTAAGCGATTGATAAGAGAATTAATTCTCAAAAAAGAAAAGATCTAAGTGATGTAATACAAAGTATGCGATCATGCGAATCAAGAATGACATTCAATGGAGTTAACAAATTTACGGACTGTATTAAGCAAGTGTTTGACATATGTAGTAAGTTTAAAAAAGAATGTTTTAATTAATTATTGAAAGGGTGCTAGAGCGCAGGGAAAAGGATTAAAAGATTAACTGTTAAGATTCATAAGAATGAATGTCATACAGTTCTCAATAGTGGGCATAACAAAATTTTATCATTATCGGAGATCAGGATAGAATTCTACTTCAACCTATGATATAATTGTGCATGTACCCGCCTTCGAAAAGTCAAGTCTATAGTCTCTCTGTGTCGGATTAATAATATATCTGAAGTCTCTAAATAGTGGGGTAATTGAGGGGTTGCAATTTTTTTTTTCTCTAAATATAGGAGAAGAAATAAGGTGCTGATAAAAATATTTTGTAAGTTAATGCAATGCAATACAAATTGAAGTTAGAGAATTTATATGTTCTTTAGTAATCTACTATGGATCAAAATGATACTCAGTTATATTTTTCATTATTTTGATCTTTGGAGAACATTTATTTTCTAGAATCTTCAGATTTGTTTCCCAAATAATAATTTGTATTCTTTCCTTCTCTGAATAAAATTCCCACATTTACAACTAATATTATGGTCGACTGATTTTCGCCAATACATTTAATTCTTTGTTGTTATTTTACCCCAGGTTTGGTGACGCAAAGCAATTGTAAGAAAAAATATTCCGAAAAATAAAATATACAAAATCTATTCTGGTTCATTTTTTTCACACATCTATGGAAATTGATGTGGGCTACAATAAAATAATCATAAGGATCGTACTTTACTTATCGGAATTTCATCTGAAAATGAAACCCCCTATATTCTATACAGTAAGTATTTCATTACTTCTTGGTAATTTCTAAAGTCCATTCAACAGAGTAAAGTAATTCATCACCGGCGTAGTAAGTAGAGGTGGCTGGGAATGAACCTCTAGTAGCCCATCCACTTGGAGTTACGTCTTCAGCGAACTTCTTGGTGTATGTTTCGGTAGATGGTGCGAAAGAGTCACCGATTTGCAAGTCACGTTGCTTGAGAACAATACCCAACTTCTTGATTACTTGAGTATACTTCAAGTCTACTAATTCTCTGTTCTTAACATGGAAATAAACGGTTATGCTATATTTGGAACCTTCAGGAATCTTGATGTCGATTTTTTCAGCGCCTTTGACGATAATATCTTGAGGTTCACTGCCTTCGACTTCTAAGACATATTTCAAGATTTCTAAGTCAGGGTGTGTAGGAATTGGCATTATAGGTTAATTTAAATTGTAATTGAGTTGATAATTCAAGAATGAATTGACTATTCAGGCTGATTTGAAACTATTTATATACTTCGGAAGTCCTCGGCTTCACCACAGTGGGATTTCACATGCTACCGTCGGTAATTGCTTTTATGCACTACTACATGTTCCGAGACAGTTTAGACTTAAGATTATCTTTCTTAGGGCGGCGTTTTGACTATTGGCAGATTCAGGGCTAATGACGTATGCGTATAATATGTGGATCAGCTAACAGGCTTACCCCACATTGGCTTTTTTTCTTAACTGTGTTTCTGCTTCAAAAAAATCTTTAAAATAAAATAAAATGTTATTGTGTGGAGATTAAGTGGAAAAAAAAATTTAATGTATCTAATAAGGTTTAGCACATATTTACTATTTTCAAATTTATATTCTACGCTAAATTTTCAATAAGTAATTTACTATTAAGATGATTCAATTATATTTAAATTTATTTTCTGCTCTTTCCTTTTTAAATGCTTCAACTTCTTCATGTAGTAATATTTTTAACCCAGACATTGAAGTTCCAGATCCTTCAAAACTGAAATCAAAAGGTTCTGAACAAACAGGTTCCGAATCAGGATCTCTTATTTTCAGTAAATGCCGATGTTCGAGACATTGATCAACTGTAAATCGACTTTTAGGATCCCAACATATCAAATTATCAATAAGATCCAAGGCCAGTTTTGATGCAAATGGATATAAATTTATCCAATTAACTTTTTCATAATGTGGTTTAGCTATAGTAGAAAGGTTCCATTTATTTCTTGAAATAACTTCTGGACTGGGTGTTCCTAAAATTTTGATGATTTCATGTAGTTGATGAAATTTATCCTTGCCCATTAATAAAGGTTTACGGCCATATAATTCTGCAAGAATACAACCAATTGCCCAACAATCAACAGATTTCCCATAATTCCTATGTGAGAGAACTAATTCGGGAGCTCTATACCATCGGGTGGCCACATAATTGGTTATAGGAGATGTCTTATGGTTGAAGTATACGGGATTAATCCCGCGTGCCAATCCAAAATCACAAATTTTTAAAGTTCCCTGAATAGTTACCAAGATATTCCCAGGCTTCAAGTCTCGATGGATTACATCGGCTGAATGAATATACTTCAATCCACATAATATTTGATAAATAAAGCTTTGTATATGGAATTCTGAAAACTGAATGGCAGAATATATGACTCGTGCTAAATCATAATCTGCAAGTTCTTGATAACAATAAAGACCTTCATATGGCTCGATATAAACTATATCCAAATCAATTAAATTTACAATCTATAGCACAGTTAGTTTCATTGTATCGGTTTATTCTATATGTCTTTTAATAGGTGATTTCATATATCTTTTTTGTAAAAATATATTTATGTTCGAAATATTGTTCAGGGAAAACAAATAATACATACATTTTTATGCCCTCTAAAATATCTCATTAATTTCAATTCTCTGACAGCTCGATTTAACAAGACTTCTTTCTCAAAAATGTTTGTCACTCTCTTGATTGCTATTTTCACGGCCTCTCCTTCAGCCGAAGAAGATTTTGTGTCAATAGCTGAACAAACAGTTCCATAAGTACCCTTTCCAAGAAGTTGCTTGATTTTATATCTCAGATCAACTGAGAATTTTGCTTCTTTAAATACTGTGTAGTTTTTCTTTGTATTGCCTGACATTACTTCCAAATAATTTATATAGGTATACTTAAAATAAATCTGGAATTCAAAACATTTTCTTTTGTAAAGTTGTTCACAAATCCATATTGATTGGCTGCAAAACGAAGGACACCGTACTAAGTGAAACATCATTTTTGTGTTTTACAATCAATACTTTATCTGCACACCATTCAATTTTTTTAATTTTTTTTGTCTAACTTTTCTTCCTCCATTACATAATCAATAGATTTGTGACACAAAACCAAATTTTTCATGGTTTACTTACAACATCGGATCGTTTCAAAAAGACTCACTTTACAACCATCATAGCAACACAGAATTAAACATACAAGATGAGTACCTCCAACTGTAGATACTATGAAAACAAATACCCAGAGGTGGATGAGGTCGTTATGGTTAACGTCCAAGAAATCGCTGAAATGGGTGCCTACGTTAAGTTGTTAGAATATGACAACATTGAAGGTATGGTTTTATTATCTGAATTATCTAGAAGACGTATTAGATCTATTCAAAAATTGATCCGTGTGGGTAAGAACGAAGTTGCCGTGGTGTTGAGAGTTGATAAGGAAAAGGGTTACATTGATTTGTCTAAGAGAAGAGTTTCAGCAGAAGATATTGTCAAGTGTGACGAAAGATATAACAAGTCCAAAGCTGTACACTCTATTTTGAGACATTGTGCTGAAAAGTTCTCCATCTCTTTGGAAAGCTTATACCAAACTATTGGTTGGCCTTTAAGCAGAAAGTATGGTCATGCTTACGATGCCTTCAAATTATCCATCACAGACCCAACTATCTTCGATGGGGTTGATGCTCCAAACAAGGATGTTTTTGAAGAGTTGAAGTTGTATATTTCCAAGAGATTGACTCCACAACCTATCAAGATCAGAGCTGATATCGAAGTATCATGTTTCAGTTACGAAGGTATTGATGCCATTAAGAAGGCTTTGAAGGCTGCTGAAAATGAATCTACCGATCAAATGATCATCAAGGCTAAATTGGTCGCCGCTCCATTGTATGTTATCTCTACTCAAGCTTTGGATAAGAACCAAGGTATTGCTTTGTTAGAAAAGTCTATCGCCAAGATCACCGAATCTATTGAAGCCTCCGACGGTATCTGTAAGGTCACTATGGCTCCAAAGGCTGTTACTGCCACTGAAGATGCCGAATTGCAAGCTTTGTTGGAAAGAAAGGAAGCCGAAGAAAAGGAATCTTCCGACGAAGAAGAAGAAGATTAAATTCTTTGAAACTCATACACCACACTCTCAACCACCCACATACACTTCCAAATTGTAGTCTAGACTCTACTTATGTATAATTATAATACACATTTAGTGAACACGAAAAGGACAACGTAAATATCTAAATAGATAATAGTCGGAATTTGATTTCAAAGGAAAGTTCATAAAGCATTCTATCACATACAAACTAACTATATAATTAAAATATTTTAGTAGAAGGAAGTTACGCTTATTGTCAACTGTCTTCTGTTAGCCCTTTCAATAATATATCCTGGTAAGTTTCCAACTTGATGTTCAGCAACGTAAAGGTCAGTGACGGAATCAGGAACCAATAACATATCAACCCCCATTAATTCATTGTTCCCACCCAAGTCCAATACCTTCAAGTTACGACCAAGCCTCACATTTCGGATAATCTTCAAGTCATTATATGCGAGACTAAGTTCTTCTAAATTATATGGGAATTCCACCGATTCTAAACTTTTTATCTTATGACCACGTAATCGTAACACTCTTAAATTAGGTGGGAATACAACATCTTTTAAAGTTGTCAAATATTTCTCATGTTCTTCCCAATTTGGATCCATATTCATATCCAAAACTTCGAGGGTCATTGGGAAATGTATGTTTTTCAATGTTGTAACAAGATTATCACCAAGATATAATTCTTTTAAACATGATGGGAATTGAACCTTGTTTAAGGTTTTGATATTATTTTGACCCAAATGAAGATATTTGATGGAATTAGGTAATTTAAGAGGATTTATACTGTTTACCCCATTTCGAGCTAAGTTTAAACTGATTAAATGAGGTGGTAACTTTAATCCTCTTGTATTGGTCATGGATTGTTGTAAATTCAAGTTCTGTAAATGATCAGGAAATTTAACCCCGGTCATAGATTCATTTGGAATATAAGATACATCCAAATATTCTAAACTTTCAGGGAATTTGACTCCTTTTATGCATTCTATGGGGTTTATAGCTAACGACAAAGACCTCAAAGATCTTGGGAAATTTACTCCTCTGAGATTATCGATTCTATTTTGCGATACGTCCAAACTTTGCAAGCCGGTTGGAAGTTGAACATAATTTAAGAAATATATCTTATTATCAACCAACTCTAGTCTTTCCAAAGTTGGTGGGAATACAACGTTATCGATTGAGGTGATAGAACCTTTCGAGGCAATTAAAACCTTCAAGTGTGGTGGCATCTTAAACCCTGAAAGGGTTTCAAGAGAGTATCCACCTCCAATATTTAGCACTTCCAATGAATCTGGAAATCGTACACCGGGGAAAAAACGAATGAAATTTTCTCCATAATCACATATTTTCAAATTCGGCCAATTGGCACAATCTTCTTGAATTTCTTGTCCCAATTTTGCAAGGTCCTGCTTGTCTGTGAGGTAGATCGTGTTGAGCTCGTATTTATTTATGATGGAACATTGATGTACTTGAGAAGCAGCCGCAGTACTGAGAACCAGAAGGAACCGTTTATATGCGTCACGTTCATAAGTCAGAACATCCAGCCAATTTTTATCAAAGTCAAAATGAATATGATATGCAATTTGTGGAATTTTTTTAATAATAGATGCACTTGTTTCGATGAAATCACTCAAGAGTTTTAAATTAGCTTCGAATTCATCGTTATATTCAACACAAATGTTTAAAGAAGAATAGCCTTCCTTCGTTACAGTTTCATTAGACCCAAGATCACGAAGCAGATCCACTACAGTTACAACTTCATTTGGTTGTTTATGTAAGTCTTCAATTTGTTGCTTGGTGTGTGAAAATCTAGGCTGGTCATAAAGAATTACTAAGCGATTACTCTTTGGAGGGGTTGAATTTGTTGTTGTATGATCTAGAGTTTCCGCCTTTGGTTTGTAAGACTCAAGAGGATATGTCGGTGTTGTACCACTCGGTATCTGGGTTGAAGTATGTCCCTGGGTATGTACAGGGGTATGCTGAATGTTTTGCAGGGTGTGTAATTCTTGTATACCATCCATTTCATGTTTAACTTGTTGTGTTTGTTGATGTGCGACTCCACTCCTATCAATACTATCTGTTACATGCAAGATTGAGTTAGGTCCCTCATCTTGTGCTTGCAATATCAGCACATGTGGTATCTGCAGTGTCAGAGTGCCCGGCTCCGCCATTTTCCACAAATCTATCTATAAAATAATACAGGTCAAAGTATCAAGACATTGTATACTTTCTGATATCCTCATCGGTATAACCGTAGGGACAAAATACAGGTATAAAACTACACACAGGACATCATATTTACATTAATCAAGGTTACTAACAGTGATGATCCTACGTTAAAGAATAGAAATGTATAACGTTTAATACGTCGGAGTGATTCCCCATTGAACATTGAGGAATGCTTCTTTTATGATATTTCATACCAACGTGGCTGGCTTTGTGGGTATGAGAATATTCTACATTTTTTTCTTTCCTGTATTTGTCATTATTGAAACTTGTGCGGAATGAACTGAATGAGAACTTCAATAATCTACTGTGTAAGGTTTTCATAAAAATATGTATGGTACTATGGTAAAAAATATAATGTTTTTATATACTGAAAGACAAAAATAAAACTGGGGCGAGCTGGGAATCGAACCCAGGACCGCGCGCACCCTAAGCACGAATCATACCTCTAGACCACACGCCCAAGATTTAAGTTGTAAATGGGGCAAGCTGGGAATCGAACCCAGGACCGCGCGCACCCTAAGCACGAATCATACCACTAGACCACATGCCCCTATTACACTATGAAAAAATTTTAAAATGAGCCGAGTTTGCTCAAAAGTTTGTTTAATATTTTGGCCATTTTCTCGCTGTAGAGAGGAGGTATGGATACATTAAGATATCAGGCATTTGCTACTACTATGGGCCCAGTAGCTGAAGTCTTTTCAATCCCAGGAAGAGAACATTAATGGCGTAGAATAAGTTTTAAGATTTTCGAAAATTTTGAGATGCTACTCGCAAATTTTGTGATTTAAGAGGTTTGGCAAACCCCAAGTTCAGTAAGTGATATTGCAGCATGGTATAGAGAAGGACTCCATGTCGAACGAATCTTGACTCTTAGTGTTGTGTTTTTAAGCCCAAGAAATGAAAATTTGTTAAATTTGTAAATTATTTCATATCAGTCCGCTTTTCAGGAAAATGAAAATTCAAGAAATCCAGAATATTGCCATAGCGCAAGAATCGATACATTGACCAATGCAGAATATGAGGCTACCGTTATTAAGTCTTCATCATAGTCTAAGAGTCTGTACAACGAGAACGTTACATACCACGAATATTCTCTACAATGAATCTGTACTTAACTCTGTACCCATAAATAGAACGAGGAATATCGGGATTATTGCACATATCGATGCTGGTAAGACAACTACCACCGAGAGAATGTTATTTTATAGTGGTAAAACCAACCGTATTGGGAATGTAGATGAAGGTGATACAGTTACGGATTATCTCCCAGCGGAAAGAGACCGTGGAATTACAATTCAACTGGCTGCCACAACCATCCCTTGGAATAACCACAAAATCAATATCATTGACACTCCAGGTCATGCTGATTTCACCTTTGAAGTTATTAGATCTCTTCGAGTATTAGATGGTTGTGTCACAATTTTGGATGCTGTCGCAGGAGTTGAAGCTCAAACCGAGAAGGTTTGGAAACAAGCACAAGAATTGGGAATTCCAAAGATTTGTTATGTGAACAAGATGGACCGTGAAGGAGCAGGATTCAGCAGAACAGTTAAAGAGATAATTCAAAAACTTCAGACTAGAGTAGTTTTATGTAATATTCCATACTTTGAAGAAGTTGAAGGGAAAGAAGAAGATGGTAAATTTATTGGGGTATTAGATATACTTCATAAGAAAATGTTGAAATGGAAACCAGATGAAGACGAGACTGGAAGAGATATGGCCGTATTCGACATTGTCGAAGGGGTGACACCACCAGAAATCTATGAAATGGTGTATAAAAGTAGAGAATCCATGATAGAAACACTTGGAGAAGTGGATGATGCATTAATTGATTCTTTCTTTGAAAATGATGAGGATTACATGAAAGTTCCATCATCGGTAATTAACCAAGCCCTTCAAAAGGCAACTTTGCTGAAATTTGCTGTTCCAGTCTTCTGTGGATCCTCTTTTAAAAATATCGGTGTACAACCTTTGATGGATGCCATTACAACCTATTTACCATCTCCCTTACAAATTAATCTCCCTGAAGTAACCTCAGAAAAATCTCAATTCAAGGGAAAGGGGAAGAAGAAACGGAAACAAGCTACCTCTGGAAATGATGAAGCAAGTACTGTAGAGGTCCCTGTACTGATGGATGCTAAAAAGGGTCTTATTCTCAACAAGCTGCCGAATCTTACTGCCGCTCTCGCATTCAAATGTATTACCCACCCTATTCGTGGACCAATGACTTTCATTCGTGTATACAGTGGAATGTTAAAGGCAAACACTACCATTATAAATACTCGTTCAGGAAAGACATTTAAGTTAGGAAAACTTTTGCTAATGCATGGTGACCAACCAGAAACTATCTCTCTGCTTAGTTCAGGAAATATTGGAGTTATCACTGGGATGGCAGATGAAATTGTTACCGGTGATACAATTGTTTCACTTGGTACTCTGGGTAAAGGATTTGGGGCATTGGAAAGTAATTTGAAGATGATGCCGATTGAGATCCCACCACCAGTATTTAGTGCCTCAGTGGAACCTCTCACTGCTGGTGATGAACGTTTTATGGATGATTGCATCCAAGTACTTCGTAGAGAAGATCCTTCTTTACACGTTAATGTGGACGAAGAAACAGGGCAGACAGTTTTAAGCGGAATGGGTGAATTACACCTTGAAATTGTTGGTGATAGACTTTGTCGGGATTTAAAGGCAAAGGCTCAAATGGGAAAAGTTGTCGTAACATACAAAGAAACTCTCACTACACCAAGCAATACAACCACATATAATACCGGAGAAGAAGGAGTCTCTGTCTCATTATCATTAGACTCATATGAGGGGCCATCTGAAGAAACAGACCTTTTACATGAAGACGGGTCTTTCTTACTTGAGATGGACAATAACGTCGTTGTTATCGAGCCGTCTGCCACTCCACAACATATTCTTCTGGCTTTAGAAGAAAGAAGATGGAAATCAGAATTTTCTATGGAACAACTTCATGATAGTATGATTCAAGGATGTGTGGCAACATTGCAAACAGGGGGTCCAATTACCAGACTTCCTCTTCATTCTACGGTAATTAGAATTTCCAAATGGGATTTCCCAGTTGAAGGTACATCCGTACAAGCTTCTCAACTTTTAACTGCCACAAGATATGCAGTTAGTCAAGCTATCAATTCCCATTTCGAGAAAAATAACAACAATTTTACTTTACTTGAACCAATTATGAATGTCAAGGTATTTGTGAACTCTGACACCATGGGTGAAGTTGTTCACGATCTTAATTCCCAAAGAAAGGCAATTATCCATTCAATTGAAGATGAAAATGAGAACTTGGAGACAGCGTCATGGGCAGCAACTGAAGCTGAAAAGGTTTATCTTCCTCCTGATTACACCATGAGTTCAGTAACTTCTGAGAGTCTGAATTTAAGAAACAAAAAGAGAATTGATGCTCAAGCTCCATTGAAGGAAATGATAGGATATTTATCGAAGTTCCGTTCTATTACACAAGGAAGAGGAGCATTTGATATGACTTACCACGGTATGATGAGAGCATCCAAAGATAGAGTTGATAACATTCTTAACGAATTGTAAGGTATAATCAGAACCTAAATGTAATTAGATTTGTATATAAAATATAAAGTGGAACAAAAAATATTCTGAAGCTAGTGGCATTCTATAAACAATTTCTACTATGGTACATATGTCATTACTTTCAGAACATAATTTTCAATACTTTTAAAGATCGATATACAACAAGTGTTGCTACTAGCCAAAAAAGAAAGTATTTGGGGTAGTGAGTTTGGTTTTTGATAATTGTACCTAAAATGTAGGTGACAAGTTGTCCTATTACGTAGGCGATTGGAACTACAAAGTCATTTTAACATACTCTACACTTTTTTAAACTAATCCAAGATTTTAAGATCACTACCCAACTGTTTTAGCATGACGTCTCAAAATCCGCAATCCACACCCCAACACCCCTGGTGAATTGTCCCTAATATGATATTCTAGAATGATTGTTCGTGGCAATTCCTGCATTCAACAATCTCGTTGCTCCTGCTTATCCCGCACGCCGTGTACAAAACTATATATTCTCCACAGAACCAATTGATTTACTTTACCGTAGAGTATATTCAATTAGATATCAAATTAAGAATGTCTGACGAACTTGCACTCCCCCCTCCAAGCTTGGACGAGGAGATTATTTCCACCACGAGCTCATCCTCTTCATTTGTCCCGGTTGAGCTGCACATCCAAGATGCAATTCAAGTGATTAACGAACGTAAAGAATTCAACAATGAAATTCTTGAGTACATTAACACTGCTACTCCATCTGCGGAAGTGGGAAACAATTACCATATCATTTCTGTGTTCGGCTCTCAATCTACCGGTAAGTCTACTCTTTTGAACAAATTGTTCAACACCAATTTTGATGTTATGGATGAAACTAATCGTCAACAGACGACGAAGGGGATTTGGATGGCCTACTCACCTCATATTTCCAGTACCGGTGCTCAAGTAACGCCTCAAAAGCAACAATTAAAGGAGAATGTATTTGTCATGGATGTCGAAGGTACTGATGGGAGAGAAAGAGGTGAAGATCAAGATTTCGAAAGAAAGGCTGCTCTTTTCGCTCTTTCAACTTCAGAAATTTTGATTATCAATACATGGGAAACACAAATTGGGCTTTATCAAGGTGCAAATATGGGATTACTTAAGACTGTTTTTGAAGTTAACTTGTCGCTTTTCGGTAAATCTAAAGTAAACAATGCTTCAAATGATCATAAGGTTTTACTTCTCTTTGTAATTAGAGATCATATCGGAGTTACTCCAAAGGAAAGTCTTGCAGCCACTGTGAAGCAAGACTTGCAAAAAATTTGGGAATCTTTGAATAAACCTTCTGAAGTTGCACACCTCAAATTTGCTGATTTCTTTGATGTTGGATTTCATACTCTTAGTCATAAGGTTTTACAAGCTGATAAGTTTTTAGAAGATGTTCTGCTTCTTGGTGATAAACTTGTTGATCCTAAAAATCCAGAATATCTTTTCAAGCCTTATTATCA
This sequence comes from [Candida] anglica, assembly GCA_963924405.1. Classification (NCBI taxonomy): domain Eukaryota; kingdom Fungi; phylum Ascomycota; class Pichiomycetes; order Serinales; family Debaryomycetaceae; genus Kurtzmaniella; species [Candida] anglica. Next base: position 168,548 of record OZ004258.1, read on the forward strand.
TCATAGTATCCCAGTTGATGGTTGGACAATGTATGCCGAACAATGTTGGGAACAAATCGATAATAATAAGGATTTGGATTTACCAACTCAACAAATTTTGGTTGCCAAGTTCAAGTGTGACGAGATTTTGAATGGTGTTTATGAAGAATTCCTTGATAAATTCCGTGGAAGAGTTCTTTCACAAGAGATTAGCAATGAAGTTGAAGTGGATTACAAGGAACTTGGGTTATTGTTTACAGATTTACAACATGATACTATTGAAGATTATGATATTTCTGCTTCAAGATACAACAAAAATGTATTTGAACAAAAGAGATTAGTACTTTTAGGTAAGATCACTGAGAAATTTAAAGAAGTTTTCGATCAACATATGAAGAATTTGACTTCTTCAACAGTGAAGCAATTCAAAGAAAAATTAACTTCAAAAAGAAAGAGAGCTGCTAATGCTTCTACTGGATCTGCTGAATCATTTATTAACATTGTTTCAGAAACAAAGTTATCTTCAATTCAAGAATTTACTCAAAAGGCTAAATTTATCTCACTTGATGGTAAATTGGATTTCAAGGCATTTGAAAATAAATTAAATACAAAATTGGAAGAGGTTGTTAGCGGACAACAAGTTTCTGAGTTGAATAATTTTATCAATAAGGCATTGAAAAAGCTTTCTAGCGGTATGACCAAGACTGTGGCTGCCCAATTGAGTGAACCTGAAGAACATAGTTGGGACGCCATCCTTGGAGTTTTCCACTCATTGGTTGATGAACCCTTAAAGAAGTTTGAGACTGTTGATGGTAAATATGATTTCCAATTGGGAGCTTCTGATGAATTGAATTCAATTACTGCAACTACTTTTAAATTTAAAGCATGGACTAAATTTTATGATGTTGTCCGTAAGTATGTTTCCAAGGAAAATCTCTTGACAATTTTAAAGGATAGATTTGAAACCAAATTTAGATATGATGAAAATGGTTTACCAAAGTTGTACCAAAATGTTCATGAATTAGGGATCAGTTTCAAGGAGGCTAAAGAGTACGCATTAAAGGTTGTTCCATTTGTTTCATTTGCCAAACTTAGTAATAGTAGTGCTATTTTACCAGAATTTGATATTTTCGATAAGAAATTAAAGCGGAAGTATAACAATTCAAACGGGTTGTCCAGTGCTGCAACTACAATCGAACAACATGTATCTGAAGATGAAGACGATGATGACGAGGAAGATGAGGAAAATACCTTTTCAGAGATTATCAATGAAACAGATAAGGCTGCTGTATTGGCTAAATTTAAGAGGGAAACTGATGCTGTATTTGTTGAGACAAACCGTTCCATTGTTCAGCATATTACCCAGATTCCATATTACATTTACTTGATCATTGTACTTTTAGGATGGAATGAGTTTATGGCTGTCATCAGAAACCCATTTACATTCCTGTTGGCATTGATCTTTGGTGCTGGATTTTACGTTATGTGGACACTCAATTTATTACGTCCAGCATCAATTGTTGCGCAAAAGATGGTTGATGAATGTATTTTGTTGGCAAAGGAAAAGTTCCGTGAATGGGTTGTAGATGAACATCAAACTCACGGAAGAAATCTTGGAAAGATATCTGGAGGAAATGAGAGCGAAGAAGAAATCGAGCTCGACGATCTTTCAAGGACCAATAGTGAGTAGTATTAATATCATGGATATCAATATATAATGAAGAAAGAAAAAAAAAAAAAAAGAATAAACCACATAGTAGTAGAGGATCATACGGATTCAACGATAAGCGAGAGATCTAGCGAACCCGGACCGAAATTTACCTTTAAAAATTTAATTTTCTATTGGTAGACATTAGTTAGAACATTGAAAAAGTTGTAAAATATAACGTTGTTGACTCGTTACAACAAATAAATACCCCATCTTTAGAAAATTAGAACGGGTAACTGATTTAGTACCTGATAGTAATAATATTATTGTGGAGTATTTTAGACATGCAGTAACAGGGCCTGGCCAACAATACTACGTTGCAGGCGTGCCTTCACCAATTAGAAAAATGGAACGCGCAATCGCCTAATTTTTTGAAGAGCAAGATGGAGCAAAGAAAAATGCAACATGAATGTTGCAATGCGAATTCCCGCTAGGGTTTGCATTTCTCGGAAGTTCTGTAACTTGAGATTTGTAGAAATATCTGCACAAATTGCCGCCCAATCGGGTGTCCCTAAGTGTCATAGACCGACATTCACATCACATGATTGTGTAATTCAGAATAATAATATGAAGAGGAAGAATGTAGAGATGGACCCGACAGTAGTCACCTCATAGATGTTACTATGGCAAAAAAAGTTCGCGGACCGGATGTTATGTTACAGAATGAGAAAAAAAAAATACAACTTGAACTTTTACTACAGTGAGACCATTGTATATCTATGGTACTATGGGATTTAGTAGAGCCCCGGTGGATCCAAATTAGCAATTCCTCCACTTTGCTGCTTGTTTCGTTCTCACAATGCTGCATTAATTGAGTGTCAAGATACCAGCGTGGGAAGGATTAATCCCGTTGCCACAGCCCGAAATGCCACTCGCTTTTTTTGGATGATATTCTTTTTTTTTTTTTTTTTTTTTTTTTTCTGTGAGTGTGCATCTTTGGCATTTTATGTTTCATTGAGATCACATCTGCAACGGTAGGATTCTTATCAAAAAAAAAGGTCGTCGCATTTCGTATCTGCTAAAATCTCGCCCAGACGTGCGGTATATATCTAGTGGGTTTGCTGCGTACAAGGGTACTAGGGTGACCTAAATCATATATTTTTTTTACTTTCATACAATTCATTCTTTTTAGAAGCATTAAGGGTTGACATAGTGTACTATATTTCCCCTATTGCATTTTCCCAACTACGCTAAAAAAATACAAAATTGCATATACCCTATACCCAGTCCAGTCCAACTTGACTAGCTGACCACTTCATAACATGCTTCACGTTGATATGAACTTACCCGTATCCAAGGATATCCTTCTGCCACTCTCAGAGCCTCTGCTTGAATCTGACTCAGTGCTCTCTTCTTCGTCCTCCTCTACGTCAGTTGCTTCTGACCATTTGGACTATATTTCTTCTTTCCATGTAAGTGCTTCCAATCTCAGCAGACATTCAGATAGTGTATTTGAATCATTTAATGAGGCACTTTCTCAAAACTCAAGCATTACTATGCTTCCAAATTATGATATCAGCCCAACAGGAGAAGAATCAGGAGACTTTTTGGTGATTGATTTGGGTGGATCTACACTTAGAGTGGCCGTTGTATCTATTGACCCAAGGAGTGCTAATAAGGCTACTGTTGTTATTGAAAAGAAATGGCTTGTTGAGAACAGTTTCAAGTTGGTAGACTTGAATTTTTTCAAGTGGATATCAGCAAAAATTGTGGAAACATTAGGTGAACAATCGGTTCTTTCCACAAAATCTGTATTAAAGACTGGTATTACCTGGTCATTCCCATTAGATCAAACATCTTTTAACAAAGGAAGAATTCAAGTTATGGCTAAAGGTTACACTGTATCCCCTGACGTATACAACAAGGATTTGAAAGATCTTTTAGAATCAACAATGAAAGAATCTTACGATATTGACGTGGATGTTAGAGCTCTTGTTAACGATTCCTTGGCTGTATATGCAGCAGGTGCTTATTTGGATAAGTATATGAAGCTTGCTATTGTTCTTGGGACTGGTCTCAACATGTGTTGTTCGCTTAAGACTTCAGATAAGTTCCATGAACACAAGACTTTAAACCAAGAACCTGCAGTTCTTCTTAACAGTGAACTCTCATTATTTGGTCATCAATTAATCCCAGATATCTGTACAAAGTATGACAAACTCATTGATAGTAGATTAGATGCTACTGTTTCTGACCTTGGTTTCATTCCATATATGGAATTACCTGAATCAAAACGTAAAATATTACAACCTTCAGAACTCACTACAAGTGGAAGATACTTACCTGAAATTACAAGATTGATTCTTGTAGATATGATTAAAAATCACGAGATTTTAAATAATATTCCAAAGAAGTCTATTCAGCATCTTTACAATGCATATGACGGGTTTTCTGGAGAAGTGATGTGCTTCATTAGTGAAAACAATGATGAAGTACTTATAAAAGAAAAACTTCAATCCGTTTACGGTTGGGACTCTGAATGTGTTCTGTATGAAGACATTTACAAGATTAGAACTGCAATTCAAGCAGTAATTACTAGAGGTGCATACATTGTTGCCAGTATGATCATTGCATCGATTAAACTTATTTCACACCACAACGGGCAAATAAACCAAGGCCCTGGCCCTCAAAAGCTTCACATTGGATTTGTGGGATCTGTTCTTGAATATTTCAATGAGTACAGAGAGTTGATCTTGAAGTTTATTCGGGAGAATGAAGACATACAAAAAATGGACATATTTGTCGATTTCAAGTTCGTTGCCCACAGTTCCATAGTAGGAGCTGCCGTGGGTGCTGCTTACTACAGTAGCAGCTCATAAGAGCATATATAGCATATCAAAAAACAAGAAAAGCATTAGAGAGATTTTTGTAAAAAGTACAACTAAGAACTATTATTTGAAGAACAAACAACTGATGTTTCACATTTACAATTGACATTTAAAATTTTCAAAAGATATATATATATATATATATATATATGTCATTCTTCTGATACAGATCTACTAGTATTATTTCATCATTACGTGTCTATTATTATTGAGAAATTCCATATATACATATACATAAACTCTACAACTTTGCCTTAAGGCCAGCTGCAGCATTGTCACATACAACAAGAACATTTGAATGGTCTTGTAAGTATGATGATGGGAATCTAGGGTCATTCTTCTTACCATTTATGGTCTTTTCTAAAGCATAAGCCTTTGCCTTGCCCAAAACAATAATGGCAATTTCGTCAGAGTTATCCAAAATTGTGGAAATACCAACTGAAAGGGCAGACTTTGGAACCTTGGAACGATCGTTACCAAAGAATCTAGAGTTAGCTTCAATGGTTGATTCGACAAGGAAAACTTCTCTGGTGATAGAGCTTCTTTCGGAGCCAGCTTCATTAAATGCAAGGTGTCCCTCTGGACCTAATCCTCCCAAAAAGAGATGAATTCTACCAAATTTCTTGATTTCAGCTTCGTAGTTGGAACATTCTTGTTGAACATTCTTAGTCAAACCATTAAGAATATGAATGTTCTTTCTTGGGATATCGACATGGTTGAAGAACTTGTCGTACATGAAGTAATGGTATGATTGTTCATTTTCTGGGGAAAGTCCAAGATATTCATCCATGTTGAAAGTTACCACATTTTTGAAACTGATCTTCTTGGTATTGTATGCTTCAATGAGTCTAGCGTAAATACCTTCTGGAGAAGAGCCTGTTGGGAGACCAAGTACAAAAGGTTTGGATGCAGTAGGCCCAAAATTATTGATTTTGTTGATGATGTATTGGGCAAGGTACTCAGAAGCGTCTTCAGAGTAGGAAAATGTAGCTTGCTTCATATTTGATGTGTTTATTATATTGGTTTTAATGAATATACGTTAAAATATTATCAAATACTATACCTTCCGTCAGGCTCATCTTACATATATATATTAAATGTATGTCACTTACTCTGGGGTGATCCTTTTGAAATGAGCAATCGCGTGCAACGTTACATTTTTGTTTTTTTCTCTTGTCTTTTTCTGAAGTTGCAACAACAACAAATTATAATTCTGTTGTTTTTCTGATACACGTTTGTTGTGGTGCGGTAAGTACAGTTGGTCATATTAATCGTGTGACATACAGTCTCAAAGCTACGTTACAGGGTATGATAATAGTAGTATGTTACAACAAATACGTATTTTTTTACAAATGACCCCAAGAAAAAAGAAAGACAGTCAACAGATAAGAAGTGTTACAGCCTAGTTACAACCATTGTCTGAAGTCACAAATAAATAGTATTCTTATATAGTATTCAGCTTAGCTACACTTATAATTGTAAAATTGTTCCCTCTCCCGGTCTTCCATTAGCTAACTTCTTCCCCATTACTGGAATGGTCTATAAACTTCTAAGAAAGATAAGACTATGCGTCGAAATTTCTTTTGTGCGTTTTTTTTTTTCTTTTTTTTTTTTCTCTAGTCCCCTATAATTTGCCGGTCACTGTAAGGATGTTACATGTAACATCAAGCCGCACATCTGCGATGTTTGATGTACTATCCACAATGACCAAATAAGATTTATAGTTCATGTTTTCTTCCGATGACTTCTCGTGACATCTTTCTATAATATATATATATACTAGCTCTTCTTACTGCCTATAGGGGTAAATTGAACTCTTGTTGTTTCAATCATTGCATATTCTTTACACTTTACGATCCTTAGTTATCGCACAACTAGATTCTTCTTATCTTAGGTTGCAAAGAAAATTGAGAAACGATATTACCGAAACTACCGGCAAGAAAATTAGATAGAAATTATACACATAAAATGCTTGTCAAATTCACAAACGCCTTACTTTGTGACAATGCACAACTTATCCCAGGTGATCTTTGGGTTGACTTGAAATCTGGTAAGATTGTTTCCCCAAACCCAAGTGCTTCTCACGAAACAATCGATCTTCATGGTGCCGTCCTTTCTCCTGGTTTCTTGGATGTTCAAGTGAATGGTCTTTATGGACTTAACTTTTCTGACCTTAAGCTGACTCATCCGAAGGCTGTCAAGGAATTCAAGTCTCACTATGATGATGCTATGACAAAATACTTAACTACTGGTGTTACTTCTATTTGTCCTACTGTTACTTCCAATTTCCCTGAAGTTTACGAAAGTGTTTTACCAGTCCTTAAGCCTAGCAGATCTACTCATCAAACTGATTCATTGGGAGCTCATTTAGAAGGGCCATTCATTAACTTGAAGAAGAAAGGTTGTCATCCAGTGGAAACATTTGTTGATGCCCATGAAGGTCCACAAAAGATGCTTGAAGTTTATGGTGGAGAAGATAACCTTTTGGACAATGTTTGCATAGTTACCGCAGCTCCAGAAATCCCAGGTGTCTTAGAGGCAATTCCTGAACTTAAAAAGAGAAATATTACCTATTCTATTGGTCATACCACTGCTGAATACAAAACTGGTCTCAAGGCTATTGATCAAGGTTGTACCATGATCACTCATTTATACAACGCCATGCCACAACCACATCATAGAGATGCTGGTGTTGTTGGTCTCATTACATCTCCAGCGGCTGGCCCTGAGAAAACCCCATACTTTGGTCTTATTGCTGATGGTGTGCATGTGGATCCATCCATGGTTACAATTGCATACAAGGCTGCACCAGAAAAGTGTATGTTAGTTACAGATGCTATGCACTTGATTGGATTACCAGATGGTACTTACAAGTGGGATGCTCAAGAAATTGTGAAAACTGGTCCATCCTTGAAATTGAAAGGAACTGATACACTTGCTGGTGCTGCCACCACCTTAGATGCATGTGTAAGAAACTTGGTCCATTGGGCACAAGTCCCATTGGAGGTTGCTCTTGCATCTGTCACCAACATTCCAGCAAAGGCTATCAATGTTCAAGATCAAAAGGGGTTCTTGAACGTTGGCTGTGATGCTGATTTAGTTGTATTGGATTTGTTTGGTCACATCAAACAAGTTTACAAGTTGGGGGTTAGAGTAACTGAAAAAGAACAAGTTCGTGCTCAATTGTAATTGCATTATCATACATATCTACATAGGAATATAATACCATCATAAAGAAGTAAACATTGTAAAACTCTTTCAATAGACCATACACTGATTTATTTTTTTTTCTTCATCTTTTTTTTTTTTTGGCTTTTCCATGAAATATGCGCATAATATGCGCATTATAATGAAAACTGTAAATGGAACACAATCCGCACAGTAACATAAGAATCTTTTATACAACAAAAGGAACATAAGAATCTTTTATCCAACAAAGGGAACATTATAATGGTCTTATCGATCAGAAAGTCTGTTTCTATTACACATATTCTGCAAGTGCGTCACTATGCTACATCTGGTGACTATAGAAGGGAAAGACAAGCACAAATAGATCCCCATATAAAGGCAGGCTTACCCCCTTGGCCGAAATCGAAATTACCTTCACCAAAGGAACTTTTTGACTTTGATACCCTTAATGATATAAATTTTAAGAATGATATTAAGAATAAGTATCAGAAATATGTAAAGATATACCATCCGGATGTGTCACTGAAATTGGAAATAAAATTTGAGGGGAAAGTTTTAACTAAAGAAGAACTTAGACAAAGATTTGATCAAATTTCTAGTGCTTATGAGATCTTGAGAGATCCTGTGAAAAGATCAGCATATTGGAGATATGAGAATTCTAACTGGTCACAAGTACATCGCAACAATGCACGTCATAAGGCAGCCACAGGTGGTGGAACTGCTTATCAACTGAGAGCTACCTATGAAAGATATAGACAGGCCAGTAAGACGGCTGGATATGGATATCAAGATGACGAAGCATTCTGGACAGCAGGTTCTTGGGAAGATTATTATAGAATGAAACATAAACGTGAACCTCCTACCGCTGAAGAAATTGAAAAAAATAAATACAAGATATTAGCCGGAGTTATAGCTGTGGCCACCATTTCTACTGTACTTCAATATTTACGTGCAGTTAAAAAGACTGAAGAATTTCATGCAGAAACTGCTTATTTGAATAAGGAGGCCAATGCAGACTTGAAAGGAAGTAGAAATAATTATGAGTTTGGTACAGGGCAATTGGATCGTATGGAAAGGTTCTTAGTTCTGAGAAGATTTAATTTTTTTGATAGAGGTGATATGGATAAACATCAAGATATGAAGAATGAGCAAGATAAAATTATGAGGGGATTGCAGGCTGGTGTAAATTAATGGAATTATGTAACACAAATAAAATGAATATATGACACAATAAATGAAAGAAATCTAAAATATGTTAAGAATAGTTTATTAAGGTATCCTCTTATCGGGGTGCAAAAAACATTTCCGGTAATTTAAACTGTGAGCGATCAAAATTCTTGAGATTTCTCTCGAACATTAAAATTGTGACTTTTATTCTTGTTGAGTCATTGTAATACCACAAAGTAATCTTAAATAATAGACCACAACAGCCATTATGGATTTTATGAAACCAGAAACCGTGTTGCAGCTTCCCAACATTCGTCAAGCCTTAATTAGAATGGAAGACACCATTGTCTTTGATTTGATTGAAAGATCACAATTTTATTCTTCTCCATCAGTATATGAACCAAACAAGTATAATATTCCAAACTTTAATGGTTCCTTCTTGGATTGGTCCCTTTTACAAATGGAAAAGACCCATTCTCAAGTCCGTAGATATGAAGCTCCAGATGAAGTTCCATTTTTCCCCGATGAACTTTTACCTCCAATCTTACCCCCAGTGGAATACCCATCTGTATTGGCATCATACACTAAAGAGATCAATGTGAACAAGGAAATTTTGAACTTTTATGTCAATGAAATTGTCCCACAGATTTCTTGTAAGGCTGGCGATCAACAGGAAAACTTGGGTTCTGTTTCTGTTTGTGATATTGATACTTTACAAGCTTTATCTAGAAGAATTCATTTTGGTAAATTTGTGGCAGAAGCTAAATATCAAGCCGATAAGGAAGGTTACAAGAAATTGATTCTTGCTAAGGATATCAAGGGCATAGAAGAATCTATCACCAATTCTGCTGTGGAAGAAATGATTTTAGATAGATTGGTTGAAAAGGGGAAAACTTATGGTGTCGATCCATCCATGAGATATTCTCAAAACCCTCAATCTAAAGTTCAACCAGAAATAATTGCAAAGTTATACAAGGACTATGTTATTCCATTAACTAAGAAAGTTGAAGTGGATTACTTATTGAGAAGATTAGAAGATGAAGAGTAGACATTATATGTATACGTGATGATAGATATGTACTAAAGAAACATTGAATGTAGGGAAATATACATAGAACAATCTAACAGCCTTGTACACGAATAGTAAAGTGTGGCGGGGCGGCCCAAAAAAAAAAAAAAGCTTCCGCACACTGAACACTGAATAGTATTTGTGCAACCACCTTACACTCTATTTTAGATTAGTAATAATAAAAAGTTTTTGAACAACTTCTTTTGGAAACAGAAATTATATAGTATAGAGAAATGGATAATTTTGAAATTGTATTTGCAGTTCCATTGGAATGCAATGCCTGTGTGGAATCAGTATCAAATGTATTGAAACCATTGAGTGGTCTCGCCAAATATGACATTGATTTAGAGAAGAATCTTGTGACCACCACAGGATCAATTCCTCCTTCTGAGATCGTTAGAGCTATCCAAGAAACCGGTAAAGATGCTATAATACGTGGAACAGGAAAACCTAACTCAGCTGCTGTTTGTATCTTGGAATCGTTTGATCCTGCTGACGTCGAACAGCCAGTTAAAGGATTAGCTAGAATTGTGAGTGTATCCCCTTCTAATCTTTTCATTGATCTTACCGTAAATGGTCTTCCAAAGGGGACATATTACCCATCGATTCGTGTTTCAGGTAACTTGCTGGAAGGTGCCAAATCTACTGGTGATGTTTTCTATGCACTCGACCCAGTAGAAATCAACCAACCATCTAATTCTTCCACCACTATTAACTCACTTGGAGCAGGAACTGAATCTACAACTTCATATTTTGGACAAAGTTTCTTACGTGCAAATTTGGGAATTGATGAACTTATTGGTAGAAGTGTTATTTTATCAAAATTAAAGAATGAAATTAGTAATGATTCATTGTGTGGCGTTATCGCTAGAAGTGCAGGCGCTTGGGAAAATGACAAACAAGTTTGCAGTTGTACTGGAAAGACTGTTTGGCAAGAAAGAGTGGATGCCGTAGGAAAGGGATTACAAGTATAAGAAGTTTATGAATGATATAAAATATAATACAATATAAATGATAAAATAAAATGGGTATTTAAATGTAAGGCTAAATACTATCAGAGAAAATGTGCGTAATTGTGATATCGCTTTACAAAATTGGCGTAATTGTAATACCGCGAATAGTTTCATTTTAATCGCTTGAGTTTACATTATAGACGTTTCGATCCCGAATCACATCAAATTATATTGATCGTTTTCAATTCAACCAATTTCCCACCTGCCACCTCCTTTATATTACTTCCTTGAGAGAAGGAACTGACGAGTGCAGTTTAGTTTGACTTTTGTTCAGTACTGACGTCTGTTCCAATATGTCTCGTCAATACCTTTCGGTTAAATCCCGAATCGGTCAAATCATCAATGACCAGCTTGATCAAATTAAGTCCAAGAAAACGCTCAAGTTGAATAATTATGCATCGACTATTTCACTGCTCTCTTCGGACAATACTGCAGTTGTGCCGTCACTATCCGAGGTGGTGGAATGTATTCATGAGATTCTCTATTCGCATGAGCCCCCTCTTGAGTTAGAACGACTATCATTTCAAAGTAACAATATTTCAAGTCTTCCAAGTAATTTTCCAATCATTTCGATGAGTCTTAGGTATCTTGATCTTCACAATAATAACTTGACTGAGTTTCCTATTGAAATCTTGGACTTCAAAGGGTTGGAAATCCTTGATTTGTCTAATAATAGTATCTGGGCATTACCTCTGCAAGAATTAATTCAATTAGAAAATCTTCGAGCCTTGTCACTTAAAGAAAATAAATTGAAAGTTCTCCCAGCAGCGATTGGCCATTTACCAAACCTTAATGTATTAGAAATTTCTGGTAATCCATTAATCAAGCCACTGATGGAAACTATCAAATCATTTCAAAAACAAAACCCTGATTTAGATTGGGTTCAAGAATTAAAGAGTTATCTCCGTACAAATGCTACTCTGTTGGATAAAAAGCAAACAGATATTGCACAAGAACTGCTGCAATCACTCCCACAATATCCTCCCCATGCACCATTACCTGTATCACAACTGACATCCCAAATCCCAACTTCACTGTCGATTAAGAAGTCACAATCTATTGCGCGTCCAAATAGTCCATCGGAAACCCGTAGTAAATCTTCAAAGGCAGCAAGAAGAATGGGATTAATTATCAAGAAACCTGATGATAATGGTGCAGTTGTTGAACAACAAGAAACGAAGGAACCTTCTGGATTATTCAACTCGATAGATATTCTCAACACTCAACCTCCACAACCCATAACTGCATCGGCGGCCGAAACTACATTCGATCAATCCATAACCACTACACCTCCGCCACCCGCTAATAGTGTGCCTTCTATCACCCACATGTCCACTACGTCACCAAATGCCCCCACCATCACGAGACCCGGAAGTCGTAATAGAGCACGATCAAATACCCTTAAAGAAATTGATCGTATATTGGAAAAGAATGATATTGTCGATACTGAACATAAATCAGGAGCTTATTTTAGGAGACTTTCCACCTTACAAGAAGTTCCGATTGACGAAACAATTTCCTTCCAATCAAATATTTCTCGTCAAGTATTTGCTAAGTCGCCATCTTCAGCAATTGATGATGATGACCTTAAACAACAAGGTAAATCACAATCTCAAACTAATTTGCATTCACAAGCACAACTGCATTTACACCCCCAACATCATACACAACCACTGCATCATACTTTACACTCACATTCGGCGTCCCATTCTCTGCAGGTTCATTCTCGTACTGGGAGCTCTTCTTCGGGAAAATCCCCAGCAACAGCGACAGCAGCAACATCAGCAGCAGCAATAACCGCAACATCAGGACAATTGCAAAGTCCAGTAATTGCCGAATTATCACCTACAAAGCATTCCCAACAACCACTTAAAAGAGTTACGCACCACGACGCCACTACCATAATAAAAGTATCTAGAAAGGTTCTTTTCTCATTCAGTGAATTACATTCATCAATTCGTCGATTTACTGGATTTTGCGTGGACAAGAAAATCACCATCAAAATGGTCACATTGTTATACACCACCAAATCTAATATAGATTCACTTGTTGAAAATTTGGAATTAATGGAAGATAAGGGGGGAAATGTGGATCAAATTATGGTCTCATTACATAATAGTATAACTTCATTCAAATCAATTATGGCTGTTTTGAATGACAACTTTGCTAATTTCGTTATGAAGATTGATATTTGCTTCATCCGGATGTTATATTTGACTGTATATGGGTCATTTAATGAACTATTGAATGCTTATAAAGTTCTTGTGTCAGCTCCAAAGGTGACAGACCCCTTAAATTTCAACTCTGCTACAGCAAATGGCAGTAGTGTAGCAGGTCCAGGGCAATCATCATCATCGGTTTCATCTTCAGCTCCTGTACTGAATGGTATAAACACCAACCATTTAACTTTGGATCCTAAACATACAATTGGAAAACATCTGTTATCTATCAATACAGCTTTGGCAAACACAAACAATGCTGACCTGCTCCCAAGTCTGAATTCTGTCAATGTTCCTTCCACGTCTTCATCAGTATCGAATGCTGACACTGATTCACCAGACGTAAATGTAGATGAAAAGCTTTACAATGCTATTGATATCGCTACCTCCAATGCTCAAGTTGTATTTTTAGAATTAACTAAAGCAATTGGTAAGAGTGCAATCGCTAGTGCCAACAATCCTCAAATTGGACCTGCAGTGGCATCAAAGGTTAAAGAATTAACAAATGTTTGTATTACGTCCATGGATGTTTCCAAAAGGCTACAAACCAAATTAATTACAATTCGTAATAACCCATCATACACCACTAAAAGTTTATTTTGGGAAGATGTTAATTTATTTTTGAAGGCAATTATTCAAACTTTTTCATCAGTAAAGGCAGTCATGAAAGATTTACCAATTTTAAATGAAATCAGAGCATCTATGGCTACCCTTACCAAAGCTACAAAGGATGTTACTATATTGATTGAAGTTTCATCGTATAAATCAATGTCTACTGAAGGATCTAGCTCTGCAGTTTCTTCTCATCCGCCACTTTTGGCATCCATTCCTAGTGTTTCTAACATATTCACCCCATCTTTGGCATATCCCCCACAACAATTACCATCCCGTACTCAGTCTCTGAGTAATCTCTCTCAGCAGAATTCGGCAATTCCTGCACCAATGCGGACTCCACTCGTTGCTACATTAGGACCTGCTGCTCTGGTAATAATGCCAACCATCAGTGGTGAGGCTTCACCAATGGCTAGCCCTGGAATTGTGGGAGGCTCGTCTACTCCTCAAACCAGTGGTCAGTATTACGCTAAGAATGGTTTGAATCCCTTTGATGGGTTGATTATGGCTAATAAGGAGAGAGAAGAAACAAGAGAAAGATAACTATATAACGAAAACATAAGATTTTTTTTTGATATTTTATGATTTGTAACTTGATATACGTTAAAATTATAAGCTCACTTTATATTAAATTGTGTCACCCCCTAATTAAACTATCTAAAGCACACCAAGACAATTGTATATCATTTCGGCTCAAATGAGTTTTTCGTCCGATTTTTTTTTTTTTTTTTTTTTTTTTCCTTGTAACTCCGGGCATTGATTCCCGATAAACTATTATAGCCAATATGGAATTCAAATCCCCTCTTCTACATTTGTCTCTTTTGGAATATAGTTGAAAAGTACTTTGAATATAGATGACAATCGAACTTGAAGAACCCCGTTTAGAGGAAAACTCACAAGTGGCTAAGGACTTGTTTGGTGGTACCATTGGTGGGATCGCCCAAGTCCTTGTTGGTCAGCCGTTCGATACAGTTAAGGTGCGGTTACAGCTGGCTCCAGAAGGTACATACAATGGAGCTGGAGACGTTATTAAGCGTCTTATGGCTACCGAAGGTCCAAAGGGTTTTTACAAAGGTACCATTACCCCCTTGATCGGAGTTGGTGCTTGTGTATCTGTACAATTTTCAGTCAACGAAGCCATGAAGAGATATTATGATAAATCTCTCAATGGTAAGGAATTAGGTTTACCACAATATTTCGTGTGTGGTGCCACTGCTGGTTTCGCAAATGGTTTCCTTACTGGTCCAATCGAGCACATTCGTATTCGCTTACAAACTCAAACTGCTGAAACTAAGGCATTTGACGGACCAATTGATTGCGCCAAGAAGTTATACCGTGCTAATGGCCTTTTCAATGGGATTTACAAGGGTTTGTCCCCAACATTAGTTAGAGAATCCGTTGGTTTGGGTATATACTTTGCCACTTATGAAGCTCTTATTAAAAGAGAATTAGGAAAAGTCAAGAATATCACCAGAGATGATATCCCACCTTGGAAGTTGTGCTTATTTGGAGGTTTGTCTGGTTACACCCTCTGGATCGGAATTTACCCTATCGATGTGATTAAATCGAAGTTGCAGACCGACTCCTTAACTGCTCCAAAGTATAAGGGACCTATCGACGCCTTCAGAGACATCTGGGCTAGACAAGGGGTTAAAGGTTTCTATAGAGGATTTGTTCCAACCATTTTGAGAGCTGCACCAGCCAATGGTGCAACTTTCGCTGCGTTTGAATTAACAATGAGACTTATTAATTGATAGAATACTATAAAAAAAGGAGAAGATTTAGAGAAAGAAGCAGAATTAAAGTAAGAAGTGACATAATTAAATTATTAGCATCTATTATATTGTACGTTATTTAAATAATCATTGCATCGTATATCATTCTATTCCGTCTTATTATGATGGAGTCTCTCTGATAATCCATATCCTTCTGGATAAGGTTGATAATCTGACGAGGTACCAGACCGTGATCCTGCCACTACCAGATCTCCTGTTATGTATTCATCTTCCACTGGATAATCATCAGGCAGGATAATTTTTATGAACTCCATGAAATCCATAAGGAACTCCCCATTAAATTCATAATTATCAGTTCCTAAAAGCTCCCATTTCTCTGTCTCATTCACCGTATGATGATTTTGCTCTTGAGCTTCAACGTCCAATTCTGCCCCCTCTACTACTTCGCCCTTTTCTTGACGTTCTCGTAATAACTTCTGTTCTCTCATTCTCTTGTTAAAATCCTTATCGATTCTTAAATGTAAAAATGGAATCCAATCAATAAGGTATAAGAAGGCACAACTAAGTACAAATACATATACAGATGTGACAACTGATCCAAGAAGCTGGTAACAGATTTGTATCCAATGACCTTCAACCCAACCACCTTCTGATTCATATCGAGCAGTGGCGAATATACCGGTCATTATGGAGCCAATGATCCCTGCCACGCCATGGATGGCAAATATATCCAAGGCATCGTCAACATGCATATAATACTTGACTCTAGTTGATAAGTTTGTAAGTATAGTTCCAACTATACCAAATAGAAAAGCCTTCCAGAATTCTGAAGATGATGAAATGTAACCTCCTGATGGGGTAATAACTACCAACCCGGTCATTACACCTGAAGAAAATGAAATTAATGAAATCTTTCTTCTAGGATGGGTGTTTGGTCGAGAATGTGAATATTGATTTAAATTCACCCCCGTTGGAGACATAGTGGTGGTCACTGCAAGATTCCCATCAGGAATTACTTGTTGTTCTGGTATAACTTCACCTTCAAATGGAATGGCAGAAAAATAATAATCAATCATAGTCCATATTACTCCACTTACACAGGCACATAAAACGGTATTAACCGCTATATACCCTGATCGGTCCAGAAACTTATAATCACAACCAGTAACAAATCCAACCCAACCACAAAGTGAGAGAAATGTACCTAATAGAACCCATGCAGTGTTTGTATTCCTGTAATTATACAAGATCTTGGGGTTTCTAGGTCCCAAAATGTATGAATATGCCAAGGCAGTAAACCCACTAACAATGTGAATACAATTCCCTCCAGCAAAATCAAGAACTGGTAATCGGTCCTTTTGAGAAGATAGCCAACCACTTTGGTTCCAAAACCAATATGTTACAGGATTGTAAATCATACAAGACCAAAAGAAAAGAAATACTAACATCGGTATTATACGGCCTCTTTCAGCGATACATCCTGGAAATGTCAAGGCAACACAGATGGCCTTCATCAACCCGTTAAAGGCAAAATGATTTACCGACAGGATGGTTCCTCTAGGAGTCACATATAACGCATTCAGAGTGTCCCTCAAATGGCGCAAAACAACAAACTCCATAGAGCCTATGAATGCATTTTTGGCACTGGCATAACTCAACGAATAACTCCATATAAACCAATCAATAAAAACCAAAGGTGTGAGTAAGATTGGTAATCCAAGCATCGTCAAGGAGGATCTTCTTTGAGTTAACCCCCCATAAAATACAGCTATTCCAATGATGACTAGTGGGAGAAGCGAAGTACAGTACAACATAAACAAGGAGTCAACCACATTCTCAACGGTGTAAGTGGATGTCGCTAAAGTGGACATGTTGGCTCGCTTCTTATATTTTGATGGAGAAGAGCCACTATCACTATAATAGAGCGTCCAAATTTGTCGTTTAGATCACAAAAAGCAGTTCTCTCTTCCTTTTAGACCGTTAGATTGCCTCTTGATACCGGTTCAAATATTTTCAATCAGTAATCATTCATATATGAATGGAAAACAATATGCCAAAAAGAAATTGAAAAAAAAAAAGAATTAAAAAAACAAAAAAAAAAACACTGCGTAAATGAAACACGATAAACGTTGCAACATGCAGTGATGCGGCGATAGTTAAACCCAAATCAATAGCAATAAGTTTGGAAACAAACCTTGCAAAAGGTTGGTATGGTGAAGTTGCTCCGTACGGAAACAAGTCTATCGAATTCCCTTTTCAAGATGGCACAATTTATACAGGTTGCAAAAAATGGGTCTGTAGTTCCATTTTTATGGGTTGCAAGGTTGTAGCCGTTCTCAACCATACCTAACATCTCGCTTCTAGTGTATGAAAGTTGGAATGTAGAAGTATTCGAGGCAAATGAATGGTTTGTATTACCAGTGTATACAATCAAGGGTGGTGTATAGTTGGGGTAATAGTACTCAGGTGACGATGTCTTTGATATTCCATTCACAGTGGGGTAATCCTTCGCTAGATCACATCCAAAGAAAATTGGCTTTTTATTTAATCCTTTATCAACAAATTCTTCGCAACTAGGAACAAAGGGGAATATCGCCTTGTTTATAGTTGAATTGAGTTGTTTATTCAGATAGAATGGAACTTCTCTCCTATTATTATGATACTGTTGACCTATTAGAACTAGACTTGTTCCATTGGGGAAATTTAGAAAGTCCCCAGACATATCAAAGGCAAATATTACATCAGTGGGTCTTGAGGGTTGTAGAAAGGGATGTAATGGGATATTCTGTCCATCTTCACCCCCATCAGTAAGGTAAATGTTTCTTTGAGTCAGTAAAGTTCCTTTCATTCCATTCGACAAGCCAAAAAATGGGTTTGGTGATATCAATGCATAATCTGGGTGATCTTGTGGTTTCTGGAGTGATTTCTCATTCATTGGGCCAAGACCAAATACTTTTAGTATGGTTGAAAATGCATTTAGTGTGGTCAGTCTAGTTTCAATGACATTATCATATAAGTAAACAATAGCATTATTGAACATTGAAGATGATGTGCCGGTTAAAAACCCCAAGTTATCATATCCGGAAATACACAGTGTATTAGATATCGGGATGCCATTTCTTAGTTTAGTTCCCAAATATTTGATATCTACAAAAGCATTCAAATATGAATTCCAAGATCCAAACTCGTATGGATTAATTTCAAAAGTATGTGAATAATTGGGTGATGAATGGGTTTGGGGGACCGTTTCAACTGCACAAATTATAGGGAATGGCTGTTCGAAATTTTTAAACGAAGGGAGAGTTGATGCAGATGAAATAGTTACTCCTGGTGACCTTACATTTAGGGGAAATATTCTTCGTGCAAGTGCCCTGCCCCAATAATCTGTAATTGAAAGGGGAAACCCTGATTTTTTCTTGGATTCAATCTCAACGTGTATATCTTTATAAAACGATATAACTTTTCTCCAAGATGAGCTTATGGTGGTAATCAGATTTGTTCTATCGGGAATGGGTTTCTTGTAGAAAATTGGTCGTAATAGATTTTCTAAAATCCCAGGTTTCCTATCATCTGTGGAATCAGAACTTTTCTGAAAACTAAGTACATTTAGTAATGTTTGTACAATACCAAGAGTTGGCTTCTTAGTGGTAGAGTTGGTTTGAAGTATATTTTGAGAAGGTAATGATTCCAAGTTGAAGCTTGGCACACCTTCAAGTAAAGGTTCAGAGGTAACCCATCCAGAATCTTCTTCGTGGACAACTATAGACATTGGTTTAAAATCGCTGATGAGACTACTTGCCACTAACCACGAGCCCCCGGAAATTCCTGCAATGTAATTTGTGGCCTGTAACAACCCACCAAGATGGTGCATTTGGGTAGAGTTGGGTGATCTTTCATCATATGCAAATAATACACCAGCACCGGTTAACATTGATCTATATCCTCCGCCAGAAAATGATAAAGATATATTGATCCTTTCAATAGAAATGGCTTGAGAATCGAAGCCTGGGATTCTATTTCGTGATAACAATTCCGCAAGGGCTTTGGAGGTTTTCGCTCTCCGGCCGGTAATATATGCCCTCTCCTTGTCGCCTAAAGTCTAAATACTTGTTAGTGTTTTGTGCCAGAATTCACTATGAGCTACAAGGTTGTACTTACTTTATTTGCAATTCTAACTACCGGTGTGGTTGGACATTGTACTTTAAATGGAGAGTATGAAGTCCTCCATATACTTTGATCTCTGGCAATTACTACAGATAAGTTTTTCGTCATAAATTGATAAGAACCGGTATGCTTTGATTCGATGAACAGTTTGACCAGTGAGTTCTGTGGTATCCCATAGAGAGTTTTGAGTCTTGAATATTGCCCTGTGGCATTGAACGTCAATACAAATGGAAGCGATAGTACTAACAAAACTACACTTGTAAATCTTGACATCGTGTAAGTATAGAGAATAAAAGTATTAGTATTCAAAAGCTGTCCATTTATGGGCTTCACCAACTTTTGCAACCAGCTAGGATCGCACACAAACAAAAAATAAAAAATCAGAAAAAATTAAAATCTACAATGTTCTTTAAAATAAATCTATAAGATTGAATATAGAAATAGACAACTAAACTAGAAAAAACACATATTATATATAATTCAGATTTCGAGAAATCAGAAGAATGACGGTATATTCTAAGCTGGCTTAGAACTCTTCATCAGAAGAGACGTAAGCATCACCCAATTCCTTCTTCTTCTTCATTCTTTCCTTCTTCTTCTTTCTCAACTCAGCGGAAGATAACTTAACCTTCTTCTTAGCAGAGGCAATCTTGTTACCCATAGCATCGAACTTGTCTTCTTCGTCTTCCTTCTTTTCCAATCTAGGACCGGCACCTTGACCTTGGACCCAGTTGTGACCAGATGGAGTCATCTTACCGTCCAAGACAGCCCAGACTTCTTCAGTCAAATCCTTGGTGAATTCGGCGGAGTGAGTAATGATAACAACACCACCTTCGAAGGCCTTGATAGCCTTGGACAAAGCTCCCAAGGAGTCACGATCCAAATAGTTAGTTGGTTCATCCAAGACGATCAAATGTGGTCTTTGCCAAGTACAAGCAGCCAAGACCAACTTAACCTTTTGACCACCGGACAAACCTCTGATTCTGGAGTGAGAAACTAATTCAGCTTCCAAACCCAACATAGCACAGTGTTCTTCGATTTCCTTTCTAGTCAAAGGTCTGAATTGACCAGAAGCCAAAGCTTCCTTCATGTCAACTTCGGCAACCAACTTAGAGTGGGTTTCCATCAATTCACCTCTTGGCAACCAAGTGTTGTCAACAGACATCATTGGGACCCATCTTTCAGTCTTCATACCAATGTTGTCACCCAACATCCAAGAACATTCGTATTCGTAAGAGTTCTTGAACTTTCTTCTGGCGTGAATACCTTGGATTCTTCTTGGAGTACCTTCAACCTTGAAAATCTTGTTCATAGAGTTTTCATCGTTTTCGTTGATTTGTCTAGAAGCTCTGTCCATGGTTTCTCTATCTTCACCAGTGTGGAATCTCCATTGAATGTATTCAGATGGAGTACTGTCCAAATGGTTATCAATGTGAGCGAAAGCATGTTGCTTAATGTAAGCAATACGACAGTTTTCGTGAACGTAAACGTCACCAGTGGTTGGTAACAATTCACCGGTCAAGACATTGATCAAGGTGGACTTACCGGCACCGTTAGGACCAATGACGGCAATTCTAGAAGACAAAGAACATTGGAAGTTAATGTCTCTAATTTGAGGCTTGGTGGTACCTGGGTATTGGAAAGTCATGTTGTTAACCTTGACAATAGCCTTTTGCTTGGTCTTAACACCTTCCAAGAAACCTGGTTCTGGGAACTTGAATTCCAAGTCGGAGGCTCCTAATTCGTAGTAAGATTGAGCAGATGGACACTTCTTGACGAATTCAGACAAGTTACCCTTGTACTTTCTCAACTTGAAACCTTCGTAATGGATAATGTATTGGGTAACATTGTCCAAGAAACCGGAATCGTGGGAAACAATAATGGAAGTAATACCACAAGTGTTCAAGTAGTTGACCAACCAAGCGACGTTAACGGTATCCAAATGGTTAGTTGGTTCATCCAACAACAAAATGTCAGCGTTCTTCAAGACGGCACGGGCCAAGGCCAACTTCATCTTCCAACCACCAGAAAGGGATTGAATTGGCATGTTGATCATTTCTTCAGTGAAAGCGAATTCTCTCAACTTTTCTTCGACAACTTCCTTAGTCAAACCAACTTCACCATCTTCAATGACGAATTGGGAGACAGTGGTGTCAGCGTGAGTACCATCAATGTCGTGTTCGACGTAGACGGTCTTACATTCTTGTTGGGTTGGGAAACCTTCGACTTGACCGTTAGCAATAGCTCTCATCAAGGTAGACTTACCGGCACCGTTAGGGCCACAAAGACCATATCTTCTGTTTCTCTTCAATCTGAATTGAGTCTTGTTCAACAAGATCTTAGCACCGTAGGCCAAGGAGAACTCACAGTTACACAAGTCTTCACCTTCATCTTCTTCATCTTCGAAAGAAGGTGGTTCAGGAATGTTGTCAATAGCTCTCTTTCTGAATTCTTCAATGATTTCCTTAGCTTCCTTTTCGTGCAAGAAAATGGTAGCGAATGGCAAAACGTTCTTGATCCAGACATCTGGGTGAATCAAACGTTCATCAATCAAATCACCAGCAATACCGGCAATGTAGGTCAAAGCAACGTCGAATCTCTTGGCAATTTGCTTACCTTCCAACAATTGGGTGAATTCGTTAAGGGTAACTGGAATGTCACCAGCAGTGGAAACTTCTGGAATAACATCATCATCACCAACAGCACCAACTCTCTTCAAGGTGGTAAGAGCTCTCAAGGTAACTTCTCTAGCTTCTGGGTCAGCAATAGTGGCAACGTTACCCTTCAAAGCTGGCAACAACTTGTCCATGAAAGGAGCAACAACTTGTGGGTCATCGACCAACTTACACATGTTGTCAACAATAACAGCAGCCTTACGCTTGATGGAAGTTTCACGTTCAGCAAGACCTCTGGACAACAATGGAGCCATAATGGACAAAGTTGCCATGGTAACTTCGGAAACGAAGGTGGTGGCACCCAAGATGTGGACGGTTTCTGGAACTTCAGTTGGCTTAGCAATACATTCAATCAACTTTGGAATAAACTTTTCGATATCCTTGTTGTCAATGGTTTCAGTAGACTTAGTCATGGTCTTGGTGGCGGCTTCCTTGACTTCCTTCTTGGTGTCCCACATAGCTTCGGAAAGAACTGGGATCAATTCAGGCATTCTCAAGGCAATTGGACCCTTAGCGGTGTCAACCAATTGGGAGATAGCAGCCAAAATGGCAACCTTTTCGGTCCACTTGTTAGAGGTGGAAAGGTTTTCCAACAACTTTGGCAAGATAACCTTGACAGAGGTTGGGGTGATGGCAGTGGCAATGGCCAAAAGAGCAGCGGCAGCAGCAGCTTGAACTTCCTTGTTCTTGTCACCAGCCTTGACAGAGACATCTTGGACCAAGTCAACAATGAATGGTTCAACAGATGGAGACAAGTCGTTAGCAGAAGCAATGTGAGTGTAAGCAATCAAAGCAGCAATAGCGACTTCAGTGTCCTTCTTGTTGTTGATTTGAGTCTTCAAGTCAGCGAAAAATTCAGCTGGAACATCATGTTCAACGATAGACGAGTTCAAGAAAGAAGCAACGTTAGAAGCGGCTTCTTCCTTGTCATCGGCGACCTGCAACTTGCTCAACAACTGAGAAAGAACCTCAGTGGAGTACTTGGATTCAGCAGCAGACATGGTTTTAATATGTGCGTTGGTAACAAACAAAAAAAAAGAGAAAATCCAAAGAAAAAATTTCGAGAGCGAACATAATTTAATATATATCAAAGGAAAATTTTTTTAGCTCATCAGGTATGGTGTGCATGTAGCACTTTATGCGTAAAAGTGGGTACGTTTTCGCAGTGCACCGTACTTGATACCTACTAGAAACGTTTCTTCCTGAGTAATTTTCAGTCTAGTGATACCATATGATTACCCTTGTTAAAAGTTTTATTCTTTTTTTTTTGATACGTAGATGTTTTTTTTTTTTTTTATTTTTTTTTTTGGCTTTCTAACTGTAACAGATTTACTGACGTATGGATATGATTCATTATCTACAAATGGTAAGAGAGTCAATTGAGGTCTAAGTAAAGAATAAAAGTTGGCAATTGCATTTGTATGTTCGTACAAATGTTAACCAATTGGGATTAAAAGCTTTTCGGGAACATGTGTGTTTCCAATTGCTCAAACTAACAATGATAGGGTAACCCATTGATTTAGGTGCTCTTAATTTATTATTACTTTTTATTTTTTTTTAATAAAAAGAAAAATTTGCCTCTAGGGTTTCTTTTTTCTTTTTTTTTTTTTTTTTAGTTGTTCGGTTTTTCTTCACTTTTTAGTTGCCGTTTTTGCCTCCTTGCTCTACTGCATGTAATCCGGTTCAATTTTGTAGGTTTTTGAATAATTATTCAATTTAGGTTTAATTTTCCATTTGGATGTCATATTTGTCTGCAGTCCGTGCAACCAGAAGTTCAACTTAACAATAAAAGAGTAGTTGGAGATATTAAATATTAAGTCTAGAAAATAATATGGTTTTTGTTAGTAGATAAGGAAAATAATAACAATTCAAAGGAAATTTCAAAATTTAAAGAAATTACAAATAATTTTGATTAAATTGATTATATATTCTTTTAGAATCATTCTCTTATATGTAAAGTTTATCTATTGTTTGTCTTGTTTTATTGTTCATCCACTAGGAAATATCAATATGAGTTTACTTCATGATCTCCAGTGTTTTTTGTTTGATTTAAAGTTTATACCTCTTTTATGGCCTGGACCCCACCTCTTTTTAAAGGCTTGCCTCCTTGGCCACCGTCTACAACGTCATTCTTATCGTTTCCAACTACTGGGGCTTCATTGGCAATGCCTCCCTTTGGAGCTTCAGCTACACCCATTCCAATTTCTCCCTTGGATCCTTGAGCCAAATTTCCCGCTAAGCCTACTTTGTCGGCCTCCTTGTCAGCATCCTTGGCTGATATGACCATTTTATCCAAGTTTATAGAAGCATCTGGTTTCACGACGGTGTATACTGGATCTGGTTGGGTCTTAATATCTTGAGATATTAAGTACATGCATGTTCCGAAAAGAAAAATCAACACAATATACCCCAAGACTTTCCTTCTTGGAGTACTGAAAAACAGTTGTGGCGCCTTATTATAAGGCGAGTTCTTCTTCATGGCAGTTGGCTTCATATAGTATGGCCTTGGAAGACCCTGGTTCTTGTAACTTCCTTGCATATTCAAATGTAATGAACTTGTTTCAACTATGTGCCAGATATCAAAAAATTAATTGTTTTCCAACGTGTATGCAATAGATTGTGGATTTCTTTTTTCTTTGTGGCTAATTGTAAGTGAGGATATGTGAATCGTTCAACTTACAAGTTCACACTGGTTGGTGTTGTTTCTGAAAATTAATATTTTTGTATACTTCAAAACACTTTGGCATTAGACCGCCTTGGGCGCCTGTTTTATTTTTTTTTTATTTTATGTTTTTGGTGTATGTGTGGACAATATACAGGCATGATCTCCACCTTTTAAAAATATCCTGGAGAAACGATGAAACTGGCGAGATTAAACGGAGATAATTCTATGAACATCTTGAAATTTAATTGGAGGTTATGCATGTATATTAGGTAATGAATCTGAGAGGTTTTATATGTGTGTACGTATGTATAAATTCTTAATTATTCCATTGTCCTTTCAATTCACCAATTTTTGACTTTGTGTACCTTTACCTGGTATCTTATTCCGAGATCTCCGATCTTAAAAAGAAATACATAGATTTGAAGTATTTAAATCCATTGAGAACATTTCAAGTATGATTGATCATGTTTACGACATCATTTAATTAGATTGTATGGATTTATTGTATAGAATGAAAAAAAAAATTGTAACTCTTTATAATTTTAATAAAATATATTTAATGGATACTTTGAATAAGAATAATAATATATTTCTTTCTAATTTAATGTAAATCTTTGATAAAATGTTTCCAGAGAATGACCAAAAAAAACAAGCACCTCGTATTAACAATAGGAAGAAATAAAGGACGTATAGATCCTGATATAGCTACTTATTTTTTTATACAAATATAACACAACGTTTATATCTGTTTGTGTTTTAAAACTATTTTGTACAAATAGAGAGGCCATATTAATTTGAGATTTTGCACCCAATTCTCTCTAATCCCAATTCATTTTACCAGATATCTACAAAAATATTTAACAAAGAATGAAATCAATCTCTTTTTTATTCCTTCTTACATTGGTGACTGCAACACCTCCTGCTTGTTTCTTAAGTTGTATTAATGAAGTAGCTCATACTTGTCCAAGAGAACATATAGATATATATACTCTTTGTGTCAAAAGAGATTCAGTAATTGGTTGTTTGGTTGACATCTGTCCATATGGGAACTTTGAATCGGCAAGAGATCATTTCCTAGGAACTTGTTTAGAACATATCCATGATAAACCATCGAAGCCAGATTTTATATCGTCTTTACCACCACAACATACTGAAATTATTGATCATTCTAAAATTACTTTGCAACCAACTAAAATATTACAAATCCCAGCAGAGATTACCGTAATTCCAAATAAAAGATTGAAAATTGTTAGAAATTCAAAGAATTCTCCATCAGAGAATCCTCAAGTTATTTATGATCTGTCTCATGGAAGATCCAGAAATGCTCCTCCTCCCGCACCAGGCAGAAATATTATTAAAGAATCATCTTATCTGGAAATTGAAAGGAAAGAATCTGCTTTCAACTCTAATAAGAAATTATATAGAAAATAAAACATATAAAATGATTATGTCAGAGAATTACTTTAAGCCCGTTTAGTAGCTCTCAAAACTTTGTGTACAGATTCTTTAGGAATACTAACCAATCCAAGTTCTCTTTTATGCTCTGACCCATTCAAAAGATCCTTAGATGTTTCCCAAACATCTCCTAATAAGAGGTTTCCAAATGGATCAATTGCCGTCAAAACACCATCAAGGGTTCTGGTGTTCTTTAATTGAACCTTGAGGGTAGTGCCAATAAAGACTGATGGATGTGGCGGGGTCCCTGAATCACTCATACCGCTGATTGAATGATCTGTAGCTATATGGAGTCTCTGGGGTGTAGAGATTTGTTTCAAAAATTGGTTTTATTCAATCTTAATTATTTTTTGACTTTTTTTTTTTTGAAATTTTAACCATAAAAGTAGACATAATTACCTCATTTACCCGGCCACGCGTACTATAAAAGAGTGAAAAGTTGTTGGAATTCTTAAAAGTTTCTTACACTTTTTTATTAACATCAATCGCATATTCACTCTCTACAAAAAGTTTGTTGATATTTTCTATATATCAGCTGATGGGGTATTAACCAGTGAATGAAAGCGTATAAAAACCTTTATGGAGCACGTTTCTGGGCGCCTGATGTTGACACCTTCATGGAACATTGGGAATCAGTTGTGACTAAATCTTTTTTTTTTTTAATAATTATGGATGTAGATTGTAAAACAATACCACTTCTTCTTTATACTCTTGATTTATTTTGTAGGAATTAAACCATATTAAATATAATATTTTTATTTCGGCATGTTCATTATTTGACATTTGTTTGACAAAATCATTTCTATGCATGAAAAAGGGTGAATATGTATAAACGTTTTGACATATTTTTCTTTCCTCAACTCCACTATTTTTGATCTTCATAAGAATGGATAAAACCACTCAAATTGAGGAACTTGAAACGCTTTATAATGAGTATAAACCATTTTTCCCTTCTTGTGATTTACATTTGAATTCTACAAAGAATACGAATCAAGTCCCTGGATCAAATAATACAATCTATGATAAATTATTACAAAAGAAACTTAATAATTATATACAAATAATAATAAAGGAAGGTGAAACAATCCAAGTATCAGTCGATATTAAAGGTTGGTATGTTTTAGACAAACCTCAAGGTCATTATGAAACTTTTGAAGCATTATTACTGGAAATTTCCCCTGGGTTTAGAGATACATTTGGGAACTCATTAGCTATGAAATTAATGCAATTGCAGGACAATTAATACACATATATAGATATATATACATGCTTACTATGATTTTAATTCTTATTCGTTCTTTATTATGTATATGTACAGGGTTATATATATGTGATCTATTTCTTTCTAAGAGTAGCTTCCAAATCTCCCACATCAAGTCTTGTGTTTCTAATGTAGTAATGCTTGGCTCTAGAAAGATATTTCTTTGGTTGAGAAATCAACTCAATATTCTTGATCTTTGGGTTAAATACTGGGATTCTAACTTCACATCCTAACTTTGTAATTTTATTTCTTAATAAAATGTTACTGTCTGTGAAACTTCTCTTAATGGCAATCACTTGTCCCAAAACAGTGGATCTGTCGGTATAAGTGACTCTGATAACATCACCGGAACGCAAACGGGAGCTGCTATCCTTTGCGATTAAAGCTCTTCTTTTTCCAGTAGGGTCGAGCTTGGCATATAACTCCTTATGCAAAAACGACAATGCCAGTTCACCGTCTCTCTTAGGAGGTAATGGTTCATATACTGTAGGAACAGAACCGTTCTTGAATGGGATGAAGGTTCTGACAGACTGAAGGCTCATTCTAGCCGGCACAAGGCCCACTTTGGTAAGTCCAAACATAGTCTAATTTTGGTTATAGATTGACAAAGTTCACCTAACCTTGTTGATCATTTTCAAAATTTTCAACTTTTTTGCGAACACTCCAAAGAGGAAAAAAAATATTAAAAATCTATACACTCTAGATGCTTACATGCAGGCAACCCACATAGCCAATATAACCAGTAGGTTCAGCTCTTTAGCCTACAACACTTCATGCTTTTTTTCTTTTTTTTTTTTTGGTTTATAATAATTAATTGAATAGTTGATCAATCTATTCTCAACAATAATCTAATGTACATATGAATAATGAGTAGATTAGAAACGAGCACGTCTCTTTCTACCAGTAAATTTGGAATCTTGTGCAACCTTCTTACCTCTTCTCTTCATGGTTTCCTTCTTTCTAGCAATGAAATCCTTCTTTGATTCAAACTTCTTGGAAAGTTTCTTATTAACCTTTTTAACCTGTTCTGGAGCATCCATTTCAGCACCTGCCAAATTAATGTTTCTTTCAGCTTGACCAGCAGTAAGAACCATGTAATACTTCTTATGTCTCTTAGATTCTGGATCATCGATGATCAACCCACCACCAAAGCCGGCAACTTTGGCAGCTCCTAAAAGTGATTCAGTTTGAGCATCGTTCATGGGGTAAAATTGTGCAACAAATTTCCCTCCTCTTTTCAATGATGCATATAAAGAGTTGAAGAAACGTAACATTCTCTTCTTAGGATCAACATTGGCAGTATCAGCGTTACATAACCATTGAATGGCAGAGATAGAAATAGCTGCATCGAAAGTACCAGCTCTGAAATGAACTCCATTACCCATATCACTAAGGAATAAATCTCCTTCTACATCACGATCCAATCCAGTTGCCAACATACTTGGTGAAATATCCATACCAAGCCAGTTATATCCTTCTTCAGTCAAGATTTCTCCAGACAATCCTGAACCACATCCAAGGTCTAGTATAAAGTGTGGTGCTTCCTTTTCCAAGTTTAAGAGTTCTAATGCTCTCAAGGTCATCTTAGCTTGAATATGCTGCACACGAGTGGAGGCAGTATACTTGAACGACTCTGAGTCATTGTAGAACACTTCTGGAGGTGCAAGTTGTTCAGGTCTCGACATTTTTACTACTACTTTTCCCTAATATATGAGTTGTGATGGGATCTTTCCTTCTTCTAAAAGAAAAAAATTGAAATCCAAAAAAGATCAAAAAAAAAAAAAAAAAAAAAATACATTGATGTAAATCATGATGTACTGCATCTAACACGATGAGTAGTATGGGTGCAAAGATATCAACATATTTACAAGTTGTAATACAGAGTATTTCTAATCATTTATCATTTATATATATATATATACATCCATTGTAATTCAATTCTTTAATCTATTTTATTTTCCGTTTTCTTATTTTTTTTTTTTTATTTTAGTTTTGTTCACTTTACTTTTTTAAAAGATTAAGTAAAGGGTGCAAATAATTGCAGGACCTGAAATAAACCCAAACCAACATATAACATTTCCTAAAACCTTCTTATCTCTCATATATTTTGTTCTACTCATCATAATCAAGGGGATTTGAGACATTTGTAAAAGTAAGAGATATCCTCTTAATCGATTGAAAATCACATACATGACAAATTCATGTACCAAACTTGAAATAATAAATGTCATCAAGGAAGCTTGATATTTATTCAATTCTAAAGTGCTCACAGAAGAATGATACACATGTCTAAGCAAGAACTTATGGACTGGTCTATTCCAAATTCTAGCAAATTCTGACCAATCAGTGCAAGACCACCATGGACCATAAAAGTCACGATCAGCAAATCTACTCAATTCAGCAATATCATTCAAAATAGCATCCCAAATCAAGAAAAATGTGAAAAGATATTCCATTAAAAATGGAGGGATCATATCTAATAAGATAAAGAAAAATGCTATTAATCTTTCATTTGCTGGTAATTGTCTAGCAGCACTAGCTCTAACCACAAGTGGATACATTGAGTTTTGTGCCACTAAAATCATTAAAAAGATGATTCCAAATACTCCAGCAGTTTTCTCAAACACATATGACCATCTAATACGTTTTGTTCTAGTAAAATTTAATGTATAAACCACAGTAGGGTACATTGAGAATTCAAAGAAATTATAAAGATTAATATTTGAAGGGAAATGAATTTTTTTAGATAATGCTTCTTGATCAATATTAGCATGAACTTGTGCAGCATGTGTAAGAACTGCTCTAGATTGACATTCTAATTCAAATTCACAAAATGTAACACTATCATTCAATGTTTTACGAACATTTTCTTCTTTAAATTTCCCTGGTAATGTAACTGGTTTTACACCATTTAATTTTTCCAAAAAAGATTTGGAAAATTCTAATTCATCAAGAATATTCCAAAGATATCCATTATAAAATCCATAAGAATGCATTTTCATAAGAAATACAAATCCATGAAGACATAAAAACACCTTGGCAATCCAGGGGAAATCTTGATAGGAGGCAAAATGTGACCAAAAGACCAAATGAACAAATTCAAATAAACAATGTAATTTTATCCCACTAGATTTCCATCGAATATATTTCTTAAGACATAAAACTTGAATGAAATATGCACCATAAGAAGTTATATACATGGCAATATCAGTTAATCCAACCTTAAATAAATCTTTTCTTAGTATAGAAATAACTTGTAATTGAGCAAATGGGATTGAATTATCAAAATATGCATGGGCCATACTAGAAAGCATTAAAAAGGCAGTTCCTAACCAGAATAAGACATAGATACCGAAAAATTCAGAGTTTTTAAAATAATCTGCATCAAATATAGTTGATGATTGTGAGAAAAATTCTATATCACCAAACTTTGATCTAAAATTATGAAGGATTTCATTTTTTTCAGTTGGTTTGACTTCAGTTAATGGGTCCACTTCTTCTACTTCAATGCTTGGTTTCTTAGCCTTTCGATTCTTCTTCATTCGATGATTTCCAAAACTACGATCAATTTCAGTTATTGAAGCTTCAAATTGATTATGAAGAATCTTATCAAGATTGCTAATTGTTTCTTTGACATCTTCAGGTGCTAATCCATTTGCTTCTTCCGCATTTAAACCTTTCTGAGATTTCTTCCTACTTTTAGAGCGTACAGTACCACCAAGGGGCAGCTTTAACTCGGGTTTTGGAGCACTGCTCAAATGGTCATCAGAGTCCAGAGTAGACAGAGCATCCCTACTCTCAAGCAATGTTCTATAATCATAATCGCCATCTAGTACAAGGGATTTCCGTTTCCCTTCATTTCGATGAGTTATCAAGGATAGATTTTGTTCTGTATTTAATCGTTTCATTGATATCCTTTTATTTCTCTATTCAAATAATTGGAAAATTTACAATAAAAAAGATAGTCTAACAATCTCATCAGTTGATACCTTGGTGACAATTAGCTTATCTTTATATATGGGGTACATGCAGGAAGGCACCGCAATTGTAAGGAGGGGGGGGGGCCGAGTTACAAAATGATGTCACTAAAGGCAATGAATGAGTAACCCGAAATATCCGGGATATAAACCGAAATACCCCTCATATATTACAAATGTACACTAGAAATAGATAATATACGTTTATTTTGTCTATTTACAAGTGGAATGTTTTAAAAATTAATGAAATTTGTATGCATAAATGTGGTTATTTAATGCCACACATGGGTAGGTGAGAATGAAAACTGATCGTCTTTCACACTAAAAGTTTTGTGTTTGTTTTTCTGTGATTTCGCACTCATTACCTTAACGATAAACTTGTTCAAAAGGTCTAGTGTCATTAAAACATGATTGCCAAACAGTATCAACCACTCTTTGTGCTTCTTCCGGGCCAGAACAATTAGGGTTGGCTTGCACCGAGAGCACAGCTCTTCTTCTTACGCAAGTTTGGAATTTACTTCCGAAATTTCCTAACCCAGTTTTCTTGATTTCATTAAATATTCTACATTCTCCACTAAGCATGGAAGCTCTTATCTCTGTACATGCATGATGTTTAAGGTTTGTAAGATCTACTTTGAATTTCAAGTAGTCATACGCATGTACCAACTCATGGGCAAGAATATCTTCAAGTTGCCACTTGTTCCGGATCCAATTTGAACAAAGTAAAATCCCCATTTCTGGATGGAATCCACCACCTTTAGTATCGTCACATACATCACAATTAATGTTGGTGACATTAAGATTACCTCCAAGTTTTCTAACATGATCCATCATGAAGATAACGGTGGGGGAATATTGTAACATCCAATCTCTACCTTCTACACAGCTCTTACACATATCTGGTAAATTCTTTGCTGTATAATCATGTTCATATTGTTTCTGTTCTTGTTCATTAAGTCCTAAACCAGTTCTATAGGCCAAGGAACGTCTCCACCATTCAAAGCCAGTAAGTTTTTCTGGCAGTGATGTGGATAACTCCGATGGTTTATGTTGACTATCGTCAGAAGAAATGGCCATTTTGCAAGGTGGAGAGATGTGGAGAGAGAGTGTGTCTATTCAGTGAGGAACGATTTCTACAACTGTTCGATAATACTTCAGTTCAATTTTGTGTTATTTCAAAATTCATTGATGAGCTTTTTTTTATTTTTTTTTTGAATTTGATGTGCAGGGCAAATCAATGAGTATACCAAAAGAAATAGGACATATGTTTTTCTTTTTTATTTAATAGAACAAAGTTAAAAGATGGTAGCCAATATTTGGGTTGCAGCTGCTGATAATGAAGTTGAAATAGTGAAAAAGCACCTTGATGCTGGATTTAGTGGGAATTCAAAGGATCCAAATGGATATACTCCAATACATGCTGCCGCATCTTATGGTCATTTAGAACTTTTAAAGCTTTTAATATCCAAGGGAGGTGACATTAACATACAAGATAATGAGGGAGACACTCCATTACACCACGTGGAAGAGCTCCGGGTGGCCAAGACCATGGTGGAAGAATTAGGAGCCGATTGGAAAATCAAGAACAATGATAATCAAACTCCTGCTGAGTACATAGAAGAGGAAGATGAGTTCCCAGAATTATCACAATATTTACGTTCCTTGGCTCATGACAAGCCAGAAGTTGGATCCTCCTCTTCTGTTGACGCTGACTTCCTTGCATCATTGCCATCACCAGGTACCGTTGATGGACACCAAATCAGATATACCATGGAATCTGAACCACAAGGTGAAGAAATTGGAATTAATATTATGGGTGATGAAGAAAAGAGAAAGAAGATTGAAGAAATTTTGAACAGTGAAAACCCTGAAGAAGGTTTAAGAGAGTTGATTCTGAATGCCGTTGCTGATGGTATGGCTCAATACAACGCAGGTGAATCCAAGTCTGCCGAGCCAGAAGAAAAGAAGAGAAGAAAGTAGGTAAGAAGCTAAGAAGTTGGTCAGACCACTTGTGGGGGTGCTACCACTAGCATCATTTAGATATAGAGATTGTAATGATAATAATGTAATTACTAAACAGAGTTTTGAAAAAATGCTGTAGCAAGAAAGATAACAAAAAGATAGCAAAAAGATAACAAAAAAGTCTTTCAATTTCTATAATTACATATATACATATTGATACATTCCACTTACTATTTTAAAGAGAATACTTCACTCACTTACTCCATAATAATTTTATATCTCTCTATTGTGGATACTTATCATGCAACAGTCGTGCCCCGCCGGAAATTCCAATCTCGACATTTTGCGTCCAAGAAAAATGGACCAACGATTAACGACTACCACTTTTTATTAACAAAGTTAAAGATAAGCTATGATTGTTGAATTGATTGAAAAGTTGGGACTCTCGTCCTATTTCTCTGGCCAAGATGTGTATGTTTTTTTTTAAAAAAAAAAGAAAAGAAGCAAACTTTTAATGATGTCTTTGTTTTTTATATAGTCCACTAACCATTTTCAGGCCTTACTCTCAATTGAGTCTTGAACAATTGAAGAACATGACTATTCTTGAACGTATCCAAGCCAATGATTGGAAGTTGGAATACATCACCTTGGCCTTCACTGCTGTGTTTGTCATTTTGTTCAAACTTGGTGATTTCTATAACCAATGGTTGGTTACCAACTACCTCAAGGCTCTTAAGGGTGTCTTTACCAAGAACTTTGCTCAATACGGTGTTTCTAGTGATGGATCCCTTTATGTTAAGGATAGTTCTGAAAGTTATTCATCTTATGCCACTGGAAGAGCTAACATTGCCAAGGTTGACTTAACCTTTAGATTGGCTCCAAGACATAATTCATTCGTATGGATCTTGGAAACTCTTCTTTCTATCTTTACTGAATCCGTACAAGCTCCAACTGACAGAGTTGACATTGTTATTACTCCTTCTGCTGAATATGATAACTTTATTCTGGCCATTGTTTCTAAATTGGGAATGAATGACTTCAGAAAGTTTAACTATTACCTTTCATTGACCAAGACTTCTGATAGTGCTAGATTACCCGAATCATTTGTTTTCATGAGTGAAGCTGCTGAATTCCAAGACAAGACCCTTACTGAAGAATTGCGTCAATCTTTGAAATTGGACACTGCTTCTTTCTTGAGATTTATTGCCATTACTGATCAACCAACTGAAAAGCCAGCTACCATTCCTGAATGTCAACCAGTTCGTAGAATTGTTGTATCTACCAAGCTTGTTACTGGATCTGATCAATTAGCTCAAATCTCCAAGGTTTTGAACTCTGTCTTCAACTTGGTTGATCATTTGGCCACCAAGAAGATTCTGTTCAAGCCTGAAGCTTTGAAGAAGATTGTCAAGACTAGAGAAGTTGAAATTTCCAAGATTAAGAAGATTGATGAAGAAATTAAGGCTGAAAAATTGGCTGAAGAACAAGCCAAGTTGAAGAAGCAAGAACAAGCAAGATTGAGAAACTTATCTTCTGCTGAACAAGAAAAACTTGAAAAGAAGGCATTGGAAAAGAAGCAAAGAAAGGCTCAAAGAAAGCAAAAGCTTAGAATGTAAATATTCTTTATTTGTCTTTTCCCTTCCTTTGTTTGAAAATCAATACAATAATAAAATTACAATATAAGATTAATAAATATTAAAGTCCCTTTTTATTCTATTATTATTA
Organism: [Candida] anglica; assembly: GCA_963924405.1. NCBI lineage: Eukaryota > Fungi > Ascomycota > Pichiomycetes > Serinales > Debaryomycetaceae > Kurtzmaniella > [Candida] anglica. Next base: position 203,952 of record OZ004258.1, read on the forward strand.
CATTTCTTTTTATTTATCCTTCCGTTTCCGTTTACATTTTACCAGTTAACCTCCAACCTCTACCAACTGGAGTCCTAAAGACTTCAACCATTCCAGCACCAAGTGCATCAGCTAAGATCCAATAAAGTTCGAATCCATAGTATGGTTTTCTAAAATTATTCATTTTAGAGGTAAATTGAGTATCAAGTCCATGATTGTTTTTAGTTGTAGATATTCCTTCCCATTTATCAAATAATTGATCTTCCAAGATCTCTTTATATTTTGCCTTGGATAATAACTTCACCAACCATGCTCTACCAGCATTAATTAATTTAAGATAGGTTCCACAGGTTGGATATGCTAATGCATATTGATGTGATTCAATTTCATTGAGATGGTTCGAAGTAAGGGTAATATATCCAAAAGTTACCAATTTATTAATATCATCCTTGGTAAATTCATCAAGTCCAATAAACAAAGAAGTTGGGTTCTCCTTAACATATGTACTGAATTTAACAAGACATTCAGTTCCATTTAAATCACCCTCAATGTCTTTAATCTTTGATTCAATTTGTTCTAAATAATTGTCCAATTTTACTACGACTTCAACATTTTCATATCCATACGTTACTTTCCCCTTTTGAAACTTTTGAGGAGATCTCAGAATGATTGGTGAGGCATTTGTAATAATAAATTTTTTAAGTTTACCTTGTCTTATTTTCAATTCTAATGATCTATCAACAAAAGTATGACCTTGTTTTTCAAAAATAGAATAAAGTTGGTTTACTGTAACCAACCCATGTGGTAGTTGGGTAGTACGATATTTCATGATTTCTGCCTTTGTTGCCATTGAAAGTCCAGTAAGCAGAAATAAAAGTTGTTCCATATCTCCAGACTTTTTAAGTTCCTTATCATGGAACCGATTGTGAAGTGTACATGATTCTGACCATTGTGTTTCCAAGATGGTATCTATTGCTGTGAGAATGTCCTCATTCGAAGAGAGTTGGTAATCGAGCTGTACGTTATAATCCAAGACAGTTAAAGGTTCTTCCACTTTGGATTTCTTCTTCTCATCAATAGCTGGTGATGCTGCAAGTGATTGCTTTTGCTTCTTCTTAAGATTCTGTTGATATTTTGCCAGTGACGGTAGCAAGTTCTTCAAAGAGCTAGGTAGTACAGACTTCTTATTGATAGTAGACGACTTAGCTGCCGTGAATCGAAGATTACCTGGCATTTTAAAAGAACAATGATCAAGAAGAGGAATAGGATTGATTTGACTACTTTTCTTTTTTTTTTTTTTTGCCGTTACACTTTTTCTATGCGAATGATAGTTATACAATTATAGCAGGAGATTTAAGATGATACATGATGGGTAAAGAAGTTCACGTGATATAATGTATTGGTATGAATATTATACGATGTATTAGATGAGGAATATTTCTTGTATTGGTGATTCGAAGAGTTGTAGGTATTTTATTGGGATGATCTTGTCCGTGGGAGATATGAAAACAAGTACTTTCATAGTGATCCGTCTCCAATCATAGACGGGCCGATTCCAAAAGTATGTATTTATATATATATATATATATATATATATGACTATTACTACAATAATTACACAATCTTCTTTTATATGCTTATTGTTTATTGATATTATATACACGATGTTTTATGCCTATTGCACAATCACAATTCTTTCAACGGCTTCACGTTCACCTGGAATCTCCAATGATAAAATGTACTTACCAGAAGAGTTGATTTCCTTTACTTCACCTTCCTTTTCATGACCCAAAGTAATGGTAGAGACAGGGATGTCAATACCTGACATGTTGTACATTTGCATGGCTAACAATTCCTTGGTGACAGGAAGGGTAATTTGATCGGTTAATTGGACGTAGAAAGTTTCCGGTATATCCAGGGAAATATCCAATGATGTGTAAGTAATTTCACTTGATTCAACAACTTGTTGAGTAGATTTATCCTGGATTGACAGTTGTTGTTTACCTCTTTTACCGGAATTCTTCATGGATTGGAACAAGTTAGACAATTCATCCAAGGACAAGGCTCCGACCTTACCAATTTCTTCTTCTCTAGCAGCCTTTTCAGCAGCTCTTTGCTTAGAAAGAGCCAATTCAGCAGCCTTTTCTTGTGCAAGTTGTGCTTGTTGTGCTCTGAAATCAGATTTGTCAACCACGGGGATTCTTGGACCCACTTCATTGGTAATATACGCGGCACCGTTACCCATATGTAAGTAGTTTCTCATCACAGATGGGAGAACCTTAATAACTTCTCCTCTATAGCCAAAGTTATCAAAATCTTTCAAAAGTTGTACGGGGATTTTAGGGTCTGGACGTCTGGGCGTTTTTCTGGAAGTTCTGGTTCTAACGGCTTGTTTAGTACCAGCGGCAGCTTGGCGCACTGCCGCGGTTGGTCTGGACCTAATGGACGAAAACATTAACGTTGATATGGTACGATCAAATCAACCTTTCAATTGTTAAATCCTCTCTTGGACGCAAAAAAATACTCAATCGAAATATTGAAAATTTACATGACACAAAACGAAAAAGCCAAAAAGCCAAAAAAAAAAAAAATAAAAAAAAAAAAATATTTTGAAAGTACTGTATGAAAATATTATATACACTACTTTTGTATACAGATAGATAGGGTCATCTCATCACATGGATTGTGATCTATCTATACAATATAATACCTAATCATATAATTGTTAACTATGCAGTGTTCGATATGTCAGATAAATCCTCTGAAGTATACGTGTCCTGCGTGTGAGGCCAAGACGTGTTCTTTGAATTGTATTCGTCAACATAAGAAAGATGCCAATTGTACTGGTACAGTTGATCAAACCAAATTTCTTGCCAAAAAGACACTTTCATCCGATGATGCTCATATCAATCGAGACTATAACTTCCTTTTACAAGTGGGAAGAAAGATACACGTAGGGAAAGATGACGTGAAATCTAATGCTCGTAATGTTTTCAAACGTCAATTTAGAAACGGTAGTAATAATAATAATAATGGATCAAATAATAAGAGACAGAAGCCACAGACTCCATCGGTAGATCCAAGGACTTTCCTTGTTAATAAGGTATTCCCCAACGAACCGACTACTGCAGTCAAACGTCACAATACATTGGTGGTACAACTTCCACCGGGAATGTCTAGAGCAGCTTCCAACAAATCTGGATATGATAAGAAGATGGGGTCATTCATTTGGACAATTGAATGGGTATATATAGACAATTCTGGAGAGGAAACCACTAGATTCTTGAGTTATAGATTGAAAGAAGGATTATTGTTGAGAGAAGCTGTTCCATTGAACATATTAAATAAGGCAACCAGTACCAGTGAGAATTGCGATAAATCAGTTGATATTGATCGTAATGAATTAAGATTTTATTTAGATAATGTGTTGGATAAGGGTAAGAGGAAAACATCAAAGTCTATTTTAAAACTTCGAGCTGATGTATCAATTTCAGAAGCACTTACTGATATGGTTGTTCTAGAATTCCCAACCATATATGTGACAAGAAATGAAGAAACTTGGAAAGAATTTGTTTCTGAAAATCAATTGGAACAAGACCATAGTGAAGATGATCTGAGTAGTGAGAGTGAGAGTGCAACTGATAGTAGCAGTGATGATAGTAGTAGTGAAGAAAGTGAGAGTGAAGATGAAGGACCAGAAGTTGAATCGACAAAGGAACTGGATTTTGTTCCTCAAGTTGTCATTGATACAAATATAATAAACAAAGAAGATTCTTCCAAGGAGGTCAATGGTGAACTAGCTCAAGTAGATGTCGATGGGTTGGAAAAGGAGACAATTGTACTGGTCAATGAGATTGAAGAAACTTCTGAGATGCAAAATAATGAGAAGGTTGATGAAGTAGAAATATAGACAAAAAAATTAGAAGGAGTCATGGTAGTATAGATAGAAAATATGTATAGTAAAATGAACAGGAGAAACTACTATTTGCATACAGTGCATCTATACAAAATGAATATACTCTCTCAGTGTCGTCATACACACATGTATAGAAAATCAAAATTTTGTAACAGCCCCACTATTTTGGTCTATCATTATTTTCAACCTTCTATATATATATTTTTTTTTTCTTTTCTATTTTTTTATCGTGTATCTCTTTACTGTTTCATTAAAATACCGGGTACAACATGAATAGTGTATTCAGAAAACCAGCCGACTCGGATAGGAATGTCCAGGCCACAGTGTATATAGGGAATCTAGACCCACAGGTGACGGAACCTTTACTTTATGAATTACTCGTACAGTTTGCACCTGTCCGAACTTTAAACTTCCCTAAAGATCGAATTCTTAAAACACATCAAGGTTATGGATTTGCAGAGTTTCGAACTGCAGAGGATGCAGAGTATGTGTTGGAGGTCACTCGTGGAGTTAGATTATTTGGTAAATCATTAAAATTTAAGAAAACTGAACTGGGTGGATCAAAGACATCGCAACAAGATCAACATCGTTACCAACAACAAGCAGCTCTTACCACGTCAAATGCTATCGATGTTGGAGCAAAATTATTTATTAATAATCTTAATCCATTGATAGATGAGCAATTTTTACAAGACACATTTTCTAAATTTGGCACCCTTATACGGCCACCCATTATTATTCGAGATGAATCTGGAGTTTCAAAGGGTTATGGATTTTTAACATTTGCAGACTTTTCTATCAGTGATGCAGTGATAGCAAAAATGGCAGGAGGAATGCTAATGAACATGAAGGTTGATATAAACTACGCTTACAAAGAAGATGCCCTGGGTAAAAGAGTGAGGCATGGTGATAGAGCTGAAAGATTACTTGCAGAGAGTGCCAAGACCAATAATCTTTTGAAAAATGAAATAAAAGTAGAGGGGAAAAAGGGAGGTAGAAGGAAATGATGATGATGGGATATTGGATTTCAAGCTGTACTGGATATTATTATTAATTAATAGGGGTTAAACCTAGTATTGGAAATGTGGGGGGGGGGGAATAGTATTATATTTAATAGATTTGGCATATTAAGGCTGAATTGTGGAGAAAAATATACCACAATCCACAGCATTCACCACTCTAATACCTTATTATTATGTACATTGTCTTTGCCACAGGTTGTATTTCCATGGATTAGTAAGACTATGTTCAAGAATGATCGGACCGCAACCGCGGCCCGCGTTTGATAGCATCGGACCGCGTTTGTGAGCCACGAATCGCACGCCTGACAGCCCAATTTTTACCAATATGGTTGCAGTTTTATTCATTTTAGCTCAAACTTAACAAAACTTACAGGGGTATATAAACCATTGTATGTTGCAACAATCCAAATTATTCTTTACCAATATACTTCGTATAACTCCTGTATCTCACAGACTTACAACTTTCAAATTTTTTACTTCCACCTCAATTAAAATGTCTCTTCCAACAACTCACAAGGTCAACCTTATTGAAGAAAATGGTGAATCTATCGACTTAGTTAAATATGTGGATGTTCCTACTCCTCAGATTGAAGGACCGACTGATGTTATTGTCAAAAATAAGTACTCTGGTGTCAATTTCATTGAAGCCTACTTCAGAAAGGGTATCTACCCATCTCAAAAGCCATATGTTTTGGGCCGTGAAGCAACTGGTGTTATTGCTGCTATTGGGAAGGATGTTAAAAAGTACCAAGTTGGTGACAAGATTGCCTATCTTTCTGGTTCCACCATTGCACAATATACCAAGATCCCAGAGTCTCATATTCAAGTTAAGAAGTTACCTGCTTCTACAACGGACGAAGAATTGAAGGATCAAGCGGCAGCTTTATTACAAGGTTTAACGGCATTATCATTGATTGAAGAAGCATACCCAGTCAAGAAGGGAGATGATATCTTGGTTTGGGCTGCTGCTGGTGGTGTAGGTAAACTTTTGGTGCAATTGGTTAAGAGAAAGGGAGCTAATGTTATTGCCATCGCATCAACCGAGGAAAAGCTTTCTGAGGCCAAGACATTGGGTGCTGATTATTTAATCAATTCTTCCACTACTGACGATATTGCTGCCAAGGTTAAAGAAATCACCAAGGGTAAAGGTGTTGAAGCCACATTTGATTCTGTTGGAAAGGATACTTTTGAAGCTTCGTTTGAACTGGTTGCAAGAAAGGGTACTTTTGTTTCGTACGGTAACGCTTCAGGAGCAGTTCCACCATTTTCTATTGGTAGATTATCTGCCAAGAATATCAAGATCATTAGAACATCTCTTTTCGGCTACGTGTCTACACAAGAAGAATGGGACCATTATTCTACTGAGCTCGCTCGTTTGATCTCTAGTGGTGAATTAAAGGTTGATATCTTCAAGGTTTACCCATTATCTGATTACAAGCAAGCCGCTACTGATTTGGAAGGTAGAAAGACTACTGGTAAGTTAGTTTTAGAAATCCCAGAATAAGTAAACTGAGACCTTAATATTAATTACATTAATTATATCGTTCAATAACACTTTTTATTTTTTTAATTTACAATCTTGGTCTGGAGTTCTCGTATTTCACAAGATCTTCAGGAGTAGCTACTCCATAGACAAATGTCCCGACATCGTTAGTTACTATGGCAAAGTAGTTACCACCGTTGAAGAACTTGGAAAGTTCTTCCAAGGGGGTTAATGGAGTAATTACAGCATACTTTCTTCCCTTAGTTGGTGTTCTAATGGTGGTACTAAGACTAGTTGTAGTTTTGTTACCTTCTCTTTCTTCACTTTCATACTTCTCGCGAGCCTTTTGATGGAACCAAAGCATGTAGTTTTTCACAATAGGCTTCAAGAATTTACTTTTCTCATTCTTGAGAGATTCAACGTTTAAAATCCCAAGTAATTTCTTATTATCTTCATGAATAACTGGCAAGTTTGTAAATTCATTTTCAAATGCAATTTCCACAGCTTCATCAAGAGTGGTGGTTGGGTTTATGGAAAGGGCAGGTTTAATGTCGAGATCTTCAACCGTAGCCCCACGGTAGTCTCTAGTATGGAAAAGGGTTGGCATTATAGACATGTGTGGTAAATAGAGAATGATGTGAACTCTTGGTTGTATGACTCAAATAGAGGGAAAATTAATATGGAGCTAGAAAAAAAAAGAAGACAATTTAATAGGTGATTTTGATATATACAGGAAATGTAGTTAACAAAGTCATAGTAGAATCTACGTACTATTCAAGTAGAAAGTAGTACATTGAGGTTGTATATGATATTATTTCTCAGTAAATAAGTTACTCGTAGACCTTTTTTTGGTAGGAGTAAAAAAAGTTTTATAATGTGAATACATTTTTTAATACTGTGGGGGTTGTAAATTAATCAGCGAAATTGCGAATTCGCAGCCAAAAACGACTAGATAATGAGAAATCTTTAAAAAATTGAGACATACTACAAAGGATGGCCATCAAAGGTATTATATTATTAGTATTATTATATATTATTATATATTATTATCATTATTATTAGTAGTATTAGTATTGTTAAAAATATTATCATTTAAGCCCATTATCCCTTTATGCAGCTTCTGCTGTACGATATTGCCCACTCTTTCTTGACTCTCCATCTTGTATATTTCCTTCTTCTTTAACTGCCCTTCTCCATACTTCTTCATCATTACCAACATCCAAAACACCAATTCTCATTGTAGCCAATAAATTACTGGCTGCAGTCAGATGTCTATAAACACCACCGAAAAAGGCACTAGTAGCATCTTTCCCATGCGAAGCCTTCAATAATTGAACTCCACCTGGATGTTGTTCCATAAATGGAGTAATATCATGAATGATGTTCAGAATTACAATATAACAACGATCACTATGATTAGAAGATGCCATGATACGTTTAAAATCTCGTGGAGTAATTAAGGGAAGTTTCGAAATTGGAGTACCCCAGTTTAATTGACTCTTGGCTCGATTAATCACAAGTTGTTGTTGTTGAACTCTTAATTGAGTTTCTAACTCCGTTGGAGTTTTACATAAATCTTCAATTAAACCAATTTGATATAAAGTCCAAATACACCATTTGGTTGGATCAAACATTAGTACTGAAGAATTATTACGATAATCTCTTGGGAATTCATGATGATAATTTTGATATGATTGACCAAAAGTTAAAATTGAAATTAATGGATTATGACAATTTTGAGATGAATTTTTTTCATTAAATGGTTGACCTGGGATTGTTAAAAGCATTGGTTTATGACAAATCGATTCTGTAAGGAGTATACACTGTTGAGAACAAAACATTCTTAAAATTCCTGGGAATAATACCCCATTAAGAATTGAATCTTTACAGACAAATTTTGCAACCATTATTGGGACCATTATTGAAGTTACAATGAAATAAATCATGTAAAAATTTGATTGAGTAGATACAAGTTTAAAGTTGTATGGGGTATTCAATTCAACATCATTTAGATTAAATTCATTATTATCGATAACTTCATTTAAATCATTGGAAATATCTATAGGTTTCAAAAATTTAGGAAATTCTTGTTCCATAAATTCCTCATAGAATGTTACAATTTTAGGCTTTTTCAATAACCAGCCCCAATGAGCCCACAAAAGGCCTCTTTTAATTGAATATGGATCTCTTTCAGTATCATCAGTAAATCTATGATGTGCACGATGTAACGAAGCCCACCATCTAATAGGACCTAACCCAATTGAACTTCCAAATATCACAAAATAAAGCTGAAGTATTAATGAATTCGTCAGAAACGAATTATGGGCATAATATTTATGATATCCACAAGTAAATGCCAAAATTGTGAAATTGAAATATATAAATGTGAAAATCCATGTTGCTACATTCGGAAATTGATGATTAGGATAAAAGGCACACAAATATAGCACAGACAAACCTGGGAGGACTACCGCTGTCAATGCATTTGAATAGTTGATTCGATTCAAAAAATCTCTCTTACGCTTTGTAATTTGAGTATGTGCATTTTTGAGTTGAGTACTTGTATTATGGTTAGTTGAAGATGTGATCACCACTTTCCGTTTGATCGGTGGTGAATCAAATCTTTGCATAAGAGACAAGAAACGCTAATCGGGCAAAAAAAAAAGAAAAGAATAGAATAAAAAACGTATTGGATATCAGATAACCAATAAACCTATTTAAACTCGGATAATCTAATCGCACTTGTAAATGTGTATTTGGGACCCACTCCAGTGTTGGGTTAACTGTTGGGGATTTGGTTGGTATATCATTTTCAAATGGATTAGTCGCGTGTAAGCACCAATTGAATGGTGTCACAAAAACGTGAAAATGCGATTTTCATATTTACATTAAATAGGAAAAACAATACAAACCTCAATTTGTTTGTAAGGTAGATTTCCTCCATTGATTGAACGGCTATAAAAGAAATGTCTCAAGCACATGCTATGCAACCTGGTGCACAGGGGATGGCCGCAAGACCACGCGAAAACCCTGCCCCCGCACCAATCATGTCGTACACCCCAACCGACATAACTATACCAACAGCCCTCTACAATAAAATCCCAAACCTTGAACTTTACAAGAAGCTTCAAGATGCCGAACGTAAGATTGATCTTCTTACTACAAGAAAGGCTCTTGACTTCCAAGGGATTCAAACAAAAACCACCCACCCTTCGTCATACCAAAAGCAAACTGGGATTCTCCGTGTTTTTGTATACAATACTTGCGAGAACCAACCATGGCAGAAACAATTAGCCCAAGAAAAAGGTATTCCTGTAGCTGACCCATCCGCGGAATCGTCATGGACCTTACGTGTTGAGGGAAGGTTCCTTAATGACAAGGGTGAGCCAGAAAGTTCGGCTCTGGCCCACAGCTTCAGTAGTTTCCTTTCTGGGATCTCGGTGGACTTGGTACCAAATGATAATTATCCAAACCTTCAAAACTCACAATCTAATGTCATTGAATGGCGTGATCAAAGTCTTGACCATCAACCAGACATGAAGGTTGCCTCAAGTGGCCGTCAAGCAGCCTTTGACGGATTGGACGTTAAGAGGAATGGGGTTTTCAAAATCAAGTGTAATATTGCATTGTTGCCCAAGATTCAATCTTCTCTTCTTCAACTCAGTACACCAATGGCTCAATTTGTAGGGAAGCAAGAATGTAGTCAACAGGAAGTAATCTATACAATTTGGCTGTACGTCTTGTATAATGATTTGCTCAAGAAGTCAGATTCATATACCAATGTGCCTGCACTTTCAGTTACTGGTGGTAATGGGGTCCTTGGTAACGATGATAATTCCGACCTTACCGTTGTTGAATGTGATGCTACTTTGAGGAAACTTCTTAATGTGCCTTCCTTTAGATTCACAGACTTATACAAGGTAATTCAACCACATTTCAAACCAAGAGAACCAATTGTGCTTTCCTATGAAATAGACACTGGAAGATCAACCACTTTAGGAGATGTCATCATTGATATTCCAGTGGACCTTCCTTCCACTCTCTCAGAATTCCAACAAGGTGTAATTGAATCAAGTAAGGCAATCTTTGAGAAATTGACTGCATCAGATGCTCTCATCCAAAACTTAAACACCAAAATATCTTTAGGTGTTGTTGCTTTACAGAATTCAAATGCTAGAGAATTGTTTTACCGAGAACTTAGTGAAGATCCAGTTAAATTCATGGAGAACTGGATACAAAGTCAACTGGAAACTTTCAAGGTGTTGAAGAGTGACGAAGGATACGACGAAGAAGTGGTACGTAGAGCGGAGTACTACGAGAAGAATGAACATATTCTCAGAGAGAATATCAACTTACTCTTGGGTTCTGGTAAAATCTAGAAAAAGTTTGTTTTGTATTATATTATTATTATAAATGATTATCCATTATATTGTTCGATTTGTACTGTGAGTGATACTATATAGACTAGTAAAACATGTCTATCTACTCCAGGTAGTCTTCATCATTTTCATCAATAATTTCATCGTCTTTCTCATCAAAGTACTCATCTTGAGAATCTTCTTCATCATATCGTCTCAGTTTATGCGCGTTTGACACATCACTGTAATCAATATGTCTTTTTCTGGATGACCTATCAGTTTTATTAATGACTTCAGCAGACTCTTGGGCTGCAAGTAATGGTTCAAGTTCAACCAAATAGTTGTGCATCGTTTGCATTTGTCTATGAATCAGTGACGGCAACAGTTGTATTCTATCAGCTAAAAAGGTGATGAAGTTTTTGATTTCTTCCACATTGGATGCAACCTCATACCAATGACATTCTTCTTCATCGTATATTTCTTCATTATTATTATTATCCCCATTTTCATCTTTATCAGGATGTACTTCTTCTCCATCTTCATTGAATTCTACTCCAAATGTTTCAAACTCATTCAGAAGTACCTGATGAATATCTTCGACATACAATTTGAATGAAGAGGGTATATCTTTGAGTTCTCTAAAATTGGTGAACAGAGCCTTCATTTTCTTTAATGATGAGAGACCCCCTCCATTACCTTCGGCCATACGACTCAAATAGAATCTCCCAATATGGAACCCACCATCACCAATAAACATCTCATCAACTCTCCATCTAAGAGGATGTTCGAGAGGATCTGAGGTAGGATCAACGTACTTAGCAAGTTCAGGATCTTGGGATGTCAGAGCAGGTGGAGTAGATGATCCTTCCGTAGGAGTTTGTACTCTCTTGGAGGCATTGTTGATTTTCTTATTAATTTTTATTTCAGCTTCCTTCAAGGCATCTTCAGCATTTTTAAATCCTTTCAACATTGAACGCGGAGCATAGTATGTTGATCTGTCTCCACCAATATCTTGGTAGTTCGAATTTTCGTTGATATATGCCTTTAACAGCTCAGAAGTAATCAATGACCATTGTGCTAATGTGCGCAACATGATCAATCTATCGACAGGTAATAACCCTCTTAATCCGTATTTCTCAAATTCCGGATCTTTAAATGGGTTGTACGTGACAACTGAGGTATTGTATATATAATTTTGACTATCCAAGACTTCTGGATTCTTAGGATCGACTGGAGTATCGACATAATCCTCAGCCACATCTTCACCAGATATAATACCTTGCGTATTTACATGCGAGCTATCTTTCCATTCCTTCGGAAATCCTAATGAACTTGCACTCGATTTTAATTCGCCAATAGCTCCCTTTTGAGAAACTTGGGAAATATCTTTCTTTTTGTTCAATACTAACCCGAGGAGTTTACAGAAAAGATATACCATTAATGGCGAGACAAAGTTTGAATCATACGAATCTTCTGATTCGGGGACATCTCTATAATTAACAAATTCATTAGAATTTTCTTTCAGAATATATTGTGGTAAACTTAAGCCAATTTCAAAGTCTTTAGGCCCAATGTAATAAATATCCTTGCCGAATATAACTTCTTTATAGCGATTAAGGAACGAGATTAATATCATTATATCTTCAGCATATGGGGCAGTTTTCACAGGAAATCCTAGCGCGAGCTTTTCCTTTGAGGCTTGATCATCTTTCATCATATTTCCGTCGTAAGCATTATACGTGAGACTTAAGAGTGGACCAGGAAGTACTCTTAAATTCTTTGTTCTAGTAACACGGACAGTGGTACGACTTGGTTTGATACTCCAAGTCTTAGATCCAACTACCGATTTTTTCTCTTCCTTGGATTCATTCTCTCTCGATCGGAGTTTTGAGTTCAATGCTCGGGTCTGCAAGATTGTCGCTTGTATAGATTTCTGGGGAGGGATTGCTTCAACAACATTTTGTAAATCCCTTTGGACTTCTTCTTCTGATTTCAAAGTTCCATTTAAATCTGGCGATTCTTGTTGAGGATCAATTTCTCCCAACTTCGTAGTTATGGAATTTATAGGAATTTCATCTGTGGACGCGGAATGTGAATTATTCATAGCAGATCTTCTACTACGCCTAACCTTTGGCAAATTAGATGCCATATCACGTTGTAAATCTTCTTCAGTGTATATCGGACCCAAGTTATCGGGAATGATACCATTTTTCATGACAATTCTTCCACGTGGACTAGATCTAGCACCTTTTCTACCTCCTCGAGACCCTGGCCCTTCAATAGGCAAATAATCCAATCTGAACTTGGATACCATGGCCTCATTTACATTTTGTACAGAATTATTTTCAGATGCATTTGGCAAATTTGCAGCAAAATGCTTACGTGGACGTCCCAATCTCTTTGGTTTCTCCATTGGGTTATACGGCACCATCGTTACAAATTCTTGCTCTGGAGCTAGTTGATGTGTATCATTAGAAACTGAGTGCAGATGGGTGACATTTGAAGGTATTTCATAAACATCTGACGCAGGTGGAGCCATTGACATCCCACCGTAGTTGGAGTGATTATCACGATGAGAATGAACTTCGTGGTGGTGTTCAGATTCTGTAGAGATTTCATTGTCGAATCCATAATGAATCATATTGAGAGCCGCTGCAGCTGTAGAGTTTTCCTCGCCTGGGACGTGTTGAGATTGATTTGTATTTGAATGTTCAGATACATATTCATTCAATCGGAATACATTTGGAAGCTCTTCTCGAACTTGTGAAACGATGTTTGTATGCTTATCGGGCTGGTCAGGCGAGTTTGGAACATGGAAGAGTTCCTGCTCTGTAATTGAAGGATCTATATTAGACTCCATTTTCTATTAATGTGTGGAACGTTTTATAGCCGGGAATCTCCACGATTAGTATGCGATAAAATTAAAACAAGTTTTTTCCCCTTAAAATTTTCAAAATTAGTCTAAAGCGACTGGGTGCTATTATCAAGAAACTTCCTTAGATTATACAATGGTATATCGAGTATGTGTTGACATCCAAAATTGCAGTCCCTACTTTATTTTTCTAAATTTTATTTTTTTTTATTTTTATTTTTTTTCTGGTGCTTGTATTTTTTAGCGACTATTGCAACATTCACGTTTTGATAGAGAAGTGCATACAATAATCTACCCGATGAATTGTAGTATGGGAAAGTGTACCTCGAGAGGAATATAATAGATGTTGATTACACTGTAAGTCGTAAAGAGAAGAGGAGGAGACGTCGTGAAGTAGATGATGGCGCGTAGTTTCCCATTCTATCTATCAAAGGATATATAAAAAAAAACAATACTTGGGGTACTGGAAGGATAGAAGTACATGGTTTTTCAAATTAATTCGATTGATCATAAGGAAGAATTTACAATTATCACATACCAACATGCATCTAAATAATTAAACTTTATATCATTTAATGATTAAGAGTACTCAACTACTATGTCTTAATGCTACCTGCATAAACCGTTTCGTTTGCAATGTAGTTCGCGTCCAAATATTTTCACGCGTTATTTGAAACCAAAACATTTGAAACTTGAAGGCAAAACGAAAAGATTTATTGTAATCTCTTTAATTAATCAATATAACAAAAGAATGGATGACTTTAGCTACAACAATTCCGGTGGATTCAGTGCCGGAGGTGACGACTTTCTGAACGATAACGGATCTCAAAAACAACAACAAGTGCGTTCAAGTCTCACACCTGTTACTATCAAACAAATCAATGAAGCTACACAACCAGTACCAGATGGAGAATTCCAAATACATAACGTGGAACTTAACTTAGTTTCCTTTGTTGGTGTAGTTAGAAGTGTCCAGGATCTCACTTCTGCCATTGTGATAAAAATTGAAGATGGGACTGGTTCCATTGAAGTAAGAAAATGGATCGATGATGCAAGTGATACATCAGCAAATGAAGCTGCTGGTCAAGCTCATGAATTAAACAAATACGTTTACGTTACATGTGCATTGAAGGAATTTAACGGTAAGAGAAGTTTACAACATGCCACTATCAGACCAATCACAGACCACAACGAGATTTTATATCATAATCTTAGTGCCATTGAGAATCATTTAAAAGCCCAAGGATTAGGTACAAAGCCAGCCAGTGGCCAGGATAATGGACTCTTTGTAAAAGATTCACATGGAATGGATGCTCCAAAGTCTATGCAAGATAAGATTCTTGCTCTTATCCACGAGAATAGTGTCAGTATGCAAGAAGGTGTCCCAGTCCCATTTATATCACAAAAGTTGAATGTAACTAATGATATTGTTTCACAACATTGTGCTACTTTGGTGGAAGATGGTAAGATTTACTCAGGTTATGATGATAGTGCTTATTTGGCTATTTAAATTAAGTTTCTTATATATTACAATAAATAATGAAGTAATACAATATTTCGTAATCTGGGTCACTTTGTTATTTCATATTATGGAATTCCTTTACTGGTGTGTCTGTTGTAGAAGTTGCACTGAAAAATGCATTCCACAAGTCTCCATTAGTTACAGATTCACCTTCTGAATGACTCTTGTTTACTAATGTATCAATACCTCCACTTTTCATCATGGTGATAGATTCAGCATTAGATAAATCCTTTTCATTCGTATTTGATATTCGATTGGAAACGTCCTTTTCAGATTGTGGCGTTTCAAAATATTGTAGTCTCTTATTAGTTGACATCAAGAGAATACTTTCTTCCACGGTATTTTCAATGGCAAACATCCAAACAGTAGTCGGTTTAGTCTGGCCAATTCTATGTATTCTCGAAATTGCTTGTAATTCTAAAGACGTATTAACCAATGGTTCACAAAGGAAGATATGTGTGGCATTGATTAAAGTGAGTCCACTAGCCTGTGCTTTTGCATTAAGCAAAAAACAGGTAATACCCAAAGTGGGATTTTTAAATTGTTCAACACTGTCATATTTATTTCGACGACGACCTCCACCAATTTCTGGGGTTAATGTTCCATGGGAAGCCAAATATGAAATATTCACAGTTTTCAATGCAGTTCCAATGATATACAACAAATCTTGCCATTGACTAAATATGACAATCTGTACATCTGGATTCTGGTTCTTCAAATATAATACCTGCTTAATAATCATATCAACTTTCGAACTATAAGAGGTTTTAAGCTCTATCAGTTGAATATCTTCAATAACACTAGCATTTATGGATTTGTAAATGGAATGCAAAGTGGCCAGTTTAGCCTTAACAAGCTCACCTTCATTAACAGTATTGGCTTTTAAATTTGGCTTATGATGGGTGAAATTATAGATAGTCATCTCACTGATCTGAGTTTTACACATGGGACAAGATCGAGAATTTCTTAACCAATGTTCAAGACAATCTTTACAATATTTATGCCCACATTGAGTTAAAGATCCAATTGTAATTGAAGATCGACAAATTGTACACATGTGGCTATCTTCGTCTTCCTCGATTCCACCAGTATCGGAATCGACTGGTTGCACTAATGATTGAAGATATCTATATTTCGCAACCGATTTAGTCATTCTCTGCACTATTTCAGAATGCTTACTCACAAATCTGGTAAGAATAAATCCAATTTCTTCCTCTTGCAATGTAGATTGAAGGGTATATTGAGAGCCAACACTATCTGAAATTTGTTGCAATTGTTTAAAATATTCAATACGAGTATTGAAAACTGCATTATAGTTAACTGTAATTTCCTTATGGAGAAGTACCTGTGCTAACTTTTGATTGTCAAATATCTTTCTAACCTTTAATGAGAGTTGTGCAAATAAATCCTTCTCAAAACCAAGTCCATTTAGATGTTCTGCATCAATATTCACATTATCTTCCAAGTCATTCTCAGTTGCTTGAGTACTAAGAGCAATCTCTTGGAGTGATATAGACAGGGTTATTTTTTCTTCATTCAATTTTTCCTGTAAGCTATTTAAAAATTCTGTATTATTTACGTTGTTAAGTTCACGATCCATCATTTCCTTCTGCTGTTTTTTGGTATTGATAGTCTTGTTTGTTTTTTCTCCACCTAAAATCGCATCCGATCTATCGTTAATCGTTTTGGTAAGAACATGTAAATAACATAATGCCTTTTCTTGATCTTCAATAGACTCTTCGTATTCAGCCCCATCTGGAGTTTTATCGTGGCTCAATAATGGTTTACATAAGATTCGAAGCAACTCATCCATCCACATATTGATAGTTCGAGCTTGCTTATTTAATTGTTTGCTAATATTTTGGATCTTATTGTAAAATAATTTTGATTTCATCCCCACAACAGATGCCTCCAAATATTCAATATCGATCAATGGCAAGTATTTAAATAGTTTCTTAGAATTCTTTGGGAACTGAATTTCTCCTCTATCATAGAATTCCGATTCTTGATAGAGACCACGGGATGTAATTCGCAGCTTTACAGATTGCATCACCGCTTTAATAGAGCCTTGTAGAATTCTTTCACGAACTCTTTCAGCTAATCCATAGTATTCATGTTCGAGGAAGCGATTTTTTGCAGCAGAAATGTCTTCCTCTGATTTTAATTCTTCTCCAGGACTGAAGTTTGTAATTGGATCTATTGTGACTGAATCGTTAATATGAATTCCACACACAATTGCGGAAATTTCATCTTTTGAAGTATCTTTCACTTTAAGTTTTCCAATACCTTCAGAATAAGGAATATTTCCAAATTGAGAGTCTTTAATTTTTTGCAAATATAATTCATCATAACATTGGAAATGACATGAAGCTATCAAGAAATAATATTTATGTAGTAAGACATTCCAGGATCTCAATTTGAGTCTAGTAGCCTTTATTTTGTCTTCGTACTTAATAGCTTCCTCGGTACTTTCATTTCGAATTGGAGTTGTTTGGATAAAGTCAGACGTTTTGTACGTATTCTCATTTGTGGAAATATCGTCGTCTTCAAACTGATCCAGTTCACTCTCATCTTTGTCAGATGCAATAGAACTATCGATCTTTTTATACGATTTATATTTCTTAATGTATTGTTTAAGTTGAATGTTCAAACGAGCAATTATACGTTCACAATCCCTAACACCAACTTTCAAAAATTCCAAGGCATCAGCAGGCGATAAAATATATTCTTGAAATTCAGCTAAATCAAGATATAATTGAACCTTTTCCTTCTCAGCTTCGGTGATTTGATCATAAGCACGTCCCAACATATCATCGAGAACATTCTCAAGTGTTTTCAATTGTTGTACCGTATTTACCAGCTTCCCATAGAATAAATGATGGTTTCTGGATTTGTATCTTTTAAAATTTAGATTTCCAATTTGTGGATTACAACAAACTTGACGTAATTTCACTAACCAATATCTCATATGTGCAAGAACCATATTGGTAGGCTCCCAATCATTTAATACAGGGTTACCCTTTTCATCTAAACATATAGCTGCCAAACACTCTTCAAACATCTGATTGTAGTTTTCCTGCTCAACAGGATTAAATGGTATGGTCATTAATACTCTACTTTGTGGAGGAAGTTTGATATCGTCATGTACCATCGCTTTAGTATGTCTTAACGATATCATAGACCAAAGTTTAACGAAATCTGAATTATCCGTTGAAGAAATTAACTTTTCCCAACTGTTTTTGGCATAATATTCATTTCCAAATGGCTCCACACTTAAGAAACGAAGAACAGAATTTAGATCACCGAAATCTTTCTTAATCGGAGTTCCAGATACACCCCATGCATGATGCCTTGGAATTAAGGCTGCACTTTGAAATGCTCTTGAAAGTCTTGAAGAAACCATTTGCACTTCATCAAGTACAACTCTCCAGAAATGAGTTAACATCAATGGTGACTGGTATTCTTGATCATGATAAATATTCGGTATACGGTTATGTTTTAAAGCCAACATGATTTCATCCTGTAATGCCTTTTCATAATCAGTTTCCACTTGATCTTCTGTTGCTCTCTCATTTGCAATTTTTGGTTTTTTCAATTCAAGTGTTAATTGGAAAAGAGATCTGTATTGATTCAAAAGCTCAGATTTATCATACTTAGTTCCTGAACCATCTGGAGTAGATGATTCAGATTCTTCCGTGGTATCATTCACTTGCTCAATTGTTCTTTTTCTCGTTGCACTTGTCCGTGTTGGCTTTTTCCTTGTTGAATATAAAGCATAATCCAATTCCTTGGATATAGTAGAATATGTCGTGAAAACTATATCGAATCCACGCAAATATTCGGCAATTAAACTAGCATTATTGTTCAACTTTTGGTATTTATCAACACCGTTGTATACAGTGACGGCCAATGATGGTGCCAATCTTACGATTTCCTCTACCCATTGTTTCAAAATTGAATCCGGGGATATAATCAATGTTGTTTTCGCCTTTGGAATTGTTTTAATATCTCCATACGGCTTCAATGAAATATTAATTGGTTCGTTAATTTCTTCTATTGGTCTTTGGTTTAAAATTACAAGTGTAGTGATTTCCACAGTTTTGCCGAGTCCCATCTCTTCAGCTAAAAGTCCCTGAGCTGGGAAATTCACATTTGAAGATTCTTCGAAAGTCTTCAAGATCGTATCATACACTAATTTTCTGGTACTTATACAACCAGTGTATGGGTTATACCAATATACTTTATGGTTTAATTCAATCATTGACCATCCAAAACACATCCTTAATAATAGAGCATGTACTTCGTTATCCAAATCCGACACAGCCATTAGATGGTTAAATTTTTCCTCGAATTCCTTTAATTGTCTTTGAATAGAATTTGATAGTAATTTTTTTGGTTCACATCTATTGTTGGTACTATCATATTGAACCCCTTCTCTATCTAATAACCACTTGACTGTTTTACGTTGAAACCTTAATAGTTGGGTTTCCAATTCAGGTATATCATACCTCAGTTCTACAGAATTTAACGATCTTGTGTGGTCTGAAACCGTCCTATAAAATAGTTGAGGACTTATAGGCTCAGTTCTACTTATATTTGGATTTTCAAGTTTCTTTTCATACTCAGTTGTCATTCGTTTGCTAGAGTCAAGTACCACACCACGTATCGAATTTACCAAGTCAATGGAGTATTGTTCAAATATCAGTTCAAATATTTCAATCTTGTAACTTATTTCAACTAAGATCTTCGGAATTAATGTACCACTATCGCCACCTCTTATCAAAATTCTTAACAGCGGGCCCGTGATCAAAAGGTTTTCGGAACGTTTTGATACAGGGAGTTCCTTCAACAAATTCACTTCTTTCTGTATACTTTTCCAATCAAAGTCAATTAAATTTACTGAAAGTAGTAATTCTGAACGTTTAAGACCTGATCTCGTTTTATTCTTTAATGGGAACAAAGATATCGATAATGATTGTATTGTAATCTATTGATTTGCAAATCATTAAATTCTTCTAGTTTCCTTATGAACTTTTATAAGAAGTATCACATCTTTTTATTAAATAATTCTATGATTTTCCTATAGTTGGTAACCATTATAGTAGAGGTTATCCAATCATTTCCTTCTACATCATTTTTATTCTTCCTAATTATCGAATTAGTATATTACTTTTCACGACTTTCTATATAGTTGCAGTTGTCGTAAGGAACTGCCTTTTTTTTGGTTCATATAGTTTAAAACGGAGACCAATATATGCCATTTTTTTTCAATTTAAATTTTGATTACGGATCAACTTTTCAACATTAAAATTCTGATCTTGGAGAAACATTCTTACGAGAATACCAATGTACGAAATCTCTAATAGAAGTTCTGATTCTGCGGTTATCCTTATTTGGTAAAGATACACTGACAGTGTTGATTAACTTATCTAATTCTTTACCACTTACATTTGGTAAGGATTTAACGACGTCAGTAAGCCAGTTAATGGAAACGTTTGAATCAGGAATAACAGTAAGAATCTTTAAAAGCAAGTCACTTGCGTCTTGTTGAATGTCGTTATGGAAATGATAGATAAGGCCCTCAATAACAACCTTCATTAAATGACCTCCATTATTATCCAAAATTAAAAATTGTTGTACACCTTCACGTACATGTTGTGGGTTTTCATCAAAGAATGAAATAGGTGGGGTAGGTAACCCCCATGAGATTAAATCAATTAAGAAATGCAAGACAGCTACTAAAGGATTGACTTGATCAAGGGAATTCAAACTCACGATACTTGAATCCCAGGTTGGTTTCAAAAGATCAAAGTTAGAGATCATTTTGAATGGATAAAACATAAGTAAATCATTCATCATTCTAAAGAAATCTTCAATAACATCAGGAATATTCTTCAAATTCTGTTCTGCCTTCAAAATATCATAAAATAAGGAACATTGAGATAATGCAAATTGATAAATAGATTCTTTAATATCCTCAGATGAATATTCATCACCATATTCACGAATCAAAATTCCGGAAACCCAAAGATAACAACCAAACTTTGTCTTTGCAAATCCATCGTGTAATATAGTGGCGATTGCTGGCAAAATAGGGTTCAAGTAAGTACTGAAAGATTGTACTGAATTTTTAATGAGTTTAAGGGATCTTTCACTAACAATTAAAACATTACCAAACTTGCTAATGATTTGAGAAACAACTGGCCATATAGAATCGATGAAAAAATTACAAACAGGCGAGATTGGCTTTTCGAAATCTTTACATCTCAAAACAGTGATGAACGTTGTAAGAACTTCTAGTTGATCAGCAAGTAATTTATAAACTTGATCACCTTGTTCATTTGAATTAAGAATTGAATTTAAAAGGTCCAAAGTTGGTTTACAAAACATTCCCAATGTTTTATATAAGTTTTCTTCTGGAAGCTGTTTAATCACATGAGCTAACCCATCAGTAAGTTCATAAGTAGACTCAATATCCAATTGATCTTTAACTTGCCCATAAAGTAAATATAACGGTTCAAGATAATTAACCAAAAGTTCAGAGCAATCTTGACAGAAATACATTAAAGCATGGGATGCAGCAACAATAATGTCTTTATTTTTACTTAAATCAGCACCTTCAAACCCCTTGATAATATAGTTCAATTGCGGTTCTAAAAAGGATGGATTCTTAGCAGTCCATTCGGTATAACGACCCAAGACCAAGGTAGCGGCATATCGAATTTTAGGATGTTCTGGAAGCTGAACAAGAAAAGTCATAATTGTTGGTAAAATGGTCTTTTCCTTTAATGGAACTTCCTTAGCCATGGCTCGCATAGAGAATAATGGAGCTTCTAAATTTTGCCATCTAGCCAGATTATTACCAGATTGTAATATAGTTTGAATTTGTTGGAATGGGATGTTTAATGCTCGAGTTGGACCAACTACTGCACAACAATCTTTTAAAACATCACCCATTTCATATCTAAATTCTTTGAATTTATCTTCTTGTTCTTTATCTCCATCGAACAAATTATCATCATCATTTGAATCTGTTGGATATGTTAAATGACGAATAATAATTTCAATTAATTTACCATAAATTTCACTAAATTCTTGTTTAGCATCAGTAAACTTTGGCAATGTTAATAATTGTTTTAAAAGATACCAAAACATAAAGGTAAACTTAACCACATCTAAATCTTCATTACGTTGACAACATTCTAATAAGATTTCAACAAGAGGTTTAAAATGTTTTGGATTTTTGGCAATAAGGACGTGCCATGCTTCACCTGCTTCAACATATAATCTAGTAAGACTGCCGAAAGTTTCAGGGTCCTCCAATAATTCCTTATTCGAGGACATGTAAGAATGTAATTGTAATAATTGTTGGAAAAGTGCATCAATCAATTCATGATTATCAATATCTCTAGTTTCACTCATAATGGTACATAAACATTCAATAGATTTTTCAAATGTATCTTCATTATTAAGAGATTGGAAAATCAAATTTGTAAGGGTTGTGATTTGTAAAATACTTTCAATTGGACATTCTTTAATCCAACTGTTTAAACAATCTAAAATCAATGAGTTTAATTTTGAATTACCTTGGTTTGAGGTAGTTAAATTGTTAAGAATCATAAGGACCTGTTCAACGTTGGAAGTAATGAGTGCTTGAGTTCTTGAATTGAATTCATCATCAGTTAAAGAAGTTTTCTTTACGTCTGAAAGTTCTTCAGGTAAAATCTTTAAGAAATCAAGTAATGAAGTAATTAATTCTTCTTTTGAAAGTTTTGAAATAATTTCAGTTAATGCATTTTCCCAAGTCAAATATTGTAAGGCAAATTGAGAAAGAGCAATACAAAGTTGAGTTCTTATAATTCTGTGGGGTTGATCTGGGTATTTAGTAAGCAAATCAATGAGAGAGTCTTTAAGTTGAGGGTAAGAACCTTCAGGAAGTTGTGCAAGATCATAAGTAACCTTTGATCTAAGGGTTTGCGCAGCAAATAAACGGAATTCAATCGATTCATTACTGTCATTCAAAATAGTATGAACGAGTTCCCAAGCTTCTTGAGATTTTTGAAATGATTCAAGAAGTTGTGTTGCGGTTTTCTTTTCTTCTTGGGTACCATTGGAATACATGGTAGCCAAGGCAGTTTTAACCTGAGTTAATGGACTAGACATTTCGGATCTTATTATATATTTCTAATTTCAATAGTTGGATTATGTTTATGATTATTGATTTTCTTCCAGGAACTCGATGGGGTGATAAACGGACACAACTAATTTAATAGCGGTTTATAAGCCAATTTTTCGAGACGTCTTTCGAATGGTTAAATGAGAATAACTCAAACAAACTATAGCCTGGATATATAGTTTATATGAATTGATTAAATTATTCCAAAGTGGTATATTCACTCGATAATATATATAATTGGTTAATGACAGTAATATTTTATGATATTCTTATTGAATCAAAATTCTCTGGGTAGGAATAATTTCAAATGACACAAAGATGAAAAAAAAAAAATGATTGAGAGAAAAAAAGAAAACTTTTGGGAACAAGTATAGTAGAAAGGCTTTAGTCAAAGCATAATACACAAGTAAAATACGCAAGAGACTTACAACGAGAATGGACTGAAGTACTCGGGAAATATTATACCAACCCCTAAGGAGTAACGTTTATTTTTAAAAATTTTTACTCTTCTCTTGCTGATTTTGGTGTTTTTCTAGTTGTGTTTCCTGTTGTTGATTTTGCAGCAACATTTACAGTGGCTTCAAATTGACTCCGATTAAGTAGCATGAAAAACACGAAAATAGAATATGAATGATGTATATATATACAGTACTTCTACATTCTCCATCTATTGAACGAATTCAATCTATAATTCTTCAATTACTTGAGTATTTGCTATTAGTTATTGTATCTTTCTATCCTTTCAAACTTCTTGAAATTATCTCGACCCCTTAGTTCGGAGTCTCAAAATTTTAATATTCTATATTTTTCTATTATTGTTTTTCTTTTTTTTTTCAGAACGCGCCAATGCGCCGTTTGGATATAGATTATTGAATATTTTTTTTAAGTTCTATTCATAGCTACGTGTTACACATACGCTCAACCTACTCATGTCTCGTCCTATTGTCATCTCAGGCCCATCTGGTACCGGAAAGTCCACCTTGTTGAAGAAGCTCTTTGCTGAGTACCCAGACAAGTTTGGTTTCTCTATTTCCAACACCACTAGACAACCAAGAGCTGGTGAAGTTGATGGAAAGGATTATCACTTCACTACTGTTGAAGATTTCAAGAAGGCTATCGAAGAAAAGAAGTTTATTGAATGGGCCCAATTCTCAGGTAACTACTACGGTACTTCCGTCAAGTCTGTTGAAGACGTTGCTCATACCGGTAAGGTTTGTCTCTTGGATATTGATATGCAAGGGGTCAAATCAGTCAAAAACACAAACTTGAACGCTAGATACTTGTTTTTGAGTCCTCCATCCATCGAAGCTTTGAGAGAAAGATTAAGTGGTAGAGGTACTGAAACCCCTGAATCTCTTGAAAAGAGAATCAATGCTGCTAGCGCTGAAATGGAGTATGCTAAGACTGGTGCTCACGACAGAATCATTGTTAATGATGATTTGGAAAAGGCATACGTTGAATTCAAGGAATTTATCTTGGAAAACTAGTTAAGACTTTTGGGAAAGAAGAACAACACATTATTTTAAGAAAGAGGAACAAAAATTAATTATATCTTACTATAAACATTGTAGATACAAAGTATGTACTAACAATCTATTTGTGTATATGAAAATCAAAAAAAAAAGTAAAGCCACTTTCCTCCAGAAAAAAAAGTGAGAGCAGCACATGACCATTTTTAATGGATCGTCAGAGTGAAAGGAAGAACATTTTTTATATTTCCTTATAGCATTGAATTGTTAATAGCTAACTAAATAAAAAAATATTCAAAATATGTCTACCGATCTTCCATATTCTGCTGAAGGTATTGTCCATGATGAAGAGTAAGTGATATTAATCATGAGGAGTGAATACGTGCAAAGTAATATTAACATAGATTTCTAGTGAAATGGATCTTCTTCAAAAGATGATTCTTAAATGTAAACAACAACCATTGGTTCCAATCGGAACTCTTTTAACCACCGGTGCCATTATAATGGCAACCAAGGCAGTAAAGAAAGGTGACAGAATAAAGTCTCAAATGTATTTCCGTTGGAGAGTTGGGTTCCAATTAGCAACCTTGGTTGCTTTGGTTGTAGGAGGATATTACTACAAGACTGAGGAACTCAAACAAAAGATTACCAGAGAAGAAAAATTAAGAGCAAAGGCCAAACTCAGAGAAAGTTTATGGATTGAAGAATTGGAAAGAAAGGATGCTGAACTTCAAGAGAGAAAGAAGAGATTTGAAGAATCACAACAAGAATTAATTCAAGTAGCTCAAGAGGGATTCAAGAAGGAGAGAGAAGTGGAATCTAACAAGTAATCTGAAAGTCTTCTACACTCGAGTGTCTAAATGTATATAGTATAACAATCTTTTTAAGAAAGTGATGTATTTGTGTAAATAATAAATAAACGTATGAATTATATTGAATATGTTGCAGGGGCATATGTGTTTAAAGATGGTAAATGATTTGATAATTCTTCATTTAAGGATTCAATCAATGATTTGGAATATTGTTCTTGTCGTATGGTTGAAATAGACTCGTCATCTCCTGAAAAATATATAGATTCAATCCCAGTTGTAAGGGCCCTTTGTGAAGTTACCATAATGGTTTTATTTGTCTTTATGTTCAACCAACTAAAATCCAACCCCCATTGTGAAAATTTAACCATTTTCAAGTTATTCTGAATCACAAGAAATGAGTCGGGCAAAACCCTTTTGACTAATTTACATAAATCTTCCACATTGATAGATGAGTTAGACAATATTTCATTTGATATAAAAATCAATTTATATTGAGACTTTTCAAGTAATTCATTAAGATTTTTAGAGAGATCAATTGTATGATCTATGGAGTTGCTGATATTAATAAGAGCCTCCAGATATTCTGACCTATTACTACCAATCACAAGTATCTTATCATCAGTATGAAGTAAAGATGAAATGATCTTAATTTCCAATCCATCGTGTGATATTATCGGCTGACTATCAGAATGTTCATCATCTCCAAAGACTTTCCTGACTTTTAAAAGAGTTTCCGCCAACATATTAGTAGCGTCACTTATACCATTCAAGTTTGGTCTATGGCTCGTATATGCCGTATTGTTAGGGAAAGAACTCCTATATATGGAAGTTTCATGTACATATGATTTGATATTATCCATAGTAATTGAGCTAGTAATAGATGGCCCCATTGTTGATTGGAAATCACTTTTTGACCATTTTTCTCTCTCTGTTTTCAGCAAATACGGGAATGATTCCTGTACATCCTCAGGCTTTGTCTCTTTGATATGAGAATGTAACATGGAAAGTCGTTCCAATGGTGTGGTCATCTTCTATAGTTGAAAATTTAAAACACAATAAAATGCTGCAAATAAAAAATGCACTGGAAAGACGATTAGGACCAAATGATGCTATGGATTTATAACAACTAAGTATTATCTATAGATGAAAATTAGTATACGAGGATAGGGTTGCCGAATGAAACAAACAGTGACTAGGGTCTAATTCACCCTTTAAACACGGATATAAAGAGGTTTGTCATTGCATATTTCATAGTTTCATCATGTCTCGTGATCTAACATATACAGGATGCCTATCAGGATATAGATAACATAGATCGATACTACTCCAAATCACTTGAACTACAATACCCAAATCCTAATTTCTCTCTCACTCTAATGTATTAGTACATATTCTAATAAAAATAGAAACTTACTCGTTTCATCACAAGCAAAACAAAAATATTTGATTATCTTTAAATTTTCCTCCATTCATCATTTACTTCACACTTTCCTCTAATTATCAGCTCCTACAATATCATAATCTTTGAAAAATTGATAAACATCATCCATCATATCTGTAATCCCATGATTACCAGCATCAGTTGCAGAAGTATTAATATTGTTCGAGTATACCGCTTGCACTTGTGATTGGATTTTGATAAGTCCTTCCTTTGACACCAAATCACTCAAGATATTAATTAAAAATGGTGAAAATTCACAATACCATCTATGGTTCCAAACTAATAATTTGATACAACATTCCAAGATTTTTTCATTCAATTGATTTACAATTTTAGCAAAATTGTGAGAATATTGAGAACCAGAGTTGGTTGATAATGATGTAGAGTTCTTATTCAATACTTTAGCTCTTTCCATTTGATAGTATTTCAACATTTCTCTTGTAGATTTAGCAGAGAATCTACCACTTAATGCATTTGCAAAAGCAACGGATCCTTCCTTGTGATGTTTTAATCTATATGCGATCAGGCCAAGAATTTCCCATTCTAATGTAGTCTTTTTATATTCCATCTGTTGTGCTTGGAAATGAACATATTCGGCTTGCCACATGGTGTATGCTCTTAAATCTTCATAAAGCAACATAAACAAGTTATCTAACCATCTTTCACACAATCTCTTCTTTCTAAATTCATTTTCAAGCGATTCATCACTATTGGATTTTCCAGGAGATTTCACACCAACGGTAGATGAAATATCTTCTTCTCCATCCTCTACAGCAGCATTACCATTACCATTCAATGTTGTAGTTGAAGATTCACCTTCTTCGTTGAATGTTTTACTGGTGTTTCTATCCTTTCGGTATTCTTCTTCCATCACAAATACCTTTGCACGATACTTTAAAAGTGCTTCCCATCCTGTTTTATTAACAATTTCAGTTAATAATTCATAAGATTTGGCAAAAGTAGATTTTAAATTTGCTGCTGGTAAATTAGATAATTGGGTATCTAAATTTCTTTGTTCAAAACTAATTTCACTACTTTGTAATTTAGAAACTTCATCCAAAGTCACATCAGCTGGAGAAGGTAAATGTAATTCGTCCTCACTTCCTCTCAATGGAACAACTCTTTTAAGGGAATATTTTTCCTTATGAGAATTCATAGGACAAGAGTTCAATGTTAACAAGGCATTTTCAAAATCATTTAATTTAGTGTAAACTGTTACTAAAATTGACCATGCTTTGAAATCAGATGGTGAAGATTTAACGGTTTGTTTAGCTAATTCCAATGCTAAATCATATCTTTTCTTCTCAATACAAAATTGAGTTTGTAATAATAATAAATCAGCATCTCTCTTGTTATTTGAAATCCCTTCACTAATAATTTGAACTGCTTTAATTTCTTCATCCTTTAAGAAATAAACTTTAGCAATAAGAGAAATAATTGATGGTTCAATTTTTTCTAATCTTTGTAAGATTTCTAACCCTTTATCATAATTTTGAGTTAATTGAATACATTTCATAAATCCATCAACCAAATAATTGTTAATAATTGTTGGTTGAGGAATTTCTACTCCACATCCCAATTTAGGACCATCCCAGAATAATTTTTCAAAAGCATTCATAAATGATTCAAGTAATTTAACTGAAGTTTTCCCATTACCAAATGGGTTTAATTTCCTTACTTCAACTAAGCCACCAATTTTATTATCATCATCATCATCAGAATCAATGAACGATCTAACAATTGAACTTACAAATGTTTCCAACCATAACTTTTCCAGTTCAACATCACTAATCTTGTCATGAACAAGTTTCCCGTCATTATTAACTACAACACTTTCAAATTTACCAGGAATATGAACTGTAACTCTCATATCGACCTTGGAAAATGCATTATAACTGCAGTACGTAAGTTCGGGAACTTTCCAATGTTTCTTCTCTCCAAACCAATATTGTGATTTGGAACTAATAAGAGTGGCCAATCCTTGTAAGTGGGCCGCAATTGATGCAGAATTCGAAGTATCTACACCAGTGAAATATAAAAATGTTCCAATTTCAGGACTTTTCTTTGAAGCAGATTGCTTATGAATGTTACATAAATCTGCTGGACCTAAGTCTACAAATGCATGTAATCTTGAAGTTCTTTCAATGATTGAAGATCCAAGGTAATCCTCTTTAGCTCTATAACGATGTTAGTATAAACAAAAGATCACATGAAAAAAACAAACCCTAATAGATAAATGAATAAATTGATAGAGAAGAATCAAGATGTAACACCAGGACCAACTTTGCCAATTGTTCAGTATTACTTCTATTCAATTCTAGTCTATCATTAACCCAATAGATGATTTATTCTGACGCGGATTGAACAAGTAATCAATTATTTGACGAACAAATCAGTGATCGATTCATCTATCTATCTGATCATACATACTCAGGAATGGACAGTAAGGTCGTTTGAAGCATATTCAATGGATATATATGGCCAATTACAAAGAAGAACGATTCTTGATTGAATTATTATATCTTGAATAAAAATTATGTTCGTGTTTAAACTCAGTTTCAAACTCTTGTATTATTTTGTACACAGTGTATAGTTTACTCCACGCGAAGAATGCATATAAATATCCAACAATCGACAATTTACTTAGCCACAAAATCTAAACTGGTGCTTATTGACTGACCATGTAAAATGTAAGCTATACATCAATAAAATCAAAGTCATTAATTCTCCAACTCTTTTAATTATATATTCTAATTAATATATTTTCTAATTTACTGCATTTCAAATTTTTCATTATTCTTGTTATTGTTCATTTTATCATAACATATCTATTGTACATAAGGGGATAACATTCTGTTAATGGGATGTATAAAATAATCCCATTCATCATAATCATAATTGAAACTACTTCTAATTGAATCTTTGTTTCTTGGAATTTACATTATCCTTATCTTCATCATCTATTGAATCCCAATCTTTACCAGTCAAACAATACTTTTCTGGCGGTAAATTTAACCCCCATTTAGGAATGACAGGTGGCAAAGGTTTAGAATTTCTTTCTTGTGCTAATTCTAATAATAATTCCTTTGGTGGAGTTGGTTTGAATTGATAATTGGTTCTAGCAGCAATTGCAAGACGAATATCATCAGTATTAACTGTACTATTAGAGCTTGAAGAAATACCGGATGAAGTCGACTTGGAATGATCGTTATATGTTAAGGCATCTTTCAATACACCAGTGGTATATCCTATAGAGATCGTTAGTAAAAACATATACATAGAATCTTTTGTAGGAATCTTTCTTATACATACTATGTGCAAAATCCATTAATTGAAGTGGTACATGATCTTGATAATTTTGAATACCTTGCGTGGCAAATATCAAATGTAAAAGTCTCACATCTCTGGGCACAACACTTGCTTGACCCCCATCATTCGATGAAGTGGGGTTAACACTCATATTGCTATTATTGAACAAACCTGTTGTGATTATTAGTCAAGTTCAATTTTTTGAGAAATAATACCAGAGATATATATTGGTAACGGCACGTATCTTTTGAAATAGTTGGATACACTAAAAAGACTTAGAAGTCAACTAAAGTAATACAGTATTTCCTCCATATTTTTTAAGAGGAAAACTTTGGATTGATCTCTTATACATACATTTCAATCATGAAATAATTCAAGTTTATCTTTCTGGAATATTCTTCTTCAACCTTGAATGTCTTATTTGTACTATATATAAATAATAGCCATAGCCTGCATATATTAGTCCTTGCGAACCCATCAGTTGATAACCAATTACCCCCAATTGGTGTCCATAATATCCTGTCCCATTAAACTCCAAAGTTAAAAGAACTTTAATAGATTTATATAGTGTGAAAATGGCGGAACTTGAAGTAATAGAATCCCCCGATACAATCGATATTCCTAAGCCAAGCGACTTGGTTCAATATAATATCATTGAACCATTTCAATATCTTGAATCTGATTCAAAATCAAGATCAGTGTTATTAATCTTAAATCAAAATTTAGATGGGATAAATTTCCAGCAAATATGGAATCATACTGAATTAAAAATTTGTGCTGATGGAGGTGCAAATCAATTATTCAATAGTTTCCAATTAGAAGAAGAAAGATGTAAATATATCCCACATTTCATCACTGGAGATTTTGATTCATTGACTGAACCAGTTAAACAATATTATCAAGAAAGAGGTTCAATTATTATCAAACAAGCAACACAGTATGCCACTGACTTTGACAAGTCACTTCTGCTTTGTAAGTTGTATTATCATTCATCAGAACTGAGATCTTCTATAATTGTTTCTCATTCAAATATTTCAACAGATAATGGACTTGCAGATTTAGAAAATGTATACCATATTCAATCCGATGAAGCAACTTTACCCATTCAAATATTTGCATTGGGTGGTATTGGTGGTAGATTTGATCAAACAATTGGGTCAATGCATCAATTATATAAATTGAGTATACTGGCACCTTATCTTCATATTTATTTCATTACCAATTCAGACTTGGTACTTTTACTTCCAAGAGGTAAAAATTATATCTCTTATGCATCTAGAAATCTCTGGAACCAGCAGGACCTTGTTCCAGTTTGTGGACTCTTACCCCTTGGCAATCAATCGGTAGTATTAGATACATGGGGTTTGAAATATGACGTTCGAAATTATGAAACTGATATGTTTTCAAGAGTTAGCTCAAGCAATGGTGTATGTGGATCCGATGGTTTCATAGTACATTGTACCGATCCAATTGTAATGAATTTAGTTGTAGATCATCATTCTATATAGCATTTTGTTGCAAAAATGATTATATAAGCATTTAGAAAATTTAGAAAATAAAATAAAGTAGGAAAGAAAAAAAAAAAATTGTTAGTTGAAATTTATGAAATTACACAAAAGGTGAAAAGTTGATCGAAATATCAAAATTGGTAAAAGAAAAAAAAAATACACTAACAAGACTTATTTAAACAAAGTGTTTCATACTATTTTATACAATAAACATGTTTAGAACACTTGTATCCAAGGGTATGATCCCTGTCCGTACATTTGCCCCAATGTATCAAAGATTCATGCATACTGTGCCCAGAACTGTTTCTGTTTTGACCACTCCAATTTCAACTTGGGGATACAGATCAGTTAACAATGTCAAACCAACCATACAATCATTAATCCAACCATTTGCTCCTGTAGAACAAGATCTCCAAATGGAAGAAAAGGAAGACAACACCATATATACCGACTCTGTGTTGAGGAAAAGAAGATTGAAAATGAAGAAGCATAAGTTGAGAAAGAGAAGAAGAGCACAAAGAGCCTTGATGACCAGACTTGGTAAATAGATACAAAGCCAAGTTCAATGCCGAGTCTTACAAACCATATGTATATATTTTAGACAAGAAGGCAGGAGAATAATACAAGATATATTAGAAGAATAGTCAGTTCAGTTCAAATGTAATTTGTAGAAACAAAGTGACTCTTATCTAGTTGTAAGATATTTATATGTAGCTACCACTCGAGAATATATGAGTTAAACAGAGTTGACCATGTCATTATATCAAATTTTATGACGCACAAAAAAAAACACTACACCCATCTATAATGAGTCTTAACGTACTTGATATGAAAATGCGAAAAATAATTACAAAACTATCACTTCAATAAATTCATTTATCATAATGACTACCATCACATTTGTTACAGGGAATGCCAACAAGCTTAAGGAGGTTGTTGCCATCCTCTCTAATGGCTCTACTGATGGCTCAGCTTCAGTAGGTAAATTTACAATCACCAATGAAAAACTTGACTTGGAAGAAGTTCAAGGTACCATTGAAGAAGTTACCATTCATAAAGCTAAATCCGCTGCCAAGATCATGAACGGTCCTGTTCTCGTAGAAGACACATGCCTTGGATTCAATGCCTTCAAGAACTTGCCAGGTCCTTATATCAAATGGTTCGTTGAAGCCATTGGTTTAACTGGTCTTGTCGATATGCTTTACAAGTTTGAAGATAAGTCTGCCAATGCCATCTGTACATTTGGATACTGTGAAGGACCAGACGCTGAGGTGAAATTATTCCAAGGGGTTACAAAGGGTAACATTGTAGACAGTAGAGGTCCTACCAATTTCGGTTGGGATTCCATTTTCGAACCTGAAGGTTACACTGAAACATATGCTGAAATGGATAAAAAGATTAAGAATACCATCTCCCATAGATTTAAGGCTTTGGACTTATTAAGAGACTTTTTACAATCACAATAAACAAAGAATGTTCTATACATACATAACTATTATATAAAATAATATTAATAATAAAATAGGATAAATCAACTGAATAATCCCTTCAATTTCCCTATAAATGATTTCTTCTTCCTTCCATTATGCAAATTTCCTTCATCATATTCGTCTTCTTCTCTTATCTTCCCTTGACTTGAAATGGAAATCAATGCTGGTTGGTGGTCACCGGTACCACCTGAGTTTTGACTGGTTCTAGATTTTGTTTGTGACATGACATTTCCAAATCCTCCTCTACCAACAGAGAATGACTTGTTAGATGCAACGGCATATAATTCGTTCTCTCTTTCCTTTTGAGTTGCACCGTCCACATCCTGAAGTTTCCGGGTGAGTTCTGGATCACTGTTTTTGATCATATTTCCATATCCTCCACGTCCAGTAGTGATCTTTTCCGAATGAAGTTGTGGAGTATTTGATCCTTGTGGGACTAATTTTGGAGATGGGAGAGATGACGATGATTTAATGTTTCCGGCTCCTCCTCTACCAGTGGAATAATAAATTCTTTTATTCCCGCCGTTTTCTAGTGGTGGAGAACTAGTATTATTTGTGCGAGAAGTAGCAGGACTAATAACATTATTCTCACTGGTTATATTTGAGGATTCTTGAATATTCCCAGCTCCTCCTCTTCCAGTAGAGTAAGGCATTTTGTATCTATTTGATTGTATTAAATTTTATTTTTCCTTTATCTGTAAAATCTAATTGGAAAGTCACTCCCAAATATATCTCAAGATTCAAGCTCTATTCAAAGGTCAATCAACTAATTTTAATTAATGAGTATTTGTACTTTATCTTTTGTTTGTTCACAGTGTTGGTCATTTACTTGGCAGGACTTGTTGCGATTTGCACGTGACTACGCCGCTCCGGCGGCATTTTCTTATTTCAAACTCTCTATGTGTTTTTTTTTTTTATTTTTTCCAACTGTGGGGACTATGGGCGCGGAAGTACAAGCCCGGATATACTTCTATCTACATAATAAATTACAATTCAATCATTAAAATATCTTTCTATAGAATATGGTTGCTGGTTATCTAATTTCTTATCTTACATTATAATATATCCTGTTTTATCCAAATTTAAACCTTTATTTTTGGGGGGGGTTTCTGTATTTTACTTTCTATAAAGTTGTCTCGTTACACATATGATTTTTTTTTCTATTTTCTTATTAATATTTTTTGGCAAGTTCAAATTGATCCCACCCATTCATTCCGATAAGGATAAATAAAGGCTTGTTCATCCAACATTATTATTCAGAATGAACCATTATTCCATTATTTCATGGTAGCTTTATCACATCCAATGATCTGGTTGTATTTATTTTATTTATTTTTTTTTTCTCCATCACAAATCTGAAGAACTTGATTGTGGTGGATTGAACTTCAATAAAAGCTTTGAAAACCTGTTCGACTTATTGAATAAAGAAGTTGAAGGTCTGGAGGAGCCTGGTTTATCTTGTAAATGTGTTATATATAGTAATGCTCCCTGTAAGTCTTCATTACTACCTTGATCCCCCATCCCCAAGAAATGATCTGATGGATAATTTGATCTCTCCAAATAATTTATCGTATTAATATTTTGATTATTTTTGGTAATCTTATCATTAGTTTCATTTTCAATTGGATCACTTTTATTTGTAACTTTCTTCTTAGGTACTTGAATTTCTTCAAGTTCAAGCTTTGTACGTAATTGAATTGTATCTCTATCGATTTCATTTGAATGATCAACTTTTGGTGATGATCTCTTGAAAAAATGACGAATTGTATGAACTACAGGATTAGGGGGTGATTTCTCTACTTCCTTTTTCTTTCTTGGAAATAATCTTTTGAACAGCTTTCTACGGTTCAACCGTGGAGGTGGTAGTAATATATTGGGAGTCTTGGGTAATATTTCATCCTTTTCATGAGTTTTATTTGATCTACTTGTATATTTTTCAATTTGTTCCAAGATTTGATCATCTTCCTTTGATGGTGGGTTTGGAGGATGACAATCGGGTATAAATGGCAGTTGAGATTCCTTTAGTTCGGTAGCCCGTGGTACAGAGGTAAAGTACAGTGAAAATGTAGGAGAATATTGATAAGAATGAATACTTTCAAACCTCGATAAAGGATGGGTATTTTCAGGGTCACCAAAGGGATCACTAAAGGGAAACTTGGGTGAATCCACTAAAACATTCGTATTAATATTATCATTGACATCTAAACTAGTTAAGGTGGCTACATCATCATTCCGCCTCATTCTTTTCATTGGAGGTTGAAACATGTTACTAAACGATCTTCTCTTGAGTTGTTTGGGTGAAGGAGTGACTGGAGAAGTTTTTGTAGATGATGGACTATGAATTCGTAATTGCTTGAATTTAAGATTAATATCTTCTGTCATGATTTAGGAATGTATATATATGTAGAGGAATGATCTGAAGGGATGATTGTTGTTATTGTTATGCTTACTTTTTTTTAAAAAAATTAAAAAAAGACGATCAGGTTATTTGAATTTACGTATAAATTGTACATACCAACCCTCCTTTTTTTTGTTATACAATAGGGGTTTGGTGTGTTTGAGGTACTTCATGGTTTCAGATTAGTTTACAAATGCAAGATTTTGCAACACATTTCCCAGCGAAACGAGGAAAAATTCAACACTATTAAAATTCAACCGCGTTTATTATAGGGGCTCGTAACACATTTAGGCATCATTCTATACATTAGGTCTGATTTAACAGATTTAGATACATTATGGAATGTAATATAAAACAAGTGTACGGTAGGAAATGATTGTCACGAATTCTCGATATGTATTTAAATATAATTGGCTACACTTGAATAAATTATTTTACAATCGTATAGATAACACGGTAAAAAGAAAACATACCCACATTTACGTCAAGTATGACTGAGATAACGATAGAGATAATGTACTCCATTGGTCACGGTACAACTATCAGAGATTGATACTACTGAATTAAATAATCTCTCATTCTTCAACTTCTCTTTTCAAGGCTTCATTTAATTTCTTGAATTGACTTTCACTCTCTTTAATAATCCCCGTAGCTAAAGCGAAAAATATACCAATAAATTGTTCACTTTGAATTACTTTTGTGACTTGTTTATTATCAATTGTTAAGGGAATAAATTGAAATGAATGCACACCTGATGCGATAAATTCGAAAAGTAAAGTTCCTTTCCATTTCAAAGACTGTGCGGTGAGTTCCGTTACATACGGTTTAAATGTTTGCGGCAGTCGGTTTGGAAGTTGTATTTCAACCTTCAATTGAGATCCAACTTGTAAAGATTTGCCGTCTAATACTTCAATTGAATTGAAAAACGGATTCCAATTCTTATGATTTGGAAAATCAAAGAACGTTTTTGTAACTCGTTCTATAGGAGCATTGATTATAATTTCAGTATTAATAGACATTTTGTGTTTATTCTACGTATAGAGAGGCAATTGTTTATTATACTATCATCCCATCTTTATAGTATCACCTACCGGATGTTAAATTAGTTCGGAATCGGAGATGTGCGGCTCTTGCACGGTGTTTAGACGGAGTAATAAAATTGTGTCAAAGTTTGTTTGTAAGTACAAACTTTAATGTAGATAAAACTGAATTATCCAACTCTTTAGAAATTTATAAAATATACCACAAGTTCAATCACGAATACTTTTGGTAGGATCAAATATCCTCGGTTGCTTTAATCAACAAAAATTCATAAGTACAGAGAATAAAAAAAAGAAATTAAATATTGTATGAATTTGTGTTCGATCCTCGGATAACGCCGTTAAGATTTAAATACCAAGAATGGTGTGCTTAAATGAAATAGAAAGATTGAGTTTGAGATAAGCCACCGAAGCAATTGAAGAGAATTGATTGGTAATATCGATGTAGAGCGTTAACACTATATGTACTGATAATTTTAACAATAAGACATTTCTAGTTCTATGTAATATATCTCTTGTGTGTGTGGGGAAAATTTGAGATCCCCCACGGTTTATTCCCTGCTTTTTGTGGTACAAAATGAAAAAGAATCACGATCCCGCCTTAGCAATATCCAAGACCGAAACTAAAAGGTTGCTAAATGGGTATTCAATAAATAAAAAATAAAACCAGCACGTGTATGTATTATAATATCGCGGGATAACTCACATATCCTCCGAATCGTGATATGTTATTATAACTTTATTCTTTAGATTCGCGTTTCTCTAGATAAACAAACTAATTCTGGAGTTATTGGTTGTTAGCCGCTTAAGAACTTTTTTCTCTTCACGATATCGTGGAGAAAAAAAAAAAAAAAAGGCTATGTTAAGAAAAAAAAAAGGGGGACAAAGGGTCTAACAATGCATCTACGCCAGTAAAACCCGAAAAAAAAAAAGGTAAATTTCTTGAGGAATTCAAGAAAAATACAATTACGAAAGCCACTGAAGCATTCTCGATACGCGTTTCCTTATTTCATCGATAAGAGACACCGTTTAGGACAAAATCGATGACGAAATCTATGGTAAGTGGGCTACAAACATTCTATTATTCTCTAAATCTATATGACAAATTTAATAGCAATTCATGTGAGTTCATTAGCTTCTATGCACATAACTACACTGGAGTAGTGTACATTGATATTACCCTACATGATGTACATACATATTTGAGCTGTCTAGTAGTAAATTTAAAAATGGAAAAGTAACGTGAAGTACATTTTTCTTTTTTTGATATAGTAAAAAAAAAAAAAAAAAAAAGAAATCTCCTACACGTTCCTCAAGAATATTACCGAGATTGTTCCCACAGGTTATACTTTTTCTTACCCATGATAAACGCGATTCTTCTACAATCCAGATGTGGAATATTGAAATTATTCAAGAATGTATAGAGAGAGAGAAAGAGAGATTAATCATAACGTAAAGGTAATATCACATACGCACTAAAGGTTATCGTGTGAATATTATTCATTTAAAGCCATCGCAATCGTTTTAATAGCAATAAAGGGGGCAAAGCCGGAACAGACTTCAGATGATGTCAAATGTAGAAGAATGGGAATGGAAAATATTTCATATGCAATATTATATAAGAGTGTAACTAAAGTTACGTAAGAGCCTATGTAATCAGGAGGTTATTAATACTAGATAGCGAGGATTATACGCCTCTAATAGCAAAGTGTATTATGTAAGCTTGCATATTACAGGTATTCTTACCTTCCCTTTTTGAATAATAGGATTGCAGATAAGGAAAATCCAGGCGCACCTTTCTTGTTTTGCTGTATTTTTAATGCGCAGCCCCCCTAGCCCCACACAGACCATTCCGAGTCCTAATTGTTGCTATGTGAGGCCACATTTCCGTTTTTTGTCTTGGAATGGCAGGGTGTACTGGTTATGTATCGCACTAAAATTGTACATTACGTGCACCAGCATAGCCTTCCTGATGAAATTCATGCGTTTTTTATGTACCATATCTATCTTCCATTCTCAAGAGCCGCGTTTCTATATTTAATACTAAGCAAAAAAAAAAAATTAAAAATTAAAAAAATTAAAAAGGGAAAAAGGTGCAATCCCTTTATCCATTGTAAAATATATAAGAGCACTGTTCCCAAGTAATTTCAGGATAAAAATTTATTTACCCTTTATCAAACACACAACCTATTCACATTAACAATGCAATTCACCAAGTTTATCGTTGCCTCCGTTGCCACCGTCGCTTCCGTTCAAGCTGCTAACGCTTCCAACTCCTCCTCCTCCTCCTCTGGTTCCAATGGTGTTACTTACCAAATTGGTGCTGGTGCCATTGGTGCTGCTGTTGCCGCTGGTGTTGCTTTGCTTTACTAAGCGTTTTAATTCATTAGCGCTTTTAGCAGATTTTAATACTCTTGAAGAGTACTAGCCTGTTTTCTATGTATGTTTATTTGGTTATTATTTTGTATAGACGTTCACTAATAAATCCTTGAATGTTTAGGCTTAAAAAAAGAAAATTGTAAGAAAATCATGTGATTAAATGAAATAGTGTGATTATATGTAACGAGTGTATGTATTTCAATGATGGTCATGGTTTTCAAAATGTATATTCAGAACCTGATTCAGTATCGGATACTGAATAATTTGAGGCGGACAGGTAGCAATTATGTCTACTTTCCAGCTTGAAGTACCTTAAATGTAACCGGTTATCAATATTCTTATCTAAATTCTCTGTCTTTTTTAAACTTGCTTTCTCATTTAAAAGATAATCAGTTACAATATGCAACTCTTCCTCGTTTTTCATTTTCATCCTATTGTCTTCGTTTATTGAACAAACCAACTTATTTAAATCTTCAACTATCTTAAAGTAATCTTCAAGTGTTGGATTTGAATAAACAGTTTGCTTTAATTGCGATAAATCGATCGGTTGAAGTTTGATTTTTTTTAAATGTTTAGCAACCAATCTTTGATTTAATTTTATCTTTTCAATTTCTTGGTAATGAGTTTGAAGTAAATCAAGTGAATTATCTTCAAGGTTTATATTTTCCTTATCCAGGGAATTAAATTGTTGATTTAAATTAAATTTTGCTTTAGAATTTTCATCTAAATAGTTTGATACAATTTGTTTGAATTCTTCTTCAATTTTTAATTCCCAATCATTTCCCTTTTCTGTATTTTCTTTACCAGTTAACAAAGTAAAATTATGTTCGATATTAGGTTTATTTAATGACATCTTAGAGATAATTTGTAGATAATAGTGGTTTTAATAATTTGGTGTTTATTTGCAATTTGTACCACTATAAATTTATGTGTGCAACCACAATAACAAATCTGAAGTTTTGTTTGTATTAGTAACATTGTGTACAATTTTATTAAAATGTAATGATTAGTTTGATAATAGTTCTACCAATATCTTGGAGTATTTCTTAATGTGAGAAACTTTGGAATTTACATTAGATTAAATTTATCGTATTTGTAGTAGGTGGTCATTGATTGAAGTATATGTAACTCGCATTTTGGGACAATAAATGTAATCCCAAGTAAGCACCACCCATTAAGAATTACAGGGTAGCATATGATCCATGTTAAAAGAGTGTGTCTCGTTAATTCTTCTTTATAACATCTACGTTCATTTTTCTTCTTCTTCATCTTCTTCTACAACTTACGCATTAGCTCTTTATTGTCTATTCTTTTCCATCCAATATACATATATAAATTGTTTTAAAATACATCTGGTAATCTTTCAATAACATATGAATGTCCACCTACACTCATAAGAGGTACACCAGGAACCTTTCTAATTCTTCTCTTCAAATCAGCATCATTGGTAGCTACAATATAACACTTGTGTTGCATGACTCTGTGCACCAAACAATCATCCGCATAGGTACCTTTGTGGGAACAAGTAAGTCTTTCAATTCTAGGATCTCTTGCAAGTTTTAAAGCAATTCTATATTTTGGTCCTAATTTTTCTAATTCTGCCATTACACAATCAGTGATCATTGGGATACATTTAGCATACAAAGTATCCATCATACCTTTCACAATATCTATCTTCTTTTGAATAGAAAAGTTGATGAAATTAGTATCGATTAGCACTTGATAAGGAGGTTTAATAGACTTATTAAATTGAAAGAATAACGCTGATGATACTTGTGGTACATCTCTAACAAGTTCAGAATCGTCAGTGTTCTTCTTTGGTTTGTCCTTGTTTTTGTTTATACGGGGATCCTTTGAGTTGATGGTACGTTTCACCAATGCAAACTTTCTCGTCTTCTTAGCCTTACCCATGGTTTATGACAGTTATTGGTTCTATAAGTAAAGTGTGGTTATTCGTTTGTATAACTATTTATGTGTGTATTTTATTTTTTTTTTTCATCTTCCTTTTAAAAATGATGAGATGGGGAGAGCGAATTTTGGTCACGTGTCCATGCTGCAAAGAGTTGCAATAAATTTGTAGATGGATATAAAGAAGTGTATTAAAAATCAAAGAATAGTAAAGAAAGGAATGGACAGAGTTCAATGAGGTACCTTGATACGTTTATAAATCAATTAAAGTGCAATAGAAAATAAAAAATTGTGAGAGGTATGATGTAAGTGTATTTCTAGTATTGGATTGAGGTTGATATCGTTCTGTGAATGTGGGTAGTGAATAAGGTTATAAAAAAGTACTAGAATTGATAGCTGGAGAACATCTTCAACTGTATATTACTGTCGCTGCGTTCCTTCTCTTGCTTATTATACTTCAACTTGTCATTTCTATATATATATCCATCGTTCTACAAACATACATCCTAGAGAACTATTGTTCCTACAAAGATAATATTGTGGGTGGTTCTGGGCACTTTAAGTAGCACCTAGAAGGATGAATGTGGCTTGGTATCTATGCAGAAGGATGTCACGTGCGGATGCAAGTGACTGGAACTGTGAAGATAAGGATTAGCTTGAAGCTTCAGAGAAAGGTCAAGGTAATTATGGATGTGATTACTAAAAACGAATATATTGTTTATCATAATACAAAATATCTGGAACTCCTATAAAATCAAACAAAGTTGTCGAGAGAGAGAAGCAATGAAAAAGAATTATAACCCAATATAGAATAATACTTACCATGTAAAGTAATTCTAATTTAGGGATCAACTCTCTCTCTAGTGTCTTTTCCTCCTCCTTTTAATATTCATGGATCATTTGATGATCAAATGCTCCCTTTAAAGCACTTCTCTTCCAACTGAGCATTTGCTTCTTTTCAAAATCAATTTGAAATACTCGTAACTTTCTATCGTAGTCAACGGATGTACCTACACTGGCACCGGCTCCACTACTATAACATAACCACATAGAATTTATAACAGTGTTACGGTCAATTTTTTCACTAAGAAGACATAAATCATTCTTATATTCATGTCCTACTGATACAACCTGATATCCCAAACTAGCAATATCATCTCTAAATTTCATATCAGTCTTCTTCTTTAATGGTTTCTTATCATTATAAGCACCGATTAATTTGAATTCACCCTGTGGTCTGTAATTTGGTAATGGATAATGGAAAAATAATAATTTGAATGGATCTTTGGATTTAAGTGGTTGATTTTCTCGATACAAGAAATTTATTTGAGATGAATCAATCTTATGATTTTCTGAATCCAATACAGTTATAATTGCAGCGGGTTCATCAAGTTTTAATTGAGTCTCTTCATTCACTGGCATTTTGAATACTTTCATGTTATAATTGGTTAAACCATGTAGATTTTGATTATATCTCACGAATTTATTATAACAATATGGTAATGAAGATATGAAATTTAAAATATTTAATTTTAAAATTGTATCAACTTTTAAATCACTTTCATCAGGTGAATTTTCATCTTCAGGTTTATCTTCATATAATGGTACTTCATCCATTTCTCCAAAAGTGAATATAAATGGAATTTTTTTAGACAAAATTGGTGATAAACTCTTTAAAATTGAAGATTTGAATTCTTTAGTTCTATGACTATCAATTAAATCTCCCGTGATAACAACCAAATCAATTGGTTTTGATGATGATTCACCTTCAAATGAACTTTCTAAAAATTCTAAACTTTTCAAATCAGCAGTACAATCAATCAGAGAATCTAAACAAAAGCCAGTATCAGGACCAATATGTAAATCTGAAATTTGAACAATTTTTAAACTATTAGATTTAGCAAGTAAAACTTCATTTTGCTTTAAACTTTGAAATTCATGAAATTCTGTGAAAATTTTATTATGTGAAGTAAGTGGTACTTTTAAAAGGGTTAAATGAGGTAAAACAGGAGCATTAACTGGAATACTAGTTCTTTGATATTGCCAATATTCCCTTGAATCTTGTAAATCATCCATTCCAAATAAAATATCCAAATCTCGAACAAGATCAACTTGTTCAAATGTTTCATGTGATTTACTAATAAATTTCTTCCAAATTGTATAAGAATCATAATCAGTCAGTACCCAACCTTCATTACTATCATTGATGGGTTCTCCTTTCAAAGTGATCTTAACATCAACTAGAGCACTGTCTACAGTTTGTGCCAGGGCTTGCTTGACAAATACAAACGTATTAAAGATGTCCATTGATCTCAGAAGACTTCTGAATGGTTTAGCAGCATATAATTCAAGTGGTGAATCAAGTCGACGCCATTGAAGTTGTTCAACCTTATTTAATTGACATGAGCTATAATAAAAACATTTTTTAATCTTAATATCCGATATCACCGTATTACCCTTTAATGAGTCAACTAGATTTGGATATGATTGAAGATTAACAGTAGTTAATTCATTGAATGGATGGAAAAAGAAAACGATTATAAAGATTATGAAAAGAACAAATATACTAGCAGTTGATTTCTTAAACCTTACATTCAATAATCTTTTATCCATCTTAGACAATCGATCTGATATACTGGATCGCATATATACAGAAAGAAACTGCCAGGTCCCTGGGTTAAATATGATTCAAATGAACGTGAAGGGGTGGTGAAGGTGAAAAGTATAAATTTAAATATTTCTTTGAAAAAGCCTCTCTCACTCCCGCCTTATAAAGTGTATCGAAATGTTTATGAAATCACACCCAAATCAAGAATTGTAATAAAATATCTAAATTAAAATAAATTAATTGAGAAATAAATATCTATAATGATACAAGTAGGGAGAGTTATTTGTTTAATGAAGTAGGGAGGCGGATCTTTTAAAATATGCCTGTCGAACTATCTTCCAAGCTAAATGTATGCATACAAAAAAAAAATATTCTCGAAAGATCCACTAACTGTATAATTAACACCAACACTAAAGCAGAACACCATACCAAGTTATATGGGGATCATTGCTATATTTTCTGTTTTTTTTTTTTTTTGAGTGCGCTAAAAATATTATTTTTCTATCCGCATATCACATGAACGAAAGCCGCGATACAAGGCAGTAGTCTACGTGCAGGGTCTTCAAGAACAATATACAAAGTATGGAAAATGCATTCAAGGCGGTAAGGTGTAGCTTCCCTTCCAA
Organism: [Candida] anglica; assembly: GCA_963924405.1. NCBI lineage: Eukaryota > Fungi > Ascomycota > Pichiomycetes > Serinales > Debaryomycetaceae > Kurtzmaniella > [Candida] anglica. The sequence continues at coordinate 248,268 of OZ004258.1, forward strand.
ACGGCGTACAAGGATCTGAGATTCCAGGCTAGGAATTTCAATCGGTACACATTTATGGCCCAATATTCTATCAATTGAATCTAACTAATCTACATGTACACATCGCCAATCTTTCCAATCTTTCGAGTTTTTGGATTTTTCTCGGTTTAATTTTAAACTGTAAAATTTTTTTTTGTCTGCAAGTTTATTTTTAACTCAATTGATTACGGTTACATTAATTGTACTGACTTTCATTGGGGGGGCTCCATTTCTTCTTTTTGATTCTTCTTTAGTCTATATTATCTCTTTGTTTCTTTGCTTAAGAAGCGTTTCATATTTCATTTCCACATTTCATATAGCAGAAATCAGTCTGCTCAATAATTTCATATAATACGAAATTGAGGCGGGGGCTGTCATCTTCGTAAATAAATCATTATAAAATAAAAATTAATTTTCTTCAACCTCAGGCGTCGCCTGTTCTCACCCGTTTAGATCTAGGCCTTCCCCGCAGGATGCCACGTAATTTTTGTCATTTTCGCAAATATTACACTTTGGGACACAATACTGAATTAAACCCAAAAATATTACACTAATCGTACAATACACAATATTAACAATTGCAAAAGAATTACAATATATGAATTTTATTTATCTACTCAAAGAATATTCATAATAGTAACAGCTCTTATCTTTTTATAAGCCACTTTCTGAATTTACATTCCAATTAGTGTAAATTCAATATGCAAATTGAATCATTTGTTTGATTCTTATGGTAATTCATTGATTGATTGACATATCCTTATTCCTTAATTGGATCATCTAATTGAATTAAATCTTTATCTTCCAATTGCTCTTTAACTTGATCAACTTCCTCCTTCTTATCTTCATTATTTTTCACTTCATTCTTCTTCTCTTCATCCTTATTTCCTTCCTCCTTTATCTCTTCATTATTTTCCTCCATTTCTTCCTCTTCCTCTTCCCCTTCCTCCTTTCCGTCTTCACCATTATCTTCTCCCTTCTCTCTCCTCACATTTTCATCCATTACTGAATTATCGCGACCGAAAAATACACTAAGTCCATGAGGTGTTGATGGTGTACACGTTAAATCATTCCATATTTCACCTTTAACATAAACACATGTTTGTGTACCATTAGTATGTAATCTTGGTTTGAGATCTTCAAAGCTATCAAATACTTGACACTCCGCATCAACCACTTCTTTAGAATTCTTAACAATATACTTGACACTAACCCATTGTTTACTACCTCTTTTACGATAACAATATTCTGTATTAGAATGAATGATCCCAGTTATAATATATGGTTTCAAAGAATGTCCCTCATTCTCAATTCTCTTGATCACATTCTCTGGTACAGTAATATCGGATTCTTTGAATTGTTGTCCAATTTTTTCAATCTCTTCATTAACAAATGATTTTTTCCCCTCTAAAACTTGTCTAAAGTTATCAATATCCAATTTTGATTCTCCTTCAAGTATTAATGATGTCTTATCCAATATTTTTTCTAATTTTTTACCTTCAAAAAAATTCATATGATTAATTCTTTTAACAAGTTCAACTTTCTCTGAAAATAATGATTCTCTTAATTTATTCATTTCAACAATTGTACCAACATATTCAGATGAATATATCTCTGGATAAAATTCTTCAAGAATTTCAAATTTTGAATTCGATTGATTCCCATAATATGAATTATATTGATCATCTCCAATTCTACTAACAGTTAAAACATCTGCAAGTTGACTAAACATGATTTGTCCCAATTGTTCTAATTCATTACCCCAAACAAGTTCATTGAATGATTCATACAAGTTGGCATGATGTAAATTAGATTCTATGTCAATATGACATACGTCATTCTTTTGATCTTCTTCTTCATTAACCACTTCAAACGTAAATATTTCATCTAATAATTCTTTAAATCTTTTGGCAATTTCAATATCTTTTTGATTAATTGTTTTCAAAATATTCTCCTTTAAAATTTCAAATATTTTAGGAATAATTTCTTCAATTAATAAAGTATCATTTAAAAGATTTTTGAATTCCTTTGGTAATGTTTGATAAAAATTTTTATCAGATATTAATAATCTCTTACTATCATTTTTAGCTATGAATCCAACAAGTCTTTGTAATTCAACCACAAACTTGAATGATGGTACTTGTTCTTTATTAATATCAGTTGGGATTAATAAATTTAAAATTCCTTCATTAAACCAATTCTTATCCCATCCATAATCTTTATTTTCAAATTGCTTATCGAAAACAATTGATTGAAATTTAGTAATTTGGGAAAGAATTATTATAAATGGTATAAAATAATTTTCCTTTTGTAATGGATTTGAAGGTATAATTAATTTTGGAATTGAAGAATCAAATTCATAAGTCTTAACTTTATCAAATAATGATACATTATCATCTATTGATTCATCATCCAGATCAGAAGGACTCAAATTCTTGGAAACAGAGTCTTCCATTGGGTGGTCTTTATCATAACCTTCTTCTTCTTCATCTTCGTCATCCTCTTCTCCTTTTAGTTGGCGTTCGTTCACAACGTGCAATTCATTGATATCAAGTTCATCTGGAGTTTGTTCACTATCAGTTTCATTCACCTCTTGTTCTGTTCTATACGCTTGTAAGGCACTGAAATCTGGTATATCAAGTGGATTCAGAACTTGGATCGTGTCTTGATCATTGTGTCTAGATGGTAATGGTGGCTTGGATTCAACTTCAATTGGTTCTTCAAATAAGTATCCAATGGCATTTTCTACATCGTTATTGGTGGCTTTTAAAGCTTTCAGTGCTTGTTCTGGGGAAAACCCCATATCCACAAGTTGTGCGATTTTATCTTCAATTGATTCAGACATATTCCTAATCTATCACTGGATATGTGTAGCAAGATATTATTCACATATAGATGTATAAACCATTTAAGGAGATTAGACTGTATATAATACTAGTTACACAAATCATGATAACATAGATCGATCATGAAACTGAATCGTCATGATTAAACTTCAAAAATTAACCCAATTCAAAACGTTCCATTATTACTAGAAGCATTTCTAAAAACTAATAATGACTAGTTCCATGCGTCATCCTAAATTTGGTTATACCTGAGATATTTTTACTAAAATGTGCCCTTTCATGGTATGACTCAACTGTAATACTCATACAAAATCAGAAACCCGTGACTTTTTTTTTTTTTTTCCGCCCTTTTTTTTTTTTTTTTTTTTGGTGGTAACATTTTTTTCTGGTGATGTCTCATCTTTTTCCATGACAAAGGCTCAAAGATTAGATCTTTATTCTTTTTGTTAATGAACTATTTGAGAACATCATCCTTAATAAGACGAGTTCCCATATTATTTCAGAGAAAAACACCTGTAGTATCGACCCTTAAGTTTAATTTAAGATATATTCATCTGCAGTTTTCGCATCGTCCAATCAATATGTCCGTTCAAACTCTCACTTCAAGTTTGAGCAAATTGGGTTTAGACCAACCTGAATTGGTTGAAGGCTCCCAACCTGAGTACAATGTCATCGATGTGATGAGAAACTACATCACCGATGAGTTGCACAAGGTTTCTGGTGTTTCTAAGGACATCATTTTCCCAGCTTTGGACACTCCAAACGTCATGGAAAAGGGTGACTTGATCATTCCAATCCCAAGATTGCGTTTGAAGGGTGTTAACCCAAAGGAAAAGGCCGAAGAATGGGCCACTGGTTTCGCCAAGGGTGAATACTTGAGTGAAGTTAAGGCTGAAGGTCCTTTCATCCAATTTTTCTTCAACAAGAAGGTTCTTTTCAACCTTGTTATTAAGGATGTTTTGACCAGAACCACCGATTATGGTGCTTTACCATTGGGTGTCGGTAAGAAGTTGGCCATTGAATTCTCCTCTCCAAACATCGCCAAGCCTTTCCATGCTGGTCATTTAAGATCTACCATCATTGGTGGGTTCCTTGCTAACTTGTATGAAAAGTTGGGTTGGGATGTTTCTAGAATCAACTACTTGGGTGATTGGGGTAAGCAATTCGGTTTATTGGCCATTGGTTTCGATAAGTTTGGTTCTGAAGAATCCTTGGAAAAGGATCCAATTAACCATTTGTTTGAAGTTTATGTTAAGGTTAACCAAGAAATGACTGCTGAAGGTCCAGATGCTGTTGGTGGTATCAACGACAAGGCCAGAGAATACTTCAGAAAGATGGAAGATGGTGACGAACACGCCCTTAAGATCTGGAAGAGATTCAGAGAATTGTCTATTGACAAGTACGTTGACACTTATGCTAGATTGAACATTCGTTATGATGAATATTCTGGTGAATCCCAAGTTTCTAAGGAAAAGATGAAGTTTGCCACTGATCTTTTCGAAAAAAGAGGTTTGGTTCATGAAGATAGAGGTGCTAAGTTGATCGATTTGACCAAATTTAACAAGAAATTGGGTAAATGTTTGGTTCAAAAATCTGACGGTACTTCTATTTACTTAACTAGAGATGTTGGTGAAGCCATGGGTCGTTATGAAAAGTACAAGTTTGACAAGTCCATCTATGTCATTGCCTGTCAACAAGATTTACACGTTGCTCAATTCTTTGAAATTTTGAAACAAATGGGTTTCGAATGGGCTAAGAACATGGAACATGTTAACTTTGGTTTGGTTCTTGGTATGTCTACTAGAAAGGGTACCGTTGTGTTCTTGGATAACATCTTGGAAGAAACCAAGGAAAAGATGCATGAAGTTATGAGAAAGAATGAAACTAAATACGCCCAAATTGAAAACCCAGATAAGATTGCTGATTTAATTGGTATTTCTGCCGTTATGATCCAAGATATGCAATCCAAGCGTATCAACAACTACGAGTTCAAGTGGGACAGAATGACTTCTTTTGAAGGTGATACCGGTCCATACTTGCAATATGCTCACTCTAGATTGAGATCTGTTCAAAGAAAGTCCAACATTGACGACTCTAAGTTGGCCAATGCTAACTTGGACTTGTTGACCGAACCAGCTGCTGAATCCTTGGTCAGAATCTTGGCTCAATACCCAGATATCATCAAGAAGGCCCAAAAGACTCATGAACCATCTACTGTTGTAACATACTTGTTCCAATTGAGTCACGTTGTTTCCCAATGTTACGACATCTTATGGGTTGCTGGACAAGAAGAAGACTTGGCTGTTGCCAGATTGGCCTTGTATGCCGCTGCTAGACAAGTCTTGTTCAACGGTATGACCTTGTTGGGATTGACTCCTGTGGATAGAATGTAAGTAATTCTTTTTTTTTGTAAACCAGCTAAAAGTACGTTCGTAGAAAAAAAGAAATACGTCATAGTAATATAATAAATAATAGAAATGAATTATCGCTGTAGACAACCTCGGTATATAGATCTAAATAATATTACTGAGAAGAGGGGGGATAAATATTTTATTTAAAGTGTTTCAGATGTACTATCTGAAACATTGGCAATTAGTTGAAGGGAGTTCCAAAATAGCGCGCCGCCGTTTGAGGATCTTGAACGGGTAGGTTGTTTTTTTTTTTTTTTTTGATAGAAAAGTTTGCGGGTATCAAATCAGTGCCGTTTGTGTACACTATAGATCCATACAAGCTGTGTGGATATTGCCCCGTGCAAATAATCCTTGTATAATAGTTTGGGCACGTACGATCCCGCAGTGATTATTGAAATAGCCAACACAACATGAGTACGCCGCCCATATCACTTACGATTTCCCCAGAGGAGTACAATGAAACAATCCGAGATATCCAAACCATGAAGGTATCCCAATTAAAAGATCTTGCAAGAGCGTTGGGGTTAACCGTCTCCGGGAAGAAAATAGATCTTTTCGAACGGATCAACACATATATGGATCAGGGCCAACGATTTGGAGACTCCATTAGAATTGCATCGATCCGTGTCTTGGTGTCCAAGATCTTTCAAAACAGTCCACTTACAGACTACCGGGCGCTATATGAAGCGTTGAGGAGCGGTGCATACCGATACTCTCAGAACGATACCACCAATAGTGTGCAGTCGTTGCCTTTATCTCAAGTACGACCAAAACCTAAACTGGCTGTGAGAACTTCAACTGAAACAGAACCATACCGTGGACATCAACTTTATTTCAAGGAAAGTCCATTCTATAGACTTAAACGGTTGATCCATGGTAGTCCAAACTATGCGCCAATAAATGAGCTGAGAGGGACGTGTCAACATCAGTTTGTACTTACACAAGAAGAATCTAGTATGCTCGTCAAGGATAACATTGAATGTGTTTTACTTTGTGGTATACCAAACCTTTCATCCCCTTCTACTGCATCTGCATTTGTCCAATACCCCAGTCCAATAGAGCTTAATATTAACGGGGAAACGTTAAGTACAGGGGGTTTCAAAGGAATCAAGGGGAAACTAGGAAGTGCTCGACCTGCAATTATTACAAAATATCTCAAGTTGGGGTTATTAAATACTATAGAAATGGTTTATTTGGGCACAAAAGATCCATATTTATTATATTGCTACCTTGTTGAGATGATTCCAACTGTAGACATCCTTCGAGAGGTATCTTTAAGACCTCATATTCATACCAGTGCAACCCAAATGCAAATTAGAAAGGAAACAGAAGCAAATGATGATGATGACGATGATTTGATAGTTGCTACCACCTCTATATCGTTAAAATGTCCATTATCATACACTAGAATGAAATATCCAAGTCGGTCCATATATTGTACACATATCCAATGTTTCGATGCTTTGAATTTCTTGCAACTTCAAGAACAACTTCCAACTTGGCAATGTCCTATATGTAATAGAGAAGTTCAAGTGTCCCAACTTGCGATATCGGACTACTATATGGAGATTTTGACCACGACGAGTGCCGACGTGGAAAGTGTTTCACTTGAGAAAGATGGTACGTGGAAAGCTATGGAAGAGACTCCAAAGGATCAAAATCCAAAATCTCAACATGATGAACTGTCACTGGATGAAGAGACAATTCCTGCAAAACGTCCAAGGCTGCCTGAAATTGAAATAATATCCTTGGATAGTGAATCTGAAGATGAAGCTCCTGCACCACGAGTCGTACCCGCTGTGCCAACAGAGTCTCCGAGTGTACCTAATCAACCTCAGCCTCAACCTCAGCCTCAACCTCAGCCTCAAACTCAGCCTCAAACTCAACCACAATCTCGAGTCGAAACTCCCACGATTCCCCCAATTACTCGACCTCAATCTCAACATCTCCCTGGGACAGGAACGGAACAAAACTCGGAGCCTTCGCAATCTCAAATTCCTCCTCGTGTAAGCACGTCGCCAGTTCTACTACTGACCGAACGGCCATCACCAATTCAATTGCCTGATTCCCAACCCTCTGTTGTTCCTACTGCCTCAGCGTCTTCAAATGTACGCATGTCTTTCCCTGAACTCAACTCTCAATCATATATACCTCAACAACCTCAACAACCTCAACAACCTCAACAACCTCAACAACCTCAACAACCTCAACAACCTCAACAACCTCAACAACCTCACCAACCTCAACAACCTCAACAACCTCACCAACCTCAAACAAATGGTGAAGAGGAACAAAACGAGAGACAATTAGTGAGACGTTCTTTGGCTTCTCCGGTCACGGAAACACGTGAGATTAGACAGATTGAAAACAATCAGAATACAGAACCACATCATCCCCTGAACCCTCTGCTTCGTCAAGCACTGGTACTGAAAATTTCGGATCATGGTGCATCGAATACAGTAGCTGCTACCACACCCGCTACCTCGGTTGTCCCAGCATCCGAATCTCGAGCTCACTCAACTGAGAATCAATTCATTCAACACCACTTCCATGTAAGTACTCCTCAAAACTACTTCGAGCAACAACATCAACGCAATCTCCAAGTGCTCAATCCTAATATGTACGTTCGAAATACACAACAACCATTTCAACATTCTCATGGACAATATCCGGCACAAGGACCATGGGAGTTATTACAATATCAACCTCCACTTCAATCGTCAAATGTGCAATCTCACTTGTCGAATATCCATCTTCAACAACTTCAAGAATATCAAAATCTTCATAGGCGCATAATAGAAATGCAGAAAGTACGGAATCCTCTGCCTTTGGTTTTGCAACAGCTTCTGCGCGATTCACAGCTATTTGCAACTTATACGCGCTACATGCAACAGTTAGATCACCAGATGCAATCTCTTCGACAGCTTGGATCGCCGCAGCAAACTCAGCAACCGCATGGTTACAATGTAACACATCCATCCAGACTACAGGATTTAACTCTTGAACAAGCAGGACATCCCTCTGTACGCCCTCATGCACAACCAACACCAAAATCGTCGGAGCGAAGAAGAGTTCAACGCAATATGTCAGAGTTGCCAGTTCGTCAATTTGTACCTACTGGTACTCGAAATTCAACTCCAGAAGAGAGTGGGTCACTAAATCATGCTCTGAAGAGTATCGAACCGCACCCTAGACCTCACAGTTCCGAAACTGGCATGAATTCCCCTATTTCAAACCAAATTCCAGTAGCTGAAAGGGGTACTGTATATCCAACTAATTCTATTCTCAATAATCCTCCCACGGATAATTTGCTAGATAAGACTTCGCAAAGTCTGGGCCCAGAAACAAATGTTTCGAAGACAGCAGACTCCATCCCGTATCAAGATAAAGAACTAATCGTATGCGATCTGGAAAGTGATGATGATATGCCATTGGCTCGCTTGCCACAACATCCCATTCAGCATCAGCGTACTCGACCCCCTGCAATTAACTCGGATAGTGATGATTCGCATGATTCAACTGCTAACGATATGCAATCAGCTAATCCAGTATCTGATTCTCCTGATGATAATAGTGAGAGAAACTCTCATTCTACCGCATGCAAATCTAATGGAATTGCTACGACTGCCAATGAACTCTCAAAGAGCACAGGAATTAGAAGTAAACATCCTTTAAATAAAGACAGTGGTTCACTCCCACCTTTACCGCCACCACCGGGGCCTCCGCCACCAGGCCTGAGGTTAACAGCTCAGCAAATTGCTCTAGCAGGAAAGCGCATGAATCTTTCTCAAGCACACCTTCATATTGCAGAATCAAATAAAGAGGATGCCGTGCCTGGTAGTAAAAATACCTCGTTAGCTTCCAATGCACCTTCACTGAGAATCGATGAAAATCACAGTTCATCTGTTGTGAGAAGCCATGTTGCTAAAAGCAGAAATAATTCATTGGATAGTGACTCGAATGGATCGAGAAGAGGTCTGTTTACAACATCTCGTCCATCAAATTTGTCTAGTAGAAATAATTCTTGGGATAACAACAGACAAACAATACGAAAGTCTGTGACGTTCCGAGATGAGGTACAAATACGCGAATGCTCGCCGAATCCAACGGGTTCTGAAATTGTTGAAGAGAATATTGAAATGGAAGCAGTTCCTAGTACAGCCACTTCACCCGAGGCTGCCACATCTTCTGGGGTAGCCGCCTCTTCTGTGGTGACCCCTAGTACAGCCACTTCGTCTGGGGTAGAGACTACTTCGATTGCCACTCCTAAGAATACCGTCTCGACACCAGTATCTGAAATTTCCACACCATCACTCCAAGTTCAGAGTCAAGACTCGTCACATCCGTCACAAGCTGACCAACGATTAAAAATCCATATTCAACGTCAAGAAGAGCAACAACAGCAACAGAGAAAACAATCGCAAATGTATGCTAGACTTCAAGAGAAAATGAGATTCAGAATGAGAAACCAAATTCATAAATCTGAAGAAAATGTGAGGTCAAGTTCATCGGGTCAACTTCAAACGTCTAAAGATCAGTCAGCTGTTGCTACTAACAATCGTGAAAATGGACAGCCTAATATGACAACCATTCCTGGGCAAAAAGTTGGTACTGATCTGAGAAATACTTCAACACTCAATAACTCTAGTTCCCAACCAACGCACGATCATAATAATGGCCACCCTATAGAGACTTCCAATGTTGCACCGACCGCACAACATATTGAAGAGGCCCAAAATCGAACATTTGACAATGGCAAATCAAGTTCAATATCTGCTGCTTCAACAAATCACCCTAAATATTCGGAGTCTGTGTTTGGTCGAGCACGTAGAGATATAAGTCCATTAACGACGCAATCCAATGATGAAAATGGTGGTAGTGATGATTCTAGTGGTATACCTGAATCTGAAAAATACGGAGTATTAGGATTTGCTGTTCGTCCAAAGGCTCTTGGACGATCCCTTTTGAGAGCCAATTCCACGGTGGAAGTTAGCCCTAATTTGTCACCTTTAAATGGACAAATTGATAACATGTCAATATCATCCAGCAAGAAACGGTCAACCCTGCCTCATAGACTGTGGAATAAGAGGTTAAACTCTGATCCCGTCATTCATAGCATTGAAAAAATTCAAAGAATAGAATCAGAACGTAATCAGTCAAAATAATTAGTTACATATAAATTTAATATTGATTTATTCTATTTTTATAGAGATTATAATACAGTATTTTATGAAGAGTAGGTTCATTTTGACTTTAACAACTCCTTGTTGTGCTTATTTTTTTTCGCTTTTCCTTTTGTTCATATTTTTGTTGGTTGTTATATCTTTAATATACGGGCACACACCATCCTTACATTGGACTTGGACCCAAGTAATCCTCCTTGATACTTCCAATAGCATAGATTTCATTCACATCTGTTCTTGTACCAACAATCTTCAAACGTACTCTTGAACCCTTTTCAATGTTTTCGTCTGGACTGACATAAGCAGGAGGGTTCGCAGATGGATTGAATTTCATATCTGATGGGATTAAATGAGTACTCACAAACACAGACAATGGACCTACGTCTGCAAAGAACCCCATTTTATTCACTGTTGTTACAACAGCATCTACCACTTCACCTTTGAACGGTTTCCATACAACTGCACGGTATTTGACTTCAAACTCAGCCATACCTGACCCGGGAACAATACGTCCCTTCCCTACATCGATGTTCATGCAGTCAAGAACACATACAATGTATCCGAACTGCCCGGTACATGTACCTTCAACGTCACTTAACAACTTATCTCTTAAAAACTTATCCATTTGTGGTCCAAAATAGGATGGATGTAAAGTTAAATTCAATGACAAATCCTTCAAGAAAAACATGGTTCAAGTGTGGGGGTTATTATATGTGAAGTTTCTGAATTTCCTCTATTTTCAAAAGGTGATATATACAGATATATATATGGTTGTAGATATATATAACTGGGGGATGGCAGTAAGGCAAGCGGAGGGGTATAATATAATTAAATACCCGTATTTGGAAATTGCGAGCGATTTAATGAAGATGCGTGAAGCCAAGTAAAATATAAAAGAGTGTACAGATAGCACTTAAGTTCCCAAAAGACCCAACGCTAATCTATTCACTAATAAGACACAGTAAGTATACAGGTGTGTAAACCTTTGAAACGAGTGTTTTTGTTGAAAAATCATATTAACCTCTAAATATGACACAAATTGAATGTCGAAAGCAGGCTTGTACACAGGAAACTTTCCATTTCGTAGTTCAAATCTACCTTTTTTTTTTTTTTTTGGAGATTTTGAATTTTTAATGAAGAAATTCAAGACAAAAAAAAAAAGCTTCAACAACTTGAAAACTACCAACATATATCTATAAGCATGTCGCAAAGAATTGGAACGTCGGCAGTAGCATTGACCAGGGTGTGGCACCACGTGGACGTGGCTGCAGACCCTAGAACCTTGGGTCGTTTAGCTTCAGCTATTGCCATTACTTTACAAGGGAAGCACAAGCCAACTTATTCTCCAAACAGAGATCATGGTGACTATGTAGTGGTTACCAACTGTTCCCATTTGAAGACCACTGGTAACAAGTTGACAGACAAGACTTACTGGTCCCATACAACCCGTCCAGGTTCCTTGAAGTTGATCCCAATGAAGGATATGATTGCAAACAAGGGACATCATGAAGCACTCAGAAGAGCTGTGAAAGGTATGATTCCAAGAAACAAATTGAAGTGGGCTCGTTTGGATAGATTGAAGTTGTACGATGGTGATGAACATCCTTACAAGGAAAACCTCATTGCATTTGCCGATGAAGCACCAGACATGAGAGCCAAGTTGGCAGAATTAGAGAGAAAGGAAGCTTCTATGGAAGCCCTTCGTCAAAAGTTTTTATCAAAGTAAATGAGGAGATATCCTTTTCGTGTATATATAGTCCGTTTGTAAATAAACATGGTAAGTTATTTATTGTAGACATTCCAATATTTGACTTGGTGTCGATATTCAGAAGACGGGTTGTGAGAAGTGACCTTCCGAAGGGACCTTCCTTCTATGTTTATATATGTCAACCAACTACGACAATTACAATTATAGACAAGTTTAAAATAAATTTTGTATATTGACTTACATAAAATACAAGTGATTGTACCCCCAGGGCACCCGGTATGTTACTTCTTTTCTTTTTCTTTTTTTTTTTCTAGTTTTTAGTGTTTCGACTTAAGACTGTACTTTGAACGAACACCTTATATTATGGATATGCTTTAAAAACGTACACTCACTCCTGATCTTTCGGTGTACAATCTAGGAGAAATGTTCATAGCCATAAGTTCTTGGAACAACAATTTGGCTGCATATGGGATATGGATTTGGTAGATGTTAGTCTTATTCTTACATGACCGACATTCGAATTGGTTCTTCTTCAAGTTGGCAATGACAGACATCAAACCACACATACCACAAACATGAACTCTGAAAGCATCGGATGCTTCCATTAATCTTTCCTTCAAGAATCCGGCAGCACCATGAGCAATCATACAATCTCTTTCCATCTCACCGAAACGTAAACCACCATCTCTAGATCTACCTTCTACAGGTTGTCTGGTCAAGACTTGGACTGGACCTCTAGCTCTGGCGTGGATCTTGTCATCTACCATGTGTCTCAATCTCTGGTAGTAAGTTGGACCATAAAAGACTTGTGCCATCAACTTCTTACCAGTGTGACCGTGGTACATAACTTCAAAACCTCTAGAGTGGTAACCATGTTCTCTCAACAACTTCGAAATGGCTTCAGCAGTGACATCAGTGAAAGGAGAAGCATCACCTTCCAACCCAGATAATGAAGAAACCTTCGACAACAAACATTCAATTAAATGGGCGACTGTCATACGAGATGGAATAGCATGCGGATTAATAATCAAATCTGGAACAATACCTTGAGATGAGAATGGCATATCTTCGTGTCTATAAGTAACACCAATAGTACCCTTTTGACCATGTCTGGAAGCAAATTTATCACCAATTTGAGGAATCTTTGTTGTTCTCATTCTAACCTTGACAAACTTAGCACCATCACCGTTAGTAGTTAACAAAACTTGGTCAACAATACCGGATTCGGTACTTCTCAACGGAGTAGAAGCATCTCTCTTTGTATGGTACTGAGTTCTTTGACCAAGTTCTTCAGTGTCAGGAGGAATTGGCGTAGTCTTACCAATGATGATATCTTCACCACTGACTCTAACACCAGGAGCAATTAACCCATCATCATCCAACTTTTCATAGGTACCATGCTTTAATCTTAAGGTATCAGATCTAGTTGGCTTTTCAAATGTTTCTAAAGCCTTCATACCTTGTCTCTTTTCCAAATCCATATAAGATCTAAAGAACAAAGATCTAAATAAACCACGATCAATAGAAGATTGATTCATAATCATAGAATCTTCTTGGTTATAACCTGAGTAACAGGCAATAGCTACAATAGCGTTTTGACCAGCAGGCAATTCACGGAACTTCAAATGTTCCATAGCTCTAGTGGTGGCCAAAGGCTTTTGAGGATAGTACAAGATATTAGCCATGGTATCCATTCTGACGGCATAATTGGTCAAGAATACACCCATAGCTTGCTTACCCATAGCAGATTGATATGTGTTACGAGGAGATTGGTTATGATCTGGGAATGGAATAATAGAGGCAGCAACCCCTAAAATCATCGATGGATGAATTTCACAATGAGTGAAAGTATGTGTGCTACCACTAAAGGTAGGCTTAATTCTCTTGGCAGGGTCAAGCTCTTGCTCTTCCATTTGTACGGTTTTTTGCTGAGTTTCAGTCATGGCCGATCTACTTGCTTCCAAATCTTCTGGAGACATGGCGATCATAATAGTTTCTTCTTCTTCAGCATCCACATATTCAACAATACCTTCATTTACCAAAGAGGTCCAATTATAGCCAGAGTTTTCAGTATCATCATCAAATTCATCGTATTCAGAATTCAATAATTGATGAACGTTTTCCTTTTGTAATTTCAATTCTCCCATGGTTTCAGATTCTGGATCATCATCCACAACGAATAATGGACGATAAACACGACCAGCATCAGTGAAAATTTTGAATTCCTTTTCTCTGATGTCTCTAATAATAGAAACTTCTGGAGAAATATCACCTCTTCTTCTTAAATTACGCATGGTATCAACCAAATGTACAGGCTCTCTATGAGTACCAACCCAAACACCATTGACGAACACTCTGGTGGAATCTGGAGAGTTAGAAGGAACATAATCTTCCAATGGTTCCATACCCCATTCTTCTAAAAAGTATAAAATTGGTTCTGAAGAAGTACCAACGGAAATACAAGACATTAAAGATAAATTCTTGACCAAACCACACGCTTGACCTTCAGGAGTTTCTGCAGGACAAACAAGACCCCAATGGGTATTATGCAATTGTCTTGGCTTTGCAATCTTACCATCACGGCCAATAGGAGTATTTGTTCTTCTCAAATGCGACAAAGTAGAAGAATATGTGTAACGATTCAAAACTTGGGAAACACCGGCACGAGAACTCATAGCCTTCTTTTGTTCACCCCAGTTACCAGTAGCCAAAGAATAACGTAAACCATCGGTAATGGTTTGAGATTTCACTGCCAAAGTCAAATTAAATTCTTTATCATTTTCAACACATCTTTGCATATAGTTGTAAATATCCTTGGTTAATTTTCTGAATAAGATTCTGAACAAGTTGGCCAATAATGGACCAGCTAAATCCAAACGTTTCTTACCGAAATGATCTCTGTCATCTGGTTCCTTTCTTTCCAATGCACAAAGTAATAATCTATTCACCATATAACCCAAGAAGTAAGCCTTTCTAGTTTCAAAACCTTCTTCTTGAGTGATATGTGGTAATAATTCCTTTTGTAAGATATCCTTTGCATATTGAATACGTTTTTCTCTTCTGATACCTAAAACACCTCTTCTACCAATGAAATCAAGGGCAACTTCACGTTCTTGAATAACAAACCCTTCTTCTACACATGGCTTTAACATTTCCAACATTTGCCAATCATTAGCATCATAACAAATATGTTCCAAAATATCACCATCTGGAACAACTCCCAAGGCTCTAAACACAATTACAATTGGAATATCTTCCTTAATGTATGGTAAAGTTGCCTTGATGGTTCTTCCTGTAGTTCCCTTGTCATCTCTACCATACAACTTAATTTGCATAGAAGAAATCAAACGTGACCCCTTTTCAATGGCAGATCTAATTTCGGCAATATGAGAGATAGGAGAAGGAGCTGCCTTCTTGAAAACTTGTACAATATTTGCCGCACTTCTTTCTTGGGCAATAAGAACCTTTTCAGAACCATTGATGACAAAGTAACCACCCATATCATAAGGACATTCCTTTAATTCGTAGAATTCGTGCTCACCCAAGTCACGTAACATACAAAACTTAGATCTTAACATAATTGGTACTTTACCAAGGTATACTTTAGTTTGTGGTTCTTCAACTTCAACTTTTTCTTCAATCCATTGTAATTCATTATTCACACGCTTGTTGTCATCGGATTTAAACACTCGCTTGGTCATATCAACATAGAGTGGGGAAGAGTATGTAAGGTTACGTAAACGTGCTTCTTGTGGGAACATTGGATGAGTAGTACCATCACCTTCAGTTTGAGTAGGCTTAGAAATATAAATTTTCCCAAAGGTAATTTCATAACGTCTATTTTCATTATCATCTTCAGACGTGTGTTGTGCTGGTTGATCTAAAATCAAATGTGAGTCTTCCCAAACCAACTCTTGGATGGTTGTTTCGATGAATTCATCAAAGGAGTCTAATTGCTGGGAAACCAACCCCTTCTCATGGAAAAATGATGAAATGACAGTCCAACAATCTTCTGGTGTAATCACCAGCGAATCGCCGTCATACATATATGGATCTTCCTCTGACATACTAGCAATACCTAATGAAATACGATCCGGGGTTTGTCAACACCTTTCAGTTTGATAGCAAACAGTAGACTAGAGACTTTAGTATATTAGATGTTTTGTGTATAGTCGCCGTCGTTGTGTATAGATTTTAGATTTTCAACGAGATTGGTTACCCGGACAGGAAAAGAAGATTTCTCACAAAAATCAATACTTTATATGAAGGATTTTATTAGTATAGAGTGAATGCAAAAAAGATGTAAGGGGTTTACTGATTAATTTAACCAAGATAATAATTTGATCAAATATATTCATACTTATAAGTATTCATGCTTATTGTAAAAGGATTTGCTACTCCTAATTGTTATTCTTTATTCATTCTTTTTGTTGTCCTACAGTTAACATTTGTAAAGACCTGTACAGTGCGAATTGGAACTCACCAAATTAAATGTTAAAAAAAAAAACTAATAAAAAAAAAAAATTTAGGACATTCAAAGTAAAATCAAAAAGTGGAAACTTGAGGTGATCAACAAAGTTCCTATTCAACGAATAAACATACTTGTAGAATGTCATTTTGGAACGTTGTGCGTTTTGCACACTTTAAGTCCGTCAAGAAGTACCCAAAGATCAATGTAAGCGACGTTGTGCTTTCCAAACCAAAGGTGTCGAAGCGTCAAGAAAGACAACCACTTCTTTCTCAATCAGTGAAGGACACTCTCTTCCCAGCAGAAGAAATTGCCAAATTATACAAGGCCAATAACAAGCCAGTTCCAAGAAAGTTTGACAACAAGAGTGAAGAAATCTCAAGAAGAAACTTTGAACTTTCTCAAGAAGCATTTTCCACTGGTCAACCACATTTCAGAGTTGGTGAAAAGCAAATATACTTCCCAAAGGCTAGAGTTGTTCTTTTAAGACCAAATGCCAAGCATACTCCATACCAAGCTAAGTTTTTGGTTCCAAGAAATTTCAATAGAATGGATTTGAGAGATTATCTTTGGAATGTTTATGGACTTAGAGCCTTGAACGTAACTGTCCAATTATTATACAGAGGATGGAGAAGAGGTAATAATGATTACGCTCGTTATAGAGGTCCTCAATTCAAGAAGATGACCATCGATATGGAAGATCCATTTGTATGGCCAGAATTACCTCAAGGCATGATTGAAAAGAACCGTGAAGTGAGAAATGCTCATTTGAAGGCTGTAGAACATAACTTTTCCACTGGTTCTGATAAAAATAAACCTTTGGAAGTTTTCGATGGTGTTTTCAACAAGATGTCATTACCAAACAGCTTTATTTCTAAACTGGCAAGAACAAAGGGTTCCAAGGATTTGGAAGCTTATAAAAAGGAATCTTCCAAGATTGACGATAAAAACTTGGTTTCTCAGTATTTGAATTTATAAATAGTTAGATATCAAAATTCAATACATGTACATATACAATAACAAATTATCATAACAATAAATATCAATAGTAACAAATAAAATAAAAAAGAAATATACATTGCATATATAAACCCATACGAAAGAAATGAAATATAAAAAGGAGACACATATTCTTCTTCATATTCTCATTAGTATTACCAAATCCATCCCTTCTTGTGCATATTCTCATGTACTTCTGGCTTATTTCTAGATTTAAGAGTATCATCTATTGGTCTATCAATCATATCATATTCATCTTCCAATTCAGTGGTGGAAGTATGAATGGAAGTAGAAGTAGCAGAAGTTTCAATAGGATTTACACTAGGACCAGCCTGTGGAAAATATTGACTTAAATGAAGAAATGAACCTCCATTTTCAACTATCTTTGAAGTTAATGAACTTAAATTTGATGATGTATCTCCAGAATTTGAATTAGTAATCTTTGATAAAAACATTGTAAAGAATCCAAAGATTAATTTAACATTTTCTGAAATATGACCAGATAATTTATTCAAATCATAAGAATTTAAAAGGGAAACTTCTCCTTCAAGCCATGGTTTAAGATATTGATAATAACAAAGACCACATCCACGTTCAGAAAATGACATCCAATCTTTTGATATATTTGTGGTAGAGATATCTTCCGGAGAAGTGAAGATTGGGTAGATCAACCATGCAAAGAATATACATTTCCACAAGGAATAAAGTGGTACAGTATATTTCAAGAACAATACAGACTCAACGATAGAGTATGCAGCATAAACAATCCAATACACCAACCACTTTTGTGTCAGAAGAAGACGTGATTGAAGGAGTTCCTCTTGATGAAATAATGGGTCACTTGGATCGGTTGAAGTGGTTGTAGCTCTTCTCAAAAGAGATACAATTGGAACTTGAATTCCTCCAATGTTAAGATTTCCAGAAGAAACAGCACTGGCAGACTTTTGATAATTTTCAAAAGATCTAAATGAAGCAAAAATCGGGTATATAGTAGATATCCCAGTTCTATATTGTTAGTAAAATATTCAAAAGCATAGGTCAAATTCATTTTGCCCCTGTCTGCGTACATAAAATTAAATTCTGAGGGGTATTTACAACAAGATAGAAGAAGTAGGAGTACCAATTATCTTCAAATGAGTTCAATAAGAACGGAACCGACTTACGATATCAATGAAAATAAGCCAATCATACTTTTATAGGTCTTTTTTATATGATAGCAGCTTATTCTTGTATTAAAATGTTTAATATTGTCCTTAATATCAGTGTATTATATCTGATAAGAGTACAATGACACAAATTTGGCGATGTCACACATATTTTAATTACACAAAACTGGGGCCACAGATAGATAAGAAGGGGTTAATCGAATGTACTGAAGAGAAATGGATAAAGCCACATGAAACTTTAAATGAAATAGAAGGAAAGAATATTTATGGGATATAGTAGTGATTTTGAAATGTTTAGTAATTAGGCTGGACTACCAAAATGTGTAGAAATTATAGCTAATAAAAATATGTTGATGAAGGAGGTATTTAATGTTTATTTCTACGTTAATGACTGTAGGGTGCGTATCAGTCTTTTGTTCCAGTAATGTAACTAAGAGGATACAATTCATCAAAGGTATACGATGAACTTTGATTATTAATCTTGCTATATTTCCATGGAAAAATACCAGCAATGATCGGAAATAAATGGTCTTGAGTATGAGCCCTTTTTTATTGAACCACCTACTTATCCTACGATATTGTGACCACGCATGGTACTAAGATATTATATGTGGTGCAACCAATATAATTAAGCAATTCTATACCTATTTCTTCTTAGGCGCAAGCTTGCTTCATCTGTTATTTTTTTTTCTACCCTTCTAATAAATGTATATATATATATATTTTTGCAGTCATTCAGATAAAATTAATTAAAAGTATACTGAAAATAACTACGATCGATTGCATAGATATACTCCTCGATGCCATGGTTCCTGTAGAAGATTTTTCACTCTTTATTTGAATATATATATATATTGTCTACATAATTAAATTTTGAATCAAATCATCCAAAATTCCAACTGTTTCAGCAGGGTTTGCAATCCAAACAGTACATGCACTAAGTCTTGCCTTGAAATCATTTGCTCCCACACTTGCAAATTGATCTCCAATGTGTAAACTCTCTGCTTTCAAAATTGGACAATAATTATGAGTATCTGGGGGTATATCTTGGCATAAGTATCTTTGTAAAGATTCAACTCCAAGACTCTTATCTCCAATATCAACCCAAACATCTGAACCTCCATTGAATGCACATACCCTAATATCATCTGCTGGGTTTCTTTCACGGGTTTCGCATACTGTGTTTCCATTGTGTAACTCAATTGATCCAGAATGGTCAGTTTTGGTTAAAAGTACTTGTAATTTAGCCAGACATGATAATACCATTTCCTCTAAATGCTCTCTAATTATCTTATGACCCGGGTTAGGTATAATTCCAATAGATCTTTCCTTTCTAATAATTGTAGACTTCTCTGTAAGTTTCAATTTATTTTGAAGATATTTCAAATGTTGATCTGTAGTTTCCATAATGTATTCAATCTTCTTTTTATCCCAACTCATCATCAATGGTAAAAACCATTCTTCAGCTTCAATGAATTTAAAATTTCCTAGCTCAACGTCATATCTGAATAGATAATTTGATTCACCACCCATAACCAAAAGATTATGCTTTTGCCAATCAGTTAAAGTAGTATCTTCCCTAATAACGTCAACCAATCCCTTGAGACGTTCA
Organism: [Candida] anglica; assembly: GCA_963924405.1. Classification (NCBI taxonomy): domain Eukaryota; kingdom Fungi; phylum Ascomycota; class Pichiomycetes; order Serinales; family Debaryomycetaceae; genus Kurtzmaniella; species [Candida] anglica. The sequence continues at coordinate 268,679 of OZ004258.1, forward strand.
TAATATTTAAGTGCTCCAGATTGTCCAGGATATCCTGCAGCTGTAACTACCCCAACAAATAAGTTCAAAGAAAGAAGTTTCACCAAACGCTTAACCACTGGAGAGTCCACCGTTAACGAGCTACCGTCGTTATAAAGGGTCACATCACCATCAAAAGTGATCAATTTCAATCTGGTTCCTGTTTTTTCAACCAGATCTTTATACAATTTTGAAAGTGATAAGACTTGTGCTGTGTTCAAGATAGATCGAACGTCATTAAATGAAGGCAGTACAAGTCTTCTTTGGGACATCATTCTTCTTTGATCCTCAATTAGAAATGCTTGACATAAGGGAAGTGGTGTGAAAAATCGACCAAGTGATGGAACAAGTTTCCGGAGTCTACTCTCCAATACGTTTGAATTTCTGGTTTCATTCAAGTTATCAATGACAATGGTGTGCTCAATTAATTGTTCAACGTCACGAAACACCAGTAGGTATCCCTTTTGACATTCAGCTTGGATTTGGTCTTCCTTGGTACTAACATATTCTTCATATAAACTTGGATCATCAAAATGGCTATCGAAAACGTTATCGTAATTCTCCGCATCAGCTCTTAATACAAAGGGTACAGCCAAAAGACCTTTAATCCACTCAATGAACTCGTCACGTCTGTGTTGTTTCAATGCATATTCCACTCTATACCTAGATGTCATTCTTGCTAAATATTCTTTAATAAGTAAGAAAAAGGTGAATAAAATGAATAATTTTTTGAAAACTGGGCTTTGTCGGTACTTTAAATCGACGCAACTATACTATGACACGTTCATGCGCACATACAAAAAAAAAAAATTATTTACGATAACAAAAATTAAAATGTTGCAAACTAGTTTGACGATATATCTTTTACTTATTTCTTCCATTAAGTACAAAAGTACTTACTAATATACATGTTAAACTAACTTATTTACAAACCGGATTGAGCTCTTCTTCTGTCACGTTCTTCAGAGATAGATAACTTAATACCCTTACCCTTTGGCAAAGAAACATATGGCTTACCAGCTTCGGTACCAATAACGAAAACGTTAGTCAATCTGGTGACGAAAGTGTTTTCCAAGGTATCCTTGATGTGAACCAAATCGAAACCACCTTCGTGCTTTTCTCTGTGGGTGATAACACCAACTCTACCCAAGTTACGACCACCAGTAACCATAACCAACTTACCGGTGTCAAACTTGATGAAATCAGTCATCTTACCAGTAGCCAAGTCAATCTTGATGGTGTCGTTAGCTCTGACAGCTGGGTCTGGGTATCTGATGGTTCTACCGTCGTGGGTAACAACGTATGGAATACCACCCTTACCTAATTGGACCTTCTTGACCTTGGCCAACTTGTAAGAAGCTTCTTCAGCGGTGATTCTGTGGACAGCAAATCTACCCTTGACATCGTAAACCAATCTGAAGTGTTCGTTGGTAGCTTCCAAGGAGATAACATCCATGAAACCAGCTGGGAAGGTGGTGTCAGTTCTGACCTTACCGTCAACCTTGACGTGTTCTTGCATCAAGATAGCCTTGACTTCTCTACCGTTAAGAGCATACTTAAGTCTGTTTCTCAAGAAGATAACCAATGGTAAAGATTCTCTCAACTTGTGTGGACCAGCAGATGGTCTTGGTGCGTAAGTACCAGACAATTTGTCCAACATCCAGTGGGATGGGGCGGCTAATCTCTTCAAATGCTTCTTTCTAATTACATGTTAGTATATTATTCCTAAAATCTTGTAAAATTGTTTACAACAAGATAAAGACAAAGTGGATAACTCTTGATCAAGACTTCTTGAGTGCATATATTGAGAAAACAAATCGATCTTATATTTAAGATTCCAATGTTCAAATTAACCGTATAGACCCTAAATCCTGTTACAATAGATGTGGGATGTGTACCAAATTCATTCAAAAATTGGACATAGCTTCACCTAATTATCCTTTAAAGACAGTAAGAGAATGGGAACTATAGCGTTTCATTCCACCAGAAGGTGCCTCAAAACAGCTCACTCATATAAAATCTATCACAACAATTATCAAGACAAGGCTCCCATCCAAGCTGTTTCCGTTTTACGGGAATGCAACTGGTTACCGTTAAAATCAGACCCGAAATTCAAACAATAAAGTTGATTTCGAATGTAATTCGGTATATGTGTGTTTCCCTTTTTTTAAAAAAAAGGTACTCCGGAGTTGTCGCACTTTCCTTTCCAAGTGGTCAGAATAGTAGACTTACGGGCCTCTTGCCATTTTGATAATGTGTTCTAGTAATGTAGTGAAAACTAAGGAAAAAGAAAGTATGAGAAATTGAAAATTTCACATTCTCAGTGTTTAATTTATAGATGAAATATTTTTTTTGAAAAAAAAAATTAAAAAAAACATTATTCCCTTTTGTCACGTGGTAGTCGGTGAGGGTTAGGGTTAGAACCCCGGCTTTTGCAGAAAATAAGTACATCAGTAAATATATATGGGGTAACATAATATCCATTAAACATAATACGTATATACCTAAATAATGTAATATAGTCAAATATTGACTTACTGAAAGTTCTTGGAGATGAAAAAACTCTACTGTCCTTCGTGTATTCTCCTCATTTTAAATAATTTAGTTATCTTGTGCGCAATCCTAAATTAGTATGAAGAGGGGAAAGTCCGATCATGTCCGGGACATTTCCGGCTTCGTTTACCCCAGAATTCAATTTTAATTTCCATATCTCAATAAAGGAGGGGATCAGAATGGGGGGTAATATGCAAATGCAATATTTTGTTCCCCGTAATTCTCTGATGGCTAAAGCATGATTCGAAAATTTGAAATGACAACTTGTTTCTTGTAACAATAACGCAGAAACAGAAGAAGAATACACATTAAAATACTGTAGACTTTGGATCTTCAAACTTGTTTGAATTTAAGGCAGATCCATGTTGTGTAGGAATATCAGTCTCTACCTCATCAGAATCGAAAGGAGTATCAATGGCCAATCTTTCAGTTCTAGAGCTATGTGTCACTTTTTCAACTTCAGCGCCTGTCATAACCTTGATCCAGTCAACGTTTAATGAGTAAGGTCCATATTGTTTATCAAGTAAACCAACTCCAATTGTTTTGATTTCACTCTTGTTAATTTCGCATCCATCTTGAATAACACCCCAGTTAGTCATGACAAAATCATTTAATGGAATTACAACGGTTTCCCATTCACCAGGATGATTCAAGAATAATCTATGTTGGAAAAGATCAGTAACCAATGGAGTATTAGCTTGAATATTAACCAAATACTTTCTACGATCACCTTTAACTCTCATTACCAAGGATGAAAAATGAGACCAGTCCCAATAAGAATCCCCAGAAAGCCAAGATTCAACTTGGTCCCTAGTTCTAAACATAGCGTAACCCGATCTGGTAATATCTGGTCTATCCTTTGGCAAATCCAAATTCAAGTAACCATGGAAGTGTCCAGATTGATCTACGGGATCAATATCAAAGTTAACAGTGGAGAATCCGCCTAATTCACTATCGCATCTAGTCATGATGTTGGCAAGTGATTCTTCAGGAGTGCGCTTGAAGTCCAACACAGTCTGGATGGACTTGCTCAATTCAACAGCAGGTCTGGCAAAAAGCTTGTTCAATGGTGAGTTGAATCCTAATGTTCTTAATGACATGTTAATTCTGTTTATATTGTAGATAAATGTGGCAAATAGTATTGATTTATTTGTTTTATGATTTAAACTTCTCTCTTTTTCTCCTTTAGTTTTTTTTTTTTTTTTGGGTTTTATCTTTTTTTTATGATTTGTTTAAAAAACGTACTGTGAAGGAACCACGTGTGAAAGCTTTAAAGACTAGCCGATAACTAAGAAATTTAGAATGACAAACTCTTGAGTGTTTGAATGCGTTTCTGATTCCAGGATTCTTTTTTTCACTTTGATTTTAGTCTTCCTACTTATCCTCTTAAACTGTGTAGATAAATTCTGTTCTTGAGGGTTGGGTGATGTATACAAACTGTTGCAAAAGGAAGATACAATGTATGTAAATAAATAAAAAATTTCAGTTCAGATCAACAGAACAGAATCATTCAATTGAAAACATGGTACTAATCTAGGCCATTTATAGGATTTTGGAGCTCGGTGTCGGACTACTCCCCCGTGGTGGGGTAAAACCTTAATCTCAAAAAATACTGTAACCATTCAAATTGATAAGCAAATCTACACCCAGGCGCGCATGATTAGGAGAAAGTGTAGATTTTGGAGTAAGATAAACTTCCTGCACCACAAAAGTTTGACCCCACAGTGGCTATTCTCTAATCAGTAATGTGGAGATTCTATAATGTGGAGAAGAGAAGATGAAAAACTTTATAGATGTGCAATACCACTTCCTGTTCCACTTTAGCAAATCCAACATAGGGGCTGAAGTTGATGGAAGAGGGGTGAATACATAAAGATTTATCTGATATTGTGGTAATGCATCGAGGATCAACAAACATTTCCTCATATCATTTCTCTTACGTCTTGCTGTTTCATTTACATCTACATCCAGAAATATAGTTATCGTTCGATTATTACTATGATGTTGCCGATACTTGTACCACTAAGGTTGCCCGTGAAAAAAACACATGTGAGACGGCTTTAATACAATGTAATTTCATGGTTATGTACATAGAATTTCATAAACTTCCACCAAACTACTAATCGGCAGTTTGTTACCCTCATTAAGAATAATAAAAGTATAATCTCCGCTCGTATATGTGTCGTCATGTCAATTTATTGCACATCTGATTTTGTATCAGATCATCATTTGCGCACTAAAAAAAAACCTTTTAAAATTTCGAAAAAAAACAAGCTCCGATACCGGGAGTCGAACCCGGGTCTGCTCGGTGAAAGCGAACCGTGCTAGCCGTTACACTATATCGGATGTTTGATGTACTTTTTAAACAACGTAATTTTGTACAGCTATTAGAACATCCCTACACCGTTATCACGTGAAGAACAAAACGTGATCTCATGCTGTAAACTCTACCTCCAAGCTATTTGTCGTTTTTTTGAAGAACATCGATATACTTCAACAACATTAAGGATCACCTTAGTAATCGCGATCTAACAGCTTGCAGTACGTTGTTTAAATAAACAAAGTATTTAAATAATTATGAATTATACCGTGAGAGGGTTTCAATTTCACACTTTTTCCATTTGCTCAAAAAGATAATATAGCAACCATGAAATGGATATACAAAAGAAGGTTATATAGCCAATATAACCAAGAATTATATAGAGATATTATAGGATAATAAACATCGAATGAAGAAAAAAAGGTCGACTTTTTATCTCGCTCAGTTTAAATTTTATGAAGTTGTGAAGTAGTTTTACTCTACAACGAAAGAGCTTTCATATTTAAGAATATAGGAGAAATCTTTAGTAATTCTCCGTTAGAAAATGATCAAGTTTCAATAAATGGTATTCTTTCAGACTAATACAAAAGACGATTTTAATCTAGGACTTATACTGTAGTATATAATAATTGTGTCCCCGTGGTTTTAAAAAAAAAAAAAAAACAGAATAGTCTAAAATAATCAAGAATTTCCTAGAACTATCTCAGAATGTTGCAGAATTGATTCTTATTCAAGAGATATCCTATGTTGAACATATTTTACTTCAGTAAGCTAGTTTTTTGAAAATTTGAAACAGTGACCTATTTCCAATCTTGGTTGCAAATTCGCTCAGAACACTTGTGCAAAACACAAGCAACTATCAAACCTTCTGCTTAGAAGGTGCTTACGAAAATAGCACAGGACTCTTATCTGTCTATAATGGTATATAATGAATGTAGTTAAGAGCTGAATATCGTCCCACCTTTATAAATGTCTATAAAACCCTAAATATATGAGCTATCATGAAGAATAGGGGAATATAATTTGTTCTTTTTTTCACTGTAAAGAAATTATGTTTTTGTTGAATTCCGACCCCAGTTTTATACAATGAAGTTGAATTGATAGACTCCAATCAGAATAAGTTTGTTTATTCTCTTGTTAATTTCTGTTTTTCTATTTTATTCAATTTTACAGAATTTGAAATAAATTTATGTTAAATATGAGAAATATTCTTTTACAAACACATGCAACTCTATCCGATTAAATTTTACGAATACCAACCATATATAACTTAAATCTCATATCCTGTAATATTAATAGATATAACCACAACGGTGGTAGCTTCATACTTTAATTCAAAATTTCATTTAGTGGGGATATTCGGCTCCGCATTTCTGATAAAGTCTACATAGAAAATATATTTTTGGTGCCGCACGGAGATAACTAAAATTTCCCTTTGATAAGTGGCGACAAACTCAATTGCTCAATATCTTTCTTTTCTTAACAAACCATAGAAAATGAAAGCTGTTTACTTGGCGGCACTTGTGGCATCAGCCAATGCGTTTCAATGGCAAAACCCATTCTCAAACAACCCAGCAATTGATACCTTCAAGCAAGAACTTGGAATTGACTCCTTTTTAAGTGAGAACAATGTTCTTACCAGTAAGGATGAGTCAGTCCATGTTCCTGAATTGATGGAAGCATGGAAAGACCTTTTGAACGAATTTGGAGCCGATGCTTTAAAGAAGAAGATTGACCATTACAAACAAGACTCGTACCCGGGAACTTTTAGCGAAAAGGTTTCCCAACCAAAGAAACAATCAACATTTGGCTCTAAGGAAAAATCCGATGCTTACGAAGTTGTTGAGCATAAAGAGTTCTCGAACTACCAACTTAGAATAAAAGAAAGTAACCCAGAAGCACTTCAATTGGATTGGGTACGTCAATACACCGGTTATTTGGATCTTTGGGATGAAGATAGGCATTTCTTCTACTGGTTCTTTGAATCGAGAAATGACCCTAAGACTGACCCAATCATCTTGTGGTTAAACGGTGGTCCTGGTTGTTCTTCTTCCACCGGTTTGTTTTTCGAATTGGGCCCTTCATCTATTAATGCTGACATTTTACCAGAGTTCAACCCATATTCATGGAATTCTAATGCTTCTGTCATTTTCTTGGACCAACCTGCTGGTGTAGGTTACTCATATGTTGGGGAGGCCGGTACTAGAGTGGGAACTTCCGAAGCTGCCGGTAAGGATGTATATGCCTTTTTGGAATTGTTTTTCTCCAAGTTCCCACAATTTAGAGAAAACAAGTTCCATATTGCTGGTGAATCGTATGGGGGCCATTATATCCCAGCTTTTGCACATGAGATTATCAGTCACGAAGATAGAACCTTTGAATTGAGCTCAGTGTTGATTGGTAATGGTATTACAGACCCACTTGTTCAAGCTGGTTCATACAAGCCTATGGCTTGTGGTGAAGGTGGATATAAACAAGTTATTTCAGATGAAGAATGTGCTGGTATGGATACTACGTATAACAGGTGTGTTCCAATGATTAAAGCCTGTTACAACACGAAGTCTGCATTCACTTGTGTACCTGCATCGTTATATTGTGGAAGGCTTGTGCAACCATACCAAAAGACTGGACTCAATTGGTACGATATCCGTAAGCCATGTGAGGGTACATTATGTTACCCAGAAATTTCTCGTGTAGATGAATTTTTGAACTCGGAATGGGTTAAGAACGTATTGGATGTGGATCCTGCTGTGAAACTGTTCCAATCATGTAGTAATGAGGCTGGTATACCATTCTACTTGTCCGGGGACGGTCAATTTCCATCGCAAGAACTTGTTGCTGACTTGCTTGAACACAATATCCCTGTTCTTCTTTACTCTGGTGACAAGGATTACATTTGTAATTGGTTAGGTAACCATATGTGGTCCGACAAGTTGGAGTACAGCGGACAATACGAATTCCAAAGAGCTACCTTTAAGCCATTTGTCACTGAAAAGAATGTCAAGGCCGGTGAAGTTAAGAATTATGATATTTTTACATTCTTGCGTGTCTATGATGCTGGTCACATGGTTCCATATGACAAGCCCGAAGTTAGTCTTGATTTCTTAAACAAATGGTTAGCCGGGGACTTTTCCTTGGGAACTGAAAAGAGCAAGAAAAAGGTTGATTAAAGAAAAAAGGAAGAGGGTTAAGCGTATTGAGCGTTCTAGTTTAGTGTCTACTGTTTTGTAGAGAAGGCATTTATTACTTCTGAGTATACCTCCTTCTTATATTACAATTTTATAATTTTATATGATGTTATTATTTCTTAATTGTAGTGTATTTAGACGATGATTCTACGTAACGGACTACATGTCTAAAAGAAGAAGTATTGGCTTGTACGTCTTTTTCGTCAATTCATAACAACTTTCCTTGAAAATGCAAAAAAAAAAAGTAAAAAAAATAAATTCCAGCCCCCGTTCCTATTTCAAGTAGCTTTGTTAATTTTAGTCGCACAGAATCCTTTGTGCATTATTCGAAGCTTCGCTGCGCTCAAAAAGGCAACTAAATATAAAAAAAAAATATGTGTTACTCCTGTGCACGCCGCACATCCCTTGGAAAGCAATGCATCTAACTCACAGACTCATCCCCAAGAATGACGCTTACATTTAAGCAACATAATCAAAAACTTCGCAATTTAATATATCTATTCTTTTCAAAATTATTTTCTTTATACAATTGTAAATTTACAGAAAGTTTAGTGATACTTTTGAAGTGCAGCCTTTTCTTTCGGGAACCACTACACAAATTTATTTTCAATCAATTGTTTTTATTTGGGTTACTTTTTCGTCTAAGTTTTCTTTTATATAACAGACTTTGTGACCTTAAATATGAGTAACGCTGACTATTATCAACAGAGTCAACCTCCTCAATACTCCAATGCTCCACAGGGCCAACATCAAGATTATGAGGCTCAACAAAAGACTTTTGATACTGACCAACCGCAACCATCAAAAGATTTTGACCAATCATTCCAAGTAACAAAGCCAAAGTTTAACGATTGGCCATTTACAGTGTTTTTCTTGGCTGTTGTTGGAGGATTTATTGCCATTGCTGGTATCACCCTTAATGCTCTTAGACAAACCTATGGATTCCAAGGCTCCTCTATCTACCACAATACCAATGCATTCACCTTGAATACCAACACGGTGATTCTCTTTGCCTTTGTTGTAGTTGTGGGGGTAGTTTTATCAGCATTAATTATTGTTTATGCGAGATTGGCTCCAAGGGTATTCATTACCACTGGTTTAATTCTTAATGTGATCTTGGGTCTAGGTTCTGCAATCTATTATTTTGTTAAGGGCTACTATTCACCAGCTATTGTGTTTTTGGTATTCACTTTAATTACCGCTTGGGGTTATTGGTGTGCAAGAAGTAGAATCCCATTTAGTGCTACTGTTCTTGAAATTACCATTGATGTGATGAAACGTTATCCATCTACTTTAATGACTTCATTCATTGGTATTCTTATTTCTGGTGCTTTCAGTGCCTTGTTTTCCATTGTGGTGGTTGCCACTTATGTCAAGTATGATCCAAATTCAAACAATGAAGGTTGTAGTGCCAGTGGAGGTTCTTGTTCTCAATCCAAATTAATTGGTATCCTTGTGTTTGTATTCTTTGCTGGTTATTATATTTCTGAAGTATTTAAAACAATCATTCATGTTACCATTGCCGGGATTTATGGTACTTGGTACTACTTGTCTAACTCTGATCAAGGTGAACCATCCCATCCAGCTCTTGGTGCATTGAAGAGAGCCTTGACTTATAGTTTTGGATCTATTTGTTTTGGTTCCTTAATTGTTTCTTTAATTCAACTTTTGAAGGCTGTTATTCAAATGCTTAAACAAAATGCATTTAATTCCGGAGATTATTGTGCTGGATGTGGATTACTTATTTTGGATTTCATCATTGGATTAATTGAATGGTTGGTTCGTTACTTTAATCATTATGCTTATTGTTATGTTGCCCTTTACGGTAAGAACTATATTCGTTCTGCAAAGGATACTTTTGATTTAATCCGTTTCAAGGGTATGGATGCATTAATTAATGATTGTTTCATTAATACTTCTTTGAATCTTTATTCTTTATTCGTTGGTTATCTTACTGCTTTACTTGCTTACTTTTATTTGCAATTCACTGATCCTGAATATAATAGTACTGGTGCATACACTGCACCTGTGGTTGCATTTGCCTTTTTAATCGCTGGTCAACTTACTCGTGTTTCCATGGCGGTTATCGAATCAGGTATTTCTACCTTTTTCGTGGCCTTGGCAAAGGATCCTGAAGTTTTCCAAATGACAAATAGACAAAGATTTGATGAAATTTTTAGAAATTATCCACAAGTTTTACAAAAACTTACCGGTAATCATTAAAAGCACAGAAATTTGCAAGTGCATTTCAAATAGATTATCTATATATGTAATAATCAAGTTAATGGTATACAAATGGAAGCTCCTTTGATTTCAAACATGTAATTTTTTTTTTAATGTTGTGTTTTTTGTATCTGTAGATTTCACCTTATCAATAAAATTGAGGGAGTATGATAAAATCTCAAAATTCAATAAATTTCAAATTTTGGTGGGTTTGGAAAGTATCTTTGTTTGGCCAATATATCCTATAATCCATATGTTAACTCTAGCCATTGGGGATATATACATCCCAGACCGTGCGTTGAACTTACCTCCAAAGTTCTGTAAGTTACTCTGTCCTAATCCCGGAACATATCCATCAAATAACAAGATTTCTAAAGTGATTTGTTTAGGGAACATAACACAATCTCATGAAACATTGGAGTTCTTATACAATCTATCTCCATCACTCAATCTTGTGAGAGGTGAAATGGATGATCCTCAACTTCTTGCCCAGCAGTTGAGCCTGTTGTCTTCAGTGGAGACCCAAGTTCCATTATATCAAACCACCACTCACGATAATCTCAAGATTGGGTTCACTAATGGCCACCAAGTGGTTCCTAAAAACGATCCATTATCTTTACTCACATTAGCGAGGGAATTGGATGTAGACATTTTGATTTGGGGAGGTACCCACAAGGTGGAAGCATATACTTTAGATGGGAAATTCTTTATCAACCCAGGGAGCGCCACCGGCGCCCTTAGCTTTGATTGGCCGGAACAATACGAAGATGAAGATGAAGACGAAGAAGAAGATGAAGAGGAAGAGGAAGAGGAAGAAACCGAGAGGGATGATGAACAAAATGGAAAATCCACCACCGAAGAATTGTCAAATTCAGAAAATAATATTGAATCTGGCTCAAAAGATAATATAAAGGATGGAAATGATGGAGCAGAATTGAAGGAAGATACTAAAATAGATGCGGATGCTGAAATACCAGCTATACTTGAAGACCCAATACCTTCGTTCTGTCTTTTGGATACCAAAGATTCAACATGTACGTTATATATCTATACATACTTAAACGGAGAGGTCAAGGTCGATAAGGTCAGCTATACTAAGGAATAGGCCAGGTTCCCGCAAAACCACTTTAAAATAAACAACAAGATAAAGAAGAAAAATAAATAAATGAAAAGATGATTTTAAAATACTTTACAAATTGGGGAATAATTTCAATATATGTGTAGGTTTGTTTGTAGATAATACATTCTAAGCTTGAACGGATGAATAATGTAGCACAAATTCCTTCTTGATCTTCTCCCAGTTGTGTGGATCGAAGAAGATATATACACCCTTTTCCACATCTTGACTTATTAATACAGGCTCAACATTACTATCCTTTGTGAGCCACACTTGGATGTCCTTATGATATCTCCAGTTTCTTGCCACGAGCTCTCGGGCAGCATACTCCTGCAATGTATCTCTTGGCTTCATGTAGAAGATGTAGAATAGCGTTTCATCGGAAAATGATTGGATTTTATTATCACATGGTTCAGGTGTTGGTATGATGTTTTCCGCACGAATAGAGGCAGGCAATGAATAATAAGGTTCCACCTCTGAACGAGAAGTTTCAGCCCACGGGGAGGGCAAGTTCTGTAAGATTTTTGAGTCTTTTGATAGGTCTAATCCTAATAAATTTATATCCTGACCGATAGCAAACGAAGTTTGATCATTTTGTTCCATATTGGTGAGTGAAGAAAGGCCCTTCAAACCAAACTTACTCATTTCGTCCCATGGTTCCAGCAGTGACGTTGAGCTAGAGGCTAATCCTGGCGGAAGTGTAGCTATTGTATGTTAGTAAAAATTGAATCATTGCTAAAATTGGAGGTGAATATCTCCTCGTTGACAGTATTTGTACATACGCATGATTTTGTTGAATATCTATTAAATCCTTGTATATGATAATGGTTTCCAACGTTTTTCTAAAAATTGTACTAGGTTAAGATATGTTGCTCTTTCGGAACGTTGTTTCCTTCTTTCAAGTATAACCCTTAATGTATATAGATTGTTGTCTAGTCTCTAAAAGACTCCAAAAATGGAACGGACTTACACCTTCTGTACTCGGTCCACACACGACACAAGATCAACAACTTAGCTGAGGCACGTGAGGAAAAAAAAAAAAATAGTAATAGTAATACACAGGATAGACTACAGTTAGGAACATTTGTGAAGCGAGAGATATGAGAGCTGAGGATGAGTTGATAAAATAATTTCTCAAAGTCATCTCATCTTTTGCTTTCCAAGGTATTTTTTTTGCTTATTACAAAGGAGAATTATAGAAAATGTCTAGACGTTATCACCCCAACATAATACTTACTGGAACTCCAGGATGTGGTAAAACTTCTCATTCCACAACTTTGGTTTCTCAATTGGGAGCACCATATCAACATATCCCAGTTAGTGATGCTGCAAAGGAAAGAAAATGTATTGAGAGTTATGATGAAGTATTCGATACTTCCGTGGTTGACGAAGACAAACTTTTGGACTCGCTTGAAGTTGATCTTGAAAAGGGAGGAATCATTGTAGACTGGCACTGTTGTGACATCTTCCCAGAAAGACTTATTGATTTGGTTGTAGTGTTGCGTACAAACTCTTCTTTATTATATGAAAGATTACAAAAGAGAAACTATAAGGAAAACAAGATTCAAGAAAATTTGGATTGTGAAATCATGGAAGTCATTTTACAAGATGCACGTGAATCCTATATCCCAGAGATTGTGATTGAGTTGAACTCCAACTCTGTTGAAGAGATGGATGAGAATGTAGACAGAATCAGTGCTTGGGTTGAAAACTGGGTTAAGGACCACCCAGAAGGTGTTACCAATGAATTAGACCCAGAAGTTGCAGCAGCTGCAGCTGCCGCCGATGGTATGGATAGCGATGATGAGTAAATAATGAATAGATTGATATAATTCCCACTGTCTTGTAAATTCTTAACCAAGCTACAATATCACTTTATGCATATATATATATATTTATATATATTTATTTTCATATATCCGATATATCCCCTGTATTGTCAATTTGATCGCACCTGTGCGCATATATTTACAACATCTTAGTATTATTTTCCTTTTTAAAAGAATAACCCTGTCACAATTCTCTTGGTGTAGTATAACACTGCCAAGATGGAAAGGAAAATGAGTACATAATAGCCCTTCGTCACAGCAATGTAAGACCATTTCTTGGATAATCTTACCATGTTGTGTCTTTCAAGTTCAGATACACAATTACCATTTTGTTGAAAGATATATTGTGATTCAGCAATAATTTCTAATTTCTGATCTTCAGTCAAATTAGATCTAGTCAAGATTTCATAATCTCTCTTGTAAATGATTCTTAACAAGTTTTCATCAGCAACGTCAAAGGTAAAGAAATTGGCACCCATTTTCACAATTTCTTCATGTTTTAAACCATCCTTTTGTGGGAATAAACCCAGGGCTTTCGAAATGGAAGATCTCATGATTCTACCCCCAGCAAATAATGCCAAGTACATCACATGCATGTAAGCCAAAAGTAAGTAAGGCTTTTCATCAGTAACTTGTTCAATATGCTTGGAGAATTTGATCTGTTCACTCATGATTGGATGTTCAAACTTTGATTTATCATCATCGTAGTAGAATAAAAGATCCTGTTCTGCCTTCTTACTTCTAGCGATTTCAGGCTTCCAAATTTTCTTCAAAATATCTGACCATTCATTATCAGCTTCAAATTGTTTATAAAGACATCTTTCAATAGTAGCAAAGACATGATAGAAGGATTGAAGACCTTGACGATATATCTTTGGATCTCTGAGAGCTAATGCAAGCTTTAAGGTCATCATCTTGTCGATCTTGTTGTGTAATTGACGGGTATCTTTATTGATTCTGTTTCCTAATGCCCCAACATCACTTGCAAGCGGAATGATTTCATGTTGGTTAAGCTTAGTTGTAGCTCCGTTACTTTGTACAGTGCTCATGTTGTAAAAAAATATATATGTATGTATTGATTTTATTTATATATATATAATGAAAAGAAATCAGGAATAATGGGCAAACCATTTATATATACTATGTTAATGGTGGCGGGCGATAAGTCCGAGATGAAGGTGCAATGCGATGATTCTTGCAACATTTGTGTAACATTCGGATATATCGCCTCGTACCGCGTTCTCTATATATAGTGTATTTTATTTTTTTTTTGGTCTGGGACCGATATCGGATAAAAAAGTGGAGAAGTATATACAGATTGTTTATGTCACGAATTTAATGAATAGGTATGTATTTTAATATTTATACACATTTGTGGTTCCGATTCGGAGTGTGAATGAAAAAATAAAATGAAATTTAATAATGCAAATCCTGTTTGTTTGTTTATATGTTTGTATATCTCGTTATTTTTTTTTAGTTTAATCAAACATGAAAATTAAAGCCTTCTTCCAGAAGGATGCGTTTTGCCAACGTTGTTTAAGTTCTTGATCTTCCATAGCCAATATCTCTGGATCGTAAATAACTCTTCCAAGATCTATTTCTATATCTTCCACTTTAATCCAGAATTTCCAATTCTTAGTCCAGATTTTATGTCCAATGTAGAAAAGAAGGAAGAAGAAAATTCCCAAAAAGTTTTCAAAGAATGAAAGGACTTGAGGAGATCCATCACCTCCATATGGCCATAAAGCAATCCAGAATTGAGCAACAATAACCAAAATGTTTAAAACAAGAGAAATTGTAGACCCCCAGACTCCTGTCCAAGCAACAAATCCAAGTGATGAAAGTTCAATTTTATTGTACTTGAGAGCAGCACGGAAACGAATATGGCATAAACAAATACAACCCCAAGTAAAAATAAAACTCAAACCTGAAATAGATAAAAGCCAAGTGAAAACAGTTTCTTGTTTTTCAAATGCAGCAATGTAGGAGAAAAGAGAAACAACAACTGTAAAGATAAAACATCTAAGTGGTCTTCCTTCTTTATCAACATAATCAAAATATTTTGGTGCATAACCTTGCTTTGCCAAGGAGAACAATAATCTTTGACCAGAGTACATACCAGCGGTAGCAACAGAGGTAACAGAAATCAAAATAACGGCGTTAATAATGTGTGGGAGTACAGCAACTCCATGCATTTCTGCTGCAATGACGAATGGGGATGCATGAGTTTGGGCATCACCAGAACCCATAAGTTGATCAGAAGTATAAGGAACCAATAAACCAACCATGGTTAATGAACCAAGGAAAAGCACCAATACTTTGTAGAACACCAATTTACATGCGGCAGGAATTGCTTGCTTTGGGTTTTCTAATTCAGAAGCCAGAAGGGAAATAAATTCTGATCCACCCATGGAGAAGGCACCAGTTACGAAAACTGTACATAAACCTTTGAAAGTGGTGTATGCACCAGGATGGTGCCAATATCTACCACCAATGAATCCAACAGGACCACCACCACAATCAATAATAATACCAAAGATCACAAATCCTGTTAACATTAAGATTTTACATGAATTCATAATGAATTCAGCTTCAGCATAAATTCTTGACCCTGACAAATTGATCACCACAATAACTACATAAAGAATTGTGACAATGACTTCCGGGTTAAGCGATGTGTTCCAGAATTTTACTGTCATACTGGCAGTAACTAATTCCAATGAAATAACGGTTAACCATTGAATACAATAGTTCCAACCAACTGCAAATGCCATACTTTCATCGATAAATTTACTGTAGTAAGATTGGAACCCACCTGGTAATTCTGTATATGCCACTGAAAGCTCACCGACAGCATTTATACATGGCATTAATAATAAAAATCCAACGATAATATAACCCACAAGTAAAAATAATGGTCCAGCAGTATGTAATTTTGCACCAGCACCAACAAGTAACCCAGTCCCCAATCCTGTAGAAAGAGCCATGGATCTTAAATGTCTCTTTGAAATTCTTTTATTCATCTTATCACCACCGATGGAATCTTGTCTTTGGAAACCATCCATATATTTAGCCCATCTTGATTCTGGTTTATCAAATGGTACTATGTCAGCTAATGAATCAGAACAGTTTGATTCTTTACCACTTATTTGAGCACTTGGCTCAGTCAGTGAAACTTTTTCAGTCATCATTATGATTTATAATTTTAGTATGGAAGGAAAAATTTTAATGAATGAATATATAGAACGTTTTAAATGGAAATAGTAGTTTTCGAAATGATTTCTTGGATTATAAATGAATATATCCAATAATCGAAAAAGAGTAGAGGTTAAAATTGAAGAAAATTAAACTGTTTATATCATATTTGGAAAAGGACTTCCCCGGAGAATACTCCTCTGCAATGAGGATGGAAAGAGCGGGGGTGTTGAAATCATGCAGTCTATCGATAGCCATTCACAAGTAGGCAATGTGAGAAATTTGCAGCCTGGTACGGCATTTTACAAAATCCAATTTTTAAGGCTTTAAAAATTTGGAAGTTCAAGCGAGGCCCTGCATATATACGATGTGATGAGTCTTTACTTTAATTAAAAGTTTATGAGAGTTCCTAACAGTAGTGAATATTGACCTTTGTTATGCTTTGCTAAGTGTCAAAGTACTGTCATATCGAATATATATATATGTAATAATAATAATTGACAGAGTCGCTACAAAATATTAAAGTACCACAGTTGAGAAGAATTAAGGTTTTGATGTTTAACAGTATTGTTCTTTTGGGTTGACTTTTCTTGGAATCTTTTTTCTTGTACTTTTTTTTGGTTTTTTCTTTTTTTTTTCGGCCCGGACTACCTTTGTTCTAAACCTTGGTGGAAAACCCTTTGGTAGTGCCTGAACCGCGTATTTTACGTCATATTTTCTAAAGATCAGATCATACAATTCGTAAGGGATCGGTTATTTCCCCACAAACTCGTTTCATCTGAACCCAAATCTAGATTAAGCCAATTAAAATAGAAATTTACATATATAGAATGAATGATGTTATGTTCCAAGGGTAAAAATGGAACTTAATCAGGAGATTTAGTGTACCTATGCTTCCCTTTTTATTTTTTTTTTTAATAAACTTTGTTAGTTGCAAAACTGACACAAAAAAGGAAAATTCTACAAAGGTGGTAGAGAAACGAATACATAATACAGAGTTAAAAGCAGAACCAATATACAACTAATAAGTAAATACTATAAGATTTTGGAACCGAAAATGATTTCAAATCATTTAACGTTAATATTCATTATTCATTTGATTCATTATTCATAATTTGTCTTATAAATGAATAAAATACAATAACGTGACCCTCACACCCCTATACTCGGTTGGAACACTACCCTCCAATTATTGTACAGGAGAGTCTTTAAGCTTGGAAAAATAAAAAAACCGTTAACTACTTGAACTAGATATTAGAAACTTACCCCCACATTTAACTTACAATATACTAATTTATAATTAGTATACATCAATAAATTTGTTGCATAATATCCATATATTACCCTTAACTTTGCCTTACATAATCCGGAAAAAGAATAACCATCATTGAATTAAATGGTTCAAATATATGAAAATTCCCATGTATTTAACCATGACTTTGCCACAGTCAGTTTAGCATATTTAAATAGATATCCAAACCCTTTCGCCAAACATGTGTTGAGTCTGGACACTCTTGAATCATTTGTGGATGAAAATGGGTGTTTGAATACTACTAAATTTGTCATTAAACGTGGAAGATTACCAGAATTTATGAAACCATTTCTTGGTGGAAGTTTAGATTCTTGGATTATTGAAAAGACTATGATCAACCCAAAGACCGAGGTGATGCTTACATATACTTCCAACATAGACCATCGAAAGTTTATACGGGTGGAAGAATATTTACGTTACAGTAGTTCTGGAGATTCTACCACAAATGTAGTTAGTCGGGTGAAATTCTCATCAAACTTGTTCGGATTTAAAAGACGGATTGAAGAATGGAGTCATAAAAGATTTGCTAAAAACCTCACCAACTCAAGAGAAGGACTTCGGTTTGTTATGAATAGACTCAAGGAGAAGGGAGGATGGACTCAGCTTCAACAATAAATTGCATAAGGGGTAATATATGTCGGAGACATCTTATCCTCGGCTGTAGCAAACCATTGAGTTTCGGCCGGAACATATGAAAAAGGAAAGAAAAAAAAATTATGAGTAAAAAAAAAAAAAAAACTCTAAAATTAAAATTGATCAAGTCAGAAAACTAGAGTGAGAGCATACATGTATATATTAAATAAAAGATGAAGATTGCATAGAAAGTACAAATTATAAGTGTAGTTATGAAAATGTGGATATTTGTACCTGTGTGGTACTGTGGTGTAAATAGAGAGAGAGCGTGCACACGACTTGCGGTTAATCTGCAGTCCATAGCTTTCCCCATGCGTTAACTATGGGTGTATATGCGGTGCCTGTCTGCGTAATCTAATCGTTACAGCAGATACAAAAATTGATTTGATTAAAATAAAGTATAAACCCCTCCCAAAGCGACAAGATATATAAATATAGAATCATCACGATGGTTAATTCATTTGCAACGTATGGAATAGAGCCCAGCGAGCAGCGGCTCAAGACTAAGGACAAGCCCGTTAACTCCCCCACAATGCAGCAATCAGTTGATCGCCCGATAGATCCGGGAAGCAAGAGACGTAGTTCTTCGTTTGTTTCCAGTAGTTCACCATGGTTTCGAAGAAATTCTTTCCTTTCACCTACCATGATTCAGAATGAGAATTTCTCTGTGTATGAGGCACCGTCATATTATTCTGAATCGGCCAGTTATAACATCATATCACTCCGCGAATGCCAGGGGTTTATATTTAATCAAGATTTATTTGCATCACCTTACCAACAACTGAGAGCTTTAGCAAATGAGAAACGATACCGAACAGCCAGTTTCAACTCACATACTTCTCGTTGTAAGACCCCTAGTCGTTCGGGGAGGGGATCCACTTCTTCGGACCATCATTTGTGTCCCTCTGCTGACGTTAAGGTCAACCAAAGAAGACATACATCGTATCTAGAGTCAAGACCATCATTTTTCTCAAATCTTCCAAAGGCTAACAATGATTCTGCTATTATTGACGATGATGACGTTAGTATGAATATTCTTTCTGAGGAAGAAGGAGAAGATGTGGAAGAGCTTGAAGATGTGTCAGGGGTGGATAGACAAGTGGAGGGCGATATTGTAGAAGATGAAGACGAAGAAGAAGAAGAAGAAGATGATGATGACGACGACGATATCGAGGAAGAAGAAGAGTATGGAGATATGGGATATGGCGGAGATTCTGTCAACCGCAGGTATAAGGTCCATGTGACCGAGATAATAGTCAATGAAGATGACGATAGTATGTTTCCTTCAATGAACGGGAACTAAGCACCCGAGTACTAATATAGTGTTGAGTTCTAGATACCTAACTCGGTTAATTCAATTCTAAACCTACTCTATACAACCACATTTCGCATCATCAAACCATTTCCGGAGCTGTCATTCTAAATTTTTTTGTCCTATAGAAACCCATCACACTTACCCACCCTTAGTTAGCATCATCATGATACCCCATTGTTTATATTTGTTTGTAATCTCCATAATATATCATATCTAATAATTATGTGCCGTAGTAAATAACTAGCAAAGATTTGTAAATTGTTGGATCGCGAAATAAGTTTCTATACATTTCCAAAGGTTACAATCCATTGTATAGATAATTTCTTCCATCTACAACCACAACAAATATGTCAGACAAGGAACAATTCGAACAACTTTCATTGCTGTTCAGCAACCAACAGAATAATGTGAACGAGTTGCTTACCGCTAGATCTCAGTTGGAAACACAATATCAAGAAAATAAAATCGTATTGGCTGAATTTGAACATTTGAATGATGAGTCCAAGATCTACAAACTTACTGGCCCAGTGTTGATGCCCCAAGAATACGGGGAAGCAAAGATGAATGTCACCAAAAGATTAGAGTTTATTGAACTGGAAATCAAGAGAGTGGAGGCAAAGATCGGTGATGAGGAAAAGAACATGGAATCCACCAGAAACAAGTTGTTGGAAATCAGGGCCAAAATCAATGGGGAATAGATGACCCATAGACCAAGGGTTGTAGAAGTATCCAGTCACTTGTGAAGCGGAAAAGAGCCTAGAGAAATGTTGATTTCATTTTATGTCCTGCTCGACAAAGTGCAGGTGATGAAACAATCATGTCCTTGAGAGACTATGGATAGCTTCTAGGAGACTCTCCACCACATGTATAGTAATTGAAATTATCTAATAAGAAATAAGAGTTGTAGCGATCAAAACCAAGCAAAAAATTACACTGGTGAAGACATAGACAGAATGACTTGGAACAAGACATCAACCCTTGATAATATATTGTAATATATAATCTCTTTTAACATCATCTCTACACGTATTTTCTATGATCATAAACCTTTACTATATACCTATTTAACCTCTCAATAATTGAGATTTGATAAGGTTTATCAACCCCATAGCGTTGAAAACACCCCATTGTTCAACATCAGAATAGACACCTCCTAAACCATTCAAACCTTTGACCTTATTATCTACAAATTCCATTGTGTTCTTGAATCCTGCACTGGTGTCTTGCAACATGTATAATTCAGAAGAAACATAAATGGAAGAAAATCCAGCTCTCTTGGAATACCAAGCAAAATCATTGGATGCATCTCCAGCATAGTAGGCAATATCATCGCTTAAACTGTGCAATTCTTCAAGTGATTGAGGCATGTTGTAAGGAGCAACCAACTGTGACAAACCTCCAGATAATTGTCCGACAATTGGTTCGTTGTACAGCAATCTCTTCTTAATCAAATAGCTGACTCTGTCATATTCATTTGCAATGGAATGGAACTCACTCTTTGGATCCATAACATGGTCTTCTAAACGTTGACGTTGGACCTTGAGCCAATGAAGCATCAACTGGAATTCTAAAGTTCCTGTGGATGAACTAGTCAACACTGAATGCGTAGAGTCGGGATACTTCAATTCTCTGATGGCCTGGGTCACACAATTGGAAGAAAATCCATACGTTGGGATGTGTTTGAGAGAACCAGTCAATATTATGGATTCAATACTTTTTGGGTTAATGATTTGGTTAGAAACAGGATGGTCCACCAGGTGGTATAAACGTGCAAAAGCACGGGCTGTAGCTGGACGGAAGGATATAGCTTTAAACATGACAGGGAGTATGTTGGTATATGATATAGGTTTACCTCTTGATAATATTCAATCGTATACTTTGTGTAAACCATACGATATTCAACTTTGAAATTCGTGCAGGATTTTGATTTCTATCGTTTATGATGGCAAACCAATTCAAGAAACGAGTATATCCATTATAGAATAGTAAGACCAATTGAACTTACATCATGCTTGTATGTGTTGTCATTCCCAGAACTATAAGACTTCTTATACTAACGATTTATAGATCAAACCTTGGAACGATTTACCTACACCTCGTCATGCTCTTGAAGAGGATTCAAATGAACAACCTCAAGTACCAATCGTTGACATTACCCTTGACGAGACTGTATCAGAAATTGACCATTTCTTAGTGATTCCATCATCGATTAAGGTAGTTGAAGATGGACTTGTGGGTCGTAAAATCGGTTCTATCCGCATATATTATAAGGTTGAGCCAAAAGTAGACGCTAAGATCGGTGATGACGATGAAGAAGAAGACTACGATGAAGATGAACAACTCTATAAGGTGATTGTTGAAGGCAAATCAAACACATACGAGGAAACAATAATCCCTATTGTCCACCTGTTAAACTCAATTAGTATAGTGGTGCCAAATTTTAAGAATGTTATTGCTAACAATTTTTTAGCTCGTAAATTGATTGAACAATTCGACTCAATTATCACCAAATCTTGGATAACATTAGCACCATGTCACCTTAACAATGGACAGACTCTCAGTAAACTTGAAGCTTCACAGGTGAAGATAACGGGCAAGGGATCTAAGATTCCAGAATCATATACTTTTGTTCCTAAGTTGAACCCTCCACATTTCATCACAGGTATATCTGCCTCTGTTAATTCTGTTTTAAATTTACAGAAGGAGCCTAAATTGGTCTCTTTAGTATTGAATGCAGATGGTCAACCTGGATATGAGAAATTGGATTCAGATGCCATTATGGATGCCGCATACGTAGTAGGAGACTTTATTACTATTGACGCAGCTGGTAAAGAAAAGTATATTCAAGCTATCAGCAAGCAAGTGAGGAAGTTTAACAGTTACTCCAATTCGGGGATGTATTTATAACGCATATGTATATGTAAATATATATTAATAGGAAGAATAGTCTTTTTTTAATTCTCTTGAGAGTTTCTCATGGATAAGAAACAGTTCCATAAAACTGAAATCGAACTACTGAATGGTACTTGGAAACTTCTCGGTACAAACAAAAAGTTTATGAATTGAATGGGGACCCAAACTGAATAATTGATCAATAATGTTTTAAAGTAAATTTTCGACAATTTAGACTTTGTATCTTCCCATGTACCATTCTCAAGCATCATGGTACCATAGGTAAAAAAGCAGAAAAGTGACACTGGGGAGAAACAAAGTTGGTCAGTTAAAACTTTACGCAAAACCTCAATGAATTTAGGATCTTTTGAATAAATTAAGAGAAACTTGTACCACCAACATTGAGCAAAGGACATAATTAACCCCCAACACATAAATCCGGCAAGTCTATGGAAATTATAATATGAAAGTGGAACATACGGAATGGTAGCGGGGAATGGAGAATCATATGAATATCTACCAGGATCGCTCATCGAATCTGGTTCTTCTTGAATGTAATCCAAAAACCTTTCTACACCTTCATCGTCACTATCATATTCATAGGATGCAACAGAAGTGTTCCCATGATGTTGTGGTTGAATGTCATTAGAATTGAACCCTAATCCAGTGTGACTAGGTTCACTTAAATCGTAGGCTATAAGAGGTCTAGTCTTATTAAAACACAAAATAGATTGAGCCAACGATTCAGAAATTCCATATAACACTAAATTGGTGACTATAATTGTTATAAGAGAGCTTCTCATATACAAGGAAGTATACTTTGTTGTAAGTTTCATTAAAAATGTACCCAATACCCCCATGATTATAAAGTTCAAGATCGGTACATTAAATATTCGAACCGAGTTTATCAACCTGGTGAATATACTAATCAGAGCCAATCTCGGATATCCTCTAGACTCAAGATCGGGGATGCTAACATCGTCTTCCAATTGGATGGGCATAATATGATTTATTATAAATTAATGCTTTGTATTCACTTCTATGGCTCTTTTGATGGCAAAAAGTATTGACAATGTGATAATGGAATTACTGAACGGAAAATTAGAATGTCAACGTATATTCAGATATTTCCATAATAATACAAAAGAAGTACAAGATGAATCTTTCTAATAATCTTTATACCTTGAAATCTATATCTATAATGTATTACCACAACTACTCTCTATCTCCCCTATCTATCATGTACTGCATAGCTCCAAATATAGCATCATTGACCTATATGCCGTCTGAGATTATCAAGCAAAAAGACAAAAAAAAAAAAAAAACTTAAAGTACTTCCGGGTAACAAAAAATTGTTAGTTGGGTTTGCACGACTAACTCTCCAATCAAATTTTGTGAATTCGCGGTTACAGAAGTGGTTGTAGAATGAATGAAGTACATCGAACACAACCATTGAGTTTCAAAAGAAAGTTGTTTAAACTACACAGATAAAGCATCATGTCCTACACCGCCAACAGCATACCTGTCAGAGGCCCATCTGCTCCTACTGAGTATGAGCTCATCGACCTGGACCCTCATTTCAACAGAGTCGTTGGTTACTTTAGAACTTCCGACTATGGTGTTTGGGCTGCATCTACTGCTGGTTTCCCATTAGCACTTGCTGCCATGGAAAGACTTGAATCCAGTGCCGGTCCATACAAGGCTCCAAACAAGATTCCAGGTGGTGCTTTGAGAGTTGCCACCTTCTTGGGTCTTTCTGGTGGTTTCCTTTTAGCTTACATTAGATCTTCTCAAAGATTCCTTGGATGGAAGGAAAACGCTAGAGAAGTTAAGTTGGACAGATATGAAATCAAGAAGAGCTTGTCAGAAGGTAAGCTTCCATACCACGAAAATGAATCTCTTTTGGATGACAGATTGAAGGATGTAGCCAACAGAAACTCTCAAAACTCTGTTGCTATTGCTGCCATCATACCATGGTTCAACTTTGTTCATCACCCTTACCACGGAATCAACATTCAAAAGTACTACGAAACCAGACCAGGTGAAGAAGATTGGGGATTCGGAAAGTTGACCCCATATGAAGAAATTAAGGCCAAATACGCTAAGCACATAGAATAAGTGTTGAGATAATCACACTGGAATCAAGGATGGTTAAAGAAGAAGAAGAGTTAAAAAGAAAGTCAGATAATGTTTACCTGTCCTGATCCACGCTACATTTGCATTTTGCAAACAACCCCTCCATAGTGTACAATAGAGACCTCTCTGGATTTTAAATTAGTGATCTCCCACCTTTTTTTTTATTGGAAGAAGCTAATTTGAAAAAGAACTCCCCCCCAACGCATAAATACATGATATTAAGAAAAAGAAAGAAGAATAGGAAAGTAACCAAGTTGTAGAGAAATTCCTGCTAACTGTAATGTATATATTCAAACATGTCTATCAAAGAGCTACCGTCTATGAAGGGGTCGTGTCGGAATCGAAATCACTGTTTTTGTAAACAAACAAAAGTTTGATGGTAAGTGACATATTATACCCATTGAAAGAGTAGGTAATTAAAAGATATTAGAGTTGGTTCAAGATGTCGGACGAAACAGACTATTCTTCCCTTCCACTCGAGGATAGACTTGGTCACAAAGTTTGGAAAGTTAGACTTGAAGCATATGAAGAAATTGCGAAACAATTCGAAGGGTCGCGTAATGATAAAGATGAATGTTTCCAACGATTTAATAACCAACCAGGTGAATGGAAGAGAATTGTGACAGATGCCAATGTGGTAGCACAGGAAGCTGGGATTTCCGCATTGCTCAAGTTCTTGGAGCTTGGTGGCACTACCAATAATGTATCAAAGCTTCGAAGTGCAGGAGTTGTGACTGCACTCTGTGAAAAGGGTTTATCATCGTCTAGAGCTGGGACAAAAGATAAAACAATTAATTGTATCTTGTTATTTGTTGAGATATCCAATGAAATCGACGGCGTTATCGAAGATATTTTGGCAATTGTAGGAGCCAGACTTCCAAAATTAGTGGCTGGATGTGTCACTGCCCTTCATACCATTGTTGCAAACTTTGGATGTCAAGTAGTCCCAGTAAAGTTAATAATACCAAATTTACTGAAATTATTTGGACATGCTGATAGAAATGTCAGAGCTGAAACTACAAAACTCAGTGTTGAATTGTATAAATGGATGAGAGAGGCATTGGTAACAATATTATTACCAGAATTGAAGCCAGTTCAACAGAAGGATCTTACCAAGGCGTTTGAAGCAGTACAAGGTGAACAGCCTTCTCAATTGAGATATACTAGAAAGCAACAAGCTGAAATTGCCCGTAGAGAAGAAGAAGCACGCGCAGCTGCGGCAGCAGCAGCAGCAGCAGCAAAACTTGAAGGAGATTCAGGTGATGTTGAAATGGTTGATGTTGAAGATGGAGTCTTAGTATCACACCTGGCACCAGAGTTCAATCCATTTGATATGATGGATCCAGTGGAAGTCTTATCAAAATTACCATCAGACTTACATTCCCGAATCTCCTCAGCCAAATGGAAGGATAGAAAGGAAGTTTTGGATGAAGTTCATGCAATTCTTGAAAAATCAGTAAAATTACAATCATCTGATGATTACTCTGATTTAGTAAGAATATTCTCAAAATGTATGAAAGATGCAAACGTTCAAGTGGTACAATTGGCAGCTAATTGTGTTGAATTTTTAGCTAAGGGACTTCAAACTGGGTTTGCTCGTTATCAACATTTTGTATTGGCACCAATGCTTGAAAGAACAAAGGAGAAAAAGGCATCCGTTGCCGAGGCACTTGCCAATTCACTTGATTCTATATTTGCTAGCTCATCACTTAGCGATATATTGGAAGAAACAATCAATGGGATGAAACATAAAACTCCACAAGTTAAGATTGCAACCACAAATTATTTACAAAGATGTCTTGCCCAAACGAAAACAGCCCCCAAGAGTTCTGAAATAGATTTGATAATGGAGACTGGGGTGAAATTATTGAGTGATTCCCAAGAACCAGTGAGACAAGCATCTACTGAAATGATTGGGACATTGATGAAGATCACTGGTCCAAGAGAATTGAATTCATTTTTAGAAAAAGTTGATGATAATCGTAAAGGGAAAGTAGTTGCATTTTCAGAATCTGTCACAGTAAAAGCCAAGATGGGTTCAGGTGCACCTCCAAGAGCAGCCAGTGGAGTTTCTTCTAATACCAATGCACCCCCAAGACGTCCTGCTGGTGGGCCATCTACATCCGCCCAAGCATCGACTGCTGGAGGTCTGGGGCCTTTTGGTGCCAGACAACCAATGAGAAGTAATATTGGAGCAACTCCAAGTTTAGGAGGGGTCAATAATAAAAAATTGAGCTTACCAGCAGTTGCAAATACATTAAAGAAACCTAAACCTGTTGGTGGATCTACCCTTCTTCCAGCGAAAAGAGGTGCCACTTCACCGGCAAAGAGAACTGAAGTAGATCCTTCTAGAGGTACTCTTGGAAGAAGTCTTCTTAGTAGACCTACACCTGCCAATTCAATCCCAAATGCGTTTGTTGACTCTGGTATTTCAACAGCAGAAAGGGAAGAATTAGAAGAATTGCGTCATAAGTCACAACAATGGAAACAAACTGAAGAAAGATTATTACAAACTCAAAGACTTAAAGACGAAGAGTATCAAAAGGCACTCAATGAAATTTCCACATTACAAAAGATTAATGATAATATGACGAGAGAACATAATACCGCCACGCTTACAGTAAAGCAAAGAGATACCCATATTCTTCGATTAACAAGTGATCTAGAAAGTGCCAAGTTAAAGATTCGAGATTTGGAACAAACTATTGAAATGCTGAAATTACAACTGCAACTGCATCAACTGAATGCACAACAATTATACAGATTACCTAGTCATTCCACCTTCTCCAACCCTGAAATAGAGCATGGGCGAGAATCTACGTCGCCATTCCTCAATCGCCAATCGTTTCAAGGGATTGGAAGTGGTGAGATTGGCAGTAGAATCACATCTGGAGAACTTAGCTCACGAGTTAATCGACTTTCCATTGATCCAGAACATCATAATAGTTCTGAAAATATTAACCTGGGAATAACTACCACTAGGTTTAATACTAGTCCATACAAGACCACTGAGCACAGTAATAATTATACCTCCCATTTAAACAAAGAAACAATGGATATTAATAGTAATGACGAAAGTTGGAAACGTGCAGCAGAAGTTACAAACCAATTAAAGGCCCGAATTGAAAAAATGAAGGCAAGATCAAGATCAAATTTCTCATAAAGAATTTTTGTTAAAAGAGTAGGAGGGAGATGATATATATATATATATATATATAATTGGACGAGATGAAATAACAATAATATTAATAATAATAATAATGAAATGAAAAGTAGAGTTAGTACTAGAAAGTTACTTTAGTAGAGTCCCGGGACTTTAGAAAAGTCCCGGGAGTAGAGTGTAGCGTGTGCCTGCATAATGTAAGGCTTTATTTTTTTTTTTTTGTATAATTCTTTTTATTTCGAGTGGTGGAGATTATGACTCGCTCTTTGGGATACATTTTAGAATATACAACTCCAAGTATTTCTAAAAAACAATATACCTAAAAAGATGTCTAAATTGAGGATATTGGTGCCTGTCAAGAGAGTAATTGATTTTGCTATCAAGCCTAGAATCAACAAGGCTCAAACCGGTGTTGAGAAGAAGGGTGTTAAGTTCAGTATCAACCCATTTTGTGATATTGCCTTGGAGGAATCATTAAGAATCAGAGAGGGTAATAAGGACCTTGTAGAAAACATCCATGCTGTTTCCATTGGTCCAACAAAGGCACAGGATGTGTTGAGAACCGCACTTGCTAAGGGTGCTGACACTACTACTTTGATTGATGTTGGCGAAGAAGAAGTTGAACCACTTACTGTTGCCAAACTCTTGCAAAAAGTTGTAGAGAAAGAGAACTCCAACTTGGTTATCTTGGGTAAGCAAGCCATTGATGATGATGCCAACCAAACTGGTCAAATGCTTGCTGGTTTGTTGAACTGGCCCCAAGCTACCAATGCATCCAAGGTTGAAATTTCAGGCGACAAGGTCACCGTCACAAGAGAAATTGACGGGGGTGCTGACACTTTAAGTGCCACTTTGCCAATGATCATTACTACCGATTTAAGATTGAACGAGCCACGTTATGCATCTTTGCCCAATGTGATGAAGGCCAAGAAGAAGCCATTAGAAAAGTTGAAGGCCAGTGATTTACAAATTGAGTTGTCCAAGAGATTAGAGACTTTGAAAGTGGAAGAACCAGTTGCTAGAGAAGCTGGTGTTACTGTTGAATCCGTTGATGAGTTGATTTCCAAGTTGAAGGATGCCAAGGCACTTTAGGAGAAGATACGATGAGAATAGAGAGGGACTATAATAAAATAAAAGTTGAAAGTACATAACAATAGGTCAAGTAAGGCAATTGTAGAATAGAAAGTGAAGGATTTGTAGATAATCTGAGAGAGGGGTTGTTTGTTTTTTCTTTGATTGAGAGTTATCCCGAGAATTATTTGAAGTATTTCAAATAGAGTTATGAAAGTTGGGGTAAATTTTTATACGCTGTACGCGAAAATGAAAATGCAAAAGGTTATAAGTTGTAGAAGCATCTAGTTTGTTTAGAGCTGTGTAGTTAATCTGATATAGAAGAATTGACAATGTCTGTCTTGACTGCATCTGTGGAGTTCGTCTCTCGTATTGTGGAGATGGAGGCTGAACTAGCAAAACCTGTGATTTTGGGTGTATGTGGTCCACAGGGATCGGGGAAAACTTATCTTTCAGAACATCTAGATGAAGAAATACGTACAAGATTCCCAAAGCTCAATTGTGTTAAGTTCTCTATGGATGATTTGTATTTGACCCATGATGAGCAGGCAAAGCTAACAGAAGAAAGTGAGATGACCAATAACTTATTATTGCAAGGAAGAGGATTACCAGGAACACATGATGTTAATCTTGGGATTGAAATATTAAATAAATTGAAATATTGGGACGGAACCCCAGTGGATATCCCTATATATGATAAATCTGCATTTTCTGGAGAGGGGGATAGAACCTCATCGTTTCAAGTAAGCACTAGACCAGACATTATAATATTTGAAGGGTGGTTCAATGGATTCCAACCATTGGATGAAGATCAAGCCCGGGTCAGATATTTGACTTCTAAAGCTACCCAGTCATGCCTTCAAAAGCACAAGCTTTATGATGTATTAGATGTGAATGAAACATTACAAAGTTATAAAAAAATTTGGGATATGTTTGATTACTTTATATATCTTGATAGTGACTACAAGAATGTTTATAAATGGAGACTTGAGCAAGAACATGATTTGATCGCCAAGAGTGGCAGCGGTATGACCGATGAACAAGTTGTCAAGTTCATTGATAGATATATCCCTGTGTACGAGCTTTACTATGATGATATGTGTGAAAAGGGTTGCGTCACCGAGGGACAAAACCTTCGTTTGGTGATTGGAGAAAATAGAGAGCTTTTAGTTGTACAAATTGTTTGATTATTCTCTAAAAATACAATTAATGCTATAAATGCTGAATATATACATGTATATATATGAAATGTGAGTTTTGAATTAGCACCAAGTGTTGTATACTCGGTAATAGAATGGCTTCTTGGCCAATAAAGATCTCTCTTCGGCCAATTCTTGTTGAAGTACATCTGGATCAATATTGATTCTACCAGTATTAACGTCGATATCCTTGGCTCTAATGAACAAAGTCCAATCACGCTTCCATACCTTGTAGGATAACCAAGAGGCCATGACGACTGGAAGACCTAAATATGACAAGAAGAAGTCGTAAGCATTTGGCTTACCACCAATTGGGAATAATCCAATCCAGAATTGAGCAATCAAAACTAAAAGGTTTAAAATGAGACCATAGTAAGATCCAATAGCACCACCTTGGGCAACATAGATTAATTCACCAGTGTTTCTACCTTGACGGTTCAAAGCAGCTCTGAAACGAATATGACTGACATTAATGGAAATCCAAGTGAAAATAGAACTTAAACCAGATAAAGCAAGTAACCAGTTGAAAGCTTCAACTTGTTTGTCTGAAGCGGCAATAAATGCAAAGAGACCGAAGACGTTAGTGATAAGAATTGCAACCAATGGTCTACCTGCTCTGTCAACGTAACCTGTCCATTTTGGAGCCATACCTTGTTCAGCAAGAGAATTCAAAGATCTTGAAGTAGCGTAGACAGAGGAGTTACCAACTGATAAGACTGCAATCAAAATAACAACGTTGATAATACTAGGAACAGCCTTAATACCACCGTTAACGACAGCAATAACAAACGGAGAAGCAGTAGCATCGACACTAGAAGCACCAAGTAATCTATCATCATCCCAACGAACTAAAGTGGCAACCATAGTCAAGGAAACCAAATAAAAGATACAGATTCTCCAGAACGTGGCCTTGATGGCCTTTGGAATAGCCTTTCTTGGGTTTTCGGACTCCAGCGCAGTTAAACCAACCATTTCGGTACCACCAAAACTGAAGGCAGCGGTGACAAAGACAGAACATACACCTTTGAAACCATGAGCAAATGGACTGGGATTACGCCAGTTGGTACCACCAATAAATTCATGAGTTGGACCTCCACCACAGATTAACACGATACTCAAGATGATGAACCCAATAACAGCAATGACCTTAATGAAGGAGAAAATGAATTCAGCTTCACCATAACCTCTTACACCAAGTAATGTGATGAATAAGACAGAAAACCAAAATATTAATACGAAAATATCCGAATTTATAGTATGGTTCCAATATTTGATGGTAATAGAAGCGGCAACAAGTTCCAAAGGTAACAACACAAGGAATTGCATGAAATAATTCCAACCAACGGCAAACCCAATAGCAGGTTCGATGAATCTAGTGGCATAAATATTAAACCCTCCACTAACAGGGAATGTGACAGAAAGTTCACCAAGACCTTGCATTGTTGCGAAAACACCAGTAGAAATTAAAGACCAGGCAATAAGAAGACCAGCTGGACCACCGTTGCTCAAAGCACTACCAGACCCCACAAACAACCCGGTACCAATTGAAGTTCCAATAGCGATCATTTGTAAATGTCTAGTCTTCAAAGAACGGGATAATTGGGAGTTTGCAGATCTGAGAGCAGCTCTTTCAACGTCAGTTAACCCTCTTTCTTCTTCTTCGGACACCATTCTACTGGTCATACCAGTGTTCTGTACGGCTGGCTTGAACGAATCTACAAGAGATCCCCATACACCATTATTTGAAGAAGTGTTCTCTTGAGAACTATTTTTGGAATTTTCATATTGTAAATAACTTGTATTTTTTGAAAGTATGTCACTTCCAGACTCTACAGGCTTTGGTGAGCTCATTATTAAGTCAAACTATACTTGTGAAATATGAATAAAGAGTAAAAGAATAGAAACACTACATCTAAAAAAATTTTCATTTATAAATCAACCGACATCATGTTCATCGTGGTTGACTGACCATGTTGTAAAAGTCTTAAGGCAATATCGTGGATTTTTCGCAATATTTAAAGCAACATCTGCAAAGATGACTCATAATTTTGGAAACACCGTTGTGACTTCATAATGTGCAGGAAAGCTAAGAGAATGGTTCCAAATTTGAAATGTTCCGGCAGTTTTTAGAATGGCAAGTGATCGCGCCCATTTAAAGGCGGGTTCTGCATATGGTTAAGAATTCTCCTTCGTTTAATTCCTGGTTGTTGTGGAGATTCCAATTCTTGAGTTTCTTGTTCATTTAATTGAGAATCTGGCAATAATATAGTTTTATTTTCAATTGAATTGATACTTTGAGGAGACTTTTCAAGAAGGTTAATAATATTCAAATCATTTGTGTTCATTCTATGACAACAATTTTCAATGTTTATAATTCTTGGCAATAATAATTTCAAGAAATATTTAACATCAGATAATTCGGAATGTTGTTTCTCAATCGGTAATGTTTTTGTAATATTGCCATCATTATTTCTTGATAATTGCATATTAATACTTTTACATAATTCTTCTTGAGATCTTTTCAATGTATCAACTTCAGTTTGGAAGCTTCTAAATAATTTTCTTTCTGGAACATCATCTGAAAGTGTTTCAATTTTAGCAGTAATTTTAGTGATAATTTCTTTAAATCCATTTGAATCAAATTCATATCTTTCATTATTTAATTTCTCTAATTTATTTATCTTTTGAGTCAACTTATCTATAGCATTATTCAATCTATCGATTTTTTTTTCCATTTGAATGAGTTTCTTATTCCTAGAATTGGGGATTTCATTAAAGTCAACATCTTTTAATGATGAAGAAATGATTGATTTAAAAGATATGAACTCTAATTCAATTCTGGCAGCCCAATCAATTAAAAATTGTGTATCATTGGTAGTAGAATTCGAATTAATTTCTTCTTGTTCTTGTTCAGCATCTGATATTTGGGTACTATGCTGAGAATACATTTATAATTGATTGTATAATTGGTGGAGTGGTTGTTATTGTTGATGTTTCCTTTCAGTTGTGTCTTTTTTTGCAACATTATTTAGTTTTAGGGGAATTTTTGGCAGCAGCATCAAAAAAAAAATTAAAAAAAAAAAAAGATTATTCCGCACTTTTGTGTCACATACAAACAATTTACTGTGAGAAGAGAGATATCTAAACTTTAGTGTCTATCGATATATAATCTCCTTGTGAGTATCATGTCAAGTCTTAAGGAATTCTTAGAAAGTATGTATATGAATGTATGGAACTAATGAGATTGGAAAATTGTTCTGAGTTACTAACTAAGCTTATAGAAAAGGTAAGAATCATATCTACAGATGCGAGGCTTTTTGAAGGTACTCTCCAAGGGTTTGATAATTCAACCAATATAATCGTATCGAATTGTATAGAGAGAATCATCTATCCTGAATCCGATGAGGAGACTCAGGAAATCCCCATGGGTTTGTATCTCTTACGTGGAGGGAATATCGTTTGCATTGGAGAAGTTGAAGATCCTGATCCAGTCGATTGGCTGACTATCCATGGTGATGATTTAAAGGGAACCAAGAACCCCCTTTAATTTCATCCAGTATAAACCTCATCTTCCATTCATAACCTTCCAGTAGCAAATTCAAGAAATTTGTGTTGTATCATAGAATTAACAAATAATAAACATACAAGGGATACCCAAAATATATCCGTCAAAAAGAGAGAAGCCCCATACACAAAACAAAAGTTGAGAATATTAACGAGTTGGGACATAACCAACAAAAAACAGTTAATATTCATCGATACAGTTGATTTACTCAATCATCCTACTACTTCTTATATTCATAAATAAAATACTTATTTAAGCCTCCTTAACCGTGGCAATTCCTGATTGTTTCATCTTGACTGCCAACTCAAGCAAATAATCAATTGCTTCATTGTAGACCTTGGCCTTCCATACATCTTCTCCCCAGACATAAATCCCATGTCTTCTAACCAAAACTGCGGTGGTTCCAGGATACTTCTTGATTGCCTCTTGAAGACTATCGGTTAAATCTTCTTCATGTGGAGTGTTCTCAATGATTGGAATAACAAGAGTATCATAAAATTGCATACTTCCAACTTTTTCAATCTTCCCAGTGGATTCATTGACAGCTAATTTAGGAAGGGCCTTGATCTGTTCGATATGTGAAATTTCAAACTCAACCTTGTCACCCCATAAGAGAGTGCACATGACAGCAGCTTGTGAGTGGGTATGGATACATGCACCGGCATCTCTGAGAGTATAACAGCTCATGAAAAGTGGAGTACAAGCAGAAGGCTTGTACTTGTATGACTTGGTGAGTTCAGGTGGACAACTGTTTGGAGTACGGATGAGTTTCTCATCTGGAAGTTCAGCAACAAACATTTCCCATGGTTGGAGTCTTTCCTTTTGGATACCTGATGGGGCAATGTATACCAAGTTTGGGTTTGGTCCCTTTGTATCACGGATCGAAATTCCACCTCCTGTACCGGTGACCCAATTATTATCGTAGAACAAGCGACATAATTCACAAATTAAGTTGGCAGGGTGATGAGGATCACTAGAGATATGTTCATCGACATATTGTGAGGTTCCCTCACTCTTCGAGCAATGACATGGAGCAGACATGATGATAAGCTTACAGTATCTCTATAATTGATCGGATTTATTTTTTAGTTTTCGGACTCTCTTTTATCTTCGCTAGAGCACGTTTTAATTTTTTTTTTTTTTTTTTCTTTTGGGTTCCTGTTCTTACAATTAAACGTTAAACCAATTGTGGAGATTAATTTTACAGAATGAATTTTTCAACAAAACTAATATATTAAACAACGGTCAAAGACCACACTATAGAACAATATAGAAGGGTGGTATCCAAAGATACCAAGATATACAAAAAAATTGTAGAATGCAAATAATCTAAAGATCTAGTTTGGGATTTATTTCTTGGACTTCTTTTCCTTCTTTTCCTTCTTTTCCTTCTTTTCTTTCTTTTCCTTCTTTTCCTTCTTTTCTTTCTTTTCCTTCTTTTCTTTCTTTGGCTTTACTTCTTCTTCTTCTTCTTCATCGTCTTCTTCTCTCTTTCTCTTCTTGTCCTTCTTTTCCTTCTTTTCCTTCTTAGATTTCTTTTCTTCAACTTCAGCTTCAGATTCGTCATCAGAGTCAGCTTCAGCAACTGGGGCATCGGCGTCAGCGTTGTAAGCTCTAGCTTCAGTGATGTCAACCTTTGGTTGTTCTCTCACAATCTTGGAAGTGGTTCTCATGTCACGACCTTCCAAAGCACTCAATCTAGATTCAACCTTGGCTCTTACAGACAAACCGAAATCACCGGAATCGTCACGTTCTTCAGCCAAAGAGTCGTATCTCAAGGCAACAGCAGCCTTGGCGGCTAAAACTCTGGCAATCTTACCCTTGTTCTTACCGGAAGCTTGTCCGACCAAGGAAGCATGGTATAATAAACCATACTTTGGTGTGTCATGCTTAGTCTTCAAAGCTCTGAATAAAGCCTTTTCAGCACCCAAGATTTGGATGGTGGAAGCTGGGGCCTTGGCCAAAGAGGTCAAAGAACCGGCGTGGGCAATCAATCTAGCACCAACCAATTCACCAACCAAAGAGGTCAAATTTGGAGCAATAGCCTTCATACGAGAAGACAAGTAGTTGGATAATTGTTCTCTGTAGGCAGCAAAGTCAACGATTTGATCAGCTAAAGCTCTAATGTTTTCCAAATCAATGTCAGTGATTTCAGTACCCATGGAAACTTCAGCAGCAGACTTAACTTGTTCTTCAACTTCTTCAGGTAAGATTTCAGATAAATCAGTTTCAGAAGCATTGGATCTAACACCCATGGTCAAAATGATTCTAGCGTAAGCAACAGAGTCGGTAATCATCTTAGCCAACTCTGGGAAATGCCAACCGTACCATTCCTTACATCTCATGGCATAAGTGTTCAATTCCTTGTCCAAGTCATCCAAAAGGGCAATAGCTTGAACAATCATGGTATCCACCTTGTCAGCAGAGAACTTCAACTTGTGACGACCAATGGAATGGGCCAAACCAAGAGACATTTGCTTCAAGGCAGTGTCATCTAAACCTGGCAACAATTCAGGCAAAAATTGCTTGATAGCTCTGTGCAAGTCCAAAGAAGCAGCGTCAGAAACAACAGAGTAGTTCAACCCCAACTTGTTAATGGCATTACCCAACTTGGTTTCAGAAACAATCAAAGTAGCCTTCTTATCATTCTTAACATCTTCCAACATCTTTTGCAAGTTGTCAGAGACACGGCCTTCAATGATGGCGTTGGCTTCTTCCAAGGCACTGGCAGCAGATTGGAACTTTTCAAAACGATGGATTTTGAATTGTTCAGCAACTTTTTCTGCAGTGTTCAAGTCTTCAATCAAAGAAGAAGACTTGTGGATTTTCTTGTCGGAGGCCTTCAATAAGGCGTAACCGGCGGCGGTTTCTGTTAAAACGTAAGCCATCTTGTATCTGTATGTGCGATGTGTCCAGCAGTGCTATAGAATATAAAAACTAACTTGTAGTAAATAATCTGCAACGGCCAAAGTGAAGAGAGAAAATCTGTATGAATAGATTTGCGCACACACACACTCTTACTCTTCCTCTTCAAACCCGATGAGTTTGAAAATTTTCTTTTTGTGATTATTCGGGGTGTGTGCAGGTCGAGGGGGAAAAAATTGAAAGGTTCTTCCTCTTCTTTTTTTTTTATTCGCAGTGTTTTTTTTGTGTTTTTTTTTTATTTATTTCCCATTTATTTTTTTGGGATATATATGAGAAAAACTAAAAAAAAAAAAGAATTATGGCAGTCCTGTTTATAAAGTAGATCAAAATAGTAAACGCGTTTGTGTGTAGGAATAAATATCACTATGAAGATAAAGAAAGGTTGTATGAGTTGGATTTAAGGTATCGAATACATTTTACATAATTATTTGTAACTTTCTTATCATCATTCATTGCAAGTCGAGTGGCATTTCATTTACATTGAAAAGTTAGTTTCAATTCTAAACTAGTTGTTTTTTTTTTAAAAATAAAGAAGAAGGTTCTCTCGATGCAATGGATAAGAGACAAATTCAAGATTCGCCTCCCAAATCCAAAAAGAGGGTCAAAAATGGTATAGAATCCCGACCAAAGCCAAAAACAACGTATTTTTTCAAACCAATCAATAGACTTGATCCTCCAACCAGTATAAGATCTGTCTCTCCTGAAGAAAAGAATTCAAGACGTGATAATGATGTACCAGATGTTGAACAGAATGTAGAACAGTTGAATACAAAATTACAACCACAACAAACTCCAACAAAAGATCGGAAACCACTTCTGGAATATGAAAAGTTACTTTTAGAACAACAATCATCAGATGATAGTTTTGATGGTATTAGATGGGGTACACCAAGAAATCAAAAGGTTGGTTCCAATAATGGTACCAAGCAACTTCATCAAAGATTAAATTCATCATCCCCACTTAAAAACGTAAATTCCCCCGTAGTAAACGAAGAAGAACTGAAATACTCTGCAACCTTAATAAACGAACAAGTGAATTCAGTGTTGACAAAGTATGGTGGTAGTGGATTTAATAACATTCTTTCCCAAACTCCGAAAATGAGTAGAACCCATAGTGATGGACTCTCTGGAGAAAGCAAACGACAAAGAGATCGTGATTTCCGAAGATTAGAAAGCTCACCAACTATGGTACGGTCTAAAACTACGGGGCTAGATGCAATGGGGGGCTTTTCCTTGTCTCATTCAAAATCAAAGTCTTCCACTCCACTTGAAATTGCACCCTTAAGCTCCACTTTAAATAGTTGGATAGATAAGTTTGATGTGAAAGATCTGGATCTGAGTTCAGATCCTAAATATACCGCGGAATCGGTCCAAGGTAGTGGTGGTGGTGGGGGGGATTCTCTGGTCAAATTCTCTGAAAACATCCCTTCGCAAAATACTCAAAATATTCTTGATGATATTGATTTTGAGGATGATTTCAGTGATTCCAGTGTAATAGCAGTGGAAGATGCCCCTATAGAAGGATCTCCGAAGCCAACTTTAGCAAGTGTGAATCTTATCAATGAACAATCAGATGAATCAGACGACCCATTTTCTGATGATGACCTCACTGGGATTTTGGGTGGATCCATGTCCACTTCAATTCCAAAGTTACCAACATTACATCAAAGCAATAGTATTGTTCTGGATATAAATCTTACTACTCAACAAAAGAACGACAGAGTTCATGTAGATTTGTTTCAAAATGGTATGAAGAGTATTGAAAGTCGTAATTTAGCACCCGACCGTGAACCAAATGACCACCCTAAGGCTGAAGTTGCTAACGAGGCAAAACTTTCATACAAGAGAAGGGATTTGCATAGATATCAAATTAAAAACATATTCAGAAATACTTTCCGCGTGCAAGATCGTCTCAGAGATCAAGTCATCTTAACGGTCCAAGACGAAAAAAGTGTAGAACTGAAAATCGTGGTCCGTGGTGAATATGTTCAACTTGAGTTTGAAGTGAATGATGTAATCCATCTAATCTTGACGTCAGAGAATTCCCCCAAACTTGTTGATGATCAACACAACTTATTGATTTGGAACCCTGATGTTCTTATATCAGCTACTACTGCCTCACAACAAATGAACTGTCCTAGAAAAACGGTACTTACAAGTAGATTTCGATTCCCAGGTGAAAGTTCGGTACCACTTGTGGTTGGGACCATTATCCATATCATTTTCCAAGCCTGTTTGGCGAGTGACAATTGGTCCGATGACTTTTTACAACAAACAATGAATGATGAGTTGAATGATCATTTATTTGAAATATACAGTATAGGTAACGAGTTGGAGAAAGTTCGTATGGAAATCAAGGAACAATTACCTTACTTGAAAACTT
Organism: [Candida] anglica; assembly: GCA_963924405.1. Classification (NCBI taxonomy): domain Eukaryota; kingdom Fungi; phylum Ascomycota; class Pichiomycetes; order Serinales; family Debaryomycetaceae; genus Kurtzmaniella; species [Candida] anglica. The sequence continues at coordinate 307,716 of OZ004258.1, forward strand.
GGTCCAATACTTATTTCAAAAAGCCGCTCACTGGATCAACGAGGATCCCTACAAACCAAAGAAACATGCTGTCCCTTTTCTCGGTGAGTAACGTTCTTGACGTTGAAGAAAATATCTGGTCACCAATGTTTGGATTAAAGGGGATGGTTGATGTAACTGTGGAAGCGAACTTGAAAAATACTGATATGCAAGGAAAATTTTTGATCCCCATGGAAATTAAAACAGGAAGGGAACATATCAGTCATCATGCTCAATCCTCATTATATGCTTTGTTGTTTAAGGATAGGTACGATATTGATGTGAACTCATTTTTACTCCTCTATACTAAAGAGAAGTTATTAAAATTAAACACCATCAGCCAAACTGATCTAAAATCCTTGGTCAATTTACGAAATCGTATCACGAAATATATGAAGGAAGACACCAGAGAACTTCCTGGCTTGTTGAAGCAATCTGCTTGTGATAGATGTGAGGTTCAAAAGAGTTGTATGACGATAAATAAATTAGTTGAAAATGGAAATCAAAGCGAAAGTGGTTTACAAAATGGTTTATATGACTCTTTAACTATACATTTAGATGGGAAAGTCAATTACCGTGACTTTTACAATCATTGGGATGAGCTTTTAACGAAGGAAGAAAGTGTTGTTTCTCTGTTGAAGAAAGACTTATGGACTCTTACTGCCAAGGAAAGAGAAGAAAAGGGTGGTAAAGCCCTCTCTAATCTATTTATCAAAGAGTCAGGTGGTGATGATGATTTGCAAACTAAATTTACATATACATTTGAAAGGGCCAGTAATGTCGACGCAAATACCCTTCAATTATCTCAATTGTGCAAAAATGATAGAGTAATTATCAGTGATGAAAAGGGTCATTTTGCTATTGCTCAAGGTTTTATTTTATCAATAAGGCCAAGTTTCATTGTCATCTCTAGTAATCGGAGAATTATCAATTCAAGTGTTAAGACGAACAGCTTCAATATGAACAATAATCAAACCTTCCATAGTGTCTTGCATAAAACTTTGGGGAATTCAACATTTCCACTCGAACAAAAAACTTATAGAATTGATAAAGATGAAATGTTTCATGGTATGGGGTTAGCCAGGTACAACATATTAAATTTGTTTTTGGAAGGGGGTGATGAGATGAGGCGTGCCAGTATTGTGGATAAGAAGGAGCCGAAGTTTTCCTCTGGTACTATCAAGCCTGATATAATCAAGGACTTTAATAGTGATCAAGTCAATGCATTTAATAAGGTGCTTAATACGAAAGATTATTGCTTGATCCTTGGAATGCCAGGCACTGGGAAGACCACTGTGATCGCAAGAATAATCCAGTTCCTAGTTCAAAGTGGGAAGAGCGTACTTCTTGCTGCGTATACTCACTCCGCTGTAGATAACATTCTATTAAAAGTAAAGGATTCTGGTATAAATATTTTGAGAGTGGGACACCCTGCTAGGGTACATCCAGATATTAGAAAATTCGTTGCAGGTTGTGCAAATGATAGTGCCAAAATTTCCAATTATAGTGAGTTCATTAGAACTTACATGAACCCTCAAGTAGTTGCCACTACCTGCTTAGGAGTCGGAGACATTGCATTCAACTTAAGATCCAATTTTGATTATTGTATCATTGATGAAGCATCACAAGTGTCTATGCCTGTAAGTCTCGGACCCCTCAGATTTTGCACGAAGTTTGTATTGGTCGGTGATCACCATCAACTTCCACCACTTGTTCAACATCCAAGTCCTGTAGTTAAGAATGGACTTTCTCAGTCCCTTTTCAAGATTTTAAGTGAGGAGCACCCACAAAGTATCGTTGAACTTTCATACCAATATCGTATGTGTGAAGAAATCATGTTACTATCAAATTTATTGGTGTACAGTGGAAGATTGAAATGCGGATCTTCAAAAGTTGCAAAACAAAGCTTAGCAATTCCACATCCAGAACGCATAAATTCTCAAATATCAACCGAGTATGACTCAATCCTTCTGAAAAATGATTTGTGGTTAAACGATGTACTTGAACCTCAAAATAAAGTTCTATTTCTCAATCATGATTCAGTTCCAGGAGAGGAAAGAGTGGTCGGTGAAAAGGTGGAGAATCCGAAAGAAGTCGACTTGATTCATCAAATAATTTCAGCTCTCACATTATGTGGGGTTCAAGAGTCGAGTATTGGAGTCATGTCGCTTTATAGAGCACAATTACGACTCCTTACTCGTCGATTGGTTCAAAAGCCAAAAGTTGAAATTTTGACTGCTGATCAATTTCAAGGTCGTGATAAAGAATGTATTATCATTTCACTTGTACGGTCAAACAAAGAAAGTAGAGTCGGTGACCTTTTGAAGGAGTGGAGAAGAGTAAATGTTGCAATTACAAGATCCAAATGTAAACTTATCTTAGTGGGATCTAAATCTACTTTGAAAACTATTCCTACTTTGGCTGCTTTCATGGGACTAATTGAAAGTAGAGGTTGGATGCATGACCTTCCTAAAAATGCAGACAGATTCTATAGCTTTCCATTTGATGTCGATAGCCCTGTCAAAAAGACTAAACTCTCGACAACAAAAGTGGGTGATAAACTTGTTGGAAATCATCCAGTGCTAAAGGATATTTTTAACGAACTTACGAATTAAATATTTATAAATACTTTTTTTTTCCTTTTTGCATTCTTCTACATCCTTCTTGTAGCGATATTTATTATTATAGTTCCCAAAAATAATAGCTAAAGTGCAAAGAATTGAAATTGAAAGTTCCCAACTCTGGCATTCAATCCTGGGACTACCGGCTCATTTATATTGGGATTTTGATCATTATTGTTATTGAGGTTTGGGTTTCTCATTCTCCTCAATTGTTGGTATAAGTTGCGTATAAAGATAAAGAAAAAGACAACAAACGTAACAATTACCACTAAGTAATCAATAACGTCGTATTCTTCTTCTATGAACGTCTCACCTTCATGGTGTGCATCTGCCCTATTTTCGGTGAGTATGTTGTTTTCGCTAACTTGATTGCTTTGCGTACGAATACTTTTGAAAGCACTTAGCCAACCAGTATTCTCTGGATTTGGATTCTTTTGTCTAGAAAAGATATATTTGAGACGAAGTTTCAATAAAGCTAAATTAACGGGAATTTTATTTTTTCCTCCATATTTCAAACTAAGGTCATAATATCTTTTTGCCATGAAATAATCTACTGTATTCCCTGGCCCTAAACCATATTCATACATCAATGCCATGTTAAAACTAGCATGGGCAGAATGTTTGGATTCAGCCTTATTGTAGTATGCAAATGCATTGTCATAATCTTGTGGTAATACATCCCCAAGACCATTGTAATACAAATCACCGAGCATCACTGTAGCATCGGTATTTTGATGAGTTGATGAAAGTTCAAGATACTTGATGGCGGCTTCTACTCTTGGTTTAGAATACTTGGCGTTCTTCTTCTCCTTAAGAGATTTTGCTTGGAAAAGTAAGAATGATGTTGATACCTGAGCATGGTCAAATCCAAGTTCTGCAACAATCAGATATCCTAACAATGCATTTTTGTAGTTTCCATGGCGTAATTCATTAAATGCATATTTCAATTGTGGTAAGAAGAAACTTTCCATTCTTACTAAGAACATCCTGTAGAAGATAATAGTATTTTCACATGATATATCCTTCTCCGGTTCAACCTCTCTGGCCAATCCTGATTGAAGGAATTCCCCGAAATAGTAGAGAGCCTCGGCATTTCCAGAATACACAGATCCATACACTAAATCATAAATTTGTTTCTTTTCAGCTGATTGAAAAACATTCTTCCCTTGGGTTTTCTCAATGGCAATTTTTGCATAATTAAGTTTTGCTTGGTGAGAGTCTAATTTGATTGCCCTTCCATAGTATGTAAGAGCTTTTGTTTTGTTACTGGTTTCTGGTAATAATGCATGTTCATACATGTATCCAATATCAGTAAGACATTCTGCAGTTTTCTTAACGCTGGCAGAAATTTTAAGATACTTTAAGGCTTCATCATAGTTCTTCTCAACTCCAAGTCCCTTCAAGTACATATGACCTAACTTAGCTTGACAATGGACAAGGAAAAATTGATCAGTGGCATGCATATTCTTGTAACCCTTCTTTCCAAATTTTTGTTCTCCGTGATCAAAACATTCTTTTAATATTTCAAATGATTTGGTATAATTACGAGGAGTGAAATAATCACCTTCATAACTTTCCATAGCTTCATAATAATAATTTGTATATGGATATTCATCGATTTCATCTCCCAAAATATCTTTAGGTGAACTCTCAACTATGGAGGATTGGATTTCGCTAACAGGGCTACCAAAGAGCCCACCATTGAAATCAGGTAAACGGATATTATAGAATCGACCTATTTCTTCGCGTTCTTCGTCACGTTCTTGAAGTGCCTTCATGCCCAAGTTAGCTAGTCTCGTGTAATAAAACAAAGCCAATTCACAATTTACCGGGGTTCCTATACCCTTGAGCTCTTTGTAAGCCAACGCAAATAGAGCATTTGTATCTCCATTCTCCACTGCAAATTCGTAGTAAAGAACACCTAGAGCTTCATCTATGGGGAACTCTCCAAACATACCAGTTGTGTAAATGAATCCCAACATGAAATAGGCATGTCCATGGCCAGACACAGACACGGCCTTCTTGTAGTAGTCATGTGCTTTCTTGTAATCTGCCTTGATCGAAAAATTTCCAAACATGTATATGTCACCAAGTGCCACCAAAGAATCCAAATGATCTTCTTCCAAGGCGCACTGTACTAACACTTCAATTGCTTCAGAGATTTCTGTTGGTATTTCCCTATATATCACACCTTCATAATCTTGGATCTCTTCATCGTATGAAGGTATCTTAAGATTGTTATATATATTGTCTTTGGTATAAATTGGACTTCTAGTTTCCTTATCGAAGTTTTGATCTAAAATAGATTTAGCCTTTTCATATTTTTCAATCACAGGAATCGATGATGACATAATCGGCACTAGTAGTATGGTCAATACCACTGCTAGAATATGTCTAACATTTCTAATCATCTTTAATTCAAATTATTCTACACTATGATATAGTAAGCTGTACTGAACACATAAGTCTAGATAATGGTGTACTACATACATATGTGATGCACGTGACGAGGGGGAAAAGGGGATCACAAAGCAATATATACACGCTTGGCAATATGTGTTCTCTGCAATTTCAAAGTTATAGTGTTTATATAACTTTTCTTGGACTAATAGTTTTGTTTACCACCTAGATTGTTACTTCTTGCTGACGTGTATATACTAGCGTAGGAAGGGGGAAGAGAAAAGGTAAAGGATATTATTTTGATTTTGATTTTCGTACTCAATTATCGGGCCGATATAGGATCATTTATATCCGTTGCAAGTCTAGCCAATTAGACCCATACACACAAATATTTTGATATTTAAAATTGATATTCTCTTTAATTGAGAGTAGCATCAAAGGAAGCATTTAAAATTGTATTGAGATGGCCTTCTCGGGTATACTGTTGCCTGATGAGTCGGCAATTCCTCTGCAAGAAGAATCAATATTCAGATCTGCCCCAATGACTTTGGTTCAATTCTATATGACATTGGAATTAGCAAGAGATGTAGTTAACGAATTGGGTACTCTAGGAGATGTTCATTTCCGTGACTTAAACTCCAAATTGACTCCGTTCCAAAGAACATTTGTTATGGAATTGAGGAAAATAGATACAGTTGAAAGTCAACTTTCTTATCTTTTTCAAATGATGGAAACTTATAAGACAATTAGAAGTGATTTATATCTGTCCTTTAGTCCTGGAGCTGAGCCATTGGCTACAGCAACAGAAGTGGATGACATGGTAAATAGAGTCAAAGAAATCCATCAACGTATTCTGCAACTCCATGAATCTTACACTTCATTGGAACTGAAAAAGTTTAAATTGATCGAGAATAGATATGTCATCAATGCGGTAAATAACTTCCATTCGCAGTCCTCTGGATCCAATCGTCCACGTGAACAGGCTTTTGATTTTGAGATTCATGATGAATCAGATGACGAAGACGACGTGGCTCTTTTAAATGGAAGAAACCATAGCTTGGAACTTGGAGGAACTGTAGAAATGGACTCTGAAGCATTAGAGGACTCTGGATTCAACTCGATTTCAGGCTCAATTGTTCGAGAAAAGGTCCCATTGTTACGTAAAATTTTATGGAGAACATTAAGAGGTAACTTGTTTTTCCATGACGTTCCAATTGAAACAGAGTCTTCTTCAGATTCACAATTAAATGAGAAAAATATCTTCATAATCTATATCCATGGAGACTTTCTTAAACAAAGAGTAAGAAGAATTATTCAGTCATTAGATGGGGTAATTTATGGAAATGTCGATGGCAGTGCGAGTGTAAGGAATGAAACTCTTGCACAACTTAATCACAATATTTCTGATTTGGAAAGTGTTGTGGAAAGTACTAGAAGTCACTTAGTTTCAGAATTGGTTATTTTTCAAGATTCTTACGTCCAACTCTATTTTGCTGTTCAAAGAGAAAAACGGATTTATCAAACATTAAACAAGTTTGATACAGATGGTACCAGAAGATGTCTTGTTGGAGAAGGTTGGATCCCTAAATCTGAATTGAATAAAATTCGAGGCTCTTTGAAGAATTTGATTAGAAGAAAAACACATGTCGCTTCTCCTTCTTCTTCGTCACAAGAATCAATTAGTTTAACAGGTACTGGAATTTCTTCTGCTACAGCGGAATCAGCCCATTCGAATTTCTCACTTGGAGTTGATGATGAAGATATTCTTGGTGAAAATGATGAAGAAATTGGAGGATCATTAATTGCAGTTGTCAATGAACTTACGACAAATCGTACCCCTCCAACTTTCCATAAGACAAACAAATTTACAGCAGCCTTCCAACTGATTATTGATGCCTATGGTATTGCAACATATCAAGAAGTAAACCCTGGATTGGCATCAATCATTACATTCCCATTCATGTTTGCCATCATGTTTGGAGATTTGGGTCACGGTTTCATTGTATTTCTCATTAGTTTATTCTTGATCAAAAACGAATATCAATTTGGTCTCATGAGAAATAAAGATGAAATTTTTGAAATGGCATTTAATGGTAGATATATCATTTTGTTGATGGGGTTCTTCTCGATGTACACTGGGCTTATATATAATGATGTATTTTCCAAATCCATGACATTGTTTAAGTCTGGTTGGGAATGGGAGTTCCCAGAAGGATATGATTATGCTAAAGATGGTGCAATTACTCTTACTGCTAAAAAAATTGTTGGCAAAACCTACTGGTTTGGGTTAGATTGGATATGGCATGGAACTGAAAATAATTTACTATTTACTAATTCATACAAGATGAAACTTTCTATTCTTATGGGATTTATTCATATGAACTACTCATTATATTTCAGTTTGGTTAATTATAGATTTTTCAAATCTAGAGTTGATATTATTGGTAATTTCATTCCAGGATTTCTTTTCATGCAAAGTATTTTTGGCTATTTGACCCTTACCATTATATATAAATGGTCAGTTGATTGGATTGGACAAAATCGTGCTCCCCCTGGGCTTCTTAACATGCTTATCAACATGTTTTTAGCTCCAGGAAAAATCGATGAACAATTATATCCTGGGCAAAAATTTGTTCAAATTGTTCTTGTTTTGATTGCACTTGTATGTGTTCCGTGGTTACTTGTTTATAAACCAATGGTTTTGAAAAGACAAAATGATAATGCTGTGCAATTGGGATATAGTGATTTGCATTCTCAATTACATCATGATCTTCAACTCCATGAAGAAGAAGAAGCATTGGAACTGTTGGAAAACGAGCTTAACCATGATGGTGGAGATGACGAAATAGATATGTTGAATGGCGATTTTAGATTTCCGAATGATATTGAACCATTGAACATCAACTCCACTTCCCATGGAGATCATGATGAATTCAATTTTGGTGACATCGTTATTCATCAAGTCATTCATACAATTGAATTCTGTTTGAATTGTGTTAGTCACACTGCTTCATATTTGAGATTATGGGCATTATCACTTGCCCATGCTCAATTATCATCTGTTTTATGGTCTATGACTATACAAAATGCATTTGGTGGAGGGACTGGTCCTATGGGAATTTTTAAAGTAGTTGTTCTTTTTGGCATGTGGTTCGTATTATCTGTGTGTATTTTAGTGTTGATGGAAGGTACTTCCGCTATGTTACATTCTTTAAGATTACACTGGGTTGAAGCCATGTCCAAGTTTTTCATTGGAGAAGGCTATGCTTACGAACCATTTACATTTACCGATATAGATTATTAGGAATATTGATACAAATTTAGATTTCTTTGTTTTTAGTCTGAGTTTAAATTTTAGTTCGAGCTAAAAGTTTTGATTTGGCTGCGAATTGAAAATATATGACATTCAATTGCCTCATTAGGAAAATAAATTTAAAAGAATAAGTAGTGGTATTAAGAAAGAATAGCAGAACTAATGCTTGTAAGTTTAGGGAGTATGTACTATATATTGACAGTAACAACTACAGCGACTATATGGCTAGCGTATATATATATATATATATATATATATATATATATATATTCCAAAACGATGATGGTGAAGGATAAAAAATATTTGTGACGTCTGGTGAAACTCAAATGTGGAGAAACCTGTAAAAGCCTCACCCCCTTTTAAGAAAGTTTCTCTCTATCCATAGTTTTTTATTTTAGTCCGTATACAGTTAGTCCATATGCATTAACGAAATGCTGCTATTATTCTTGATTATGTTTGTTTGACTCAATTTAATTACATGATTGCACATTGTGAATGATATCAAAAAGCTCTAAAAAATATAATTTCTATGAAGTGTTTTGTTTTCATTTCCGTATTTCTTCAAAGGAGCAAGCTCTATCGTGTAATGGGTTACGAAATTGTGTGGGTTATTCAAATATTACTCAACCAGAATGATAAATGTTAATAGAATTGGCGGGGCTTTCTCACTCTATGTATTAACCTCAAAGGGAAATTTTCTAAAGCCTGAATTTCCAAATCGAGCGAAAGGGAACATTATTTTTTTTTCGATTTGAGTGGGGCATGCCTAATCAGGAAGTTGCGAAAATGCAGCAAGTCCTCTCCAAGTCTGCAATAAATGTTAAACTTCCAAAAGTTTATAAAGTCCTAGAGTCCTAATTTTTTTTGGTTTTATCTTTAAATTTTCCTTCTTCATAGCAGAGTCTTCAATAAAAAATTTTACATCACTCACTCTTTATCCTAAACTTTGATCATGAAGTTTAGTAAGATTGTTTCTCTCGCTTTCGGCGCTCTGCTTGTAAGTGCTGCACCAACAGGACATTTTGATATATCACCAAGAGAGAATGATTCGAACTTAGATCTCGACTTGATTCTCCGTTCCATTTCCACATACGATGCTGCTGCTGAAGAACAGCTGGGTAATCTTAGAAAAAGGAATCATTTCGATTTCTTTGGCGATCTTGTTGGTCAAATCACTGATGCTGGTCTTCATGATGGTTTCCTCGACAGGGTTCTCAATGCTCCAGATTTCGCTCACCATTTGGTCGATTCTGTCGTTAAAGGAATTGAATCCAAGAACATTCCATTTGAACAGGTAAACATTGCCTTGGATAATGCCAATCTTATTCCAAGATTGTTTGAAGAAATGTTACATGACTCCGATATGACAGAAATGACCAAGTCTCATGCAAAGAGATTATATGACTCTGGTGATCTTAAACTCAATTTCAATGAAGATGGCTTCGCCAAGCGTGAAGAAATAATGATTTCTAAGAGAGACAGCTCTGCTCTTTCTAGCATAGTTTCTTCTTTATCCAACTCCGGTTTGTTGGAAAAGGCTGCTAAATATATCCTTAGTAACCAAAACTTAGCTTCAACTGCTGAAAAGTTACTTGAAACTGCAGTTAAAAAGACTGACTTCAAAACTCTCTATGCAACCATAAAGGAATCGGGAATTGCCAACAAGTTGGTAAAGAAGGCATTATCATCCAAGTCTTTACAAAATAAACTTGCGCAAGCTATCAGTGAAAAGGCAAAGAGGGATTCTTCAAAGAATGCATTGATTGCCTCTTTGGCTGTACGTGCTTCCATGGCTGCCCCTGGACCTACTCAAATTGTTGCAAGAGATGATGCCGCATTTAGCCTTGAAGGTGCAGTCACACCTGACTCTTTGTTTGGAGATGGTTCCGCACCAGCTCCTACTGATTCTTCTCAATTAAATGGTGTTTTGGGCCTTTTTGGTGGTCTTGGTGGTAGTGGTGGTAGTGCTGATGACAGCTCATCTGATGTTGTTGTTTCAACCCCAACTTTAGCCGTTGATCCTAGTATCGTCGCACCATTGTCATCTTCCCCTCTTATTGTTCAACCATCTGCCTCGGTCCAAGCTTCTGTCTCTGACCCAATTGACCTTTCCTCGCTTCTCGATGTAACATCGGCTGAAACTTCTTCCCCAGTTGTTACTTCGTCTGCTTCTGTGTCTACGTCAGGCTCTACCTCATCTGGTACTAACCTGTTCAGTGATCTTTTGGATTCCTTGTTTGGAGGGTCAAGCTCTAGTTCTAGTGGGTTGTCAAACTCTACTACAACGGGTACTGTTTCTTCTACATCACCTTCTTCAACTTCTACCGATTCCTTGATTGATGACATATTTTCCCTCTTTGGAAACTCTACTTCCTCTGGATCTAGCGGTAGCTCCAGTAGTGGTCCAATTGATTGGATTGGACTCCTTCAAAAGCTCTTCAGTCTTTTATTCGGAGGTTCCGGTTCTGTTGACCCAAGTGTTCCTGGATCTTCTGATGGCTCTGGTAGTCTTGGATCCCTTTTCAGTAGCATTTTAGGGTCTTTATTTGGAGGATCATCTAGTTCCAACTCTACATCAGCTGATACCAGTTCTGGTGGTGGTCTTGGCTCGCTCTTCAGTAGTATTTTGAGCTCTTTGTTTGGTGGATCAAGTTCGAACTCCACTTCAACTGCATCAGGGTCCGGTTCCGGTTCTGGTGGCTCGTTGTTAGGAAGCATTTTCAGTGCATTATTTGATGGCTCTAGTAGTGGGGACTCATCCAGTGGCTCTGGAGGTTCCTTGTTGGGAAGTATTTTCAGTGCCTTGTTCGGCGGCTCCGGTAGTAGTGATTCATCTAGTGGTTCTGGTGGCTCCTTATTAGGAAGTCTTTTTAGTGCATTATTTGGTGGATCGAGCTCTAGCTCTGGTGCTAGTTCATCTGGTTCTGGTTCTTCTGGTTCTGGTTCTTCATTGTTGGGTGATATCATTGGGGCTCTCTTCGGTGGCTCTAGTGGTTCTGGTGGAAGTCTTTTAAGTGATATATTTGGTTTGTTCTTTGGGGGAAGTTCTGGTAACTCTACTTCTTCCGGAGATAGCTTATTGGAAGATATCCTTGATGCATTCTTTGGTAAAGGTGATGGTACTTCTGGTTCTTCTGGTTCTGGTTCCAGCCTTCTTACTGATATTCTTGACTCTCTTGTTAGCGCACTCGCTGATGGAACAGGATCAACAAGCGCTCCATCTAAATCTTCAGGCTCCTCTGGTTCTGTCTTTGGAGGAGGCTCTTCCACTGGCACTAAGAAGTGTTGTAGTCCAAAGGGATTGAAGAGAAAGAGAGCCAAGAGAAAGAGAATGTTACAAGAAAAGGCCAGAGAAAATTTTAAAAGAACTTTATTAAGCAAGAGAGCTGAACTCTCTGGTGAACTGTACATTAAATTTTGATATATGATAAAAACCGTATATATACCCTTTTAAGAATAGAAAATATTTTAATATCTACTACACACATGTACGTATATTATAGAATGATTACCAATAGAGACGTCGAATTTTCAAAAACTGAACTACATTAAATATCCAACCCCCCTTAAAGTCAACTGTAGAACTCAGGTGATAACCAATATAATTATTCGTAATATTCCTTGTTAACTATTTAACATACCTTCAAAACATTGGCTGCAATATTCGTATTCAATTACTAGTTTAGATTAAAATATTATTTTAGCACATATTTATTGTGGATATTTTTGAGCCTCAGATCCACCATGTAGTAAGCACCCCAACTTGCCAATAAATTATAATTTCTTGTCTCCAATATGGGAGCTAAAATTATATTAATTTGCTTTCGGCTAAAGTTGGTTGCATTCCATTGAACTCACTTCCCTTTTAGGTAACTCTGAAAATTTCCTCAAGTAGCATAATTCTCAAAAAGTCCAATTTTATGCAGGAATATCTCGTTTTTGTTATGAATCTGTTTTCCTTATTAAATCGTCCCACTGAAAGTGCTGCATATAACAAAGGACAAGCACTGGCAACACTGAGATTTTCCTTTTTAGGTTCGAAAAATCATTTACTCGATTGGGAAGTAGTTGCAAAAATTGGGGTAAAGCAGGATATTTTGTATATCCATTTTTTTATATATGACAAACGGGATTCCCAAGGGGTTACTTGTTGTACTTGCTCTGGTATTTTGCTCGTATTCATCCAAGTACTATTACATTCATTCGCTCTTTTTAAATAGGTGTTGTACGAAGAAACTATAGCGGGTTGCAATTATCATGAAAGTCTCCACTCTCTTGCACGCTACAGTCCTTTCATCAGCAATAGTTGGAGCTGCAGAAATTGATGACTCCAGAAATTATAAAAGGTCTTTCTTTGACAGTTTAAGTAATGCTTTGTCGGGTTCAACCGCCAACAAGGATAGCGGTGTAGCTGCCGCTGGTGCCCCAGCAGCAGCACCTGCACCATCACCTGCGGTAGATTCCACTCCTGTTGCTGCTTCTGCTCAAGCTAATGCGGGAATTGTTGCTTCTTCTTCCCCAACTGCTGCTACAAACGCTGGTCTTGGAGGCACAAATATCATTTTTGGAGATTCATCCAGCGTCAGCTCAAGCTCCCAATTCAGCTCTAGCTCAGAACTAAGCTCAAGTTCGGAATTTAGTTCAAGTTCTAGTTCAAGCTCAAGCTCAAGTTCAAGTTCAAGTTCAAGTTCTAGTTCTAGTTCTAGTTCTAGTTCTAGTTCTAGTTCTAGTTCCAGCTCCAGCTCCAGCTTAAGCTCAAGTTCTAGTTCTAGTTCTAGTTCTAAGATCACAAGCTCAAGCTCAGCACATAGTTCTAGTTCAATCGCATCATCTAGTGCTACCAGCAGCTCAACATTGGAAGATTTAGGTTTTGGTTTGTTTGGTGACTCTGCAACTTCTTCCCTGTCCAGCTCAATAGCGTCCGCAACTGAGTCTACATCTGAACCAGTTGCAGCTGCATTTTTTAGATTGGGTGCAACAACCACAGATTCAACTTCTTCCTCTATTATCAGTAGTTCGTCGGCCGTACCAACTACTAAAGCATCAGTTGCCTCTTCAGGGCTGTCTCCTAAGGGCCTCTTCGCGATTTTGGCCGACAGTCCAAGTACGCTGGAATCTTCCAGTTCTGCTGACCCAGCCTCATCATCTTCTGGACCACAATCACTGGACTCCGCTTTTGACGATCTTGACTGTGAAGAATCAGGTGCTTCAGAGCCTCCAACTGAGCCAACATCTACGCCTGATGTTGGACCCACCTCGTTGCCACCGGTAGTGATTCCATCCGCAAGTGATGGCTCTACACCTCCATTGACCAGTGGAAGCCCTATTATTCCTTCTCCTAGTGATGACGTTGATTGTGAAACTGAGACTGACACTAGCGATGTACCTACCATCATTCCATCCGGTACAATTGTTCCACCAGGACCCCTTGGTCCATCAGCTATTCCAACAGCTATTCCAAGTGATTTGCCAATCTCTTCAGATGACGTTGATTGTGAAACTGACACTAGCGATTTACCTCCTATAATTCCATCTGGTACAATTGTTCCAACTGGCACAATTATCCCAACTGGTTTACCAATTTCTTCAGATGACGTTGATTGTGAAACTGAAACCGACACTAGCGAATTGCCTACTATTATTCCATCGGGTACAGTTGTTCCATCTGGCACAATTATCCCAACTGGTTTACCAATTTCTTCAGATGACGTTGATTGTGAAACTGAAACCGACACTAGCGAATTGCCTACTATTATTCCATCGGGTACAGTTGTTCCATCTGGCACAATTATCCCAACTGGTTTACCAAGCTCTTCAGATGACGTTGATTGTGAAACTGAAACTGACACTAGCGAATTGCCTACTATTATTCCATCTGGTACAGTTGTTCCATCTGGCACAATTATCCCAACTGGTTTACCAATTTCTTCAGATGACGTTGATTGTGAAACTGAAACCGACACTAGCGAATTGCCTACTATTATTCCATCGGGTACAGTTGTTCCATCTGGCACAATTATCCCAACTGGTTTACCAAGCTCTTCAGATGACGTTGATTGTGAAACTGAAACTAGTGAGGTTCCAACTGTTATTCCAACTGGAACTGTGATTCCAACAAATGTTCCTGGTTCTACCGATGATGTTGATTGTGAAACTGAAACTGAAACTGAAACTACCGTGCCTACTGTAATTCCAACCGGCACTGTAATTCCTACCGGTACCGTAATTCCTACCGGTACAGCTATTCCTACTGATGACGTTGACTGTGAAACAGAAACAGAAACAACCACACATACAACCACGGTACCAGGTGGTGGACCAGGTCCTAACCCAACACATGGTGGTGGTGGAGATGACGTTGACTGTGAAACTGACACTGTGACCAACTACCATACCACTACTTCAACAATCATTCCTGGCCAGCCGGCTGCAACTGATGATTGTGAAGAAGAAGGTGGTAACGGTGGCAACGGTGGAAATGGTGGAAATGGTGGAAATGGTGGAAATGGTGGAAATGGTGGAAATGGTAGTAATAATGATGTTGATTGTGAAACTGACTACACTACTAACTACCATACTACAACTTCAACCGTTTATCCTGCACATCCAACTGGGGGTTCCCCTGGATATCCAGTCTCTCCATCACCCGCAGATGATTGTGCCGATGACGATTACGATGATTCATCTGATTGTGAAGAATGCCCTGAAGACGACGAATGGGATTGTGAAGATGATGATGAAGATGATGAAGATTGTGAAGTGTGCGAAGAGGAACCTTCCAGTCCTGCAAAGCAAGTTGAAATTGCTTCATCCGTAGCCCCTACTCCTGTGGCTGCACCATCAACAACCGTCGCAGCACCTACATCTTCCCCAACCGTGCCAATAGCCAACTCTTCGAACAAGGTTGTATATTCAACTGGCGTGCTTTTGGCCTCGCTCCTTACCGTCCTATTCATCTAATAAGCTATAATTGCAGGTCAATTTATGAACCAATAGCAGTTTAAAAGGAAAACAATACTAAAGAGCTTTAGAGGTTGATGTTTTTTTGCACCCAATTTAAAAAATGATTACCCCAGTTTACCAAAAAAAAATAATGATTCTTCATTAACACATCATACCAGTTACACCCAATAACTTCGTTTTATATTTCTTTTGTCAACCTTGACATTAATTTTTCTCATTAGCTACACTATGATACATAGTTAATGTAATTATTAAGCATTATTAAAAGTTTGTAGCAAAAAAAAAACAACAATGGTTGTAGGTTTTTTTTCTATATATACTGAATTTCGTGTTCCTGCATATACACCCACTAATATCAAAAATATGTTTCTGTAATTTTGCCATCAGCTTATAGATTCAATTTTGTAAGGAACACCACTAACAAGGAAGGGGGTCACATATTTTTGGTTTGGTTGAGAAGGTAAATATTACAAGTTTAGTTTGTTATTGAATACAATCTACTGTTTCCAGGCAGTTTGCTAGAACTTGAAGTTAAAGATATATAAAGACTAAATCATAATGCAAATTGACAAGCAAACGTTTATCTTCTTTGTGATTATGTTCATATTCCTATCTGTACCTGGAGGAGGTGACCAGCCACATTCGGATAGGGATAAGGTGACTCTTGAAAAGTTCAAACAATGCACTGAGTCTGCGTTTGCCGAACTTTCAAATACCACCTATACAGGAGGGTATGGGAATGTTACGGGGTTTTTATTGTCATACAATGACTCCTTGGAACATAAGAATGCTTCCAATTGGCCCATTCATGAGTATAACTCTGAACATCCATGGGTAGAAGATGAGAAATTTTCAGTGCTTCCTAATGTTGTCAGTGAAAAAGTTCAATCATTTTGGAGTAAAGATAGAGTTGGAGAAGGAGACGATGAATTGGCCTACATGTTAAATATAACTGGTAGAACATACGGAAAATTCGTTAGTAATGGTACTGAATTGGGTGTTAAACCGGTAAAGTTGTCCATACCAAGCTATTTGAAAGACTATGCGGCAGAGTACACTGATTATAAAAGAAGAGAGGAACAAGAAAGATATGATAATGATCCTGATACGAATGATCCCCCTTCAGATTACCCACTTGGGGATTGGGAATCGAATAGTAGAGATGGGAATATTACTGCGACAGATGGTAAAATTTATATAGGACTTGAAAATATGGATTACACTTTTAAAGAAGCTGAATTTAAGAATATCAAGGAAGAAGATCACATAAATAATGCTATGTTTGTTAATGTTGAAGTTTTGCTTTCTGATTTTCCTTCGATCGAACAGCATCGTGTCACGATGATTGGGGTCTATCTCCAAGACTCTGGGAGTTTACTAACAGCCACAACATCTGCCAAATTTCGGTCAAACTTTGCCTTACCTCATTTATCCATGACTTCGGAAAATTATGATCTCTCACAAAAACTTTTGAGCCAATTAATGAATCTAGATGGTTCTGATAATAATTTTTCAACTGATATTTTAAATCGTCATATAATTAAGGCCAACGACCAATGTGAGTACATTCTATATGCTCAATTTGAGAAAACCGAATTTACTAAAAAGGAATTGAGAGAAATTGATGATGAATTAAGAATTCCTACTGGAAGACCATTAAAGTCAAAAATCCCAAAGTTAAAAATAAAACAGTTTTTGTTATACTCTCCTGATTGTGGTAGAGTTATTCAATCAGCCCCAGGTGTTATTGTTGAAGGTGACAAGAGAGAGGTGTTCAATCTTCGTATTAAGACTATGCTTACCTTATTTGCTGGTTTACTCATGCTTCAACTTATTTTGTTTATTAGACAGATTCAAATTGTTAAAACCCCTGGACAACTTTCAACTTTATCAAGTACCACAGTTTCCATTTTTGGCTACCAAGATTCACTTGTTGCTTTGTGTACTTTGTTGACTACTAATCTTTATTATGGGTTATATTTATTACCTGTTTGTATGTGTGTCTTTTCATTTATTATGGCTGGCATCTTTGAAATGAGATTTCTTGTGAACATTTTAGTGAATCAAGCAAATGAAAGAGGAATCTCCTGGTGGGAAATTCTTAGATCTTCTTCCAGTAGACAACAAAATGAACAAGCACAAACAGCAAATGAGAATACTGGAAATGAAACTACAGAGGGGGCTGCTGCTGCTGCTGGTACTGGAGTTATAAATAATACCACTGGAACTGCAGTAACAATGGACCAAACTGATGAATCCAGAATTGCTAATGGTCTTTTCGCGAAGACATTCTTCTTAACATTAACATCTTTTTTCTTTTTGATTACAGCCTTACAATGGAGAAATTCTTTTAGACACATTAGTGAATTTATTGGATTGATTTTGATGAATACTTATTGGCTTCCACAATTTTTTAGAAATACCTTGAAAAATCGCCGGCGATCATTTCTGTGGGAATTTATTATCTGTTCATCATTTTTAAGAGTTTGTCCAGTTTATTATTTGACCCTTTATGAAAACAATCCAATGAGACATCATAAAAATGTTCCATTGGCTTTAACTGTGACTATATGGTTAGTTTTCCAAATGGTTTTATTAAAATTACAAGAAAAGTTTGGCGCCAGATTCTGGATTAATGACAAATGGCTTCCAAAGGCGTATGATTACCATCCAATACTTAATGTATCAGATTTGGAAAATGGATTCTCATCAGATATTCTTGCCAATATACGCGAATTACATGAAGCAGATGATAGTACAGGAATTGTTACATGCAAGGTTGATTGTACCATTTGTATGAATGAAATTGACCTCCCAGTGATTGTGAATTCAGAAGTTAAAATTACAGGCCCCGGTTCGACTGATCGAGCTCACGCACAGGAATATATGATCACACCGTGTCATCACATATTCCATACTGAATGTCTTGAAGATTGGATGAAATATAAGCTTCAATGTCCTGTATGTCGATCATCTCTACCACCGGTATAATGACCAGAATTTCATTTACTCGTGTGATATACAATGTACAATGTACAATAATTTTACATTTATAGTTTCCATCAAAGATGAGATTTACTTGTAGAGAAGATTCAATAAAAAAAAGGCAATATCTATAATTATTAGGTAGACCCTTACCAATTGAAATAGATGCAAACGTCATCCATCAGTCTTTTTAAATGTACAAGCGGGTAAATTGATAGACACGAAATGCAATGTAACAATCGGCCATATAGGTAAAATCAAGCGATCGATCATGCTAAATAATAATAATAAACTTTGAAGAAGGAATTTTAAAAATAGTGTAGATTTTAAAAAGAAATAAGCACACATACAGTGTTAGTCTCCGAATTTTCCCCTACTTCGTCAAATTTCTCCGGAAATTTCCGCACTATGAATAGAAAATTGAGAAAGTCTTGTCACGGGTTTTGTGTAATTTGCTGACCTGCGCAGGAAATGGCCTGATTTCTAAACCTTGTTATACACATTCATGCCGTCTCAAACGAGATGTTTAATTTCCAATTCGCTAAGAATTAAAACGTTTTCATTTCTACAAATACAAGAGGAAAAGAAGTTCACGTCTGGTTTCACTATCTGTTATTCATATTTTCAGTCAACGTCCCAGATTACCTTCAATAGGCAGTTCTAGTCACATTTGATTACTACCACCCTAAGAACATTTCACACATTTCGCACCACGCCACTTCACTTCAAAAGTTTTGATTAGTTTTTTTTTGCTATTCGTTTTATTGAACAAAGGATAAAGAAACCTATTGGATTGTCCAGTGATATACTCTTTGTTGATACAAGAGAAGCCCTTTACGTTTTTGTTGTTCAGATTCCACCTACTCCATAAAATCGGAAGATTACCACCACGCCAGGGGATCGTATATTATTATTTTTTTTTTAAGTGCTGCTCTTAAATTTTAAAGAACAGGGTCCGAGTTAATCTCTTTTGAAAATTAAACAATAATAATAATGGCAACTTTCTCTGATTACCAACCCGTCTATGAGTTTGACGCTACTGATGATTTCCTTCAGTCTTTGAGTGGAGCAGTTCCAAGTTTATCGCCTGTACTGATGACTGGGGATGATAGTCAAGTTATGTTTGGAGTTCCAGAAAATAACCAGAACAACTATGTCGACCAAGTCGACTACATGAACCCCAACTTTGGGAACCCAAACATTCCCAATATGACAAATGATGCTAATGGGGTAAATTACCCTACAAACCCTATTGAATTGTTCCCAGAGTTTAACAATAATGGAGGACAATCGCAGGTCATGTATCAAAGCAGTAATAGCAATGAATATTCCCCAACGGTGGAAGATGAAAGAAAATCCTCACCAATGTCCACCACAAATTCGTTTTCTCATTCCTCTTCAAATGGACTTACTCCAGTTTCACAAAATTCTATTTCATCTACTCATACATCTCCAGTATCAGTACATGTTAAACGTGAAGAAGACAGAAAACCTATCCCAACTCCACAATCGGTATTGGTACCAACTCCAAGTGAATCGTCTACTACTAGTGGAGGTGTAAATGTAACGAATTCAAAGATTACCAAGCCAGGCAAAAAGGATAGATGTTCTCATAATATGATTGAAAAGAAGTATCGAACCAATATCAACTCTAAGATTTTGGCTCTTAGAGATGCAGTTCCATCTTTGAGAATTGCTACTGGAGATAGCAAAGATATTTCATTGGTTGATTTGGAAGGTTTGACTCCAGCTTCGAAATTAAATAAGGCTAGTGTTTTAACAAAGGCAACAGAATACATTAAGCACTTGGAGAAAAAGAATGAAGTTTTGAGAAGACAAAACTTGGAATTACAAAGAATCATTCAAGAAGCTAATTGTAACTCCAAGCCACCTACTCCACCACAAGGCTTTGGATATGTTCCACCAATGAATGAACAAAGCTTCAACACGACAGTCAATCCAATGCATCAACAGCAGCACCCACAACCACAGCTCCAGCAGCAACATCAACACCAACAGCAAATGTATGGTGGAAACTTTGTGTATGCAAACCAACAAGGAAATGTGTCCCCTGGTCTTTCAGGTGGACAAAAGGTTCTTCTTGGTGGTTTGGCCACTGTAATGGGGTCATCGATGTTCTCTGGAGACAATGACTTTAAGGGACTTTCGGCCTTGCCTTTCTACCAATTCTTGCCTCGAGCAGTAGCACATCCATCACCTATGGTCGTACAAGGCTTCCTGTTGATTAAGACATTGATACTTTTTGGGGCAATAGCAAACATTGTTTACCCCCACTTTATTAGCTCATTTGCTGATAAAACATCCAAAAAGACAACTAAACTGTCAAATATTCTTATTTGGAAGGATTTTCTACTTGTAAACTTGGGTTTACAACTTCCACATATTATTGACCCACAACAAAAACTGGAGATTTTGAGCATGTTGGTTGGTGGATCAACATTTTCATATCCAAAGTTATTTAACAACTACATTCTTCTCTCGTCTGCTGAATTGACATTTGAGAACTGTCTTCTTAACTTGGTTGTTGGTAAACTTTTAATTACTAAATTCCCATTATTAAAGACCATGTTTAACTATAATTTGAGTATGAAAGCTTCCCTTATTTCTAATTTAGAACAAAAGGGAGGTGATGAATTCTTGGTTCGTTTGAATAAAATGATTCACAACATTGATGGAGTTTCTATTTTCGGATCTGATTTGATTTTCAACAAGTTGATTAATGTGGTTGAAGGTAAGCCAATTAATTATAACTGTCGTGACGGATCAAACCGTTTGAAATATGTTGAATTATATCAGAGACAATCTAGTAACATTTATGGTATTCTTTTCTCCTGGAGAGTATTGGAATTAACACACCAATTGAATGTGAAATATTTAGATAATGTTGCATCAACTGAAGATGAAGATACCAAAAAAGAAGTGTTTGAGAATATCTACAATGATACTGAATCAATTAACGTTCTCATGGATGGGTGTACTTTTGGTAAATTAAACAAGTACTTTAAACTTTTCAAAGCTGTTATAATTCCAGATGAATATGCAATCGAATTGAAAGAATCTATTCAAAAAGATATTGAAACTTGTTTGGGTAATTTCAAGGGATTGGCAGGAGAACTGGAATTGACTGATTCTGATACCCTTGGTTCCTATGACGATTCTTCAAGGGAAGATTCCTTTGACGAAGAATTTGGTGAAGATGTTGCAAAGTCATTTGCTGTTAATGAAAAGACTGGTTCTGGCATTGCTTCTCAAAAGTCATTGATCAGTTCTTTGAGCCTCATTACAGAAGAAGAATTTTTTGTTCTTACCTCATCTTTGGTTTTGTATTATCATAACAGAAATGTCGACCAAGCTAAGAAATTATTAGGACATCTTTGTTTCCGTAGTGAAAACACTGAATTATCCTTCTTATCATTTACTGCCATTTTAAGAGTTATCATGGCACTCTCCTCTGATGATTGTCAGCATGATGAAATCTTGGACAAACTTGTTAGAATAGTAAGAGTTTGGCTCAATGATAAGTCGAAGAACAATGTTTTAGATTTAAACACCAGAGGTTCCCTTTCTGATCTAGTTGTTGAAAAGGGAATGGTGATAAATGGGATTAGCGAAAGCGAGGATGAAGACAATTAATTAGTTTATTTTTTTTATTTATTGGGTTTGTTTATTTATACTATTGAATTATTTTATTTGTAGGTAATTTAACAAGTTACAGTGGAAAACATAAAGATTTTAAGGACGGCTTCAAACCAATTTTGAAGAGTGTCTTGAACAATGAGTTGATTTGAGGAATGTACTTGGCTCAAATTGTGGTGGTGCGAATTAGAAACTGGACTATGTAAAAAAAAAATTGTGCACTGTACAGAGTGATTTCTTAGAATTATCTCCACAAGTTAGCTATATTTTTTCTTTAGATAATATCCAACATGAGACCATCTTTAGTAAGATTAGTTAAACCCCGTAGACCAGAGCGTAAGACTGCTGCATTGTATCCTCCTTTGGAACTTTACAAGCGTATTCTTAGGGCCCATGCTATCAAGTTACCTGTTGAGTTAAGAAGTTTAGGAGATCAATACGTCAAGGCCGAGTTTAAAGCCCATCAAAAAATTGATAATCCACTTCATATCGTTGGATTCTTGACCCAATGGCAAGATTACTTGAGAAGTATCGATGGTGGAGATTGGGTAGATGGAAAGTTATCTAAGCAAGAATTAGACAAGATGTCTCCAGAACAAGTTGGACAACTTTATGAGTTGATGAAGGAAGCCAAGAGAATTGAAGAAGAATAGTTTGAGAGAAGTGAAGTAGAATAGTTTCGATATAAATGAGGGTGGTATTCGAATTGTATATAATAATGAAAGTTAAAACGTATTGAAAATTATAATGTAAGAAATGAATGTATGGAAATACATTTTTTGGTCTGGGTTTCTGGACTTAAATTGAATTCTTCTATCTATATCTCCTACAATATAAGCTCTAATATCTCATTTATATTTGTTCATGTTCTATATTATCATCTACAAACCCTTTCCGTAATCCCCGGAAGCAAAGAATTCAACAATATTCTTGACAATGGCTTCTAAGGCAGACAACCAGGCTTCCAATTGCTTAGCAACCTTGTCTTGATCAGCACCCAACTTTTCGAAAAAGTCCTTTCTGTAAGGACAAGCCTTCATGGCCAACTTGAAAATTGGCTTAACTAACATACCATGGTATTTGGACAAGGTCTTGGAGTATGCATCAGTGAAGGTCTTGGTCAATTCGGAGCTTGGGTTGTTGACGGTTTCTCTCATGGCTTGACTGGTGAATTGTAAACCACGGGACAACCAAAGTAACCCTTGGGTGGCATTCTTAGACTTGGTACCAGCCTCGCTAAGAACCAAGTCTTGCAAAGTGCCAGAAGTGACAGGGTCGGCCAATAACTTGGCACGGATCTTGGAAATGTTCCCGGTCATATCCTTTTGCACAACGGCAAAGGCAGAAGATCCCAAAAGGTCAAACAACTTGACCAAGGACTCAGCCGCTTCTAAAAATTCAGCAGTGTTGACCTTTCCATCAGTAACTGCAACGTCAGCGAATGACTTCTTTTGTTCATCAAAGAATGTAGACATGGTTTATATGTATATGTGTAAAGTTTATAATAATTTTATGGGAAAAAAAAATCAGCTAAAGCAATTGAAATTTAAACCTTTTCGAAATTCTTTAATCCTCGTTTAGATATTAGAAAAAATACGTCTAATCGCTCACTATAATTCGATTCGTGTTATTATTTATTTTTATTTACATAAAAATAGTCAGATCACGTGGCATAAATCACAGCCACTATCATATATAATAGGTTGTTTTTAACTCAAGATACAGTAAAGGTTGAGCGTCTTATTATACTTTAATTTTTATTATTATTATTATTATTATTATTAAATTCCTCTATCATATTATTCCCTATGTATATATATTTATTCACCATTCTAATTGATCTGCCCATCTAACCTTGAGTCGTTGACGTTGTTCCTGAGACCCTTCAATGGTTGAATTACTGGTAGAATTAATTGTAGATTCCTCTGGTGATTGTATTTGACTTTGTACAACTTCAACTCCATTAGAAGTTTGAATTGTCTTTGAGGAATTATTTATGAATTTTTCAAATTCTTCCTTTGTATAAAACCCAGCTTTGGTAAATGGTTGAGTTGTTGGGATTTTATTTTTTGAACTGTATTTATTATGGAATGCCTTAATGATTGCCATTTTCTGTTTACTCTTAATTGTATCATCATTTGTAGGAATTTGAACTATTTCATTTGTATCTTCTGGAAGTAGGAATCCTTCACAGTTTGATGCATTAAGTTCGGTACCAAATTGTGTGGCATCATTGATTAATCCTGTCAGAGAATCAACAAAATAAATATGTGATTGAGTATCCTTATATTTAATGCTTGGTTTCAAGTTATTCCCTGAATTCCATTTCTTACTTGGTATGCATATTCTCTTTGGAGATCTTTGAGGGTTTAATGTTGGAAAGCCCTTGGTAAATTTATTATTATTATTATTATTATTGTCATTAATTCGAAGATCAACATTTGTAACATTATTCAATGGTTTTAATACTGGGATAAATGATTTTATATCTTTCTTCCGTCTTGGGGTTTTGAAAAACACTTTCCCTGATTTCTTTATTGAATTATTTTCAAGATTTCGTACACTTTTCAATGGATCTGGTTGTGGCATATTTTCCTTATTTTCATCCAAATATACTCCGATTTTAGAATCCATATCATCTTCAAGTGGTCTAAATCTACCCTTGTATATTCTTGTTCTTACTTGATCATCCATTTCGTAATCGTCATCTCCGTCTATCTTTTGTTCTAATTCTTGTACTAATTTATCAATTTTAGAATTATTTAATCTCTTACCAGAAAATATATCTTCAAACATATCTTCATCATTACCAAAGAGATCATATTGTTTAACCTTTTTTCTTGGTGGAGATGAACTACTTCCTCTTAAATTATGAGTAACTTGGAAAAGTTCATTAGTGACTGAATGATCTCCCATTACTTGAAGATTGGGTGTATTCAAACTGAATAAGTTATTTGAAATTGGTATCGAGGTGGGTATTCTTCTTTTCTGTGGACTTTCTGGTCGACTTGAGGTTGTAGATGAAAGTTGTGATTGTTGTTCTATTGGTTCTACTTCTATGTCATCTTCAATCAATGAATGTAAATCTAATTTGAACTCTTCACAATCTATTTCAGGATGGGAATAATTATCTAACGAAGTGTCTTCATTAGGGTAGCTCATGATGTTCAATACAATTTTGTAAAGTAAAGACAGTCTTTTGTTTAGATAGTTAAGATGATTCCTTTGATGAATGTTTATATTAAATTATTATTATAATTATTTTTTTTTTCCGATTCTTGACCTTTTCTATATAGCGGTTGCCCCTCCCTCCTGACTAATGTGGGACTTAATAAAGATAGATTACCTCTCACCTTAACGAGTGTTTTGAAATTTCGATAAAAGAGTCTGTCAATGATGTTTACAAAATCGCTCATTTAGTCAAATTCATACATAAACACAAATCTGTGGCCTGCATGTTGACTCAATTATGGAATCATTTTACGCAAGAATTTACGGCTGCCCCTATTAAGAAAATCTTTAGGAATGTAGATTTACTAAGGGGAATAGAAGTGTTGATTGATTAAGGTTTGAATGGTATAAACAAATCATATTTCCGAAAGAAGCAAGGTTTTATAATAATAAAAAAAGAAATTTAATGATTTTATAAAAAAATCAATAGGTGTCCATTAGATGAATGTGAGAATGTACAATACAGATAATAAATCAACTTATCTGCTGTTTTTAGAAGTATAGGCTGTATTAATATTTTATTTAGAAGCACATTATTTCTAGAGATTGTGTATCTGTTATAATTAAATATAATTGTACCTTTAAAAATAAAGAAAAGCAAAATTTAAAATAGAACCAATTTTAAAATCTACAAAGCTATTCATGTATGTATTTAACGCTCATAGTTTTGAATTATTTAATTACTTCTCTGATTGAAGTTTACAATATCATCTTTTCTATCGAGCTATCTCCCTTCTCATACTTGTATTTTCTGGAATATTCCGTATTCCTTTGTGTTCAACTTCTTTCTTTTGTGAATTTGAGTTTGTGAATTTGCAGCCACTATAAATCTAATCCAATCTACCACTGTCCAATTAATTATTTCTACTTCTTCTCTCTACCCTTTTTTCTCTTCAAACATTATCAAAAAGATATGACCTTATCTATCATCCAACCAGCACCTGTTGCTCCAGTTACTAATGCTGCCGTAAACCCTGTCCTCACCCCTAGAGAGATTTTCTTGGCTCACTTTAGACTGTATCCCATTATCAGTTCTACAAGAGAAGCCATCTATGCGGTTCCAATTACCAATAGACTTGCAGGCATTGCTACTCCTGTACTTCTCGCCGTAAGAGAAACTCAACCTATTAAGGCTGTGATGGACAGAGGTGATTTGATTGGTGATTACACTCTTTCTCAAATTGATATTATTTTCCCAACCTTGACAACCTTAGAAGTCCATGATTTGACGGATCCTGTCACCGTTCCTATCAATGGTGCATTCAAGGCTCTCTTTGATTCGGTTAATACTCTTAACACAAGTTTAGGTAAGTTATGTGTTGAACCATTTGCATCAGTGATTCATGGATTAAGTGCTCAATTCAATGCACTTGTTCATGATGCTAATGGTAAAGGTATTGTTTCATCTCAATTTGATCCAATTTTCTTGTTGATTAACAACAATTTGGAAGCTCTTACTGATCGTTGTGATATTAAAACTGTTCCAGAAGAAGGTCTGACTAGTGAGATGTCTCGTACAAGACAAATCATTTGTAACACCTTGGCGGGAATTAAGAATGATCCAATTGTTGTTGCAGAAGCTGGTGTTGAAACTGAAATTCCAGCTTCTGTTCCTGAACCAGTTCCTGAATCAAGTGTCTAATCCTAATTCATGATTTATATCTTCCCCACCCCGCGATTGGTTTATTAAAGTGAAGTTAATGTTTGTTGCCTCATAGATTTGTTTGGTTTTGAATTAAATTTATACTTCGGTCTGAATTTTTAGATTTATGTGGTTGCAGATTGGGCTTTTTTTTGCATGTACGGTCTTGATTATTATCAATGTGGACGTATTCGTCACTATATATTTTTCTATGGTAGGTTATTTACGAAATATATTTATTAACATGCAATACAAATAAAATAAACTTAGTTTACAACAGAATTTATCAGATTAAACATCACGATCTTGTTTAATCCTTAGACTTCTTAGACTTCTTCTTCTTTGGAGCTTCTTCGTCTTCAGCCTTTCTCTTCTTTTCCTTCTTTTCCTTCTTTTCCTTCTTTTCCTTCTTTTCCTTCTTGTCCTTCTTTTCCTTCTTATCCTTCTTGGAAGACTTCTTTTCTTCTTCTTCATCATCGTTGTCTTCAGCAGCTTCGTCAACAACGATTTCATCGGCAAGATCACCAGACAAAGCCAAAGCTTCCTTGATGGCGTCAGAGTTCTTCATTGGGGCGGAACCAGTGTCGTAGAAGTTCAATCTTTCTTCAACTTGCTTCTTCAAGATTTGACCGAAGGCAGTGGATGGTTCATCACTGTAGTTATCGATTCTGGAAGCAATAGAACACTTGTTAGCCAAGTATCTGGAGATTCTACCCTTGTTCTTTGGAGCAGCTCTACCAATGAAAGAAGAGTGGTAGATAAGACCATACTTTGGAGTGTTACCCTTGGTCTTCAAAGCTCTGAACAAAGCCTTTTCAGCACCCAAAATTTGGACGGTGGAAGCAGCTTGCTTAGACAAGTTAGTAAGAGAACCAGCATGGGAAATCAAACGAGCACCGACAACTTCACCAATCAAAGTGGACAAGTTTGGAGCAACAGTGTTCATCTTTTCAGTCAAGTATTGGTACAACTTGGTACGGTATTCAGAAATAGAAACAACTCTAGCGGCAAAGGTAGAGACGTTTTCCATGTCTTGTTCGGAAATGTCTTGACCCATAGAGATCTTGGCATTGTCGATAACTCTTTGAGCAACGGCGGAGTCGTCGTTAAGCAAAGCAGCAACGTCATGCAAGGATTCGTCGGTCAAAGAAGCCTTATCCTTAATGAACAAAGCTAATCTAGCAAAGTTGTAGTTGTCTGGAACAATCTTTGCCAATTCTGGGAAGTGCCATCCGTACCATTCCTTTACTCTCATGGCAAAGGTGTTGATGTCCTTGTCCAATTGATCCAACAAGGCGATGGCTTGAATGATATGGTTATCGTTCTTTTGAACGGAAAACTTCACCTTAGCACGAGAGAAAGCATGACCAAGACCAAGTTGAGCTCTTTCGATGTCACCATCTTGCAATTCCTTCAACAACTTGTCACCGTGAACTCTGATACCTCTCAAGAAGTCTTGAACGATTTCGTTGGACAAACAGTCAACGTATGGGAAAGATTCCTTAATGGATGGACCCAAGTTCTTGTCAGAAACACCCAAGGAGATCTTCTTCTTGGAAGAAGCCTTTGGCAAGTTCAATTCTAAAACAGACTTCAAGTAGTCGGAGACCAAACCTTCAGAAATGTCGTTGGCATTTTCCAAAGCTTGAGCGGCACCCTTGAATGGAGCAAAGGAAACCAATTCAATCATCTTGGAAAACTTGGCCAAGTCATTGGAAGCTTCTTGGACTTCCTTCAGTCTGGAAGCGATGTCATCTTGTTGAATCAAGACCTTAAAGATAGCGTAGCCGGTAGCCTCTTCAAAAAGAAGGTAATCTAATCCTGCCATCTTGTTAAGTTGTATGTAGAAGTATCACCTGTATCTCTAGCTTTCCTCAATCTCTCAAAAATTTCTTCTAGTGAGTGAGATGAGCCTGAAAATTTGATTTTCCTGCAGGTATGTTGGTTGAGGCACGAACTGCTTATTTTTTCCTTCGTAGTCACGTGGGAAGAGAGAAATAAAAGAAAAGTAAAAAATGAGAATTTGGCTGGAGAATTTCAGTACTATCTATATGCAGACAATGATAACGGTTATATGGCATCATCAATCTCCTCCTACATAATCTTGATTTAAGACATATTAACTATATTAAATAAACTAGTAATATTATTCTTATTCTATGCAAAATTAAGATCCCAATCAAATTCTTTCAATATGGCGTACCAATCAACAACCTTATCACCAACAGGGTTGATTTTCCATACTTCTTCCATTATGCATTGAACTCTTTCAACGTTGGATGCACGATAACTACTTCTATATAATTCAATTCGATCTCTCATTGCATTCCTAGACCGTGGAGTCACACAATGGATACCTGCCATGAACACTGGAAGCACAAGTGATGCCTGTACCGACGTACTAATAGTGATGTCCAAACATTTGATTAAATCATTCACCAACATTTGTGATTCAAGTGCTGATGGATTAATTTTTCGAATTGCTTGACGTATAAATAATTTGGCAGTGATTTGAAATGCTTCAAACATTGTGAGTTGTAATTCTAATTCTTCATCTGTTAAATCAACTAAATCTTCGGTATTTGGTTTGGCACAATCTATTTCATCTTCTAGTTTATTGGAACTTTCAATCACTGATAATAGTAATCTCCCATTCCTTGTGTGAGCACTTGATTGTGAGGCATTGTCTTCATCAAGTTCGTCGTCTCTACTTACAAGTTCATCTTCAGGTGAAACTGCAAGCCTTGTATCATCTTGATAATAATCTCTCAAGATTTTTTTACTTTCAAATACTAAAGTTCCAATATCTCCCAATATTTTATACAAAGACTTTGAAATTCCAAGTAAAGGATTAAGTCTACCTCGAGATATTCCTTCCTTGTCTTGAAAAACCAAGTCATATTGTTCTGAGGGGAAATATGTTCCTCTATTTGAATTAGATGCTGCAAGTAGATCATGATATGCAAAGTTTGAAATAAGCCAATGTTCTTCTTGACTTTGATTAAATTTTAAAATTCCTCCATGAGATGATAAAATTTTCCACCCCCAAGAAAGATATACAGACCAATTCTTCACATCACCACGGCAAATCTCTGCACCACATAAAATAAGTAACGTTGCTAATTTACACACTGTAAGGTTTCGATCAGAATTTAACACTTCTTCTCCTTCATCTTGTCTTCTTTTAGAATTAGTAAGCATCTTACTAATATGATCAATGGCTAAATCCACATATTTTGCACCCTCTTCTGCCCATTCACCTCCTAAATGGAAACTGGCCCAGGCTAAAATTCCATAAAGGACCCCCTTGTCTTGATGTGCTAGTGGTAAGAATACTTTCTGATATGAATTGGAACCTTGTGATGATGGTGCAATAGAAACCAGCTTTGATACAGTGTCAGCATAATAATTGTACAAATGATATCCAGCACCTGATAGTTCCGGAATGGTACTTGGGGTATTCATTGGGTCTGGTAAAAGCATATTACTCATGGTGGCAAAGATTTGATTGAAACTTGGAGATAAACTTTCTTCTAAGGAAGAATTGTCAAAATTGGCTATTCTATTCTCATATTGGCGTACTTTACCAAGTATATCATCATCTGATTTGATTGAATCTATATCGTCTACGTCATTCATATCGTCATTTAATAAAGTTATCTTGTGTTCATGATCTGTTTGTTGATAATGGCTCAAATCCTTTAGGAAATTAAGAAATGAGTTCGGTGAACTTGGTTGACTTGGGTGTTGTTTGGAGAGAAAATGGTTCAGATTTTTCTCGTTTTGATCAAGAATTGAATCAGGGTTTAATAGAGAAGTGAATGAATGTATGCGTGAAATTGCTCGAGGTGGTGACAATTTATTGTCCACGGCCAGTGGTGAGTTCATAGGAGATGTAGAATGATTAGTTGAGGTATGTAACGCTGTTGTCGCCGCTGCTGCTGCTGATATTGGTGACATTGGTGGTAAATTCATTCTTGGTGAAAGGGGAGAAGGTGGAGTTGTTGGATGATATGAAAATGGTGAAAGTCCAAGATTGTCAAGTTTCACATCCTGTTCTTTCGTAATCTCTGGCTCTCCGGGTTGAATTCCATTCGTGTCATTCAGCTTCCCCTTCATCATATTATTATTAGTATGTGCTTCATTATCGTTATTTGTAGGATTCGTTGTATCGTTATTTTCTGTCTTTACTTTCTTTAAACCTCTAATTCGTAGCTTTCTAGATTTTTCGTCCTCTTCAACCTTTTCAGTCCAATATTTCACTTCAGCCTTGGTCATTGAATTTTCAATCCAAACACATCTTTTTTGTAATCTCGAACAATCTTTACAAATTGGTCTCTCTTCATTACATTTCTTCTTCCGGACTTTACATGTTATACATCCTTTCCTCGACCTAGGTGCCTTTTGATTTGTACAATCCACATTTTTAATCTGGAAGGTTAACATTCCCTTGGATGTGGACGACTTATTGGGTTCAGGGGAACTCTCCTGTTCATTAGACTCCATCATGTTAAGCATCGTCCTTTCTCTTCTCTCTCTATATTGTTTATACCTAGGTTGGTACCAATTGATTTAACGGTACTATATCATTTATTAGTATACTAGGAGCACCAGTATTCCCGTATTTAAAATAATTATTCAATTCAAAGATGAAAATATGTATGTATCCTCTTGCAAAAGTATATGTTTAGCTTTAAAATAAAAAATATTTACGTTTAAATTTTTTTAGATAAGCCATACACAACTTACTGCGAGTTACATGATTTTCATTACTTTAAAAGAAGAGTTAATACCTAAATATATCGTAAAACTACGCGAACCAGATCGTTTATCTGGCTTGTAAATGATTTTACTCTTGGAAATTAACTTCACTCTACTGTTTCTTTTTACGTAATTCACACAGATCAGTTATATACTGTTTTTTTTTTTTTAATGTATATGAAACTTAACTACACAATGCATGTATATGATCATTGTAATAATATTGTTTTTCCCAACCATTTGATTTTATTTTTTTGCCTCCTTATCCGCTGAAGTGTGTGAGGTCGTGTCTTATCTGATTTCAGTGTATTGTCCGATTTATCCCGCTTATATACACGATTTCGTGTATTTCTTCTACAACATTCTACTCCCTTCCGGGACTGCATGCAGTCCGGTTCCATTTTAGTGGTCACTGGATCCCACCACGTCGACGAACTTTGCGGAATCTGATTTTATCAGCGGCGATAAATCTACGTATCACTAAAGGTTTTTTTTTCGAAGAACAACTTTATATACATATTCTCAGAGTTTCTAGCTTTTGATTTTGTGAATCTTGTAACTATATCATGTCTTTAAAACGTATTAACAAGGAATTAGCAGACTTAGGAAGGTATGTGTGATACTATAGCGGGTTACCCCCCCTTACTTTTGTTCTTCCCCCCCCTGGGGAGTGCAATCTGAACTTAGCAACGGATTACAAATGAGAACATATATTTAATATCAAGTGATGCACTTTTTCATTTGATTTGATTTAATGTGATCTGACTCTAGTACATGGATGTGTATTCGTTAAGGATTTAGACGATGGCAATATATTTTCTGTGTACCTATGTCTGTTCAAAAAAAATCTATCTCGTCAATATAAGTACTAACAAGTTTTTTAGAGACCCCCCATCTTCCTGTTCCGCAGGCCCAGTTGGTGACGACTTGTACCACTGGCAAGCATCTATCATGGGACCACCAGACTCTCCATATGCCGGCGGTGTCTTTTTCCTCTCTATCCACTTCCCCACAGACTACCCATTCAAGCCACCTAAGGTTGCCTTCACCACCAAGATCTACCACCCTAACATCAATGGAAACGGTAACATCTGTTTGGATATCCTTAAGGACCAATGGTCTCCAGCTTTAACCATCTCCAAGGTTTTGTTGTCCATCTGTTCCTTGTTGACTGATGCTAACCCAGATGATCCTTTGGTACCAGAAATCGCTCATATTTATAAACAAGATAGAGCCAAATATGAAGCCACTGCTAAGGAATGGACCAAGAAATACGCTGTATAAGGGTCTGTCTTCTATGATAGTCTCTGCCTGCATCTAGTTTCTTAGTACAACTATGACCTAACCCCCCTTAAACCTTACTTCAACCCCATCAGTATGAACATAACACGATTAACGCAGTTGAATTTCAAATCTGGCAGTTGAGAACGTTATGGTTATCTCTTTTCTCTTATAATTATTTTAAATAGATAATTTAACGATCGCATAATAATTTGATCTGTAGAAGCAAAACACTAATGAACCTAAAACAAAACAGTATGTATAATTCTGAATGGAATGGAAGAAGGGATATTGAAGTAGTTTAAAACGGTATATTCATGTACAATTTGCAGAGGTTGATTACTCTAACCATGTATGTGAAAACCCGCATAAACTAGTTTTTGTGATATTTTATTGAATTCATCGAAAACTCAAACCAAAAGATATCTACGAGAGTACACACAACAATCACATTTATTCAAACAGGAAACCAATAGGAGTGTTAATCCATAATGGAAAAATTATCTTCTTTCCAAGGGAATAATTCTTGGAAACTCTTTCAATTGGCAAAAGAATTGGATAAATCCAAATTTTTCCTGACCTTATTGACAGAATTTCAATATAAAGTACTTTCATACTTACTTTCTAAAGATGATTATAAGTTATGGACATACTTTATTGAGGGGAACTGTACGTTGAGGATAGACAAGAAGGAAGTAGAAGGGGCCGTGGATAAGCCCCAGGGATCCCAGAAGAAGGATAAAGACGATGAAGAAGAAGAAGAAGATCATTATGAGGAAGGCTATGAACCCTTAAAGTCCCTAGCATTACACGTACGTTATCTTCTTTGGGAAAAGGCTATCGATTTCTATTACTCTTGTAAGGATCTTGATAGGTCAATGAACACCATTGAAGAAGTTTCTGACGATTATGAATTGATAGATAGGATTGATAATGCCGAAATGGAATCTTCAAAGGCTGATAACGTACCAGAACTGAATATTGAAAAAGAGGTACGAGATGTAGATGATGATTATGATGATGATGATGAAGAAGAAGAGGATGAAGGAGAAAAGGGCAAAAATGACAAATCGCCAGGGACAAAAAAAGATGAAGATGAATCTTCACAATCAGAAATTAATGATCAAAATCAACTTGTATTTGAAATCCCAATATCTGTATTCCGTGATAAGGAAACAAGTTCGAATAATAATAAAGAGAATCCTGAGGAAAAGCCTACATCCAATAACTCCATTTCTGGTACCAATGTGGCTGCAGCAAGCTCCATGGCAGCTGAGGACTTGGGAGCTTCCGTAGAAGATCAAGAACGTTTAATTAAAGAATTCAATAAAGTATATCATAACTTTGAGTATGATAGAGAAACTTTAAGTAAAAGAAGAAAGTTGGAGAAGTCAGATAAACAATTGGAAGAATTATCAACATCAGGAATCGAGAATAACATTAATGGGGGGAGTCAACAAAATACGTCAGATAATCAAAAATTGGGGATTAATTTAGGTTCAGCATCACTTTCATTAAAGCATTTATTGAAAACAATTCAACAACAAAGAGATGAAATTGATCTTAATGATTTTGAACTTCGGACTTTATTTATGGATGTACGAAAAAATCGAGGTAAATGGGCCAGTGATGAAAGAGTAGGACAAGAGGAACTCTATGAAGCTTGTGAAAAGGTTGTTATGGACTTAAGAGGTTATACTGAACATTCAACCCCATTTTTAAATAAAGTGTCTAAACGTGAAGCTCCAAATTATGGACTTATCATCAAAAAACCAATGGATTTGAATACTGTGATGAAGAAATTGAAAGGTTTACAGTATAATTCAAAGCAACAATTTGTGGATGACTTAATGTTAATATGGTCCAATTGTTTAGCATATAATGCTGATCCAAAACATTTTTTGAGAGCCCATGCTATTGCTATGCAAAAAAGAACTTTGAAATTAACTCCTTCTATTCCTGATATAACCATACGAAGCAGAACCGATGTTGAAAAAGAGGAAGAGATGGAGAATGAAGTTAAAGGTACACCAGTTGCACTGGGAAAAACACATTCTAAAAAGGGTAGAAAACGTACTCGAGAGGGTGGAACAGGTGAAGATGATGAAGTTGACGATAAACAAGGAAATGGTGATTCTGCAGATGGTACTGTTAATGAGAATCAGGTTGAAGTGAAATCTGAACAAACCAATACAGGTATCAATAAACAAGATCAAGAATCACAGAATGGGGATACTACACATGAAAGAGGAGATTCAGAAATGGTTGACACAAATGTTGAACAAATAGAAGAAGATGATGATGATGATGAAGATGTAGAACATCGTGGTGATGATAATGAAGAAAATGGTGATGAAATTGATTTTGAATTGCAGGCATGGAGATCTATGACTGCCAAGTCGAGGGCAAATTATTGTGCTAAAAGATCTGATCTTTTTGATGAAAATATGAAATTAAGACCAGATGCAGAAGCAATATTAAGAGAGTCTGGAGAAATGACTAATTTCAAGTATTATTTGACCAATGAACATGTAATTTCTAAAAATAATAATCTTCTTGAAAATGATGAACCATATTTATTAGAATATGATATTATGGGAGGATTACCTGGTTATAAATATTCCGGATTCAATGAAGAAAGTGAAGAAAAGAAAGAACAAAAATTAGTGGACATCTACTTGCAGCAGGCTGGCGGGGATGCAAACAAGATAAAATCAAAATTTGTTCTACCAATAAATAAAGGGTTAAACAAAGTATATTATGAAATCATTGGTAAAATTCAAGAAATTAGAAAGATTTGTTTCAAAATTTCACTTATTAGACAAATGCAAACCCAACAATTTGTACATCATACACAAATGAAACAACCAGAAGTTGAATCAATAAAGGAAGTTGACATCGATCCAGTTTCAAAGCTTTCAAATCATGAACCATTTACTCAAGAAATTCAGTATGCCGTATTAAGAAGAGCAGTTGGTAAAATAGCTATGCAAACAGGTTTTGAAAGTACTGAGCCATTTGCTATCAATGCATTAACTCAAGTTGCAGAAAAATATTTTGCAAATTTAGTTAAAACTCTTAAATTACATACTGAGACAACTTCATCCAACAAATTAACCAAAAAGGAAGCCTTATTGGCAACCTTGCTTGAAAATGGGGTGAATAAACCAGATGATCTTTATACATTTGTATCGGAAAGAATCATAAAACAAGAAGAAAAATTAAAAGATTTAAAGGTTAAATTATCAAATTTTTTAAAAGAATTACTCAGACCAGGATTGGAGAATTTTAATGAGAAAAGTTTTGATGATAACAGTGAACAATTCATGACTGGTGATTTTTCAAGTGATTTAGGAGATGATTTCTTTGGATTTAAGGAATTAGGGTTGGATAAAGAGTTTAGAATGTTGAGTTCATCTATCCCGATTTATTTACTTCATTCAAGGTTGCATAACAATTATTCTTCATCTGGAAGTGTTAGTAAAAAGAACAAATATGAAGATTTAATTGAATTAAAGGATCCTAAGTTATTTGCATCAGATATATCAAAGCAAATTTCAGTCTTACTGCAATTTTATAACAATTTACTTGAAAAAACTAAGGTTCATTATGTTAAACAACAAAAGAAGAAGGGTGAAAGTACAGAATTACCTGAAGATGATAAATTCCCATTAATTGAAGATGATGAATTACCTCAAAAGCAAAGAAATATTCGTCCAAGATTGCCACCTACAGGGAAAATTGTCTCGATCAAGAAAAGATTATTATCAAATGCCTTCTTTTTACCGGATGAAGCA
Organism: [Candida] anglica; assembly: GCA_963924405.1. Classification (NCBI taxonomy): domain Eukaryota; kingdom Fungi; phylum Ascomycota; class Pichiomycetes; order Serinales; family Debaryomycetaceae; genus Kurtzmaniella; species [Candida] anglica. Next base: position 344,385 of record OZ004258.1, read on the forward strand.
GAGGAAGAAGAAGAAGAAGAAGAAGTTAAACTCGAATTAAATGAAAACAAAGAAGATATGATCTAGTTGAATATTTATAATTTAATTACAAAGTTTTTGTGTTGCAATTTTACACATTGTAGATGTTCGATATTGAATAAATTTGCAGCATCCTGTATGTAGGTCGCCACGTGAAAGTGATATGGTAGATAAAAAAATTGGATACACTTGATTTGAAGTGAATGATAAAGAATTTATAGTGATTCCCAGGCTACAGTGTACATGGAAGGATAAGGATGTTGAGTTCAATGAGACTTGAACGCGATACTGACGGAAGAAGGGAAAATTCATGTTCTTCTTCTCCTTCATCATCTCCCCCACCAGTCGAACTTCAAACTTCAATAAATCGTAAATCTCAACTGACAGCTGCAACACTTTCGGCCCTTTCCAAGCAAGAGTTGTTGAAACGAGATGTATTTGGTAGAACTATACTACACTTACTTATCTTGTCAAATAGATACGATTTGATGAAAAGATTGTTCAAGAACCCAGAGATACGAACAATTCTTACCCTTGTAGATTATGAAAATGGCTGGAATTGTATGCATTATGTGATCTTCCATAAGAGGTTGATGTGTTTTAAATCCATAATGGAACATCTCAAGAGTTATCTGACATCTTCCACGTTGACAGTTGCCAATAACTCGACTCTTTTCGATTTGCTCCGTACAAAGGACCGTAATAGACTTACTCCACTTCAACTTTTGGATAACGATTTCAAAGATTTGATGTGGGTTCCAACTTATATAAATGAAAAGAACGAGTTTCATTTGAATTATAGATTTGAAGCTTTTCACAATGACGAGAGTGAAGTACTGGGTGACCAGCAGCAGGGGCAACAACCACAACCAGCTGGTGGAGCTGAAGTACAACCAAATGTTACTGCACCTTTACCTGCCCCCATTCAAACACAGAATCCTCCAGCCCAGGTCCCTGCAACACATAATACAACACAAGATCCACCACAGAGTCAACCTTCATTGAAACAGATACAAAAAAGTCAAGCGTCTATACGTGATAATGAAGATTGGTGGCAAGTAACTAGAGGAGGGTCGGATTTAGTAGTGTTTGGGTCTAATAAGAATAATAATTTGGGACTTGGAGACTCCAGTGATAGACCAGTGCCGTCTAGAGTTCCACTTGAGTACTTTCAAGATACCACATCGTGTTCTAGGATTCAAGAAATTCTTTGTAAAGCACGATTCCTTGAATTGGACATTTGTAAATACCATTCAATTGCGCTAACTAATGAGGGTGAATTGTATACCTGTGGGATTGGCTCTAGAGGGAAGCTTGGACATGGTGTTGATGACACAAGTAATTGTTATCGATTCAAAAAAATCGAATTTTTCAGTGAAACTGAAGAAGAACCAGCTAAATCTATATCTAAATTCGCTACTGCCAACTCCCATACAATTGCTTTGACAAAAGATAATGTATTATACGCATGGGGTATCAATACACAAGGTCAACTTGGGGTGTCAACTATATCTTCTTCGTCAACCAACTCAAATTCCAACGCAAACTCTTCGGAACAAGTTGAAATATTCGAAGCACTGCCCAAAAGAATCATATCAAGGGAGTTGAAAAAGAATCTGACCCCATTTAAGGGTGTAGCAGTGTCTACCATACATTCCCTTGCCTACACCAAGAACGAAATATACTTCTGGGGGTTATCTGTTGGTCAGATGGGGGCAATTACTGACCATGGAGCCATACCTGGGGAAAGAAGACGCCAAAGTATAGTTCATAAAGGATTCTTACAGACAATTCCTAAAAAGATAACTTTGAGAGATAACATAAAGTTTGTCAGTACATGTGAAACATGCACCTGTATCGTTACCTCCAAGGATGATATCCAAGTTTATTATCAAAACCAACATATCAAACTTCCAAAAATTCTCCCAAAGAGTAATACCAATGATAATTTTGATCTTTTCAAGCCAAGAGCATTAACAAAGGCTATTGAAATTAAGAAAGTTTGTATGAGAAGTCACGGATTCATAGTTTTCCTACTTGATACTGGAGATGTTGTGAGTGTGAACTTGGCACTGAGTGAGTTTGAAGACTACGCTAGTTCTAAAGGATCTAAAAACTTGAGATACATTACACTTTGGAAAGCTCACAGTTATGATCTAGCTGCCATTGATATAGATGTTTCCAATGAGGGTTCACTATTATTGTGCACTAGAAATGGTTCTGTCTTTCTTAAGCAACTGAACAATGGATCATCTACTCTGAGAAAGAATTCCATGTCTGATGCAACTTTAAACATTCCTTTAAGAAGTAAATTTAAGAAAATTGATAATATTAATAAAGTTGTCAGGGTTTCTTGTGATGATAATTTTGTATCGTTTGGTTTCATTAGAGATGAAATTGATCCTCTTCCGGTCAAATTACATAAGAATTCATTTGTCAATGACATGAAATATCTTCAAAGTTTCCAAGAATCAGATTTATACAGAAAGCAAAATGAATTATTTAGTTCAGATGGACCTGGAAATTCGTATGTTTCTGATTTCATATACCCAAAAAAGGAGCATAAACGAAAAAATGATATGTTTGACTTTAGCAAGAGATTCCATGATTTACATGTTGATGATGATGAAGATATTGAAGAGGAACATACTCTGGAAGATAAGCAGGAGAAAAATCTCAAAGATACTTTACATACCACACATCAAAATCGATTTGATTCGAAGAAATACAAAGAAACTGCGCCAAAACACACATATCAACTAGTGCCAAACTCTGATAGAATGGTAGTATTAGAAGAGGTCAAATCTGATATGTCATACCTTTTACACAAATATAGTAATATTGATGAAGCAAAGCATTATGATTGTTTTATCAAACTTGAAGAATATCCTGATATTTCTATTGGAGTTCATAAATATATCCTTGAAGTAAGATCACCTTCATTTTGTGGTAAAATTTTCAATCCTAAAAATCCTGGAGAGTTTTTTAAACATGAAGGGTTACAAGGTAGATTTGACCCTGATACTAACTATCTTCACTTCACTACCCATTTGGATCTCAAAGCATTGATAGTGTTTATATACTTTCTTTACACCAACGATGTCCTTTCCATATGGTCCGAGTATCCAGTTGGAATTAATTGTCCTCCAGAAATCAAAGATTTGAAAGCTTCATTCGATAAATTGGTTAGTTTGTTTGGGGTTGCAGATGTATTTGGAAAACTTTCTAAAGATGAAGTTTATTTGAAAAAGATGCGTAATTTGTTGGAAGAAGAGGATGATGAAGCCAATGAAATGTCTGAAAAAGACCTCAATCAAGATGTGATGGTTATTCTTAAGGATGGTGAAGTTAAATGTCATTCTGCTATACTTGTTGCAAGATCTGCATATTTTGAAACAATTTTATCAAACCGTTGGGAAATTAGGAATGAAAAGGCAAAATGTAAAATTGTTAGGCTAGAAAACATCACCAAATCTCAGTTTCATGTGATCCTTAGACACTTGTACGGTTTCAGCAATAACACGATTTTTGATAGTTTTACTGAAGATATCCAAGGTATAAATGAATGTGATGAGTTTGTCAACTCTATGCTTGAATTGATTGAAATCTCAGATGAATTACTTCTCTTTGATTTAAAAAGTTTATGTGAAGTAGCAATAAAGGAGTTTATATCTACTGATAATGTTTTATTGCTCTTGATGCATGCAGACTTATTATCGGCTCAGAAACTATTCATGAATTGTTCTTGGTTTATATTTAACAACTTGGAAGTTTTACTTCTAGATCAAGCTTTCAAAGAAATTCAATTTGAATTACTTCGAAAATTGGAAAAGCAAATTAGATTCTTAGACAATTGCAAGAGAAGTGATTTCTCTGATACTCAAGGTAGTTTGAATGAGTTTTATCAAGGTAATTGGATAGAAAAGCAGTCTAATGTTCTTATTTCTAATTTTCTTTTCAAGATGGATGATTATAATGAAAATTTCATGTCTGATAAGAAGGGGCATGAATTGTTTGAACCATTATTTGATTTGCGGAAAGATCAAGAGAAATCTGGAGGTACAATCTCTGAACCAAAGAAGAAGGTGAAAGAAAAAAGAGCTCCATCAGTTAGTTTCAGAGTTGAAAGTAACGGTTCAGCTTCGGGAACTGATTTCCAATCTGGATTGCTTGCATTCAGAAATGCATATTCTGGCCGGAATAATTCTGCATCTGGTTCTAGTTCCATGTCCATGTCTATGTCTACTTCTGCACAATCACTAACGTCTGCAATTGATGATAATGATGAAGAATTTGAAACCGTATCCAGTACTAGAAGACGTAAGTCTTCAAAGAATTGTGGTGAAGTGATTCCTTCTGAAAGGAAATCATTTAGTTCTAATTCCAACATTATTGTTAGGAACCCAGATGAGAAACCACTTGTTCGTTCATCGTCAAATTCTACTTCAAACACAGGATTAAGTCCACATTCTAATTGGGCTTCACCTGGTAGTAGTAATGGTAATTCCAGCATATTGAAAGATCAGCCAATTTTATCTAAAAGAGGGACAGAAGAGCCTAGAAAAATGAGCTCGAAGGCTAAAGTTGTACTGGCACCAAGATTGTCACAGAAAGAAAGGAAAAAGATGGCACAGTTTGATAATTCCAGTGAAACAACCACGAATATACCGTCATCATCTGGGGCATCAGCTCCATGGTCTACTCCAAATAGTAGTACTTCGTCACTTAATCGAAGTAGTAATAGTAGTTACTCGAACCTTCCTACTCTTGGATCACAAGATAAACGTTCACAGAAATCTAAAATGCCAAGGTCGTCACCACCTCTTGTGTCAAACGTATCTCAGTCCAGATCCATACCATTACAGTCTTCAGGACCATCTTTGACTGAAATTATGATCCAAGAATCTTTGAAAATAGAAGAGCAACAAATTAGAGAAAAGGAAAGAAAATCATTACAAGAGATTCAACAAGAACAAGAGTTTGCCAAATGGTGGAGTGAAGAAACTGCCAAAGTCCAACAAAGTATGGCGAATTCTTCTATAAATGAAGGAAATAATTCAGGTTCTTCTCTGAATTCTAAGAGAAATAAGAAAAGAGGGAAGAAGTTGATTTAATTAGAAACATAGAATATACAATATTTAATAGAATTAAACAAAAGTTATGATTTTTTTTATATGTCTACCTCTTCAGGGAACCAGCCAAAGGTGTCAAGATCTATAAATAATGCATTCAGGACATCAACGCCTTCTTGTTTGAGCAAATTACTCTGTCTAACTTCAGAATTTGAGTCACCTCTTGGAGAGATCTTACCTGCACTCAGAACTACTCTCCACCAAGGTAATGTTGAGCTATCTATCCATTCATTCTCAGGCAACTCTGAGTTTAGAGCTGGAACTATGGAAGATATGAGTTTCATAGAAGTACCAACTTGACGAGAGTTCTGTGGTTTATTGACAAGATGTGCTATATGACCTATTAGTGTTAGATTGTGTTAAGGTAAAAACAACAAGAACAGCAAACACATACCATATGAAACTACATGACCAACTGGGATTTGATTAACAACATGATACACAGCAAGATAGAAAGCCTTAGCATCATCTGTCAACTTCATTGTAGTCATTCAGAGTTATATAATAAAAAGTTAGATAAAGAAAAAGTTACAAGTGTTTTTTATGAACCGAAAACTCTAATATACATTAATAATTAATTATATATAAGGCGCTTACAAAGCCAACAAAGCACCAGCAGCCAAAGCAGCAACACCAGCAGCGGCGAATTGACCCTTAGCGGCACCGTTTTCAGAAGCAGTGGTGACGTTAACTGGGACGGTGTAGTTAGAAGCAGAGGTGTGCTTGGCTGGACAGTCAGTGACGGTGGAGTCACAAGAAGTGATGGTGACCAAGGTGGAAGAAACTTCGGTTTCAGTCAAGGTGGTGGCAGAAACAGCGGCGGCGGTAGCGGCGAAGATGGCGACGGTGGAGAATTGCATTATGTGTGAGCGAAAGACTAGGTTAAGTTTGTAATAAAGAAAGGTTAAAATAATTTTCCAGGGTGAGCAGATGGCTCTGAATTTATATGTGGATGGATAGATGTGGGCGGATCTGGGAGCAAAGAAAATTACTCATACATATCGTCCCCCGAAAAAAAACAACGTTAAAAAAAAAAAAAACTTCATGCATGCACGTCTTAATCAATTCAGATGAGTTTTTGATTGCCAGGCTTGCATTCACTAAAATGAGCATTATAGCCAGGTCGTGAACAACATATTAGGGGTCTAGACCATTCGTTAACATTGTCGATTAAGTTTTCACGATACAATGTTCCATCATACTAATTTTTTTGAGCCTTTTTGTTCCTCCTATTCTACTTTCAATAACGGTATTCTCCCAATATTTTCCCTTGCTAAAGCTTCTTGTGTCTAAATCTTTGTTGATGAAGCATCTGCAAACATTTCGAAGCTTGCCGCCCAGTTGACGAATGCGGAAACCACCCAGCCGAATTGGGCGTGTCGTCTGCAAAGTGGTGCGAGTGACACTGCATATATACACGAATTCTAGGTAGACGGGATGGATTGTGAGCCCGAATCGGGTAACCGCGCCGCCATAAAAAGAAACAAAAAAAAAATTTGACGGGTACTCAATGTTGCAATACTCATTTGTGTAAACCTAAGGTGGGACTTCCAAAACGTATTATTGGTGAGTGGTGAGTGGGAAATTTTAAGATAAAAATAATCTCAATGTTATTGAATGAATAAAATAAAAGAACATTCTCTGGTACTACAAAGCCACTCTGAAAGCAACTAACCACTGCAATTTCACTCAGGGTGCACTTGCTACAATATTAGACAATGATTATCATTCTCGGAATAATAGGTTTCGCGTTCTTTTGTTTGTGTATATTATTAGGAAAGGTAATCTTATGCCGAAGTTTTTTTTTTTCTAAAAAAAAAGCTATTAAAAATAATTGAAAGGAATGTTTCAAATAATTTTTCCACCAAAGGGGGGTAGTAAGGCGGGACTGGGAGAGTTCCGTCTCACGTGCAAGCTACTACACCCATTCTTTTGAATCCCTTATCTAAAAATTGTCGTTTTTTTTTTGCTCCCCTCGTGACGATTACTTTCCTCTTTCGTCTGCAGATAGATTGTTTATGTAATGCTGTCTGCATCTAAAGAGGTACACGGTCAATGTTCATTTCATTCAGCAATCGGTTGACCATTGTGGATTGCACGCAGGAACACTTTCTGTACTGCTCGTAATTCTCTGTATTGTGCAAGCAGAATTTGGTAGTATTCTTCTTTAGATTCTTCCAAGCCTAAGCTTTCAATATCTGTACCAAGTTCACCCAAATTTACTCTACCAAGAATCCCCTTTAGTAATTCATCTGGGGTTTTCTCATGCGTTCCATATTTGGTTTGGTACTGTTCAATCACCGCTAGAACTTGTTCTGTATATATATCAAGTGTAGTTTTTAAATCGGCACTTTCATTAGCCTTCCATTGTTCTGTTCTTGCTTGAATGAGTGCTTGAGATGAAGGGAAAAATGATAACCCCATCAACAAAACATCTTTCCAAAAGCTATTCCAAGTGTCACAAATATAGAACCAAAGATTATCAGTACCATCATCATGACGAACAATAAACTCGTATTCATGTGGTCTTGTTACTGCTATGGTGACCAATTCGGAACGTACTACTGATACAAAGAGTTTAATAAAACTTACCAAACTATTTGTATAACGAAGTCCGCGTACTAAAACTGAAACAATTGAAGCATCAAACCCAACTGCATGTTCTGGTCTTTCCCGTAAAAAGTTTGCCTCAAGCCAATTAGTAACTCTATCACCAGTGAAAAACATTACATAAATACTTCCCCATATTAACCCAAGAACAAGGAGTAGTGAAGACGAGTTTAGCAATAAGGTATGGAGTCCGAGCATATAGAGTATAATGGAGTACCTAATTACCGCACTAAGTATATTTTGCATGTTTTCATTGGCAAGCTGGAATATACGGCGGAATACTCTAGGTTGGACGTTGTTGTCTTGAAGGATAACACCATTCCTTATGGCTGGCCCCCGAGCTGCTATTGGATCTTCTTGCACTGTAGGGGTAGCTGCGGGTACGGGGACTTGTTCCAGTTCGGATACCCCTGCTCGTTCAACCACTATCGCTGGTTCTGTTGATACCACACCATGTCCATCTTGTCTACTTCTAAATTGGTCACTGGCCAGCAGTTCAACTTCATCTCTAAAATGAACTTGTAATTTTTGTAGACCTGAAAGATTAGCCTTCTGAACTCCTGCTTTCAATTTGGCAGCCCCCGCCGGATTAAGCAATACATATGGTTCATGCTGTCCATTGTCAACCACAATACATTGGGATGACCCTAAAGTTACAGAAACTTCTCTATCTTTATTCCTTATTCCAAACACATAGTCTGTGGAGGATAAGTCTGCTTGGTTTATCATAGTTACATTTCCTCCATCTTCCTCTACCAAGCTTTCGTACGTTTCACCATGAATATCAAAAAATTGACCATTCTCAAATTTAACTTGTAATGGTTGATAGTATTCAACTTCAGGAGTCTTATCAACATCAACAAAGTATTTTGCACCTGGATCCAAACGAAATTCCTCATATATTTCCTTATCAATCTGCAATTCAAGCTTGATTGTTTCAAAGAGAACTTCTTTATCTTCTGTAAATTTAGTCAAATTATCAATTTCATCATAAAGTGGCATATCTGACAAGAGGAATTCAATTCCCTTCCATTTAAAATGGAAGTCGGCCATACGTGTCATTCCAAGTAGAGTATGAATTTGATCTCTCAATGCGATTCCTGTAGCATATCTATTCATATGAAATTCATGTTGTTGCAATTCTGGAATCCATGAAGATATAGAAACACAATACTTCCATGGTGACACTGGCGGACACATGCTAGCTAAGATATTCACCTCATTTAATGGGCATACATCCAATTGTAATAGTTGAGAAAGACTCATATCATCATTCTCATGGTCAAGCTCCACTTTAAATTTTGTATTCTCTATAGAGATACGCACAAGATCTTTCCGTTCAATATTCTGAACACTTGAATACAAATACTCTTTGAGCAGCAGAACCGTACATTTCAAAGATTCCCTTAGTTTGATCTTGTGTCCTCTCCATAAGATAACAATATCAAACAATGAAGTTGGTGGATATCTGTTTGGGATAATTGGAGAATTTATTAATGTTAAGTCTACCACAACTTTAAGGTTATCCAGATTTTCAAATCCAAAATATGATCCAATGATTTGAGAACTGTTAACTTCTTGACCATTAAAATGAATTTTGGTAAACATTGGTTTAAGATAGGTATCTGGAGACATTGTCCATATTGCTTCTTGTACTTGCCACCATGAATGTAGAAGTGTAACGTTTACCTCCACCGTATCAATTAACCATTCTTGGTTAAAGTCCTCGGGTACATTCAAATATTCAACGTCTAGCCGAAGTCTCACAGGCATAGCCATTGGATCCATCATGATTTAATATATCCTTTTATTATATTTGTACAAAAGGTGGATTGGGATCACTAACATTATATTATAAATGCCATGTAACCGTTTATTATATGCAGGATATATGCTACTAAGAATTAAATGTATAAAATAGATAAAGATATAAAGTAAATTTGAAATTAAGAGATTGAAAAAAAGGGTATAAGGATACTAAAGTGGATTTTATTGGTATGAGAATCTATCAAGGCATATAGGGTGTAGTTTTTAGTAATTTTAAAAAAATAATAATCTATTTAATTTTATTACTAAGAATCATTTAAGAATTATTATTTATAATATTAAAATCAAGAATAGAGATTAATTATAATGATCAAAACAGACCAAATGAACTAAATACATACATTTAAACCCAATAAATACAATCTAAAGAATCTCTTATACCCCTTACAATGCTTTCTACCTCAACTTAGACTTATTTTAAGTGTTTTATTGATAGATTTATGTATACTGATGGATGTTTTCCCCGCTATACATCGGTACACCCACCAAAATCTCGTTTGCAACCGAATTTCATACACACTAAAGAGCAATATATTTCAAATACTACAACTATCTTTTTTAGAAACACATACAGTAGAACACTTTCTATATATTTTGAATTCTTCTCATAAATTATCTATTCTTTATACAACTTTATCAAACTATTTACAGGCTTCTCCTATTTTTTAATTGCATGGTATCTCTTTCCTCTGACAGCAAACATATTATGGTTTGCTTGGAAAGTTTCAGTTGGGTTGATATCAACCAAGTCCAACTTAGTGGAACCGAAGTAGTTATCGGTTTGTTCCATCAACACATCCATTTCTGGAGCTAAAGGATGCTTATGCAACCAGTTATATTCTCTTTGCGCATCTTTAGCATGATATCCGGTCACGTAGATTGGGCACTTGGAGTCCAAAAGACCCTTCAAGGACTTGTCCCAGTGGATCTCGTCAGCAGTGGTGAACCCAGGATGGAATAAGAAGAAGGAATCTAAGTATGGGTCGAATGGGAAAAGATCTCCCATTTCATAAAGTTCATGGAAGTATGCGGTGTGGTAGTGCATGGTGATTTGCTCATCAAATCTTTGAACAAGGGCTCTACCGTGAGGTTGATCGGTGGCACCGAATTGTCTAGTGGCAGGGTCAAAGTAACATTCTGGACCAATGAAATGAAATTCGAATTTGGTGTCTGGGAAAAGATATCCAAATTGTTTCCAAACATATCCAGGAAGCATAGCTTCCATCTTGGCACCAACAATGAAGATTCTCATAGCTCTGTCCTTGAATACAGTGGAAGTTTCAGCATTCTTGGTATATGGTGGATATAAGGTATATCTCAAAGCAGCCAAAGACTTAAGCCCTTCCAATGTCACAGTTCCTTGTGGTTGGAATTGGTATGGAGAGAATTGATGGAACACAGAGGCTACAGTAATTGGATAAGTCAATACCTTGGAGGCAGCAGCCAAATTGAACTCGGTGTTCATTGGACTGAAATCTCTCGTATAGAAAAACGCATCCCATGAAGACATGTTTGGAGTACAGTCCATTTCTTGTTGTCCAGGGAAGACAAACTCGTCAAACTTACGTCCTGAACGCAAGTCATGTTCATAAAGGTTTACTTTCTTCAAGAGTTCAAAAGTCTTGTTCTCATGGTAGGCTCTATCTTCCTTCCAAGCTTCCTCAGAATGATGGGTAGGGATACCAGAGTATGGACAGACAAAGTTCACAGACTTACCGGTAGTTGGACACCTTGCCTTTGTTCTGATAAATGCAGCACGGGTACGGAGATCTTCATATGGTGATTCGTCCCATGGGTACATCTTGTGAGTTTCAAGAGGAGTCTCAGTTTTGTTCAACGCAAGCAAACTCAATGCACCTTTCAACAAGGAGAATGGTCTGCACTGAACGATTCTACTGGACGACACAGTGGCCTGTGACCTGATTGCTACAGTGTTCAATAATGACATGGCCTAGTTGGCTTACATATACATTTGTATTAGAAATAGAATGATTTTTCTTTGTCATGCACCGAGGGTTCTGAAAATTACGCGTGCACACAGAAAAAATTACCTACACTTCGTATACGGTATGAACGAGTACGACTAACATAATGTATTAAATTTAAAACCTTTTAATTCATTCTATTTATCTTTAGTAGGTAATCTTGAAATATGGGGCTAGAAATATGGTACAGCTAATTATCTTCTCACCTATAATTCGTCATGCGTGACTTCTTTTATGGTGACTGTCTCCGTGATCGCATCTAGAGTTTTTATCTCCGTAACAGGAACTTGCTCAATGATCACAGTTTGTGTGATAGGATCTTTTTCAATGATTTTTGTTTCAATCACAGGATCCCTTTCAATTATTTTTGTCTCAGTAACAGTATCTCTTTCGATAATCTTTGTCTCTGTAGCCACCTTCTCAACAAATACAGTTTCTGTAATAGCCTCCCTTTCAACAATCTTCGTCTCAGTAACTGGATCTCTTTCAATAATCTTTGTTTCAGTGGAAGCTTCCAATGACACTGGTGTAAAGTCTATTTCTATGTTGTTTCCATCCGTAACAGGATCTACAAATTGTACATCTGTCTCAACTGGTTCCCGTTCAACAATTATTGTTTCAACCACCGGATCACCTTGTACAGTTCTTGTCTCAGTAATTTGCTCACCATGAATAGTTTCTGTCTCAGTAACAGTGTGTGTCTTCAATTCAACCTCCTTTTCAACCTCGGTTTCATCCTCATCATCCTTAATGTCATTCTTTACTTCAGTCTTTTCCTCTACACTATCATCAGTCAATATCTTTGTCGACCCACTAACAAACATTTCAAAGTTGATTGTTCCACCACGTTTATAACTTTCTTCATCAATGGTTACCAAATCCCCATCAGTATCTAACATGGTTTCGGGATCAACCAATTGAATGTACAACTTTTCGTTTTCATCGGTACCATCACGATGTATCTTAACCATTGTAAGAAAATTCCCATTGTAATCGTATAATTCAAACCAAAAAATAAAAGTATCTGACCACCAAAGTAGCAAATTCCTTCCCTGTTCATCAACCTTGGGAGAAATAAGAGTTCTACCAATTCCATTGCTAATCGTCTGTCCAATTTGAAAGATCAATTCTTTATCCAATCCATGGAAACCATTGTATATTATAGGGTGTCTACCATTGTAGTAGAAACTCTCCGTTACTCTTTCACTACCTTCATAGATGGCAAAATAGAACCCATTACCCATCGAGATCATTGAATGTTCTGCAAGAGATATCTTGCTTGATTTACTAATCGGGAAGAACTGATTAGGAGGTAAGGAAACGACATCCCTTGACGTTAAAAAATCATCAACTGAATATTTATCAGGGATATAAGTATTGTGTCTCCTTTCCTTTACAATTTCTTTACATCCAATCTCCAAAATTTCATCTTGTACATTTTTGGGTTTGAATTCTTCAAGTTGACATAACCGTGGGATATTGACCACCAATTGGTATTCACAAGTGGTGATTTCAGTTACATCATACACTTTAACATGTCCATTATTTCGTAAGTCACACCGATATATCACGTCTACTGTTCTAGGCTTCCTTGTATAGTCACACAATTCTCCGTCCTTGAGCGTGTGTTTCACGTATTTCTGAGGACTGTTCCGAATGTTATACATCCCTCCGGAAAGCGGGTTAACCACATCTTCACCAATAGTAAATTCCAGACGATCAAGGGTGTTATTTGACCACGTTGATTGGTTTTCAATTTTCACTTGAGTGAGTTTCTTCTTCGATGGGAATTGTCCCAAGACATATACAAAGTTTGGGAATTCCGGTTTATGAACTTTATGCTTAATGAAATATTCCATATTTTCATGGAATTGAATCACTTTATCACCAAAGCAATATGCATACGTCCAATAATCACCGTTTGACCCGAAATTGAACACACATTGGGAAGTCGAGAGTGATTTACTGATAAGATCCAATGCTACATCAAGAAGTACACCGTCAGGGGTTTTCTTGGTGCCTTCCAGATCTATATCTTCTTGTATACTGGAATTGACTTGAACGGTTTCTGGGACATAACACAAGTAATCTCTATCATTTGCAAGACCAGCTTTCATCATTTGGAAACTACCACCTCCAACTTGACTTTGAGATTGAATGTATTCCTCTGCCACTTGAGGACTGATATTTGTATCATGGAACTTGAGTGTGTACTTGGGAGGTGATTTCTTAAAACCGGTTACTATGGGTAGTAGACCAACTCCAATTATCACTACGGTTTTGAAATGCATTAATGATGATTGTGGTTGATCAAATGAGTTACGTGGTGTATAACTATATTTCCTTTTTTTTTTTTGGGAGAGATCAAGAAAAAAGAGACCTTTTCTTCCTCAAATGATGTATATATATATAGGTATGTAGAAATAGGTCTATGGATATTCCCCCCAGTTAAATGGTCAGTGCTGATTGTAGGAATGTGAAAGTTAACTCTAATCACCTTATCCAATCTGACTGTATACTGGGGTATACAGAATGCGAAATTTGTGTAATCTTGAGAATAGTTTGAAGGAACGTTGATATATGTCTATAATAACAAAGTAATACTAGAAATAACATGACATCTCCTGAATACTCTACTGGGATTGAATCCCCCGCTACTGCAGTTTCTGGACTCACAACTCCACATTTGAAGAGTGGAGAATTTCCGGAAAGTTCCAATTCTTCTCTGTCAGATGTGTCTCAACTGGATAAGTTGACGGATGCACAATCCAAGCCTACAAACTCAAATACACAAGCTGGCAATGCTGCGCCTTCTGTATTTGAAATTTCTCTGGAATTAGACCAGAAATTGAAGGATATGGCCAAAGTAGTAGAGCTGCTGGATAAGGAGATTAATAGTCGTTTAGATACACTTTTATCCAAGGTGAAGGCACTCGAAGATCAATGTCGTACATAATGAAGATTTTGATCAGGAAAAAGCCAGACGGATGAGAAAAAATGTACTTGATTCTCCAGGGAGGGAGTTAATTAATTGATATGGAAGTTGACATATTCAATACTTCACTTCTCGAGAATAACTGACCCCAATTGAGCTCGCTTAGGATTCCGAAAGACTAAACAAATCGAATTAATGAAACCATAGCATATAGATAGAGCTACAAAGCTTTACAACTGTGAAAACTACTACAACATCTTCATACATCTCATTCACAGGAATTGAAACTTTCCTCCCCAGTAACACAATTATTAAAAGAGATATTTTAGATTTTTTTCACATTCTAGTTTAGTAATGCAAATAGCACCTCATACCTTCTTCCTATGAACCTATCTCTTACCCATCATGTCTCTGACTTTTCTTTATAACTTGATTCTTCTACATTTATATACATAATATATATACAAAATCCTGCATATAATACATTTAATATGGATATGGGTTTATAGAAGATCATCACTTGAAAGAGAACTCATTTCTTCTATTAAAACATAGCCATGAGTAAAGTTAAGAAGTCCAAAAATCAGCTTAGAAGAGAAAGAGCAAAGGCCAAGAAGGCTGAAGGTGAAACTGGCGAGGAGAGTAATATTAATGAGACGAATTCAATCAAGGATGAGAAAGAACAAGTAGTAGAAGAAACATCAAAAACTGTAGAAGAGCCCAAAATTACATCAATTGATGATATGATGGTTGATTTAAAAGATCCACTTTTTGCAGAATTTCAAAATGTATTCCAAAAGTTTGAGTCAAATGGGACTGAAGAAACAAAAGATTTTGATATGGAGCAAAATGAAGTTAATGAAATAAATGGAAATTCCAACAATAACGATACATCATCATCAACATCATCAGACGAATCAGATGAAGATTCAGAACCAGAATTAACAAAGAGACAATTGCGTAAACAAAACAAGATCCCCCTTGCAACCCTTAAATCCAACACGAAGAGACCACAAGTGGTGGAATGGTACGACGTGGATGCACAAGATCCATATCTTCTTGTAGCACTTAAATCCCAACCCAATAGTGTCCCAGTTCCATCACATTGGACGAATAAAAGAGAGTACCTTGCTGGAAGGAAAGGAGTCGAGAGACTTCCCTTCCAACTTCCAAAGTTCATTGCAGACACAGGTATTCAAGATATGAGAAATGTAGGTAATGGTGATGACCAATCGTTGAAACAACTGCAAAGAGATAGAGTTGCTCCTAAAATGGGTAAATTGGATATTGATTATCAACGTTTACACGATGCATTCTTCAAATTCCAAACCAAACCGAGATTATTTGGATTTGGTGATACATATTACGAAGGAAGAGAAGCCACTGACGAATACCTGGACGAAGTACTTAATATTAAACCAGGTGTATTATCCAAACAGTTGCGACTGGCCTTGGGCATACCTGAAAATGATAAATCTCCACCCCCATGGATTGCAATAATGGCCAAAGTTGGGAAGCCACCTTCGTACAAACAATTGTATATCCCTGGTCTAGACATGGAGTACTCCAACACTGGGTACTCTTTCACAAAGAGTACAAAGCATCTGGATAAACCGGTTCATTGGGGAGCCATGACGCTGGATGTTGAAAGTGAAGAAGAAGAAGAGGAGGAGGAGGAGGATGAGGTAGAGGAAGAAGAAGGTGAGGAAGAAGTGGAAGAAGAGGAAGAAGAAGTGAATGTTGTTTCTGAAGATGAAGTACCTATTGAACAAGATGCAAGTAAAATTTCTATTAATGAGTTTGGAGGTCATAAAACTACATCCAAGACCGCTACAACTACCCAAGGGTCCAGACCATTGTATCAAATAATCGAAGAACAAAAAGCTAATGGGGGAAGCTTAACGGATATAAAATATAATATTTCTTCAGATAATAAAAAGCGAAGTGCTGAAGAAGTGATAGAACAAGAATCTACCACGACGACACAAAAATCTGGATCACAACCAACAAAGAAATTTAAATTCTAGTTGCAAACCTTTATAAATTATTATTTGTATCATTCTGCGGTGGGAATGGAGTAAAAGATAAGTCTGGTAAGCTTCCACTCGCTGATGAAAAGAAATTTGCAAAATATGAATCTGCAGCGACCGTGGGTGCATCCACAGAGGGTTGTCCAACGGCTGCGAGAGAGGTGGTTCCACCCATACCACCATCAGCATTACTATTGGATTCCAAAAGGTTAAGGTAATTCATGATATCTAAGTCGATTTCCTGGAAAAGTTCTTGGATGGAATGTGGTGGTTGTGAATCTATAGGGACCAAAGAATGTTGTGCATCTGAAGTGGTTACTGGTGGCTGTATCAGATACGTGTTATTCTCAGTTTTAACCTCTACATCATGTGGCACTTCCAATGCCTCGATCTCTTGATGTTTACTTCGATCCATCAAGTTAATCAACAAACTACTCCTATGCGTGGATTTCCGACTATCATTGATACCCATTGCCGGGGAAGATGTGGTGGTATATTCTTCAGATACTTTGATCCAACGTTCAATTTTGGTGAGGATTTCTTTCATAGCAAGACTAATATCCAGACAAAATCGTTTCTGATTATCTGAAATAATGGCAGAGATTTTTTCATAATAATGCTCCACATTTATCTTGATATTCCCAATATCTGGATTCATTCTGATTGCAGCTTGGGACTTGATAAGAAGTCTCGTTCGTATAAGTAGCACGATTGCATGCATGGGTCGATAATATACAAATGTCGGATAGTTGACGGTTTCTTTGACGTTTAATTGAATATAAGACTCCAACATATTTTCACAAATGGTGATGAGTTTTGTTGTGAGGTTGATGTACATTGGATCATCTGGATACATGGATCTTTCAGATGTTTGATTATGTCGTTCATACTCAGCCAAATGGACACAGAGTAGCTTATCATACATAGCCAAAAGAATTTGGTAGTACATTATTGATAAAAGGTAAGCTTCTCTAGAATATTTGGATGACGTATCTGTAGATAGGAATCCACTTTCTGTAAGTAGTTGATAGAGTTGTTGTTCATAGTTTTCAGCAATAAATACTAATTTAGATAGTGGGAGTGTAGACAGTTGTGATATTAACAGTATTGAAGGTGTTGTATGGTGTTGTTGATTGTTTGTTACACCACCTTGTGAGTCAATTGCTAATGCTTGGTAGATCTCCTGTCCCAACTTGATGGACCTTGCATAATAAACTAGAAACCTATCTCCACGATTGTCCATTAATTTAGATAACTTCTCCACGGCTATGTGGTGGTTATCAGACCAAGTTACAAGTTTGAATCTTGATAAAGAAAGTCCCAAAGACCCACAATTACAATAAACGCTAATGAAAGTTCTCAAATCATTTCTTTCATCAGATTCATCATCAGAAATGGAACCAGCGTACGTGGTATGAGGATCTCCAAGTCCAATACATAACGAAATATTGAGACCCATAAGTAAATTTACCAGGTTCTTAAAGTGTCCCAATTTATTTGGCGGAGGGCTCCATGTCGAAAGAACCAAACAAACTTGAATTAAACGGATACCAAACCCATCTGATTGTATATAAACTCGGTGTGATATGAATCTCTCAAGATAGTAATTAAGCAAATCTTGTAATGATTTATTATGAGAAGTTGACTTTGAAAATCCATTATCATGAATGGTGGTGACTGTGATACAGGCAAGAAGAAGAAGGGGCCCAGTTTCAAAAAGATACTCAAAATTAGACAGCTTCTTAGAAAATGAAACTATGGGATAATATGGGAGCATTTCATTAATGAAGAACTCAAATCTTACCTTAGCCTCTGAGAGATCAAGAAGCTTGTGGGTAGATACGAGCTCTTTGGCAATGTTTTGGGTATATGGAATGAAAGGATATCGAGGCTCTCCTTGGTAATAGCCCGCATAGCCCGCATTGCTATGATGAAGACTACTATTATAGTTGGTAGAAATATCTGAGTTAGATTTCTGGATAATGTCATTGACCTTTTGAGAAGCAATTGTTAGGTTTTGACGTAGAGTCTGTAAACTTTGAAGAGGAGCACTCAGCTGCACAGACTTTCCTTGTTGGACTCTCTCAAAGACTCTCAATGTTTCTTGGTGTGATGAGGTCAATGAATCAAGCTTGGCTAATAGCTCCTTTTCATTCATCTCCAGAGGTGTCACAGACTTAAGATCAGTAGCAGTAGTCGAAGAAGCTGCGGCGCTAGTACGTTTCTTTTTCGCATATCTAGCGGTCGGGTCTTCGTCAGGAGAACACTCCACCCCTATCGCAAAGCAACGTTTACATGATTTATGTGTGGGGTCAATGTATGAGCATCTCATCTTGAGCCGATGACATCGAGCACATGCTCTTACTTGGCGCCATTTAGATTCAAACTCTTGCACGGAATTCTCGTTATTAAAGGTCCCATTGGGCCCCAGAGTTTCGTCACCGTCCGGTGCCAGACGCTTAGCAGGATTCATAGGTAGGGGGATCAAATTAAATGCCTATATTAGGATTGATTTGAATCGGTTTACTTATCTATTCTGTAAACATGGAGATAGCCGAAGGTGCGGATTGTTTATCGCACACAATCATAACCATATCTGATCAGAATGCTAAATAATAATCTTGATAAATCTCCAATCTCTACTATAGTGTAAACGGTAGAAACACACAACAAAATACTCTCTACAATAATGTTCTAACTGTATATATATTTACTGATAACCATCTACATGCCTCAATGGGTACATTGGACGCTAATCGTATGCTTAAAATGATCCAGGGATCCGATATGATCAACCTGCGTGGTTGCAGATCTTCAAATTAATGTGAGTGGGTGGTGGTGGAAGGGGGGAAATGGTCGACTATGGTACTTTTCTGAATATGATATGAATGGGGCATTCTTAAAAGTTGATGTCTGGTCTGGTGTCGGTGATCTTGTCAACCTTGGCTCCGAAAGAAGCAACACAACGAGCCATGGTGGCAGAAGATCTAGAAATCACATCTGTGAAGTAGAAGTTTTCAATTGGGTTCTTCAATGGAGCACCAACTGGGGAGACACCGTGGTTGGACTTGGCCAACACATCGACGATACCAACCTTGGCAACTTCTGGAGAAACAGTTTCAATAACATCATGTCTAATCAAGTGAGGAGCAACTTCGCTCATTCTGTTTCTGACTGCGTACAAGTCATCGTATGGCAAGGAAGCGTTCAAGTATTCGGACAATGCTCTGATAATCTTCCAATCTTCACGGGCAGAACCAGGAGCATTGGTAGCAGCACGGGTAACTTGGGTTCTACCTTCAGTGTTAACGTAAGTGGCAGACTTTTCGGTGTAGGCGGAACCTGGCAAGATGACATCGGCAAAAGAAGCACCGAGATCACCATGGTGACCTTGGTAAACAACAAAGGCATCCTTTGGAATGTCCTTGTTGGCTAATTCATCAGCACCCAAAAGGTAGATAAACTTAGCTGGAGCAGAGGCTTCCTTATGACTAGTGTAACCAATGTCCAAGGCAGCAGCACGAGAAGCTTCACGGTGCAACAAGTTGAAACCATTCCATTCTGGAGTGGTGAAGTTGGCGTTCTTACCAACAAATTCACCAACAACGTTGTAAATAGCTTGGGCATCTTCAGAGGCAGCAACACCAGAACCAACAATAATCAATGGCTTCTTAGCATTGGCCAACTTCTTACCGTATTCACCATCCAAGGCCTTCTTCAAAGCGTTAACATCTTGACCAAAGTGTTCCAATTCAAAAGTAGAGTCGAATTGTTCACCAACATGACCGATTTCCAAGTCAGATCTTAACCAAACCTTTCTAATTCTGGTGTTCAAAACAGCAGCTTCATGTCTTGGGTTGGTACCAACAAGTAAAATTTGGTCAGCATCTTCAATACCTTCAATAGTGGAGTTGAAAATGTAGTTAGATCTGATATCAACACCGTGAGCACCAGTGGCTTGCTTAACATCAGTGGTGACGTTTTCAGAACCCAACTTGTTAACCAAGTCCTTCAATAAAACCAAGGATTCAGCGTCAACAAGAGCACCGGAAATAGCCTTCAATTCATCACCAGATGGCTTGATCTTGGCGTAAGCAGCGGCGATGGTTCCCAAGGCTTCATCCCAAGTACCAACTTCGAACTTGTCACCATTTCTGATCAATGGAGTGGTTAATCTTTGGGTCTTAAGAGCATCACAGGCAAATCTGGACTTGTCAGAGATCCATTCTTCGTTAATCTCATCGTTAAGTCTTGGTAAAACTCTCATGACTTCAATACCTCTGGCATCAACTCTGACGTTGGATCCAACAGCATCCATAACGTCAATGGTTTCAGTTCTCTTCAATTCCCAAGGTCTAGCTCTAAAGGCATAAGGCTTAGAAGTCAAGGCACCAACTGGACATAAATCAATAATGTTACCAGACATTTCAGAGTTAATGTTTCTCTCTATGTAAGTACCGATTTGCATGTCGTTACCTCTACCGGCAGTACCCAATTCAGGAGCACCAGCTACATCATTCATGAAACGAACACATCTGGTACAGTGGATACATCTGTTCATGGAGGTCTTGACAAGTGGACCAATGGCCTTGTTTTCGACAGCTCTCTTACCGACAACTTCGGTGAATCTACCACGGTCGGAACCATATCTTTGAGATTGTTCTTGCAAATCACATTCACCACCTTGGTCACAAACAGGACAATCTAATGGATGGTTTTCCAACAACATTTCGGTGACACCTTCACGGGCCTTGGTGATTCTTTCGGACTTGGTGTTAACAACCATTCCATTTTGCACAGGCATGGCACATGATGCTATAAGTTTTGGCATTCTTTCAACGTCAACAAGACACATTCTGCAATTACCAGCAATGGCAAGCTTGTCATGGTAACAGTAACGAGGGATGGTGACACCGGCCTTGTCAGCGGCTTGGATGATGGAAGAACCGG
Source organism: [Candida] anglica (assembly GCA_963924405.1). Lineage (NCBI taxonomy): Eukaryota > Fungi > Ascomycota > Pichiomycetes > Serinales > Debaryomycetaceae > Kurtzmaniella > [Candida] anglica. Next base: position 365,872 of record OZ004258.1, read on the forward strand.
CTTCGATAGACACCTTTCTTCCGTCGACAGTAAGCTCGACCTCAGCTCTGGCTACACGCGAGGTCGAAAAGTAACGACCCATAGGTCTCAAGGCCCTAACGGTGGATCTGGCGGAAAGCATTTTATTATGAATATGAATTACTGATGGTAGTAAACAATGCAGACTATTTCTATGTGAATCCTTTTCGTCGTCCTACCCAGAATCAACTAGCTTTATTTAGACCTTTTTCTATGTAATTCGTTTGTATTAACAAACAGAGTTTTCCTATTAACTCGATATGTGAAGGGTGTGTGTATGCAGTTTAGCGATTTTACTAGTAATGCGAATGATTGAGTTCTGATTCGCTAATTTTGGGCCGGGTAACGGTCCATATACAGGTTTCGCGATTTTCCATTTACATTTATTTTATTTTTTAATATTTTTATTTGTCATTAAATCTATTAGTTGAGATTTAATGTGGTGATTATTGTCATGGTTGCAAATATAAATCAGGTTCCACCATGAAAATTTCATCTATAGATGAATTAATAATAGATTTTGAGGGGGTATATTTCATGTATTATGCTACTATATACCTCATGACTACTGATTGTTGTTCTTTTCTTACTTTCTTTTTCCCAACCGGGGGTGCTCTTTGTTTATTATTTACCTTCCTCTTGTTCTCCTAATGCGAAAAATAATATGAGAAGTCCAGGAACTATGTACATCCAATTCTTTTGTATAAATGACCTATTGTCTTCTTCTTCTTCTTCTTGCTCTTCCTCTTCTATTTTTTGACCCTCTGTCGCACCTTTCCCAGTACCAGCAGCCTTCTTCTTTTTATTCTTATCATTAAATGGATTCATTACAGGTTTTGGACCATTTTCAACTTTAATTATCTCCACAATGGGAGAATTTGAATTTGGATTAGTCAGAATTCTTTCAATTTTACTGTAATCTTCTGTACTCTGCACTATAAAATGAAGGTTTTCAAATTCTTCTTGTGCTCTATATAACGCAAAGCAATCATGATTTGGAACATCATTAGTAGATATACAATAATCAATTCCTGGTTCAAGAAATTCCCCCTGTGAGAATCCTTCCACGTCAAAGTTCCCAAGTGCAACTTCAGACAGTCCATCAATGGATCGAGCAAACAAGTTCACCTGAGCACTTACCGTCAAGGCTAGCGTCAAGAATGTATATGGAACAATCATTTTGTCTCCTTTAAATTGAATACAAAATGGAATATAAATTATATATTGAATCTCAAATTTCTCAAATTTCTTAAATTTTAGTACTGTTTGAGTTTTCGGTGGTGTGTAGTTGTAAAAGATTGAGATACGCGTAATATACCATCAACCTGTTTATTTATTGGAATTTCTTCACTTATGTCTTAATGCTAAGCTTCTATGGTCGACATCTCCGTAGATACGCGTCATTAGCGGTCCACAAGTCACCATCGACATTTTCTGCATCTTCAACCCCATCAGTAGTTAAACTATCTGATCCGTTATCCAAATTATCAACCGTTTCAAATTGTAAAACATATCTTGAATATGTTCGTGATAAACAAATTAATATTCATTCTTCTGCATGTCAGGGAACTCTTTATGAGCTTCTAGCTGGCAGCCAATTATCGCATCTTCTAAACTTGTATGATTTGTCCTGGACTGGGGGTGCCCATGATCAAGGTATTGATCTTTTAGGATCTTGGGATTTATCCAAATTTTGGAATCATGTGGTGGCCAAAGGTGATATAACTCCCAAGACAAAGATTCCTCAGACAAAAATCAATGGTTCACCGGTACGACCCATGCTTCGGGCTTCAATAGAATACCAACGATTGGTGAATCCTACCAAGATCACGAAGACTGCAACTTCAATCGAGACTTTGACAGCATTAGTTCAATGTAAAAATATTAAAAGAGATATATCTCCAGCAATAATCCGTGAAATGGCAGGTATATATCATTTCCATGTGAAAAATTCCAAGGATATGAAAAGAACTTTTATGTTTCTTGTTGGGGCAAATAATCTTACTAAGCAAGGCAGAGTACAATTTGATTCATCAAATTGTCCTCTAGTATTCTGTAAGGTTCTCCCCTTGAGATTAATAGAAGGAAAAGATGCATACGATATAGACAATTGGACTGGAGGAAACATGGAATCTTTCTATTGTAATCAATTTGCAAGAGCCATGCTTTCCGGGTTACAATTGGAACAACAAGTTCAACAAACCATCAGAGATCAATAACAAAAACAAGCATTAAATTAATATAGATACCATTAATAAAAGTTTTAGTATAAGCAAGGAAAAGATGAGATGAGAATTTCTTACATTTTACAACTAGATATCATCAATAATTTTTATTATAGTAAACACGTATAGTCATTAAGGTCATTATGGGGCAAAGAATTAGGGATCATTCTTCTTAGAACCACCGACGCTTGGCGGCTTGAGTAGGCGAAGCTACCAATGTTTCGTAGGTGGTCTTATTCATAATGGTAACGGTTTTCATAGTGGTACGGGTATTAGTGTACAGGGTTACAACCGATGGTTGGTTAACCTGTAAGGCAGTTGATGTTGAAACAAAGTTTACCTTTGTGTGAAGGGTAACGTAAACGACATCATCCCCATCATCATTTTCAGTTGGAGATGGAATTGCGGATACTTCAGATTCACTAACAACTGCGGTTGTCTGAGAAGAAGCAGCTGGAGTAGAGGAAGAAGAAGAAGAAGTTGGTACAACAATCTTATTAACTTCAGCACTAGAAGATGCAACTGCAGAAGTTTGAACTGGTTCAATTGAAGTGGAGACAGAAGCTGAGACTGATTCAGCAACCGTTTCAGAAGCGATTTTAGAGGCAGATTCAGTAGCAGATTCAGTAGCAGATTCAGTAGCAGATTCAGTAGCAGATTCAGTAGCAGATTCAGTAGCAGATTCAGCAGTAGTTTCAGAAGGAGTTTCAGTAGTGGCTTCAGTGGAAGTCTTAGAGGTTGTTTCCGATGAAGCAGGGGTAGATTCAATTAATTTAGCTTCAGTAGTAGAGGTGGTGGTTGGCTTAGCTTCAGTGGTAGATGTAGTAGTTGGCTTAGCTTCAGTGGTAGATGTAGTAGTTGGCTTAGCTTCAGTGGTAGATGTAGTAGTTGGCTTAGCTTCAGTGGTAGAGGTGGTAGTTGGCTTAGCTTCAGTGGTATATGTGGTAGTAGACTTAGCTTCAATAACAGTTTGGGAACCATTGATAGTGGTGGTACGGTCAACAGTAGCAGTGGTAACACTGGTAGAAGTAGCGGTATAAGTATTAGAAGTAGAGTCAGATCCACCCAAAAGATTCTTCATTTGTTGAGCAAAGTTTACACCACTACTATCAGTATTAGCCCAAGCTTGAGAAGCATCCCACAAAGAAATTCCACCCAATTGAGCACCAGAAATGGTAGAGATGTACTTTGAAACAACATCAGAAGTCACATAACCAGAGCCAGCGGCAGATGGTGCACCGGGCAATCCCATATAAAGCTTAATGTTCTTGTTTGGAGAAGTGTTTTGAGCAAAGTTGACCCAAGTGTCCCAGTTGAAGTTAGATCCGAGACTACAGTAGTTGTTGTAAAATTGAATGAATGCAAAGTCAACATCGGCACCAGCAAGGAAGTCACCAACAGATGCATCTGGGTATGGACATTGTGGAGCAGCAGAAAGATAGTAGTTCTTGGAAGAGTCTTTGGCAAACCAGGTTCTCAAGGCCTTACCAAGGGCAACAGTTCCCGTTTGAGCATTGTTTTCCAAGTCAAGATCAAATCCATCAACAATAGCATCACCAAATGGTCTTTCAGAAGTAGTACCAGCACCGAAGGTGTTCCATAAAGTTTCAGCAAAGGCAGTAGCTTGAGAGTCAGAGCTAAAGCCGTAATTACCAGAAGCACCACCCATAGAAAGTAAAACAATTTTTCCGGCAGCTTGACAAGTCTTTATGTCAGCAGCAATGGCATCACATTTGAGAAGACCATCATCAAATCTGGTGGTGCATGCATTGGCAAAGTTCAATCCCATTTTTGGGAAGGAATCAAGGAAGGACAAAATAACAATATCAACTGCATCTGATTGACAATAGTATGAGAGGGGTTGTTGAGAACCAGCAGAGTTCTGTCCCCAGTATACAGCAACGTTGGAGTCCAGTGATGCGTCAAAGGCAAACAGGGTGGGTACTAAGGCCAAAAGGGCAGACAAAGCGAGAGTAAGAGAAACCATTTCAAACGATCGAAAATTAAGGTTTGTGTGGGGGTATAAAAAGGAATGGCAATGAAGTTCACTGAAAGGAGTGGCAGCTAGTATTCAAATGGTTTAAGGAGTGACTGAAGTCAGAAATGGAAGCGAAAAGAGAGCTTTGTCTGGTAGTTATATATTGAAAACCATTTTAAAACCTTGAAATAAACTAGGTGGTGGGCCACACATTTATAAGATTCGTGTTTGATGTTAGTTGCAACCATGCATCACTAGTCGCGCAAACTTAGATTTAATGCAGATGCATCGAATCCATTCCACCGCAGACGTTGGAGCATGAAACGCTGGTTCAACATTCCGATCAGGTGTTGGAAATGCTCCACTTGGAAGGTTGTACCATATTCAATGGCATTGATTTTACTGTAGCAATAGCCATTTACTATACCCAACTGCCTAATTGGGACGCAGCGCCAGCGCTAAAAAATAAAACGTTCTTCAACCAATTTCTTCTTCATCAGTGTTCCTATTGTGCGTTCCGTAAACGAGATATTGAATGATTGTCGAGCAAAATGTGTAATGATGTATTCTGGTAGTGAATGAAAGCTTGTTTCAACATTGTCATTATGTTTAATGTTTACCCCCCATTTTTGTTTGTAACCCTCCCCCCCCCTTTGACAATATGTTTGTTAGTACAAAAATAGATTTGTGTGCAGTACCTAAGCCTTATTATCAATGTGCAACAAATGATGCGCGACTGTAACAACCAGCACTACCAGGCAACAGGAGGCATGGGTATACAGTATACTAGCGAAAAAAACAAACATCGCTTAATTTAGCACAGGCTATTCCACGTTAATTTCCGGTCTTCCTAATTGAGGTTTGAAAGTACCCAAATAGCCATTTACGACACTATATGCTGGTTTTATGAGATTTAAAAGATTTAGTACTTTGAACGTTTGCGACCATGCAAATCGTCCTATTTCTTGATACACTCATATTTTTCTCAGAATATGAAATTACATTTGACATTCCGATCAAATGAACTATATACCACTTGGAATCTTTGATCCATGTAAAATAGAAAGTTAATCTACATTTGCGACGCAAAGGAATGTTGGATTACCACAATTCTCAAGAAAATATTTGCTATTTTGTACGCAGCCAAAATGAAGAAGGGCTGTGCAGGAATTCGATAATGTAAGCCCCCATAGTTCATTAAGACTACTACAAGAGGGGAGATAAAAGTGTATGTGAAAGTTTCACTTTTCATATACGTGGATTAACATTTAGAATTCCTAAGTGTGAAGCACACACTTGATTGAGTGGTTTAGATAATTTGCATACGTATAGTTTTTTTTTTTATCTAGTTTCAATTTAGTTTCATTTAGCTCCTGACAGTGACACACCATGATATTTTGAAAGTTGGTGGATTACAATCACTTTTGTGAATAAAGTCTTACGATTTGTAGTTGAATATCGACTTTTGTACTGAAAAAAAGGCAAGACTTCATAATCTGTGTATGATATGTAGAGAATGCGTACGACAGAGGTTATTTTCGTGGCAAAACAATCAAATATGAGTATCACCTGGTTTCTGAATATTGTACAAGGACTATATTTGGAATGAAATGAAATGTATCGAGTTTTAGATCATATGGACAATTGTAAAAGTTCTATTATGTTTGAAATTTACTATGACGTAGAAGTAGAGACGCGGCAGATGAAACTAACAATACGAAATTCACATTCAAATATGGAATAGTAGACTAATTGTGTTACATAGTTCATGGAAACGCGTCAATTGATTGATCTCAATACCAAGTGGAAGTAAAATAGAAATTGATTTGAAATCAAACCCGAACCATTCAAATTACATACCAATGTATATCACTCCACCTTAATATCGAGTGAAATGTGGATTACTAAATGGAATTATTCTGGAATCATTAAACGGCATTACTTACATATCAATAAATCCAAAGTCAAACCAACATGCGGTTTTTGATAATATTAAGATTCTTAAATTATTTTTGTAAAATATCTCATACAGCTTAGGTACCAGGATCGTTTACTATCCTAATTCTAACATCCACTTAAGGGAACAATAGAGTGAATCGTTATTCATTTTTAGACTTGTCAATTGAATGGGGGTAACATCCAAAAACAAAAAGAGTTTTTGCTCATATTATCACGATTGTGTAAAAGTTAAATTGTAAGATATGTGGTAGGGGTTAGCAATGATACGAAACCTTACAAAATGCGGATTGATGGATATAAACCAAGAGTTGATTTGTCCAATGAAATCCGTTTTCGCCGAATTTACTACACCCCCTATCCGCGTTTTTCCCAAAATTATAAAATACAATAACATTTAGAGAGTGATAAAAACACATTTGAATGCAATTTGAATTATAATTAGTTTAGATAGGTATAGCGATATTGGACTCAAAAGATAGCTACATTCACACCGATATGATTTATTTCCTACAATACCCCCCTTTACTAAACAAGTTTCGACTAAATCAACCAAATAAACCTCGTCAAATCGTGCATGTGAATATAGTTACACGTGCATATTTTCGCCGAAATTTCGCCGGGTGTATTTGTGGCTATAAACTTGCAACCAATAAAATCTTATTCCCACCTATTGTTTAAAAAATACCGCAGTAACCGTAAAGGAACTCGCCACCTATATAAGATAGAGCAGATGTCCTCTACTTTGTCTCACTGTTATTTTATCTCCAGTCATTTGTATTCTATACATCTATTTTATTTAATCATATCCTAATGTCTGCCTCAATTAAATTCAACTCTGAAAAGTCTGTTAAGAAGGACAATACTCTCTACACCAAGTTTACATATGAGAGCTCAGTTGTGGAAACTCTGGAAGCTGGAACTTTCTCTGTTACCCCAACAAGCACTGACTACCAATTCAAGGTTGACTTGGAAACCCCAAAGACCGGGTTACTCTTGGTTGGTTTAGGTGGTAACAATGGTACCACTTTAGTTGGTTCTGTTCTTGCCAACAAGCACAACATTTCTTTTGAAAATAAGGAAGGTGTTGTAAAGCCAAATTATTACGGTTCTGTCACTCAATCATCCACTCTTAAGTTGGGTGTTGACAAGGAAGGTAACGATGTTTATGCTCCATTCAACTCTATCTTACCATTTGTACACCCAAATGATTTTGTTGTTGGTGGATGGGATATCAGTAACGCTAATCTTGCCCAAGCCATGAAGAGAGCTCAAGTTTTGGATGTTACTTTGCAAAAGCAATTGTATCCTCACATTGAACTGATTACTCCTTTACCATCAGTGTACTATCCAGATTTCATTGCCATTAACCAAAAAGAACGTGCCAACAACGTTTCTAATGTTGATGAAAACGGTGAAGTCTCCACTAAAAACAAATGGGCTGATGTCGAAAAGGTTAGAAAGGATATCAAGGATTTCAAGGAAAAGAATAAGCTTGACAAGGTTGTTGTATTGTGGACAGCCAACACTGAAAGATTCTCTGAACTTATTCCAGGTGTCAATGATACTGCCGACAACTTGCTTGAAGCCATTAAGAATAACCATGATGAAGTTTCTCCATCTACTGTTTTCGCTGTTGCTTGTATCTTGGATAAGATTCCTTACATTAATGGATCTCCTCAAAATACTTTTGTTCCAGGTGCTATTGAATTGGCTGAGAAGCACAAGAGTTTTATTGGAGGTGATGACTTTAAGTCTGGTCAAACAAAGATCAAGTCCGTTTTGGCCCAATATTTGGTTGATGCTGGGATCAGACCCGTGTCCATTGCTTCCTACAACCATTTAGGTAACAATGATGGTTACAACTTGTCTTCTCCATTACAATTCAGATCCAAGGAAATTTCCAAGGCATCTGTCGTTGATGATATCATTGAAAGTAATCAAATCTTGTACAACAAGGAAAAGGGTGACAAGATTGACCATTGTATTGTCATCAAGTATTTGCCAGCAGTAGGGGATTCAAAGGTTGCAATGGATGAATACTATTCTGAATTGATGTTGGGTGGACATAATAAGATTTCTATTCACAATGTCTGTGAAGATTCTCTTTTAGCTACACCATTGATTATTGATTTGGTTGTTATGACAGAATTTTTATCTCGTGTTCATTACAAGAAGGAATCTGATTCTGATGATAAATATGAAGATTTCTACGCAGTTTTAACTTTATTAAGTTACTGGTTAAAGGCACCATTATCAAAGCCAGGCTATAAGCCAATCAATGGATTGAACAAACAGCGTTTAGCCATTGAAAACTTGTTACGTCTTTTAGTTGGTTTACCAGTTAATAATGATTTGAGATTTGAAGAAAGATTAGTTTAAGTATCAAACACAAATTTAATAAATATAATTAATATGAGAGAAAGAGTAAATAAAACTTTAGTAGTATCATTAGTAACAATTGATCTATTCACTTATCCTTGTGACTGAAAATAATGTTATATTTGTTACGATCTCGTAATTTCGGATTTGCAGCCGGTCCTGTGCATAAACAGAAAATGGCCATCGCCTGCATGTAACATTCATCTAATTAAAATTACTTTTCCCCTTTTCCTTTTGTTTCAGATCGTAAATCTCCTCTAAATAATCCGATGACAGGTTTTTTTTCCTTATCAATTATGAATATAAATACTACGTTTCTTAATGTTGCACTCCCTTCCTTGGTAAAATTCAAGAAATATTTGGCTGTAAAAGTGACAACAATTTTTAGATCCTAGCTAATTTCCTATTTTGGAAATGTCCCGAGGTTGTGTATTGTTCGCTCCCTATGTTTCTATTGTGCATGTTAGATCCCCACTCGAGAATAAATTTGTTGGGTATTTTTTTGCACCAACAGATCGAAATCCTGCACAGACGCATCATTTTGCTGCAATGTTTAGTGTTTGAGCTCTGGGCACATAGATTGTTGGAAGCAAGGGGAGCCGAAGAAAGAAAGTATAAAGGTCATTTTGGTCGCTAAAAATGAATGTGAAGTTTAAGGGAATAGTTGGGGTGGCAAAATCGCGGTATCGAGAAGATGTTGAATGTTTCAATTGGGAGATGTTGGATTTCCCATGTGAATGATGGCACTTATTAGAATTCATTGGGATGGAATATATTTTTTTATTATTTAGTCTCCATCATATATATATTTCTGAAACCCGTAGTATTTAGTTGTCCCCTCATACTGTTCTCTATAGGGCATCAATTTACATCACTCCACTTGTAAAACATTTTATTTTTCCTTGGATAGTCACACTTGTGTACGATTATTATTATTTCTTGGAAATCAAACTTCAATTTAAGACGCACTTCAGTTCAGAGAACACTTAGCCTGCGTATATATTCACCCCGCTGTTTACACTCTACTACCGAGGGGTTGATCTGTGTCCTAAAAATACAAAATTAATTCACTTATCTATATATATACCCGTTTCAGTTACCCCCTTTTCTGACTTTTGAGAGCAATCCAAAAAGCGTGCATTTTATCTCGTCTGACATCTTGTGGCTTTGTATTACTTAAAGGAAACACTGTCTACCATCCTGAAGCCAAAAGACAACTTTCCCCAATCCCGAAAAACAAACTTAAGGTTACTATAATTTCCGTGGCATTTGCATAACACCCCCCACAAAACTTTACTCGTTAAAGAAGTTTTGCCCCCTCACAATTGCATCCATTTCCATTCATATTTGTTCTGTTGCCGTTCCCTAAAGTTTTTTTTTTTTTAATTTTTAATTTTTAATTTTTTATTGTTCTAGTTGCCCCGAAACACTATCTGTTTCTCCCATCCCATATTTGTTTTTTTTTCCCTTAAAAAAAGCAGATAAACAAGAATTATCATCCATATAATTACCAATGGTTGCTCTTACTGTTCCAGTTGGTGAAGCCAAGGCTGGCGAAACCGCCCCTAGAAGAAGAACCGCTCAAAAGGACGCTGCTTTAGTTCGTCCACTCGACTCGAAGGCTTCCACCTTGCCTGAATTCTTTGAAGAAAGTGTCAAAAAGAATGGCACTCGTAACGCCATGGGTTGGCGTGATCTCATCGACATTCATGTCGAAAAGAAGGAAATCACCAAGGTTGTCAAGGGTAAAGAACAAACTGTGGAAAAGGAATGGATTTTCTATGAAAACTCACCATATCGCTATTTGTCTTACCCAGATTTACTCACTTTGATCAATGATTATGGTAGAGGTCTTGTTGCTCTTGGATTGAAGCCAAACCAAGAAGATAAGGTTCATATTTTTGCTCAAACTTCTCAAAAGTGGATGCAAACTTATTTGGCCACTCAAACCCAATCTATTCCAATTGTCACTGCTTATGACACTTTGGGAGAATCTGGTTTGACCCATTCTTTGGTTCAAACTGAATCTAATGCAATTTTCACCGATAACACTCTTTTGACTCAATTGGTTAAGCCATTACAAAAGGCCAAGAGTATCAGATATATCATCCATGGTGATGAAATTGATCCTAATGACAAGCGTCAAGGTGGTAAGATGTACTCATCTGCTAAGCAAGCAAAGGAAAAGATTTTGGAAGTTAGACCAGATATCAAATTTTATTCCTATAATGAAGTTATTGCCTTGGGTAAGAAGAATAAGGATATTCCATTCAACTCTCCAAAGCCAGAAGATTTGAGTTGTATCATGTACACCTCTGGTTCCACTGGTGACCCTAAGGGTGTCGTTATTTCTCATGAAAACATTGTTGCTGCCATTGCCGGTGTTTCATGTGTTGCTGGTAGAGATTTGGTCAAGAGAGGTGATAGAATTATTGCCTTCCTCCCACTTGCTCACATTTTCGAATTAGTTTTCGAACTTATGACCTTCTGGTGGGGTGGATGTCTTGGTTATGCCAACGTTAAGACCTTGACTGACACTCTGTGCCGGAACTGTCAATCAGACTTGTCTGAATTCAAGCCAACTATTATGGTTGGTGTAGCAGCTGTGTGGGAATCTGTGAGAAAGGGAGTTTTGGCTAAAGTTGCCAAGGTCCCATCATGGAAGCAAAAGTTACTTTGGCTGGCCTTCAAGGCTAAGCAAACCTTTGCCAACTATAAGATCCCTGGTGGAGGAATCTTTGATGTTGTTTTCAAGGAAATCAAGTCTGCTACTGGTGGTCATTTGAGAGTTGTGTTGAACGGTGGTTCTCCAATTTCTCAAGATGCTCAAGTCTTTATCTCCACTCTTATTGCTCCTATGCTTGTGGGATATGGTTTGACCGAAACATGTGCCAATACCACCGTTGTTGAACATAATCACTTTGAATATGGTGTTTGCGGTACATTGACTGGTGCAGTGACTGCCAAGTTGGTTGATGTAGATGATGCTGGTTATTTTGCCAAGAATAACCAAGGTGAAGTTTTATTAAAGGGTAAGTGTATTACCAACGAATACTACAAAAATGAAAAGGAAACTGCTGATAGTTTCACTCATGATGGTTGGTTCAGAACTGGTGACATTGGTGAATGGACTGCTAATGGTGCCTTGAAGATTATCGACCGTAAGAAGAATTTGGTTAAGACTTTGAATGGTGAATATATTGCATTGGAAAAGTTGGAAGCTATTTACAGATCCAACCCTCTTGTTTTGAACTTGTTGGCTTATGCTGATCAAACCAAGGTTAAGCCAATTCTTATTGTATTGCCAAATGAAGCTCACTTGAAGAGTTTCTTGGCCAAGGAAGGTATTTACTCTGAATCAGAATTAAAGTCCAAGGACTTGTCATATTTGTGTGAAGACGAAAAGGTTCACTCTGTTGTATTGAAGAGTTTGTTACAAACCGGTAAGTCTCAAGGTTTGAAGGGTATTGAATTGATTCAAAACATTGTTTTGCTGGATGATGAATGGACTCCACAAAATGGTTTTGTTACATCTGCACAAAAGTTGCAAAGAAAGAAGATTTTAGCTGCCTCCCAAGAACAGGTTGATCAAGCTTACGCCGACTCGTAAGTAGATAACATTTAGAGATTTGTCTCTTAGGTATGATTTATAGTTAATATTGAATATAATGTATATGAAATTGAATGTAAAATATTTGAAGATTACGGATAGGTTTATTATTTAATAGGAAGTGCTGCAATATCCCAATAATAAATAATTTAATCAACACAATTACCACATTTCTGATAACAAATTTACACATGCATGTATAATTAATCTACAGTCTTTGAAGTATTTTTTATCGTTTAATATTCTTTATTAAATATTCTATGAGATTAACCTCCATAAACCCCCTTGAAACAATCCTTAATCTGCGGAATATTCATTCTATCACGTAAACATAATTGAAGAAGAATTCTACTCTTTTGTGGATTAAGGTACCCTCCAGCAATATTATTTAAAAATGGTGATTTTGTACCATCTTCAGCTTCAAATTGTACTGGAAGTGACGCCTTTGGTACCATTCCATCTTGAGAACGTTTAGAATAAACAATTGGAATGCCTCTTGAATGTGCTAATCTTCCAGTAAAATCATTGGTTTTAGCACTTAAGGAACCAGCACCCATAGTAGCAAACACCAAACCTTCAGCTTCTAATTCATCTATAGCCAATTGTATAAGTCTATTATTAAGTTGTTGATGTGCGTATATAATTGGAACCTCCGGGAGGGTCGAACCTGCGGTGAGGTGGAAATAAGTAATCCCTAAAGGTTTAGCTGGTGGGAAATAATAATGAATTTCATTATTGACAAAATGACCTAAATCTCCATTATTACTTGATTTGAATGTATCCAATGAATTTGCATTTGATTTGGTGATATGGAATCCAGATCCAATTCGATCGTTGAGTGCTACCAAAACCCCACGCGCACGTGAAGATCTATTGGCTGCAATGACAATGGCCTGATACAAATTCATTGGTCCATCTGAAGAAATCGCAGTAGATGGACGCATTGATCCACATAATACAATTGGTTTATTGGTATTTACAGTTAATTGAAGAAAAAAAGCAGTTTCTTCCATAGTATCAGTACCATGAGTAATGACAAATCCATCATATTTAGATAAATCTTCAATAATTTTCAGATGTAAAAGTAAAAGCTCTGGGGTACCCATTTCTTTAGAATCAACATTAAGTACCTGTTCATACTCCAAGTTACAAGTAGTAGAAAGATCAGGAATCGTGCTGATAAGATCTTCAATCGTCAAATCGACTTCATACCCAGCGGTCTGATGTGCTGTGGCCCCCTTGGATGCTATAGTTCCTCCAGTCCCCAATACTTTAATTGTTGGTAACCCTTCAGAAATCGATCCTGTATCTGAAAAATTTGTACTCACTATGGAGTTTGATCGGTATTTGATTCTGAATAAGGGTCTATGGGTATGATGATGATCATCTTCTTCAATCTCATATTCTGATGTTACACCTTCAGATTGGTTAAACTTGGTCATTCTGTTTATATCCTATAACAAAAAAAAGAGAAAATCTTACTAGTTTCAAAGATGCCTATACTAACGGCTTTTTTTTAAGCGGGAAAGTGGGGAAGGGTAGCCCGATGCATGGAGAGTCAGCTGACACCAGTCAGGTGCGCACAACAAACACTTTCTTTTGTGTCTTTTACCAGTATTGCCTTTGTAATCAAATTTGAAACTAAAGTGATAATCCTTTCAAATAATCTTATCAGAAAATCTTTAATTAATATGGGAATTTTTGCTAAAGAAGAAGATAAGCCATCGCTTCCTCCAAACAAGGTTAAGAGAAAGGAATGTTGGGAAAAAAGAGATCTTTTTTTTGAATGTCTCACTGCCAATAATATCGATAATTCTTTAGATCCAAAGCAAGAGAACAAGGTTAAATCCGAATGTGGCGCTCTTAGAACTGAATTTGAAAATAAGTGTGTGGCCAGTTGGTTCAAGTACTTCCAGGAGAAGAGATACAGTGACTTGATCCGCCAAAGATACATTGCAAAGCTTGAATCGGAGGGCGCTCAACCATTGCCATTTAAGCTTGGTTCTAGATAGGTCTATAAGTTCATCGATCTTTTGCTCTATTCTATCTTGTATATATTTAAAATGAACGGTTTATGTAAATGATATGTACGGTTGTAATCTTAATTAACTTTTTTTTTTGAATGTTCTCTCTATGCAGCAGTAATCATGACTGGTTCACGACTTACTATTTGGATATCGGCATCAAGAATAGTGCCCCATTCATATTGGCCACGTTCAAGGATGGTGAAACTGAGGTCTTCCACCATAGTTTCCCCTGGTTTGATTGGTTTGACAACTTTTTGAAGCACACCATGAACTAGTACTCGACGATCAATGTTAAGTTGAGGTCTAATATACCCACTATGATGAGGTTGATGTTGCAAATCTGAAAGAATAGGGAGATGTCGAAGTACCCCAGATATTTCTCTTGTAGATTCATTGCAAACTATCGTTCGAAGTGTATAGAATTCTTCAGTTTGCAATTCATAATTGCTTCCATCCTTAATCATGCCATTCCTAATCATTTTGCCTCCATTCTCCATATATACTTCATGCTTTATATGAATGGTTGATTTGGTTAAAGTTTTGACCATTCTTGAACTCAATCTTAAGGCACGTAAATCAATAATACCAGATCGATTGGATCCATCAATTTTCTCAGATGTACTCCAATCCCCCAGTAATCTTTCTAATATGGTTTCTCTTAACCAAAATGTTTCTCTCATACTCATTTCTTCATCGTCAGACATCAGGTAATTCTTCACGAACTGCTTGTTTGACAATGAAGGAATCCTTTTAGTAACTTCAACGTCATGATCCGAGATTCTATGTACCGGGATAAAAAATCTTGCAGCCTTCCCAGCTTCAATTTTTTCACTAATGACATATTCAAAACCTTCAAATTTATATTCCAAATGAGTCCAAAGAGTCTCTTGCCAACTATTCTTTAAATCAACCAGTAAGACACAAAAGTCAGAAATTTGTTTCTCACGAGAGAAGAACTCCAATACTTGAGCGATGCTCTTATGACTAGATTGTAACTTTTCCAATTGGGATTGAGCCCCATTATTTTGAAGCTCATCCACCCAAGTTTCAACCAAGGGGAATATGTCAAATGCTATCATTTCCATCGACGGTAATATAGTTAATTGAAGGGGGACATGAACAAATTTAACAAAACTTTTCAACGGAGTCTCTTGATCTTTATTGGAATATTCCAAGATCATTTTCAGTTCACGAATTCCTCTTTTCCCCGTGATTTCATATTCAATTACAAGATCATCTTGTGGTAAAATGGTTCTATACTTATCAGTGATTTCATCCTTATTGGTGATTCTGAAAGGCTTGAATTTCACTAGGTACCACTCAAGTTCATACACATCGGAAGCAGGTAATTGTAAACTAGTTGCAGCGGAAAGTCTTGCATTGAGTTGATCAATAGTAGAATCCCAGAATGAAAAGGAAAGATAATTAATTTCTTCAGATGAGACGTTACTGAGTCTAATCAGAAAGTTATATTTCTCACCTTGTAAAAGCATCAACCAACCGTTATCAATCAGCATACTTGTCAATGAAAGTGAAGGTTGTGGCTTGATGACATAGAGGGTAAGAGATTGCGTCGAAGTCCGAGCATCAACTTTATTGTCCTGTAAATTATCGATTAACGTCGTGAGTGTATCAGTTTCTGAAGTTGTGTTATGTACTTTAATTTTGGAAAGGTTAGTAACCAGTTCTTCATCAATTATTTGAAATAATTGACTTGTACAATTACACATTGACACTTTGAATCCAACGATACGAAGTTCCCCGACTGACTGTGGTTTGAAGGGGACAACGAATTGACGTGATGAGTTTGGTGCAATATACATCGATGAAAGTGATTGTGGGATCGATGAAATGGCATTGGCATTAATGTTGATTGCAGTGGGGACTCTTTGTTTGGTGGTGTTGGAGTTCAGAAGTAAAGGTTTTTTCCTACCGCCAGGGGTACCAGGAGTAACTGGGAAATTAGTTTGCACTACTGAACTTACCGGTCTTAGTAATTGTTTTAAGGTTTCCACTTGAACTTCTCCTTCTGTTTCAATGGTCACATCATTGACCTCCACTTCAAATGCAAATGGGTTTTGTAACGTCACTTTCAAATGATATGTATCATCTTTGATCAACAATTTGTCACGATCCATTGACTCGTGACGTTTAGTCTTGTCATATGGATTGAAAACAAAAGGCTTTGTTGACGACGTATTTGCGGATTTCTTCTCCGCAAGGAGTCCCTCTCCTCCCTTCATGTTCTCAGTGAATGGCACCAATTCTTCTGTAGCTCTACTACTAATGAACTTAACACCACGTACCAAATATGGGTCCCAATATGGACTAGATATGGCAAGGTTATTCCGTTTAGCAAATTGCAGAATTGAATCAAATTTGTTCTTGATTTCTACTTGATCTTCAGATGAAAGACAATGAGTGAATCTAGTTAAAAGCACAGTACAAATTCTTATGGCATATGCCCAATCCGCCACTGCCTCACAAAGACGGAGACAAAGTTTCAATAATGGAACTTGGATAGTGTGCCAACTAGTCTCTGCGTTATTATTTGCGTCCGAAGAACTGCTCTCTGGTTCAAGAGCAATGCCGTACACTTTGAAAAGGTCTTCCAAAATGTCCCTGAACCCATACAGCTCAGCCAGTCCATCTTCAAAAGAAATGGAGGATACTGATGAAATACTATTACTCAAATCCTGAGTATTTTTTTCAAGTTGTGGAAGAACTCCCATAAGTAAAATTCTCAAGATGAATGCTCGTTTCCGTTCAAGACCCAAGTCTGAATATACACTGGCTAAGGCACAATAGACCCGACATTGTTGGATGGTGTCTAGATCAGCCAATTGAAGTGAAAATACCTTTTCAAGTTCACGTAGGATCTCTTGTTTGGAGAAAATTGGAGATGTGGTAGATGTGACAGTTCCACCAACTTTCACCGGTGGTTGTGGGGTAGAATTGACAATATTGTCGATAACTTCCGGAGTGAACTCCCCACCGAGATAGACATGAACCATAAACTTGATGTACCGGAATAACGTGTCCACATAGACAAGATCAGGGACCATATTTTCAAAATCATTTGTACTTAAATGGTAACATTGGAAGGCTTTCGACAGAGTGAATCGTATGAACTCTGGCACTGGAAGAGCGTCGAGGTTATCTGAGTTTGAAGGATGGAAGTTGGCAATACTGCTTGCGGTAGAGTTTCTAGGGGAGTACACAGAAGTTCTTCTAGTTTGTGAAGATTCTGATGAATGACGATCATTTTCTGGGAGGTGGAGATTAAGTCCAGTCAGTATCAGAAGTCTATTTTTCGGCACTTGTAAGATTGAGTGCAACAACGTTGAAGGGATTTGATAATTAATCCCAAGATGCAGTAAAAGTAAGGTACACACAGATATGCCTTCAAGAGAGCTCCCAAGCCAAAGTTGATCGTCACATTTCTTGAGCGCTATGCTTGCTTCAGTGAAGTGGTGTAGGGCATCTGAGTACATCCCAGCAAGTAAGTAGAAGTTCCCCATGAGTTTTGCCTGACGTCCCGCTTGTCTTGACGGTTTCGATTTATCTATACTGGCCAACGACCCTCCATTATTGGATTGTCCCGAACCACTTCCTCCGACTCCTATGCCTCCACCACCGTTGGAGGATATGCTGATACTGGTGCTACTACCGTTTTTGAAAGAACTGGAACTGAGTCTCTTTTGTGCCTTGGCAATGGTTCTTGGGAGCATTTGACTGGTGTTACTGATCGATACGGGTGATCGAAGTGTGATGTTTGTATATGACGATGCGTAGTTATCTAACGCAATGAGAAAGTTGTCGGCCACGCCACACATGAGTGACTGAATGCAATTTGGACCCGTATGATAGAATAATGATTTCAGGGAATGATCATTGGGAGGCAGAAGTCGATCAATTTGGTCAGTTGGGGTATCGAAAACAATCGAGTTGTGGATGATAGCCGTAGGATGAGCCTTGGCCAAATCGATCAAGTCTGAAGGTACCGTGTCACAGTATTTGGAGAGACCCAACACGACAAATTCCTTACGGAATGGTTCAAAATCATGAAGAAATAACGATTCAGATTCTGGAGAAGTTGTTACAAATTCGAATTTTATCCGGCCCTGGGGGAATGATTGGGCATTGAAATACCTAAGATCGGGTCTTGCAGTCATATCAAGAAGTCGTACTTCAGAGGCCCCGGCCCGGATCGTTTCCATGTACCGATCAAAATCTCCTCTAGTGCAACCATGAGTCGGTACCACCAATACCCGTACAGTCGCGGGAATGATGTAGGAGTAATTGGACATGATAAATAATACGTGAGTACAAAAAACCCAATTAGAAATGTTTTGTCCCGGACTACCAAAGAAAATAAAACTAATCTACTGGTGGGTTTAATTCACTAGTTGAATCACTGACCTTAGTCTACTAGATCCAGTATGTTCCTGACTGTGGTCGTCTGTTGGTAACACGTCTTGGACCCATATTGGGGCACAGACACGACCCGCACAGAAATCACAGATTTCGCACATTTGAACCACACGATTGAGGAAGGCAAATCTCAAAAGAATCCAACCTGAACCCAAGATATTGAATTGATTACTGGCTTGATTACCCTCCTCCTGTTCATTCCCGATTACTGCTCGCCATCCGATTGAGTGAAAAATAAACTAAACAATAGAATACAACTAGATATACACACACGAACATGCCCGGTTTAAGTTTTGATAACTACCAAAGAAACCATTTTTTGACCACCAAGGGATTTGGTGCCCCCACCGCTACTTCCACCGGTACTACCATTGTGGGATGTAAGTTCAAAGGAGGGGTTGTCATTGCCGCCGACACAAGAGCCACTGCTGGCCCCATTGTGGCCGACAAGAACTGTGAAAAGCTTCATAGACTCGCCCCCAAGATCTGGTGTGCTGGTGCAGGTACCGCCGCTGATACAGAAATGGTCACACAACTCATAGCGTCCAATTTGGAACTTCATTCTCTTTCGCAGAACCGTCAACCAAGAGTCATCACCGCCTTGACCTTGTTGAAGCAACACTTGTTCAAATATCAAGGACATTTGGGTGCATACCTTATTGTTGCTGGTACTGACCCCACTGGAGCCCATCTTTTGTCTGTGCAAGCACATGGTTCCACCGACATTGGCCAATACCAATCGTTGGGTTCTGGTTCTCTTGCAGCCATGGCTGTGTTGGAAAGTCATTGGGTGCCTGACATGACCAAGGAGGAAGCCATGAAGCTTTGTGCTGATGCCATTGAACTGGGTATTTGGAACGATTTAGGATCTGGTTCCAATGTTGACTTGTGTGTCATGGAAGTTGGTAAGGATGCTGAATTATACAGAAACTACTTGACTCCTAACGTGAGAGCTGAAAAGGCTAGATCTTATAAGTTTGCCAGAGGAACCACTGGGGTTTTACGTGAAAGTGTACGTGATATATTGCATGTCGAAGAAACAGTGATAACTTTTGCTGATCAAATGGAAGTTGATGCTTAGAACGAATGAGATAAAGAAGAAGAAGAAGAAGAAGAATTGAAGAATTGAAGTTGAAGAAAGTTAAATATTTGAAAAATTTAAACAAGATTAATTTTTTTATTATTGAGTAGATATTAAGTAGATTAGAACTATATAGTAACCAGATCTAGCTAAATTGAATCTTCTATAGTAGAATATATCTATCATATATATCTAATTCTCTACACCAAACAACATTCTAGAATGTTCTTTTGTGGTCTTATATACACTCCATGACATATATAGGCTACATATCATGGATATATGTTTCCATTGATCTATACAATATAAACCACATTATAAACATTAAAAATGGTCGTGAATAATCCTAACAACTGGCATTGGGTCGATAAGAACTGTATTGACTGGACAAGAAATTATTTCAATGAAAAACTTTTACAATTAACCGTTGAGGATGGAAAGCAACTGGTTGGAATTAAATCTATTTCATCGGTTGAAGGTGACGTTGAAGTATGTCAACGTAAGGGGAAAGTGATTTCATTATTTGACTTGAAATTGACGCTTGAGATTGGAGGAGTTGCTGGAGAATCCGAGAGTCCTTTCAAAGGTTCTATTGTTATTCCTGAATTGGCTTACGATACCACTGAAGATGAATTACAATTTGATGTCAGTATTTACAATGAAGACAAGGAAAATGAAGGTATGAGATCTGTAGTCAAGTCCAAATTGATCCCACAATTGCGTCAAGCCTTGGGACGTTTTGGTAAGGATTTAATTTCCACTCATAGTGAAGATATTCAATTATCTGAAGATAAGGTCAATTCTGCCTTTACCAAGGAAAATCAACAAAAAAGTGGGTCAACTGCTGCTCCAGCTAAGACTACACCAGCTCCAACTAAGGCTGCTCCAGCTGTTGTAAAGACTGCCCCAACTCCTGCAAAGGCTACTTCTACTGAAAGTTCCAACTCTTCCATTCCAAAGTATAACACTGCTACTCTTCATTTGGAGCCAACTTTCAACACCACTGCTGAGCAATTGTACATCACTTTGCTTGACCCTGCGCGTCTTGCCGCATGGACCCGTTCACCACCACAAATCGATGCGTTCCCTCCAGCTGAAGGTTCATCTTTCAAGCTCTTTGGTGGCTCGATCTCTGGTAAACTTACCAAGTTGGTCACCAACGAACGTATCACCCAACTCTGGAGATTGGATGACTGGAAGTCTGGTCACTACGCGCAATTGGATATCCAGTTGGTTCAAGGGGCCGGTGAAACCAAGATGGTTGTAAAATGGTCAGGAATCCCAATTGGTGAAGAAGATCGTGTTCGTGGTAACTTTGAGAATTACTACATTAGATCCATCAAGATTACTTTTGGATTTGGTGCTGTATTGTAGATAGAATGAAATAAAGAATGAGTATATATTATGAAGAAGGAGGTGTAGAAACTCAATTGTAGTCTACCCAAACAATTGAGGAGATAAATTGTGTACTTCGGCAACGAGTAGTCTCGTCACTCTACGGAGATTGTAAGACGCTCCGCTGGCCCCTACTCGGGGAGAGCCACTGCGTGGTGCCTAGCTCCTCTACAGGACACTTGTAAAAGCATTCCTCGGTAGAGGAACATGGCCACCACGGCTAGTGGCCCACGGAGTGCCAGCGGAGCGGCTTACATGCCCCGTAGAGTGGCAAGCTTATCTCCCTGTGGGGCTGTACGACGCTCCGCTGGCCCCTGCTCGGGGAGAGCCACTGCATGGGGCTTAGCTCCTCTACGAGGAGATATTTGCAGCCTACTACGAAGTCACACACTCGACTGTTTTCTCTCTATCTATTTGTTTCTATTTTTCTTTGGAAAAGTAAGTACATGTGTATATCACATCTCTAATACTACTGTAGATAACCAACTCTTCCTAGCTAATGCCATTCTCTAGAAACTTTCCAAATCCGAGTCAAGAAATTTCGAGCCAAGCTAATTGAAAAATTTGCCCTCCCTCACAAAACCACCTAACGTTTTTTTTTTTTTTTTCTTCACTGTTTTTGCTGCCCTACATTTGTCCTTGCCCATGGCATTGCACTCAACTTCTCTCTATCACTCTCTGGATCATCCAATTGATCATATTTCATCAATGAATTCCGCCCCCACCATCTTCATGTAGCCGCGCGGAATCTCTCAATTAAACTAATTGAACCGGAATTCAAAACTTCCGGGCTACTTCTCACCTACCAAGAACCACCAACATACTTTGAATTTTAATAGACAAACCATATTTTCCTAAAAATATAAATCAGACTAACCTCCACGCATAGACATGCTCATCACGGTACATATTGGGAAATCTAAAATTTTCAACAACACGTTTGTGTTATATATACTATGGTATCTTTATCTAATTCCGGGCACCGATGGAGATAACGAGGGAATTTTTATCCGAATCCGGTAGGCCAACGAGAACCAAATTTCGCATATAAATTGTTCATGCCAGTTCATCGATTTGAAACTACCAGTACTCTTTCTTTATAGAAAACCTAATCAATTCTACTTATAATGTCTGACACCACCGGAAAAGTATGTATTCTATAAGCCAATATGTGGTTGGGTATTGGGATGAGTGAGAACCACCAAGGTGGCATCATCCGATCCCAATTCCGATCCCGATCCCAATCATGGCATTTTTAATTTCTCTTCCCGCTTTTGTGACTAACCAACCAGACCATCACATGTAAGGCCGCTGTTGCCTGGGAAGCAGGTAAGCCATTGTCTATCGAAGACATTGAGGTTCTCCCACCTCGTGCCCATGAAGTACGTATCAAGATTCTTCACACCGGTGTTTGTCACACTGATGCCTACACCTTGAGTGGTGTTGATCCTGAAGGTGCCTTCCCAGTGGTTTTGGGTCATGAAGGTGCTGGTATTGTTGAATCTGTCGGTGAAGGTGTCACCAACGTCAAGGTTGGTGACCACGTTGTTGCCCTCTACACCCCAGAATGTGGCGAATGTAAGTTCTGTAAGTCTGGTAAGACCAACTTGTGTGGTAAGATCAGAGCCACCCAGGGTAAGGGTGTCATGCCAGACGGTACTTCTCGTTTCAAGGCCAAGGGTAAGGACTTGTTGCACTTTATGGGATGTTCCACCTTCTCTCAATACACTGTTGTTGCTGACATTTCTGTTGTTGCCGTCAACCCAGAAGCCAAGCCAGATAGAACTTGTTTGTTGGGTTGTGGTATCACCACCGGTTACGGTGCTGCCACCATCACCGCCAACGTGCAAAAGGGTGACAACGTTGCCGTCTTTGGTGCTGGTTGTGTTGGTTTGTCTGTAGTTCAAGGTGCCCTTGAAAGAAAGGCTGCCAAGATCATTGTCATTGATATCAATGATAAGAAGGAAGAATGGGCCACCAAGTTTGGTGCCACCGACTTTGTCAACCCTACCAAGCTTCCTAAGGGTACCACCATTGTCGACAAGTTGATTGAAATGACCGACGGTGGTTGTGACTACACTTTTGACTGTACTGGTAACGTCAATGTTATGAGAGATGCCTTGGAAGCATGTCACAAGGGTTGGGGTACCTCCATTGTCATTGGTGTTGCTGCCGCCGGTAAGGAGATCTCCACCAGACCATTCCAATTGGTTACCGGTAGAGTGTGGAAGGGTGCCGCCTTTGGTGGTGTCAAGGGTAGATCCCAACTTCCAGGCATTGTTGACGACTACATGGAAGGTAAGTTGAAGGTTGATGACTTCATCACCCACAGACACCCATTGGAGGGCATCAACAAGGCCTTTGACGATATGCATGCTGGTGACTGTATCAGAGCTGTCATTGACTTGTGAAGCCAGCAGCCGGCACAAAAGGGCAAACTATCGAAATTGTCCAATTTGTCCAGATTGTAGGGTGCCGGGCGCAGGTCCTACGATTAGTATAGAGGAGTAATAGTGGAATAGAGGAGATTAAAATGATTAGACTTTGTAGGTGATTGTAGAATTGTGCTTCCTCGGTAGAGGAACAGGGCCTCCGCGGCTAGTGGCCCACGGAGTGCCAGCGGAGCGGCTTACAGACCCCGTAGGGTAAGGAGCTAGTCTCCCTGCGGGACTTCAGGACGCTCCGCTGGCCCCTACTCGGGGAGAGCCACTGCGTGGTGCTTAGTTCCTCTACGTGGAGTCAGTTCATAGTCACGTGATTTCTCCGTAGCCACCACGGGCTTGTGACCCAGGAGTGCCAGCTTAGGAGCGTCTCACAGACCCCGTTGGGTGTATCGGTCTACGAGGAGCGTTCTTCCTCGTTAGAGGAACAGGGCCTCCACGGCTAGTGGCCCACGGAGTGCCAGCGGAGCGGCTTACAGACCCCATGGGGTGAGGAACTTGTTTCCCAGTCGGACTAGATGACTCCCCTATGGTCCACTACTCAGGGAAAGCAACTGAGTGGTGCATTCATCCATGTAGTGTCCAGAACCCAACTCCTACCCTCCCTGTTGTTGTAAGTACCCTAAGTGTAAAGTCTACTAGCAAAATTTCTATTTCTCTACATTTTGACCTTTTTTTACAACCAAATTATTTAAATTTGTGGAAAGAGGTCACTTCTAATCAAAATACTTCTCCTATTTTCCGTTTTTTCTTTCTTTTTTTCTTTGATTCATAGGGGAAGAGTTTCCTTAATAATAGATACTTCTTCCCTCCACTTGTTCATCCCATCTATCGTATATACACCTTTTCAATTAATATACTACTTCTTACTACACTAACACCCACGCATCCTGCACATACCACAATCCTACACATAACCTAGATTCATTTTATAAATTTTATTTCCACTCCGACAACTCCGATAATAATACTTCATGCAGAACTCCGCGATTTAATTTGCAACCGACAATTCTCCCTATCCAAATTGACTGTACACATTTAATTTAACAGACAACTAAATCCAAAAAAAAACAATACTTCATACTTTCAATCTTTTCCATCTTAAATGTACCTTCCTTCAAAACCTATATAAAGAAATAATATCCCTTCTCTTGTCCTCTCTCGCCGTTTTCTCTTCACTGTTTTCTCGCACTTCCGAACACCCAAACACCCGCACTCACCCTTTTCTCGGAACCGAACCCCTTCCAAACGTTCCCATTGGCTGGATCAACAATTGACCGGGAAAATTTCAAAAATTATTAGCACTATCTGCAGTACATATCAAAATTTACTGAGGAAAGAATTTTTGGTGAGAGCCAATCATCCCTAAAAGCCAAAAAAAAACAATTTATACATAGTTGAACTTTCTTTTCAAATAGTCCCATCTATACATACCACCCCCCATCGCTATGTTCAGACAATTAACCAGATCGGCTGTGTCCGCTCCAAGATTCACCAGATCATACATTGCTGGTCAATTCACCGGCCAAAAGGGTCCAAACGGTAAGTACACCGTTACTTTGATCGAAGGTGACGGGATTGGTGTTGAAATCTCTCAAGCCGTCAAGGACATCTACTCTGCTGCCAACGTTCCAATCGACTGGGAACCTGTTGATGTCACCCCATTGTTGATTGACGGTAAGACCACCTTGCCTCAACCAGCCGTTGATTCCGTCAACAAGAACTTGGTTGCCTTGAAAGGTCCTCTTGCTACCCCAGTTGGTAAGGGTCACACTTCCATGAACTTGACCTTGAGAAGAACCTTCAACTTGTTCGCCAACGTCCGTCCATGTAAGTCCATCGTTGGTTACGAAACCCCATACCACAACGTTGACACTGTCTTGATCAGAGAAAACACCGAAGGTGAATACTCCGGTATTGAACACACCATTGTCCCAGGTGTTGTTCAATCCATCAAGTTGATCACCAGACCAGCCTCCGAAAAGGTCATCAGATATGCCTTTGAATACGCCAAGACCATCAACAAGCCTCACGTTTTGGTTGTCCACAAGGCCTCCATCATGAAGCTTTCCGATGGTTTGTTTGTTCAAACCGCCAAGGATGTCGCTAAGGAATACCCAGATGTCTCCTTGGACTTTGAATTGTTGGACAACACCTCTTTGAAGTTGACTGCCGACCCTAACGACTACAAGAACGTTGTTATGGTCATGCCTAACCTTTACGGTGATATCATGTCCGATTTGTCCTCTGGTTTGATTGGTGGTCTTGGTTTGACCCCATCCGGTAACATGGGTAACAAGGTTTCCATTTTCGAAGCCGTCCACGGTTCCGCCCCAGACATTGCCGGTAAGGGTTTGGCCAACCCAACCGCCCTTTTGTTGTCTTCCTGTATGATGTTGAGACACATGTCCTTGTTCGAAGACGCCGACAAGATCGAAAACGCCGTCTTGAAGACCATTGCCTCCGGTCCAGAAAACAGAACCGGTGACTTGAAGGGTAGTGCCAGCACCAAGCACTTCACTGAACAAGTTATTGCCAACTTGTAGGTAGTATAGAGAATAAATAGCCTAACGAAGGACCTGTAAGATATATTCACTAGGAGATAATGTAGAATGAATGAGAGACAAAAGAAGAAAAATTAAAAAAAAAGTGGTGGTGGTGGTGTGAGGGACAAATGTCGATGAGAGTTGGATGTCACCTGAGAGATTGAGAGTGTGAGTGAGCGAGAGAGACTGAGTGTGAGGGGGCTTACTACTGGTAGACTACATACTCAGGAGAACAGCACAGAACGAGAGACTGCTCGCGGGGAGTCCATTGCTTGAGGATAGAGTCACTAGTGCGATCTCTTCTAAGAGGAGCCTTTTCGCAACCAATTCCTCGGTAGAGGAAGAAGGCCCCCACGGCGAGTGCCCCACGGAGTGCCAGCGGAGCGGCTCACCGACCCCGTAGGGTGGAAACTAGCCTCCCTGTGGGACTACAAGACGCTCCGCTGGCCCCTGCTCGGGGAGAGCCACTGCGTGGAGCCTAGCTCCTCTACGAGGAGGTCTACTGCCATGAAATTCCTCGTCAGAGGAAGAGGGGCGTCCACGGCTAGTGGCCCACGGAGTGCCAGCGGAGCGGCTTACAGCCCCGCAGGGAATGACCACTCCAGTCTCTCCCAACATGATCGTAAGACTCTCTCACTGTGCGACCGCTGACCCCCCCTCTCTCTACCATGGTTCTACATCATTGTCACATATCTCATGTAATGTCTATGTACATCCTATCCAGATGGATATACCACTTAGGCCAACTTCAATTTGTCAATCTTTTCATCCAAAGTTTCCTCATCGTCCGATTTCTTCTTCTTCTCCGCCGTCTTCTTCTTTTCTATTATTTCATCCAAGGCTAGGTTAGTTCCCTTGACAATGGCAACATGCTCAACCTTATGCACTCTATCCTCGTACTCTTCCAAAGTTTCTTCCTTCTTCAAGTCAATTTCTTCTACAAGAATTGGTGCACCTCTATCAACCTCGGCAATAACCTTGTGGATCATAACCCCTCCCTTGGTGATTTCGCCGTCTTGTCCCGCCTTCCATGCTCTATCAATGGCATGAGTCCCATCGAATGCTCCTGGAAGTGCTGGATGTAAATTAATGATGGTTATCCCTGCTTGTTCCAATGGTGTAAGGACTGCCGGAGATAAAATAAGCATCCATCCTGCACACACAATGAGGTCGGGTTTAATATAATTTGTATCTTTATCATCTCCATTAATAATAAGATTTGCTAAATCTTTATTGAATTGTTCTCTTCTAATTTGACGTTCTTTCTTTTCTTCCTTGGTGGTTCCCTTGTAATAATCTTTTAAAATATGTGTTTTAGATTTAATTCCTGCCTTTTCTGCTCTAGTGAGTCCAAATGCAGTAGCACTAGAAGAGATGACTTGAGTAATTTTCCCATTGAGTTCATTTTTCGCTTCTTTATCTATCAAGGCCTGTAGGTTAGAGCCCGACCCGGATATAAGAACGGTTATGATGGGGGTCATAATGAGTGTTTCAAATAAGTATCAAAGAAGAATAAAGAAAGTCTGGAGATTTTGCTGTGAGATGAATCATTTTTGCGATAATGACTCGGGAATGGAGATTACACAAAGGGGGAAATTACAAGATATAGACAGACAGTCAGACAGACAATCAGACAGACAATCAGACAGACAAAGTGAGTAAAATACAAGAATTAGAATAAATTATATAAAAAAGATGTAGAGGATAAAAATTGTAGATTGTTGATTATTGTAGGTTTAAAGAATTCTTCTTAAGAATTCTTCTTAATAATTTTCTATTTAATAATTCTCTTCTTTATTTTGTTTGTATATGTCTTCTCCTCATTACCCCCTTATTTGTCTTCTCCTCATTTCTCTTCATCTATTCCATAGCAACAACAATATTAATATTTCAATTCGGGTAAAGGAGGTTAAATTGTCATGCTTACCCACTTTTAACCTATCATATCTTATACACTCCCCCCAATTATTGTCATCATCTTTTCTCTAACGAATCGGCCGCCACGTGATCACTCCTCTCTCCTGATAGATAAGCACGGCCAAAAAAAAAAAAAATATAATTCTTAAAATGGGCAAAAATTTACAATAGTAGCGCCATATCTGCAGGATTTAACCACTTTTATTACAAGAATGAACCTATGAATAGACTATCAATATATCTATAAAACTCCACTACTCATTTCTCCATGTCTTCTCTCTTGACATTCTCTATGAAATAGCAGCTTCACCCATCTATCAACTCTTATTATTCCCAATTTCCCAATCTAATATATCTCTCTCTCTCTCTTTTTGACATTTCCTGCGTGGGAATTTTTTCCGGGTAATGGGTAACACCCATACCAGACCGTAAATTACCCGCAATTTGACAACAGGAAAAATTTTTTCGTTTTGAGGCACGCATCGCCAATCCTACCACCACCAACTCCCCTCGTGTCGTTCTATACTTCTTATAGAGGGCTTCTCTTCTCTTTTCTATTATTTTTTTTTTCTTCAGCTAACGTTCAAAGAAAACAAAATGGGTATGTAATACATCTCTGAGACTGTTCTGGATAGCTTTATGAGCTTTCTAGCAACACAATTGACGGCTTAATAACCGGTGGCGTTGGCTGTAGCACATCAAAAATTTTTTGGGAGTTTGATTCAAAGTTTCTGCTTTTTTTTTTGGGTGTGACGGGCAAGCCAGGGAATCTATCTGCCATGTGCTAGCCATGTCTAGACAAGGCTAAACACTCTAAGCATTTATCTTGAGCTCACACACCTGCTTTTTGTCCCGCCGTATAAGCACGATCTTTGACCAAGTTGGCCACTCTGGCTCTTCATTCTCCTTCAATTACTAACATCATTCAGTCGCTTTTACAATTGAACAAATCCGTGATTTAATGGACAAGGTTACGAACGTTCGTAACATGTCCGTTATTGCTCACGTCGATCACGGTAAGTCTACCTTGACTGACTCTCTTGTCCAAAGAGCCGGTATCATTTCCGCCGCCAAGGCCGGTGACGCCCGTTTCATGGACACCAGAAAGGATGAACAAGAAAGAGGTATTACTATCAAGTCTACCGCTATCTCCTTGTACGCCTCTATGGATGACGATGACGTTAAGGAAATCAAGCAAAAGACCGAAGGTAACTCTTTCTTGATTAACTTGATCGATTCCCCAGGTCACGTTGATTTCTCTTCTGAAGTCACCGCTGCTTTGCGTGTTACCGATGGTGCCCTTGTCGTTGTTGACTGTGTTGAAGGTGTTTGTGTTCAAACCGAAACCGTCTTGAGACAAGCTCTTGGTGAAAGAATTAAGCCAGTTGTTATCATTAACAAGGTTGACCGTGCTCTTTTGGAATTGCAAGTCACCAAGGAAGATCTTTACCAATCTTTCGCCAGAACCGTTGAATCCGTTAACGTTATTATTGCCACCTACGTCGATGCCTCCATCGGTGATGCCCAAGTCTACCCAGACAAGGGTACCATTGCCTTTGGTTCCGGTTTGCACGGTTGGGCTTTCACCGTCAGACAATTCGCCACCAGATACTCCAAGAAGTTCGGTGTTGACAGAGTCAAGATGATGGAACGTTTGTGGGGTGACTCTTACTTCAACCCAAAGACCAAGAAGTGGACTTCCAAGGACAAGGATGCCGATGGAAAGCCATTGGAACGTGCTTTCAACATGTTCGTCTTGGACCCAATCTTTAGATTGTTCTCTTCTATCATGAACTTCAAGAAGGATGAAATCCCAACTCTTTTGGAAAAGTTGGAAATTCACTTGAAGACTGAAGAAAAGGAATTGGAAGGTAAGGCTTTGCTTAAGGTTGTCATGAAGAAGTTCTTGCCAGCTGCCGACGCTTTGTTGGAAATGATTGTCTTGTACTTGCCATCTCCAGTCACTGCCCAAGCTTACAGAGCTGAAACCTTGTACGAAGGTCCATCTGACGATGCTTCTTGTATCGCCATCAAGAACTGTGACCCTAAGGCTGACTTGATGTTGTACGTCTCCAAGATGGTTCCAACCTCCGATAAGGGTAGATTCTACGCTTTCGGTCGTGTCTTTGCCGGTACCGTTAAGTCCGGTCAAAAGGTTAGAATCCAAGGTCCAAACTACGTTCCAGGTAGAAAGGAAGATTTGTTCTTGAAGTCCATTCAAAGAACTGTCTTGATGATGGGTAGATTCGTCGAACAAATCGATGACTGTCCAGCCGGTAACATTATCGGTTTGGTTGGTGTTGATCAATTCTTGTTGAAGTCTGGTACCATCACCACCAACGAAGCTTCCCACAACTTGAAGGTCATGAAGTTCTCTGTCTCCCCAGTTGTGCAAGTTGCCGTTGAAGTTAAGAACGCTAACGATTTGCCAAAGCTTGTCGAAGGTTTGAAGAGATTGTCCAAGTCTGACCCATGTGTCTTGACTTCTATGTCCGAATCCGGTGAACACATTGTTGCCGCCACTGGTGAATTGCACTTGGAAATTTGTTTGTCCGATTTGCAAAACGATCACGCTGGTGTTCCATTGA
Organism: [Candida] anglica; assembly: GCA_963924405.1. NCBI lineage: Eukaryota > Fungi > Ascomycota > Pichiomycetes > Serinales > Debaryomycetaceae > Kurtzmaniella > [Candida] anglica. The sequence continues at coordinate 396,470 of OZ004258.1, forward strand.
AGATCTCCCCACCAGTTGTTTCTTACAGAGAAACCGTTCAAGCTGAATCCTCCATGGTTGCTTTGTCCAAGTCTCCAAACAAGCATAACAGACTTTATGTTAAGGCTCAACCAATTGACGAAGAAGTTTCTTTGGCCATTGAAGCCGGTAAGATTTCTCCAAGAGATGATTTCAAGCTTAGAGCTAGAGTTCTTGCTGACGAATACGGTTGGGATGTCACTGACGCCAGAAAGATTTGGTGTTTCGGTCCAGACGGTAACGGTCCTAACTTGGTTGTTGACCAAACTAAGGCTGTTCAATACTTGTCTGAAATCAAGGATTCCGTTGTTTCTGCTTTCCAATGGGCTACCAAGGAAGGTCCAATCTTCGGTGAAACCATCAGATCCGTCAGAGTTAACATTTTGGATGTTACCTTGCACGCTGATGCTATCCACAGAGGTACTGGTCAAATCATGCCAACCATGAGAAGAGTCACTTACGCCTCTATGTTGTTGGCTGAACCAGCTATCCAAGAACCAGTTTTCTTGGTTGAAATCCAATGTCCAGAAAACGCCATTGGTGGTATCTACTCTGTCTTGAACAAGAAGAGAGGTCAAGTTATCTCTGAAGAACAAAGACCAGGTACTCCATTGTTTACCGTCAAGGCTTACTTGCCAGTTAACGAATCCTTCGGTTTCACCACCGACTTGAGACAAGCTACTGGTGGTCAAGCTTTCCCACAAATGATCTTTGACCATTGGTCTGTTTTGTCTGGTGATGTCCTCGACCCAACTTCCAAGCCAGGTGTCATTGTCAAGGAAAAGAGAGAACGTCAAGGTATGAAGTCTGAAGTTCCAGGCTACGAAGAATACTATGACAAGTTGTAAGCAAGCTAGCTAGGATATACTGTTTATAGTTTGATAATTGAATACTGATTGACTTAGAGAAGAAGTAGTTTATGAGTTTTTGTGTAATAGAGGAGGTTTTGTGTAAATAACGATATTATTCAATTACAATTCCTAAATTGATAAATTAGTTTTTGTTGTATGACAAAGTGACACCCGTAAGCTCCGAACGGAATCGGTGAAGATTTGGAGAAAGGTACCACTTAAGCGCAAGCAAAAGACAAATAACGAGGCAAAAAAAAAAAAAAAAACAAAAAGAATTGATGACTTTTCGGTAATATCGGAGGCACGGCTAGAAAGGAACAGAAAAAGGGATTGTAAGACGAAATAGGGTTAAAGGGGTTGCATAATCAGTCGAGATGACGCACAGCTCCTCTCACAAGATCCCCATGTGAGTGGGAAGATTGGTTATTGCGCCGGAAAACACAATATCATGAAACCGAAATATCCAGACATTCAGTGAACCCTTGTGCAAAAGTGGTGTGCATGTCGTTTAATCGCATCGGCTTTTACTTCTCGTTCCGTCCTCCGTCATCCAGCCAAGCTTACAAATCATACAGAGAACAAGTGTGCATTGTTTATATAGAAGGAGCTCCTCCAAACAAAAATACGCCAGAGCATTGTCCAGACTCCAACACACATACCCATAATCGAGTTCCCGCCTCAAAGCCAACATCCCGGGTTCCTTTCTTTTTTTTTTTGAATCGGTGGCTAAAGTTCCTTTATTTCCGTTGTTTCAAATAAAAAAAAAAAATAACAGCAAATAGAAAATAAAAAGCCCCCTCCAAAAAAAAAAAAATAAATAAAAAGGTTGCAGGTGTCCTCGTACAGAATATATATAAAGGTAAAATTTGTACTCGAAACTTTTTCCAAACACACACACACACACACACACACACACTTTCTAGAGCGCGAGATGGATAGGACATTTTTGGTAGACACCATAGTGTCGTATGGCTTGACCGCAGTAGCCGGATGGTACTATTTATTCCGGTATCGGAACTCTAAACATATACTTGGAGTGTCCGATGATATGCACTACTTCACCATGTCAGTAATTACTTTGGCAATGTGGAATGAGGTACTCACCATCATTACAAGCATTGCCGTAAGTAGACCTCCTTCAGGAGAAACAAAATCAAGAATACATTATGACTTATCGTTTGTGTTTGTCACGTGTATATCGTTATGGCTCTATCGAGCCTTTTCAAGAACTATTCTAATGGTGGTGGAGTATGCGTATTTCCTATCCCAGCAGAAACGAGACCCATACCCCAAGCATCAAAAAGGTCATCGCAAAACCGTCTCTTTCAACGAAAAGACTCTCAAATATTTGTATCTGGATACAAATCTTTCCATCAGTGATTGTTCAATTCCTATTAATCCATTCCATACATCATATTTAAAACGAATTTTACGTTATTGTTTGGTGGTGGGATTAATTTTCTGCGCGTGCGTAATTCTTATCCCGTCGCTGTTACTTGGTGCTTCAACCATAACCATATATGAAAATAATCAATTTCATATCAAAACTGATCATATTTTGGTGGCTTTAGTGGGGGAATATATCATATTTCTGATCCATAGATTCTATCAAGTAATGAATCATCCACAATTAACCGCATTCCCCAAATGGACTTATATTGCCACCCTGTTCACTTGGTTGTATGCTTGTATTGTATTAATTTCAAGCTTATCATGTATGGTTCTTTTCAATGATGGATTGATTATATTCAATCAAATCATTACCAATAGTTCAATACAATATGAATCTCCATCTATTTTTACATCTTTATTTGTTGATTTTATCCTTCACTCGGTCACGTGCGACCCCGAAGATTTTAGTCAATGTGAAAATATGGCTGCCAAAGTTGATTGGATTATGACTAAATTAGCCAGTAGTTGGTTAGTTTTAAACTTTATATGTTTTGTGGCGTTGCCGCTACTTATCTGGGTTATGGTTATTGAGATGAAGGTATTAAGGAATAAGGAAATGAAAATAGATGTATGAATTGGGGGATACCCTTTACGATAGTTATGATAGAATAAAAAAAACAAACAAGAAAAGAAATAAGGAAGTAGGTATTAAAAAGAGATTTTAGAGCAAATCAGAATATGGATACTTAAGTAACATTAGATTAAACAATTTAAGAAGTCATCCAAATTAGGCATGTCTTAAATTTTTCGGTATTCTTTTATTCCATCCAATGTATTGGATACTCTTACTACTATCATATTATATTTTCCTGCACCAATCATTTCCGTGATATCAATTTCCTTCCCACCGTTATCTAATCATAATCTAACACTTCCCACCACCCCATTTTCATTTTCCCTCAGGTTTCCTACATGTTTCATTTCATTCTACAATTACCAATGATATTACTTCTCCAATAGGTCATACTACACCCGCGATATCTTTCCGCTTGACACTAAAGAGGCGGATAATTAAAACCTATTTGGTGTTCTTAATATGAATCCGCTCGGCGCGTACACACTTTCCTATTTGAGCAGGACGTACCGCACAATCGCAAACGGATTGCACTTCCCGATTTGGTGCGATAAGGCGAAACTGATTGGAGTTCATCGCTGCAACCCTTTTTATTTAAAGTAGCCCCTCTGTCCTAGTTGTTTGTGTTTCTTATTGTTACCCATCCAACAAATCGTCTCGTGCTCACCTCAGCCATGGAAAGATTACAACAGATTGCTTCTCAAACAACTTCTTCGGCAGCTCCTCCAGCCTTGCCAGCTCATCCTTTGGACCCTCTTAGTCCACAAGAAATCCAAGCGGTTTCCAACGTTGTTAAGGCCCAATACTCTGGTAAGCTGATTATTTTCAACACCGTTACTCTCAGAGAACCGGTCAAGAAGGCCTACTACGACTGGAAGGAACACAATGGTCCTTTACCTCCACGTCTTGCCTACTTTGTGGTGATTGAAGAAGGTGTCACTGCCGTACAAGAAGGTGTGGTTGATATCCCAGCCGGTGCCTTGATTGAATTAAGAAAGACCGACTCGGTACAACCTATCTTGACCCCAGCTGATCTTCAACTTACTGAAGATATCATCAGAGCTGACCCAGCAGTCATTGATCAATGTGTTCAATCCGGTGTTCCAAGAGAAGACATGCACAAGATCTACTGTGACGCTTGGACCATTGGTTACGATGAAAGATGGGGTGCTTCCAGAAGACTTCAACAGGCTTTGATCTACTGGAGATCCGATGAAGATGATTCTAACTACTCCCATCCTTTGGATTTCTGCCCAATTGTCGACATGAATGCCGGTAAGGTGATTTATATTGATATTCCAAACCGTAGAAGAAAGGTTTCCAAGCACAAGCACTCCAACTTCCATCCTATCCATATCAAGGACAAGTTCTCCACTGCCGAAAACCCATCTGGTTTCAGAGATGATGACACTCCAATCAATATCACTCAACCAGAAGGTGTTTCCTTTGCCATGGATGGTCATGTGATGAACTGGTCCAACTTTAAGTTCCACATTGGGTTCAACTACAGAGAAGGGATTGTTTTGAGTGACATCACTTACAACGACCATGGTAACGTCAGACCAATCTTCCACAGAATCTCTCTTTCGGAAATGATTGTTCCATACGGTTGTCCAGAATTCCCACACCAACGTAAGCATGCGTTGGACATTGGTGAATATGGTGCTGGTAACTGTACAAACCCTCTTTCTCTCGGCTGTGACTGTAAGGGTGTCATCCACTACATGGATGCCCATTTCCCAGACAAGGAAGGTGCCCCAACCACCGTCAAGAACGCCGTTTGTATCCACGAAGAAGATGATGGATTACTTTTCAAGCACTCTGACTTTAGAGATGATTTCCAAACCACCGTGGCCACCAGAGGTAAGAAGTTGATCATTTCTCAAATCTTCACTGCTGCCAACTACGAATACTGTTTGTATTGGATCTTGAGACAAGATGGTACCATCAAGTTGGAAGTTAGATTAACCGGTATCTTGAACACCTACATTTGTGACGAAGATGAATCCACCGGTGTTTGGGGTACTCAAGTTTACCCACAAGTGAACGCCCACAACCATCAACATTTATTCTCCTTGAGAATCCACCCAAGAATTGACGGTGACAACAACTCTGCCGCCACTTCTGACGCCAAGTCTTCTCCACATCCTTTGGGATCCCCAGAAAACATGTACGGTAACGGATTCTACTGTGAAAAGACCACTTTCAAGACTGTCAAGGACTCCATCACCAACTTTGAGTCTGCCACCGCCAGAACTTGGGATATTTTCAACCCTAACTCCATCAACAAGTACTCTGGTAAGCCAGCCTCTTACAAGTTGGTTTCCACCTTCTGTTCCCCACTCTTGGCCAAGGAAGGTTCTCTTGTCAGCAAGAGAGCCCCATGGGCCTCATCCCACACCCAGGTTGTTCCATACAAGGACGAAGGTAACGGATACGGTAGATTGTACCCATCCGGTGACCACGTTTGTCAATGGAGTGGTGACGGTATGAGAGGTATGAGAAAGTGGGTTGGTGACGGTTCCGACAAGGTTGAAAACACCGACATTTTGTTCTTCCACACTTTTGGTATCACCCATTTCCCAGCTCCAGAAGATTTCCCAGTCATGCCAACTGAAATCTTTGATCTTATGTTGCGTCCAAGAAACTTCTTTATTGAAAACCCATGTCTTGACGTCAAGCCATCGTTTGCCAGAACCACCAAGGAGGTCAAGGCCGGTGCCCAAGGTACCGACACTTGCTCGTTAAAGGTTGACAAGACCTCAAGATTGGCCTTCAGTAACACTTCAGCTGCCGGTTCGTGCTGTAAGAAATAATCAGTTTATATAGAATGATGTGAATATTTAATATGAGAAAAGTTTAAAAATGATGACATGTAAAAAGTTTTCCCCAAGAATCTATTTCATGGTATACCTTTAGTAGATCATTTTATTCACCGAAGGAAAGGTGATACAACAACAGATGTGGACCTATGAATACCGGTAAGTGAATCACTTGATGTGCACGGAGTGAGAAAGACGCTCCGCTTGGCCCCTACTCGGGGAGAGTCACTGCGTGGAGCCTAGCTCCTCTACGAGGAGTTCCCACTACTTTGGATTGGAGAGCCTCGACGGCTAGTGGTCTTTGGAGAGGCCGTAAAGAGCTCTACTAGCTTTTAGAGAGGATTCATAGGGAGTCTGTGAGACGCTCCACTGGGCCCCTACTCGGGGAGAGCCACTGCGTGGAGCCTAGCTCCTCTACGAGGAGAGCCAACCACCAGATGTCTTATCAGCCAGTAGAGGAGAGAGCCCACCCGCTACGGTTAGTGCCACCAGGAGTGTCTCTCAAGGGTCCTGCTAACCTCAGAGAGTCCCCCCTAAGGGGTGATCGAGACGATACACTCACCCTGAACCACTGGAATATATCCCAGCTCTTCTACGAGGAGTTACGTTGGAGTTCCACCTTCCTCGTTAGAGGAACAGGAGCCCCCACGGCTAGTGGCCCACGGAGTGCCAGCGGAGCGTCTTACTGACCCCGTAGGGACTCTACAATGTGCTCCCTTGAGACCCCTCCCCCCCTCCCCCGCAGGGGCTTTACGTGCCACCTCTTGGAGGTTGTATTTGCAGCCATAGAGCAAACCCGTTTTCGGTGTGCAGGATCTGGTCTTCGGGTTCGATCCTGGTGCGCGGCAAGACTGTCAATTTTTCTCGTGCTGCTCAGAAGAGCTGCTGCCCAGATGGAGTAGCCCTTGATAACTAACTAGCAAAACACAACATGAAGTACATTATAGAACATATGGAGGAAGGATTCTCCGAATGGGTGATCTTGGAATACACCCAGATCATCCGCGAGGTGGGAAAGGAAAACCTTGTGCTTACATCGTTGCCCGCAGGAACCACCGAGAAGGACATCCCATCACGTCTCTTGGACTTGGGACTCCAGTGGACCACCAAGGAGTGTGTGGAGATCGACGCGGGAAAGCTCGAGACCAGCCGGGTGTGTCTCTTGGACCCTGCTGCAGAGGTGGACTTGGTTCCGGAAGACGGCGCCAAGTTTGATTACTTTGTGTTTGGAGGGATTTTGGGATCACATCCAAGAATCGATAGAACCGGGATCTTGAGAGAAAAGTATGGGTTTGCCGGGAGAAGATTGGGCCGGTTGCAGATGACCACCGACACCGCGATCCGGACAACCCAGAGAATCGTCGAGGACCAGAAAAAGTTTGAAGACATCAAGTTTTTGGACTACCCAGAGATCAGATACAATCAGTATGAGTCCACTGAAATGCCGTTCAGATACATTGTGGACGGCAAGGGCGACCCTATTTTGCCCGAGGGGATGTTGGAGCTCATCAAGAACGACGCCGAGCAGAGCATAGACGATTTGTTGATTGAGTAGAGTAGTGAGATAGAATGATATTGTGCGATAGACCTGACGAGTGTGTAGGATGGTGGGAAGGGTCACCAGAGCGTAGATGGACCGGCTTACAGCCACGCCGGGAATGGAGTAGCAACACCCTGCGGGGTAGGCGAGACGCTCCGCTGGCCCCTGCTCGGGGAGAGCCACTGCGTGGAGCCTAGCTCCTACGAGGAGATCTACAGCTACGTGGTTTCCTCGTTAGAGGAAGAAGGCCCCCACGGCTAGTGGCCCACGGAGTGCCAGCGGAGCGGCTTACAGCCCCGCAGGGAATCGAGTAGTAACACCCTACGGGGTCCTTGAGACGCTCCGATGGCCCCTGCTCGGGGAGAGCCACTGCGTGGTGCCTAGCTCCTCTACGAGGTGATCTACAGCTACGTGGTTTCTCGGTAGAGAAAGAAGGCCCCCACGGCTAGTGGCCTACGGAGTGCCAGCGGAGCGGCTCACATACCCCGTAGGGAACCAAACTTATACCCCTACGGTGTCTTTGGGATGGCCCACTCCTACCCATAGAGTGTCAGTACTGGCATGCAGGCCCCACATCAACTTCCGGGGAGAGCTTGGAACGCCCCTACAATAATCTATGGAATAGTTTGTATATGAATTGAATATTTGGTATTTACTTCTTCTTGTCCTCTTCTTCTTATCTACTTTTTCACTTCTTCTTGTAAACCACAACCTTTCTGCTGTCTTCACAATCGTCTCCACTGGCCAAAACCTCTCGCAAAAGGAACCCAGCCGTGTTGGTGTCTTCAAAGTACGACACATGTGCACTCACTGCAGAAACAAGGGATATGTCAAACACCCCCATGGGCAAGCAGTAATCAATCCGACCTGATCGGTTGAGTTCGGTCAACGTGGAAAGATCTCTGTCTCTCATGTCAACCTCATTGGCAGGCTCGTCTTGTGTCTTTGGTTCCGATACCAATGACGTGAGAATATCACCAAGTGCATTCTCATCCCAAGGGTCTTGATGTTTGGCCTTGGTTTCATCCTTTTTGAACCAACTCGATGCACTAGAGATCTTTTGTTGGATGCCCTCACCAAAACTGGCTAGTCCCTTAATTTGAGAATGGATACTCTTTGTGGCAAAGGGAACCGGCTCAGGCTTAAAGTTGGCAAATCGTGGAGAAACCAACGGCTCCATCCGGTACCCTATGGGGTCACATGGATGGAACAAATTGTACAAGTTGACACATTTAGGGGAACTGGCAAGATTGGTTGGATCTCTTGGGTCGAAATCTGGTCCAAGAGATGCTCTAGATCGGATATTTCTTTGGTTTAAGAGCTTGAACACTCCAACCGGTGATCCAATACAAAAGAGTGAATCTACATCGAATTTGAGATCTTGCGAAGTTTCCTCATTCACCTGGTCCACCTTCTCTCGCTGGTTTGCCACTATATCAAAGGCTATGGCCGAACCAAGCGAATGGCCAAGAATATGTACCTTCCCCTTGAAATGAGGGTTCCTCTCCTTGTAAAGAGAGTACACTCTGTTCAACTCGGAAACCACCGCATGGAACACCTTCTCCACATACCGGGGCTCGTAGTAAAGGAGAATATCCAAAACAACGTCCCCCATGATGTTTCTCAAAGACTTGACCCCATCCACGTTGATTTGCGAGAGTGACGGCAACCTAAAGTTGCCATTGGCATCATACAGTTGAAAGTTTTTCGTTGGATGGAAGTCAATCTTGTGTCGCCATGATACGGGTAATACTTGTAACGTGTTATTGTCAGGGTATTGGTTACTGGTCATCTTCTTGTAAGAGTCATCCGATGTGTACACCTCCTTCATTTTGTTCCGCAAGACATTGATGCTGTGGGTAAAGTCCACCAGCTCGTACTTCCCACCAAGTACCTGTCCAATCCCATGGATACACAAGATGAGATGGTCCACCTGTCGGTTGGCCTTTGAGTCTGAGGTTTCTCGGTCATAATCAGACTCCAAAACACTCTTCATCTGCGAATTTTGTTTCGATTCGTTATGATCATTCTCATCTGAATAATTGGTCGATTTCACCATGGGGCTCTTGGTTTTTGCTTCCTCTTTCGATCCACCACCAGTCAAGTACAGCCCCACTTCGGTTTGGAAGATTTCAGAGAGTCCTGGGATTGGATTGGAGGGTAATTTCTCAAAAATGGTCTCATCCAAATCACTCGTGTATCCTCTTTGGATTTTTTCCACCAGAAGAAGCAGCACTGGTGACGTACAGAAATTTCTTATCACGCCCAATTCAAACTGATTATTCATGGTGTCGGGGAAAATCGCCGCATACTTGGCGTCCAGGTACAATACCATCTTCAGACTTTGGCCGTTGTTGTCCTCATCGTCTTGCAACTTCATCAAGTCATCGTAATCATTGGTTGACACCACTGGAGGCTCGGTGATTTCTCGTGGTCTATCCTTACGATTGAATTTTTGCACTGCATCCTTGCCAAACTTCAGCAATGTATCGCCTACATCTGCTCTATTGAAAGTGTACGGCCGTTTCTCATGGTATCCCTTCTCCACCAAGTCACTGATCTTCCTACTCAAGGGCAACCCATCGGAATTGAACCATGTTCCTCGTCTCACCTCATACAGCGAGCCTTCCCAATATACTGGTGATAGAATGTATTTCTGAAGGTCTACTTGGAATAACTTGTCTTCATTCACTTCTACAATTGGGTCTACAATGGTATCTTTAGTCGCACTAGACACCCGATCCGCGGCCGTGCCGTGGGCCGCTCCACTGAGTGCACCCTGGCCCTCCAATTGCTGGAATCTCTTCTCCAACCTCTTTGAATCAAAGTCTGAAAATGGGATGAATTTCTCAGGTTGTTTCTCTTGTTTGTAATCGAACCATGATGGCTTTGTTGTGGGGATATCAGTGGCATAGTACCATTTGATATGAAGTTTTGGTGGGGTTTTACTCCCCGTGGCAGCCTGTACCCCGCTAGAATACCTCCGGATACACACACGACCAGTCACACGAATAAATATCATGCTTTATATATAACACCCTGCTGATACAACCAAGGGCAATCGGTTCTATAATGGGAGATGGCCTATCTTGGACATGTGATTTGATGCGCTTCCATGGCAATCACCGTGACGTAAACATGGGAATGCGCTCTACATACAGGAATGGGTGCAAATTAGCCATACCGGGGGCATAGTAAGTTGTTTATGAATAGATATATAGAATATTCTAAGGAAATGAAGAGTGACACTGATATAGTACATATGGAACTGGACAGCTTATGTGTGTGAGATTCCTGGAGGACAGGGGACCCCGTGGAGTGTAAGTCAGTCCCATGGGGAATGGAGTTGTTCCCACCCTACGGGGTATGTGAGCCGCTCCGCTGGCACTCCGTGGGCCACTAGCCGTGGGGGCCTTCTTCCTCTAGCGAGGAAACCACGCGGTTGTCGATCTCCTCGTAGAGGAGCTAGGCTCCACGCAGTGGCTCTCCCCGAGCAGGGGCCAGCGGAGCGTCTCAAGAACCCCGTAGGGATATGACCTGACCACCCTACGGGGTATGCAAGCCGCTCCGCTGGCACTCCGTGGGCCACTAGCCGTGGTGGCCTTCTTCCTCTAACGAGGAACTCCCGGACTATATATCTCCTCGTAGAGGAGCTAGGCCCCACGCAGTGGCTCTCCCCGAGCAGGGGCCAGCGGAGCGTCTTGCTTACCCCCCTGTATGGTGCCTCATCCACCTCCCAAACCGTTTGCATGGCAGGAGCTGGACAATGAATACATCCCAGCAACACCATAGAACCTGCCGTGGAAGTGGGAGACTAGGTTACTCCTTCCTCTGGGATAGTGAAACCTCCACTGGGCCATTTTAAAACAGCCGCTAAACTGAAGTCTCCATAGGTGGAACTACCCAACATCTTGCGTCCAATACGAAGGTAGATTGGGATATCACCATTCTTGTCATGGAACCCATCCTTCATCGATTTTTTGATGAAGGGGGAAAGAGTAGAGCCCTGCAATAGTTTCTTCAAGTTCAAGGAGGTGGCCAGCCCTGTGTATCGTTCCACGTCGTTTACAAGAAGCGAGACGCCGTCCAAGCCATGGAGGGCAATGCTCGTGGTGCTGTTCCATTCCAAAATACCAGTGATGTTGTTGTATGAGAGGAAAGATGGAGGAAGTAACACACCTTGAGGGTCGTCACGTTTCAATGAGGAGACGGTTTCTACAATGGATGCTAACCCCCAACGCAGTGCTCCCGAGAGGAACAAGCCAAGGAGAATGCCCTGGAAGGCTAGGGCCGTTCTGCCCCGAGTGGCACAACCAGGGATAAGAATCAAGGCTAAGATATAATGATGGATTCTCAAGATCAAGCCTGGGATGTTGGCTAGGATAAAGATCACCAAGGCAAAAGTTATATAGATCAGAAGGTATTTTTTGAACCGATCTGGGCCCGAGAGCCAAATGGAATATGCTTGGATAAGAGCACAGGTGACGATGAGTGTGACTATGGAGCCCACAGCCAAGAGTGCTCCCGGTTGAGTGACTAGGTCAGAAACCGTCAATCTGTCAACGGGGAGCCTATCAAAGGTGATATTGTTGAGGACCCCCAACCAAAAGAGTGGGTAAAAGAAAAAGAGACAGTTTAAGGAAGATGGACGATCAGTAAGAGTTGTTGATTGACGACGAGGACCATTGGCATGACGCTCTCTTTGATCTATGAAGTCGTTGTCGTTGTCGTTCTCTTGCTCTTCTACAACCACCACCTCCAGATCTCTTTTACTTAATGTCCTTCTCACAGAACAATGCCACATGACATACAAGATGAAACAAACGGGGAGAAATCTCTCCATACATAAACTGATCAAGGCTGCGAAATTCTCATTGTCTGAAGCATCAACGTCCATGGGAGGATCAGTTGCCAAGGCAATGGTCCAGAAACCTACAATGGAGACCACCCAATACGTCACTTGGCCCAGGGCAAACATCACTATGGGGACCCCCAACAAGATGTTCATGGCCAACACGAAAAGTCTTGGATCATAACATTGAGTGTATTCCCCAACAAGTTTTTTAAAAACAAAGGAATTGGGGAAAAATGAAAGGAATGGGATTGATTCATCTACTCCATAATGACCCAAGGCCAGAGGGAATTTGGCTTGTGGTCCTGAGGAGGATAATTTGGTGCAACCTCCAAAGAACGGAGATACAAGTCCGGCGTGAACAGCAGCTCCACAGGGGTAAGAATCCAATCGATAAGGGTTAGATAGAGTTGATTTAGGGGAAGAGGATGCTTGTAATGAACCACCACCAACGAAATAACCTCGATATTTAATTAATTGATCTCCAATGGGGATCAAGGAATAAGTCCAACTACGATCACATAATGCGGGACACCGGATCACCACATCGGTTTCAAACCCACTACATAATTCACCATTCATCCCACAAGCGGCGTTTTTCCCACGCCAGAACTCTTCCTCTGAGTAGCATGAGGCAGAATATACTTCGTCGCCCAGAGGACCCTGGGGAACTATGGTCCAATAGGGGATGAGAATACTACATGCCAACGACAACCAAAGTGCCAAATAAAGCACAAGTGCGGCCATTTGTACCGGACGGCCCACCCGTTGTTGGATGAGACCAGAGAGTCTTTCCAAGCGCCAGAATATCTGTATGGGCCTTGGGAAGTCATCACGGGCCACCGAGGGACCCTGCCAAAGTTTTGTCCAAAATCGACGCACCAGGAATTTTTGCCATGTCATAGCCGTTGATATCCGAGTGTTTGAGTTTCTACGGTGCGACCGGTTCTCCGTGTCCTCAACGGAGAACATCAGCAACAGCAGCAGCAGCAGCAGCGGCAACAGCAGCTGAGCGGCGTCGAGGTGGTGATCTCTCGACATGTCGGTGCTGTTTCTACGGGAAAGATCGTCCATACGGTAATACTGTCCCCTTTTAGGCGCCATCTTTAACTCTCCCTGGCAATGAATTTCTGATAAGCCTCCACCCCACGGAAGTTCTTTTTAGGTTTAGGCTCTTTCCGGAAAGGGAACGGGCAGCGGACAAGGAGGAAAAAAGAAATGGCCCAGGCTCCAGAGTTTTTTGTATGCACGATAGACAAACCTGCAACCAGATTGAGATAATGTCGTACGAGACATTTCTTCAATAGATAGTAGCACCCAACACTTTACTACTATGAATACCCTACTACTTGCACACCTTTCAAGTGACATACATGGCGGGTCTACACTCCTAGGCTGGATCTCAAACCTAAAAAAGCAGGAAAAAAGGGTCCCATTGTTGAAATACGGGAGAGTTGAGATCGTCCGGCATTAAGACGGTTGGGCCGAATGTCGGCGATTTCCAGAAGTGGAACAACCGGCCAAGTGGTCAGTTGGACAGACAAGGACTAGAGGGGTAGGGTTATTGGGAGGGCTTATCAGTTCGTCTCCCAGGGACTTGGAAAGAATCTAGGATGTCTGTTGCTCGCGATTCGGGACTTTGACTATTATCTCTGGCATGGCTGCAAGAACTCCCGGTAGAGGACCATAAGCACCACAGGGCCCTGGAAGGTGCCAGCGTAGCGGCATACAGCCCCGCAGGGAACCGAGCTTACATCTATACGGGGTAGGCGAGACGCTCCGCTGGCCCCTACTCGGGGAGAGCCACTGCGTGGGGCCTAGCTCCTCTACGAGGAGATCTACAGCTACGTGGTTTCCTCGGTAGAGGGAGAAGGCCCCTACGGCTAGTGGCCCACGGAGTGCCAGCGGAGCGGCTTACAGCCCCACAGGGAATGGAGTAGCAACACCCTACGGGGTCCTTGAGACGCTCCGCTGGGCCCCTACTCGGTGAGACCTACTGCCAGCTCCTCTGACGAGGAGACTGCTATTGGTCACGTGGTTCCTCGCTAGAGGAAGAAGGCCTCCACGGCTAGTGGCCCACGGAGTGCCAGCGGAGCGGCTTGCCTACCCGGTACGGTGTTCAGGTCACTTTCCTACGGGTCTGTAAGACTCTCCCATGCATCCTTAGGGTGCTCCCAACGAGTACTACATTTATATCTCTCTCTTAATTACCTTTATTAATATACAAAACTGTTACCTAACCAGAACACATGGTACAAGATTCTGGGTTATCGATTGCACAAGCAATCACCTTGGAACTGAAAATGTCCCCATCTTCCTCGGTTTCTCCTTCCTTAGTAGTGGCGTCAGAAGCATCTGGTGCTTCTCCAGCCTGAGCTTCCACTTCTTTATCTTCGCTGATCTTCAATTCAGCAACAGAGTTTTCAATGGAGGTTGGTTCTGTAGATTGCGATCTAACAGAGTCATTGTCACTAGTAGTACTTGATCTGGCAACGTACTTTCTATTCTTCAACTTACCCAAAGTGGCAATGGTGTTACCAGCTTCATTGACCGAGTTTTGATCAACTGTGAATTGGATGGCAGCAGCGGCAGCTTGTGTTCTCAAGTAGTACATACCGGTCTTCAAACCCTTCTTCCACCCGTAGAAATGCATCGAGGTCAACTTACCCATGGTTGGGTCTTTGATGTGGATATTTAAAGATTGAGATTGATCGATAAAGGCAGCTCTATCAGCAGCCATATCAATGATGTGTTTCTGTGAGATTTCCCATACGGTCTTGTATAATGCTTTGATTTCATCTGGGATGTTTGGCAAGTTTTGTACTGACCCGTTGTTGGCAATGATATTGTTCTTCATGTTGTCGTTCCAAATACCCAAGTCAACCAAGTCACGCAACAAGTATGGGTTGACGATTTGGAATTCACCAGCAAGCACTCTTCTAGAATAGATGTTGGATGTGTATGGTTCGAAACATTCATTGTTACCCAAGATTTGAGAGGTGGAAGCAGTTGGCATTGGAGCAACAAGCAAGGAGTTTCTTAAACCATGCTTGGCCAACTTTTGCTTCAAGGAATCCCAATCCCATAATTCGGTTGGCTTTCTGTCCCACAAGTCAAATTGTAACAATCCCTTGGAGGCAGGGGATCCTTCATAAGATTCATAAGCACCTTCCTTTTGAGCCAATTCAATAGAAGATTCAACAGCACCATGATACATGGTTTCGAAAAGTTGAATGTTCAATTCCTTAGCTTCTTGAGAATCAAATGGAATTCTCAACGCCATAAAAGTGTCTGCAAGACCTTGAACACCCAAGGCAATAGGTCTATTTCTCTTGTTGGAACGTTCAGCTTCAGGAACTGGATAGTAGTTACGGTCGATGATTCTATTCAAGTTACGGGTAACAATCTTGGAAACTTCATGAAGTCTTTCAAAGTTATACCATGAAGTTTCACCATCCTTTTCAACAAAGGATGGCAAGGCAATAGAAGCCAAGTTACAAACAGCAACTTCATCTGGAGAAGAATATTCAACGATTTCACAACACAAGTTGGAAGACTTGATGGTACCCAAGTTTTGTTGGTTAGATTTCTTGTTACATGCATCCTTATACAACATGAATGGAGTACCAGTTTCAGTTTGTGCTTCCAAAATGGCATACCATAATTTCTGAGCCTTAACGGTGGAAACAGCCTTACCTTCTCTTTCATATTTCTCATACAAGGCTTCAAATTCATCCCCATATACTTCTGGCAAGCCCAAGACTTCATTAGGAGAAAACAATGACCAATCACCGTTTTGTTCAACTCTCTTCATGAATAAATCTGGAATCCATAAGGCTGGGAACAAATCTCTAGCTCTAATTTCTTCCTTACCATGGTTCTTACGAATGTCAATAAAGTCAAAGATATCCGCGTGCCAAGGTTCCAAGTACAAGGCAAATGCACCTGGTCTCTTGTTACCACCTTGATCAACGTATCTGGCGGTGTTGTTGAAAACTCTCACCATTGGGATGATCCCGTTGGAAGTACCATTGGTACCGGCAATGTAGGCACCAGTGGAACGAATGTTATGGATATGAAGACCAATACCACCAGCACTCTTGGAAATAAGAGCACAAGTCTTCAAAGTGTCATAAATCCCATCAATGGAATCATCCTTCATGGCTACAAGGAAACAAGAAGACATTTGTGGGTTAGGGGTACCAGCATTAAACAAGGTTGGAGATCCATGAGTGAAATAACGTTGAGACATCATATTGTAAGTTTCAATGACTCTTTCGATATCATCACCATGAATACCCACGGCGACTCTCATGATCAAATGTTGAGGTCTTTCAGCAACCTTACCATTGATTCTGAGTAAATAAGACCGTTCCAAAGTCTTGAAACCAAAGTAATTGTAGTTGAAATCACGATCAAAGACAATGGCAGAGTTCAACTCATCGGCATTCTTTTGAATGATATCAAACACTTCCTTGGAGATCATTGGAGCGTGTCTATTAGTTTTTGGGTTGATATATTCGTACAATTCTCTAGAAACTTGAGAAAATTGCTTGGTGGTTTGCTTGTGAAGATTGGACACAGCGATTCTGGCAGCCAAGATGGCGTAATCCGGGTGGATGGTGGTCATGTAGGCGGCGGTTTCAGCAGCCAAATTGTCCAATTCAATGGTATTTACCCCCTGGTAGACACCAGAGATGACTCTTTGGGTGATGGCAACGGCATCAACATGATCGGTATCAAGACCATAACAGAGTCTTTGCACTCTGGCAGTGATCTTATCGAAGCGAACTGGCTCCTTATGACCGTCTCTCTTATAAACGTACATGCTAAAACTTTAAGGAGATGGATGTGGAAAGAAAGAAAGATGGCGGTAAATTTTTTTAGAGAGGAAATCGCGATCGAATTTATACCACGCGTTGAATTTGATCACAAAATAAAAACAAAACAAAGACGCGTTGAAAAGGAGGTAACCCGGAAAGACGTGCTGACAAATGTCCCGCGAGGGCGGGGGTTTTGGCCGGGTACGAGGGGGCAACGCGCGGACAGTGCGAGGAAAACCCGTTTCATCGGGAAGTGTTGTTTACCTTTTGAGACGCGACTAGTCAACAAACGGAAAATCATAGAAAATAATAGACGTGTGTGGCTTGAAGACGTGTCGTTGGAGGAGATGGGGGAGACCCTTTCCTCGATAGAGGAAGAAGGCCTCCACGGCTAGTGGCCCACGGAGTGCCAGCGGAGCGGACCTTTGGGCCCCGCAGGGAGGAGAGTTGAAAGCCCTACGGGGTCTGTGAGACGCTCCGCTGGCACTCCGTGGGCCACTAGCCGTGGAGGCCTTGCTCCTCTACGAGGAGATTTGGTGGGAGACGTGATGTCTTTTTGCCCTTTTTTCAGTTAGAATGGGAGGGTGGTAGAGAGAGAGTGAGAGAGAGAACGAGATGGTGGAGGAGAGTGATGATTGGTAGAGATTTGTAGAGTATATTCAATGGGTGTGATGGGGTAGATAGCCGTTGTTTACCCGTTTGATAAGAGTGTAGATAACGTAAATTGCACAGATCAAAAGATAGCGTGTGTATCTGGCATCCCACTTAGTCCGGATCGGATTGCTTTGTCGCTCAATAGGGAAATTCCTGATTGGAGGGGGACAATGAGAAACAACAAATAACCTGCACCATGGATGATTGTTGCTGTTGGTATTAACGTTATAGTAATCAGTCATAGTAGTTTGGTAATGAAAGTAGTAGATATGAAGATTATTAGTAGTCTATAGAGTTTAAATTCATCGAAAGAGTGATACTATTAGATGTTCCGTAGAGTGCACGTGACACGCGTCACGTGATCACATGGACTTCCCCAATGAGTTTGAGAAAGAATTTTGCCACTATCTATAGAAGGGGAGAGAACAAATAAAAGTAGATATGCTTGTAGGTGTACTTAGCAGATCCTTCCTCGCCAGAGGAACAAGGCCTCCACGGCTAGTGGCCCACGGAGTGCCAGCGGAGCGTCTCACAGACCCCGTAGGGCTTTTAACTCTCCTCCCTGCGGGGCCCGTAGGTCCGCTCCGCTGGCACTCCGTGGGCCACTAGCCGTGGAGGCCTTGTTCCTCTGCCGAGGAATTCTCTATAGGAGTCTCCACCTCGCGTCAGTCGTGGGGGGCATTTTTTTTGGTTAGATTCTCTCTAATAAAGGTATGCGCATACAGGGCAGGGCCCAGAGCACCAAGCGTCGGGTATACAGGAACACTCCTCGTCACACTTCTACACCTTGAAGGTCCCTCCTTTTCTGGGGTAATCTCCAAGTGGGTCTGACTCCCCTCCTCGGAAACTGTCTACACGCTCCCCCATGGGCTCTACACTCACTCAATATTCAAAACTATTTTTGTATTCATATTTACTTTGATTCTTCCTTGGTGAAGTCACTGGATTTGGGTTAGTAGGGAGAGAAGAGGAAAGTCCATATAGACCAGTTAATACATACCTGAGCAACTTTTCAAGGTCGAAATCGTCTTCCTTGACAGCAGGAACAGCGGCTGGAGTGGCAACTGGAGCTTCCTTAGCAGCACGGGGCCAGGCAACAACACCGGCAGTGGCACCTAAAGTAAGAAGAGCAAGCTAAAAGAGAAATGTGTTAGTACCGAAAACGGAAGGTGTGAGAACCGGGACCGGGTAAGCCTCACAAAGAAGGCCAGGTCCCTCGCTTTAAACTACATGTGGTCACTTACAACGTGCGAAGGAACTTGTTTCCCGAGAATTGTGTATGCGGAACCCATGATAATGACTTTTTCAGCTATCTATATTGTTGAATAGTATGTTTCTATTGGGTTTGTTCATTGATGATCAAATTCCGATCTCCGATATTGGCCACCTCCATGCAGGTTTAAAAGCAATACGCAGGATGGAAACCGGAACTCGCAGTCACGTGACAACGATAGCTTCTTTCATTTCCGAGGGTGGTAGGACAATCAACAAGAGAGAAGATAATCAATACAAATGATAAGGTTAATATTTTCCATCTTGGATTCAAATTCTATATATAATATCTCTATAAATGGGCCATTTAGTTTCTTTACCTGTAGCGAGGAAGCACGTGACCGCACATCTCCTCGTAGAGGAGCTAGGCCCCACGCAGTGGCTCTCCCCGAGCAGGGGCCAGCGGAGCGTCTTGCCTACCCCGTAGGGTGTTGCTACTCCATTCCCTGCGGGGCTGTAAGCCGCTCCGCTGGCACTCCGTGGGCCACTAGCCGTGGGGGCCTTCTTCCTCTAGCGAGGAACCACGTAGTCCCCAGGGGAACGTCCCACCGGCACCTATTCGGGATGTTGTTTCAGTTAGCGGCAGGGTATGCAAGGCGAGTTGGTGGCACTTCGCGGGGGCCACTAGCTGTGGTGTGAGGAATGACTGCAAAAAGGGACTTCCTCGTAGATGTGTCGGGCCCCATGCAGTGGGCTTCTCTCCCCGAGTAGAGGGGGGATCCAGCGGATCGTCTGGTCTCCCGTAGGACCCGCAGGGAACGTAAGCTCAATTTCCCACTGAGTCCGGGCCGTGAATGGCCTCAGCTTGTCTCCAATGGTTCTCCACATTGAACCGATGCAACACCTGTAGAGCTTCGTCGTCATCACGAGATCTCATGATAGACCATTTCTTAAACCCAAGCTCTTTGGATTGTCCCTCCCAAATGAGGGTGCACCTGTTGGTTGAAAGATCAACATTAGCGTCTCCTTCGACTCCCTGATCCTCTTTGGGCTTCACATACTCTGTCCATTTGATCCGTTGGGTGAGAAGCTTCTTGTAGAACTTGATCGCCTTCTCACCACCCGTGGCAACCACCAAATTGAATTTTGGGTTGCATAGACAAATGCCCACCAACTCCAATTGTTTGGCATTGAGATCAAGTTTGTAGAAATGCTGCCCATTGGCAAGACTGTCTATCTTGAATACAACTGTGTGATAACCCCTTTGGAGGTCCTTATCTCGTTGTGCATGGTCCTTGGCATGTCGTTGCTCTCTAGTGAGCTTCCGGGCATCATTCGCGCGCATGTGGGTTTCAAACCTTTCCTCAACCTCCTGACGGACTCTCATTTCCACTGCCGTGGGGTCTTGGATCGCCTCGTTCGTGAGAACGTTCATAAGGTTGGAAAGCTTCACCTTGGGCGGTGGAGGTGGGTCAAGGCCAAGCTTGATCCGGTCTTGCTTATCCTGGAGTGCCGAGAGCCTGTTGTTACGACGAAGACGTTTCCGTTCCTTGGGAGTGAGCATGAGGGTGGAACCCTTCTGTTGTATGGATGCCTCCTCATGGCGCTCCCAAGGAGCGGCAAGGAACACCGGATGTTGAATGTATAAAGACACGGGGGCGTCCTCATTGTCCAAAACAAGCAGGGATGTGTCTTCAAGGTCTGCCACATACCCCTTGAGTGGGTCCCGAAGGTATGGCTTATCCCACCATTCCACAGTTGGTGGCGGGACTATTTTATAGAGATGTTCTGCAAGAGCCTCGTTGGCAGTTAACCCGGCATCCTTTTGTTGGAGGAAATGATCCCTCTCGCGTTGTTCCTGTGCCAACGTCCGTCTCATCTGGTCTCCCTGTGCTATGTATTTGCCCCTCGGGTTGAATTGGAGCGGTCTCGATGGTCTTGAGATGATGGTGCCACCTGCCGCCTGGTCGAGGTACGGGTTGATTGCTGAAGGGTCAAACATCGACCGCACGTTTCTCTGCTTCACAGGGTTGGCAGATGCCTTAGTGGGTGCCATATTTCGAAGCAAGGGATGCAATTCAATCGAAAGCCCACCTTGAGTCGTTCCTGAGGATCCAGTGGATCCAGAGGATCCAGAAGCTCCAGGAGCCACAACAGTTGCAGCAGCAGCAGCAGCAGCTCTCTTCTCTCTCAATCTTTCCTTTGCTCCGGAAATCGCAGAGTTGGAAGTTCCACCAGTCAGCGTCTGTTCTAAAGGTCTTACCAACTTATTGGGAGGCTCACCAGAGAGGAGAGTACCATCCCTCTTGCCCTGCGGGGCTGTAAGCCGCTCCGCTGGCACTCCGTGGGCCACTCGCCGTGGAGGCTCTTGTTCCTCTACCGAGGAATCACCTCTCGTCGTCCGGGAACTTCTAGTCGAAGATCTGGGTCCCATGCCAGTGTCCCCCACTGTGCCAGTGGAGAGTCCAGAAGGTCCATCTCGGCTCCTCTTCTCCAGAGCTTTCGCTCCATCTTGTCTCATTTTCCTTTTATTTTTTCTTCTTTTACCGTCGATCTAAAAATCCCACCGTTTATCTAATCGTTCTCAACGTTCCCAATGATCAAACTTACCAAAAGTATATCTCTCTCTCTTACAGTCCCTCCTTACTTTACTTCTCTAAACTTACCTCTCCTTCAAATCTACTACACTCTGCTATTCATAAAATCCTGCACACACACATTTAGCCCCCGCACGACCACCAACATAAAGAAGATACCCATTACAGTCCAAAGGGGATCACAGATATTTTCCCCTTTTTAAAATCCATTGAATCATTAATTTTTATTGATCTAATTCACGGTTAGAATTGTGGAATAGATACCTTAGGACTGTAGTTGTGCCCCCTTCCCGAATCCCCAGAACTGTTGGATAAAAAAGAACGCGGGAATTCCTCAAAAGCAATTGACCGGCCCTTTACGCCATCTATTGAAAAAGGAGAACCACCCCAATTAAACTCCAACCTATACACCCCCAACTGCCCCCCTAAATAACAACCACACCTTCTAAAATCCTCAATATGATCATTTCTAAGAAAAAATACTTGGAAAAATTCGATTTGACCCCAAAATTCATCGCCTACATTGAAGAAGTTTCCGATTGTCCCGTCGAATCATTACCCGAGGTGCTCTCAAGATATGCTGCCAATCTGTGGGAAAGACCAAGGGGAGACCTCAACCATTGGGTCACGGTGCTCAACCGGTTCGACCTGTTGTTCGAGCTGTGCATAGCCAAATATCATCTCGATGACGAGTTCCCTTCCTTGGTGGCAATCTCGTCTCTGGACAGACGGTTACTCATCTCATGTTTACAATTCACCACCTTACTTCTTGAACATTGTACCAGTCGGTTGATTTACAACTCGGCCGAACGGCTCTACTGCTTGATCAACACTGTGGATGTGGACTTGCGTTTGGCGGCTCTTGAAACGTGTGCCGCCATGGCTGAACGGTTTGATCTTCCTCCACCTTCGAAATATCGGGCCCCAAAGGCGGTCCGTATGAAAGTCTTGAAGATTGCCAAGATGTACCCACCCTTGGTGCCGATAACTTTTATTCAACGTGAAGTTTCCCGCAAGGATTCTGAAGAAGAAAAGAAGAATTCTGGTGAACATTTCAGTTTATTGGATTCTATCACGGGGAAGAAGTATCCAGGGAAATGGAGACTGATCAATTTCCAATATTTCAAGTCGGAGGATGAATTGGAGACTGAAAAATCAAACAAGAAAAAGAAAAAGAGTAAGTCGTCTGACAAGTCTGAAACCAAGTCTAAGAGTAAGTCTGACAATTCCAAATCAAAGCCTACTGATTCTGATGAATTGTCTTCTTCTAGTCTTTCTTCCTCTTCTTCAGGTCTCACCACATTCTACCTTTCTGAATCCAACGTGAAATCAATGTCTCTCTCGCAAATCTACTCCAAGGGATCTCTGGTCATCCCACCTCATCTCTGGTTTGAATTTGCCCTTCATGCACAAATCGCCAAATCTTTCAGCACAAAATCCCCAGAACTGATGGACCTTCGATGTAAACTTCTCCGCATGAAGTGTCTCCTGGTGGCCTTCATCCGATGCATGTGTCTGACCGACTTCACCCTGTCCCATTTGTTTGAACTGCAACCATTTGTGTTTAGTTTCCTCGTGGACTTGATTCTGCCCGAACACTCTACCAAGGTGCCTCATGAGGTCTACCTAGCTGCGGTCAAGGCCCTTGAATGTATTTCTCTCAAACGTGGGATCTGGGGTAGTGACCTCATCCGGTGTCTTGGAGGGAACGTCAACCACGGTGTTCTCTTCCAATGCATCCGTCACATCAACCGCAAGGTTGTCCAAGAAGACCCACAATGCTTTGAAAAGGGATACATTCAATTCTTCAACATGTTGGGCAATCTCATTGAAACCAGAGCCCTTGTCCCACGGTTGACCTCTGCCGGTCTTTTGAAAGAATTGATGAGTTTCTTCAATGTCAAGTCAAAATTCAGATGGTTGACCTCTGCTGCCGTGCATCTCACCGATCTTTTGTTCTATTCGAGTCAGGAATCGTTGGATGAATTCATCAATGAAAATGGGTTCAAGCTTTTGATTGAAACGATCCAGTACGAGGTGAACTTTGCCTTGGAGAACCCTGACTTTGGCGGCGGTGCCCCGAAGGATGCAGCAACCGTCTACTACACCATAACTTTTAGACAACAGAATTATATCCGGAACTTGATGAAATTGGTATGTCATTTGATCAATGCTGATATTGGTGATCGAATCAGAAATCTTTTCGATTCTCCTCTTCTCCATTGTTTCAATCAAATCTTGTTACACCCACAAGTGTTTGGCCCATTGATCTTGGCCTCAACCATTGATTCTGTGTCATACATCATCCATAACGAGCCCACGGCATTCTCCATTTTGAACGAGGCCCGGGTGTTTGACACAATCTTGGACAATTTCGAAACCTTAATGCAATTAAGTGACCTTCTCATGTCCTTGACCGAAGTCTTGTCGGCCATCTGTCTCAATAAGGAAGGTTTACAAAAGGTTATCGACAAGCAAACCATCCCATCGTTCTTCAAGCTGTTCTACAATGTTTCCATTGCCAAGGAGTTGGTGAAAACTGACATGACCATCAACATTGGGTGTTCCATTGACGAATTGGGCCGTCATTACCCGGTGTTAAAGCCCATTATCTTGAAGGAAATTCAGAACCTAGTCAAGCAATTCCCCTCCTTTGCTAATAGTCAATTGAAGGATGGCATCCAATTTTATAAACTGACGGAGCAAGAAAATGGAAGTCTCTATCACGCACCCGAGGATAAAATCATCGAAAATGAGCCTAATTCTCTGGAAATCGATAATTGGGACACCTCAGACCTGGCATACCTCGTCGATAATGTCTGCTTCTTCTTTGGTGGGCTACTCCAGGACTCGGGCCAATGGGGGAACGATAGCATCAACACCATCAAGTATGAAGATTGGGCTGCATTGCTCACCTTGGACAATGCGCCCTATGATTATCTCACCGCCAATGGTCTCTCGTCGTTCATTGGGGTGCTCAAGTACTTTGACGATGAGAATAGAGACTATGGACTCCCAGTTCTTTTCAAAATGATCATTGACCAAATCAATTTACCCCTTGTTCAAACGTTTATCCATCATGATTCCACCTCACATTCATTTTTCGATCAATACGACGGAGATGAGGAAAGTGGTACCATCTTGTTGAAACAACTCAATGTCTTGTGTGTTATGTTGTACACCTTGACCGACATCTACATCCAACCGGGGCTCATGTTCAACGAGAGGTACCATCAAGTGAGTCAACTCTTTGGATCGGACGAGGGAATTTCACTCTTGGAAGATTTCTCCAAGCTTTTACAACGTTGTGCCCTTGAAGAGATCTTTATTAAATGGAACTTACCGGACCAAGTTGCCGCTCAAACGTCACCAGTGACCGGGAAAACCATTTCGGACTTCCCCCCAATCCAAATTTACAAGTCTGAACCACTGCTGACCCCACCAAAGCAAGATTATACGTCGGCCAAATTCAAGAATACCTTGCAATTGAGGTTCTTTATGCTTCGGTTCCAAACTTATGTCACCACCGTGTTCACCAGTGTTGCCCGCGTGGCCATGTTCAAACGTCAAGACTTTGTATCATTTGAATGGAGACGTAACGCCGTTAAAATCACCCTCAAGTTGGGTGAACTCTTTGCTGAATTGATCGACTTACTGCTCCCTTCAGATAGCCAGAACCACGCGTACCAACTCACCATGACCAACGTTGTGTTGTACTGCTTATCCCAGAAGGAAAGAGGCAAGGACGTAGTTCAAACCACATTGGTGATGGCATTGCTCCAGGCGGGTTACTTCCCGAAATTGGGCAAGATTGTCAAGTATGACTTTACAAACTTGATTAGAATGTCGAAAGAGGATGTCGATCCAGCCAAGAAGTTGACATATGTCAGCACCTCGGAGGCACTGTTACAAAGAAACTTGTTGCTGCAAGCCCTTATGATCTATCTGAAAATTGTTAATGCCGACTGCTTGCCCAGCTTGCCCTCAGCCAAGTTGTTTTTCTTTCAAGGTTATGACGGCGCGGCAGATTCAAACTTGGTGCCTTCTCTTTTAGTCCAGACTAGATTGTGTGCGTTCCGTCTCATTGGCCAGATCATGGACCCCCTGGGGGACGTGGTTTCGGACGATTGGGTCAACGAAGATGGTGTGCGCCAAATGGTGGCCAACCATGCCAACATCCCTTCGTCGGTGGCCGAGCAATTGGTGACCATCAACAACCATTGTTGGAGCGCCCGCAAGGAGAACTTGCTGGTTAAGTACACCCCCTTGACCGTGAATGGCGTGATCCCACCACTCTCCCAAATCAACCAATTGATGAACCTGGGGATGAACCGTACGCAGGCTGAACATTTCTTCAAACATGCCAAGGACTTGAGCGGCATCAAGAATCGTAATTGGCCTGGATGTCCAGAGATGGGTATTTCTGATGAGAAATGGGAAGAAATCGCCAACTCCATCAATGCCGGATCGGTGGATGACAGCGATGATATGTCATCTGGTGACCGGCTGTCCAATGCCTTTGTTTCAGACCCAAAGATGCTCGAGCAACTTCGTCAAAAGAACTTTAGAGAAATCACCGCCAGATGGACAAACTTTGTTCAATTCTTCCCCTCGAGTGTTCCATCAGTGGCCACTTTTCTTGTCGGGATGGTGTCTAAGCCAAAGGAGGTTCTTCAAGAGGTGTACCTGACAATTCTTGAGGTTGCTGCTGATAAGCCAGACCGATTGGCAGCCGTCTACCACTTGTTTTGTCTTTTGGTGAAGAGCTGGGAAGATGTCCCTGTGTTTGAAAAGTTTACTCAGCACATGATTTCCCAGTTGGAGAGCCAACCACAAAATTTCGAAGGTGTTGGTACTACCTCCGCCACACTGTATGACTGGTTTGCCTATGGGTTGTCAGTCTTGGAACAATTTGTGTGTTACAAGACATACCCTTCAGCCGACCCAGACCTGATGAACATTTTAAACAAACAGATACTCGACCTGAAGGTTTTCACCATGACCGACGACCAAAACCAGCGGTTGTTGGCTGGGTTACTCCAACTCAAGGATATTTCTAACGTGAAGACGGCCATTGCCGTGGCCAGACTTCTTGTCTTGTACAGCCGTGAGTACTCACAAGCGGTACAGATCTCAAGCTCACCACTCACGCGCGAACTCATTCAGTCGGTGCAGCGGTTTGTTAAGGAAAACGAACTGTACCTGATGCTTCAGACCACATTGATTGTTCTTTGCAGAAGATGTTTCGAGACAACCGAGGTGTTGCAAATGAACATGATTGCCGAATTGCCCGGCTACTTCAAGGCATTGTACGGCGAGACCGGGCTTTACTCGGTGTTGAACGAAACAGCATCGTTGGCCCTTCGGGAACCCAACGTTTATTTGGATACGATGCTGAAGGAGGTGATCATGGATGGGTATGACGGTGGTACCATTGATGATATTAGTATGATTCAGTTGTCGTTGAAGAAGAAGGATAAGGAGAGAGATGCGGCGCAAGCTGCTGGTACCTCCAGTTCTATTTCTGAAGATGTGGAGATGCTTGACGCTGGATTGGGACCTTCACCCGTCGGTACCGGCTTGATGCACATTCTTGTCAATGAATTGATGAAGGTGAGCAAGAATGATTGGGTTTCTGACCCAAAGGTGGACGAGGAACTGGGACCTGCCACGCCTGAGGCATTGGCTTCCGCCTCGGCCGTGTTCAAGAACCCACACTTTGCATATGCGTGTTTCCTTCTCCAGACCATCACGGAGCTTCTTGCGTCGTACAAACAGTCGAAATTTGAATTCATCACTTTCTCCAAGAAGAAGGTGTCCAATGAACATCTCAAGCCAAGACCAACGGCGCTCAATTTCATTATTCATCAATTGATTCCTACCCAACCGTTGGAACATAAGAAGGGCCCGGAGAATGATAGAAAGCTGGCCATTGCCTCGTTGGCGAAGTTGGCGGTGTTGGCGTTGGTTTCGACGCCTGTGTTAGACGAGAAGAACTCTCCTGTCGCCACCAAGGAGGACCCGGACATGATGTATATTCGGAAGTTTTACGTTGACATTTTGCTGAAGATTTTGAGAGAAACGTCGGACTCGACGCAGCAACCAATCACGGTGCGATACTCCAAGTTGATGGACTTGTGTGAGCTCTGTGGAGCTTTGATCTCCCCAAAATTCAGAGACTTATTTGGCCCCGTGTTGAATAAAAGCGCCACCAAGTACGACACGTATTACTTGGCCCGGTCGATGATTGACAAGAGTATCCCACAACAAATTGGTGGTATTGTGGCCGAGTTGGATTTGAACTTCCCCGAGGTCAACCGAGTCGTTAAGCTTTGTCTTCGTCCGTTGAGTTTCCTTGGCAAGATTAAGCAAGAGTTACAAGAAGAGTTTGAAGAGGAACACCAAGGTGAACGAGACGAGGATGACGATGTTTTGGTGGACGAGGAGGACCGAGACGAGACTCCAGATTTGTTTAGAAACTCCACCTTGGGAATGTATGACGCTGATTCCGAGGATGAAGACGAGGATGATGAGTTTTATGACGATGAGGGACCATTGGAGGTGTTGATGGAGGATGAGGTTGTAGGTGATGAGGACGATGATGATGATGATGATGAGGATGACGATGATGACGATGATGACGAAGACGATGAAGATGATGAAGATGATGATTCGGACGAGGACATGGATGACATGGATGAGGACGAAGCCATTGAGTTACTTGGAGAAATCGACATTGATCGCGAAAGAGGAGCTGGAGGATCGAGAGTCGGGTCCAGACGAGGATCCATGATTGTTGAGGACCTCTCGGATGACTATTCGGACGAGTTCTCGGACGACTACGATGAGGAAGAAGGGTCTGGCGACTCCATCTATGACTTTGATGACGATGAGTCTGTGAGTGAGTACTCTGACGCGGAATTGGACGGCTGGATCGAGGCCTTTGAAGATGGTGAGGACGACCAGCATGCTGGTGTAAGTGGAAATCGTAGTGCTGGAGGTGTTGGCGGCGTTGGTGGAGATGACGACGACGACGCACCGGGCGGCGATGCAGACAACTTACATGTTAGCGTTTCCGGTCCATTCTTTAATAGTAGCGGACACACACATCGTGACGATGATGTCACTGGAGGTCATGAAAGTAGTGACGACGGTGATGACGCGGACGGCGATGAGGCCGACGCGCTTGGCGGTAGTGATGATGATGAGAGTGGCACTTGGGATGAAGTGGCTGGAGGATTCAGCGATTCACGCCGAAGAGCCAGAGACTTTGCCAATACATTTTTCGATGCGTTGCGCCCCGCTATGGGTGGAGCTGGTGTGGGTCCCGCGGTAATTGGAGGAGGAGGTGTCAGTGGCGGCCAGCCCAACATTGCCAGCATCTTTGGCGGTCTCTTTAGTGGCACTAACGGCACTGGCGCCACCAACGGTATGAGAGGACGAATCCAAGTTGGAGGTCCTGGTGGACCTATGGGCGGCCGTGGCCGGGTTGATTACGTGACACGGTTTGTCGACAGTGTGCTTGGCGTTGGTGCCAACAAGCGCATGGACAATGATTCCAACAGCGACCCGCTCAGCAACATGTACATCAAATCGACCAAGGAGAGATGGATTGACGGGTTGAAAATGTACCAGGACTCGATGAAGAAGGAGTTCACGATCCGATTGATCCCTGGCATTGTCAACCGCACTGCCGACGAAAGTTTTGCCATCTACCAATTGAAGAAGGAGAAGGAACAGGCGTTGAAGAAGGAGCAAGAAGAGAGAATGAAGAAGAGACAGGAGATTGAGAGAATCCGCAAGGAGGAAGAGGCCAAGGAAAGAGAGTTGCAGGCAGCCAACGAGCCGCCAGTGACCAGCGAGCCGGTGATGGTTAGAATTGGAGACCGAGAGGTTGACATATCGGGGACCGACATCGACCCTGAGTTTTTCGAAGCACTCCCAGACGACATGAGGGAGGAGGTTTTCACTCAACATGTACGTGAGAGAAGAGCCAACGCCACCAGTTCAGGCGGCGAGAACACGCGAGAAATCGACCCTGATTTCTTGGATGCTCTCCCGGAGCAGATCCGAGAAGAGATCTTGCAACAGGAGAGTATGGCCAGAAGGTTCAGTGAGATGGGAGGCGATTTGGAAGGAGATTACGATGACGAGGATGACGACGAAGAGGACGGAGATGACGACGAGGATGACGACGACGAGGCCATAGAAGACGACGAGGAGGACGACCTTGCGGTTCGTTCGATGGAAGGGATCGACATGCTGGCGGCTACCGCGGGAACCACTCTCGCAGCACGCCGTAGAAGTAGCACCCATCGCCGCTCGTCGGTGTCGCTCAAGAAGAAACCCAAGAAGACTTTCTTCACTCCACTTGTCGAGAAGAGTGGGGTTGCTGCATTGATTCGTCTTCTTTTCATTCCTCAACCCATGAACCAACGAGACACCATCCATCACGCGCTTGAGTATCTCTGCCACAGCAAGCAGAGTCGTGCCGAGGTGATGGGGCTCTTGATATCAATTCTCCAGGACGGTCTAGCCAACCAGAAGGCTATGGAAAGATCTTTCTGTCAAATCACCGTGAGGGCTAGACGACAAGAAACGTCAAGCTCTCAGCAGTCCAAGAAGGAGCTTGCCACGCAATTCCCCTTGGGCGGCACGCCGCTGGTGATTGGATGCCAAATCATCGAGGCCGTGCACCATCTCCTCATGCAGAATGTACACATGAGATACTATCTTTTGACCGAGCATGAGAATGTGGTGAAGAAGAAGGATGTCGCCACTAAGGAGTCCAAGTACCCAATCAACCATTTGTTGTCGTTGTTGAACAATCAGTTGGTTCGCGACGAACAGCCATTTATGGACGTGTTGGCCATGGTGTTGCAGATCGCCACCAGGCCGTTGAATTTGTTGAACAAGAGCCGCGCCGCTGACTCTGACGCCAAGTCGAGACCTCCATTGACCCCACCAGAGATCCCAGAAAAGAACTTGAGACAATTGATCAAGATTTTGATCTCCAATGATTGTCCAAAGGCCACGTTTAGAACAACCATCAGTGCCATGCAGAACTTGAGTGTGTTGGATGGAGCCCAGAAGGTGTTCTCAGTGGAGCTTTCCGACCAGGCGACTTCCTTGGGGAAGACCTTGATCGGTGAGTTGACCACATTAACGAGGGAGATCTCCAGTGACAAGACGTACGACACCGAGGCCAGTTCGTTTGCCAAGTTTTCAGCCTCGAGCTCGGACCAGGCCAAGTTGTTACGTATTTTGACCGCCTTGGACTATATGTTTGAGAAGAAGGAACAACAGGAAGATCACGTCACTGATGAAATTGAAGAGTTGACTGGATTGTATAAGAAACTTGCCTTGGGGACGCTTTGGGATGCACTTTCGGAGCTTCTCCGAGTGCTTGACGAGAAGCAGGAGGTGACGAACATTGCCACCGCACTTCTCCCATTGATCGAAGCCTTGATGGTTGTTTGCAAACACAGTAAGGTCAAGGAGATCCAGATCAAGGATGTGTTGAAGTACGAGTCCAAACGGATTGATTTCGCCAAGGAACCGATTGAAAGCTTGTTCTTCTCGTTCACCGACGAACACAAGAAGATCTTGAACTCGATGGTGAGAACGAACCCGAACTTGATGAGTGGGCCCTTTGGCATGTTGGTGAGAAACCCACGGGTGTTGGAATTTGATAACAAGAAGAATTACTTTGACCGGATGTTGCACGTGAGCAAGAACGAACAACAGAAGCTTTCCGTTTCTGTGTCCAGAGACCAAGTGTTCCTTGACCTGTACCGGGCTCTTTTCTTCAAGCCACAAGAGGAGTTCCGGAACAGCAAGTTGGAGATCACGTTCAAGGGCGAAGCTGGTGTAGACGCCGGTGGGGTGACCAGAGAATGGTACCAGGTGTTGTCCCGACAAATGTTCAACCCTGACTATGCGTTGTTTACCCCTGTTGCCTCGGATGAGACCACGTTCCATCCTAACCGGACTTCATTTGTCAATCCTGAACATCTTTCGTTTTTCAAGTTTATTGGTCGAATCATTGGGAAGGCCATCTTTGACGGGTCATTCCTTGATTGTCATTTCAGTAGAGCCGTGTACAAGCGGATTTTGAGTCGTCCTGTGTCTCTCAAGGACATGGAGACGCTTGATCTTGAGTACTTCAAGTCGTTGATGTGGATGTTGGAGAATGACATCACGGACGTCATTACCGAGGATTTCTCGGTGGAGACGGACGACTACGGTGAGCACAAGGTGATTGAATTGATCCCCAACGGGGCCAACATCCCGGTGACCGAGGAGAACAAACAGGAGTATGTGAAGCAAGTGGTGGAATACCGGTTGCAGACCAGTGTCACGGAACAGATGGACAACTTTTTGATGGGATTCCATGAAATCATCCCTAAGGATCTTGTGGCGATCTTTGACGAGCAAGAGTTGGAATTGTTGATCTCTGGGTTGCCCGACATCGATGTGAATGACTGGAAGAACAACTCCACCTACATGAATTATTCTCCTTCGCTGCCACAAATCCAATGGTTTTGGCGGGCGGTGAAGTCCTTTGACACAGAGGAACGGGCTAAATTGTTACAATTTGCCACGGGGACTTCAAAGGTTCCATTGAACGGGTTCAAGGAGTTGAGCGGAGCCAATGGGACGTGCAAGTTTAGCATCCATCGGGACTATGGAGCCACCGATAGGTTACCATCTTCACATACTTGTTTCAACCAGATCGACTTGCCTGCGTATGAGACATACGATGAGTTACGTGGGTCCTTACTATTGGCATTGACCGAAGGTCACGAAGGTTTTGGATTAGCTTAGAAGAGAGGAGCTGAAGTTGAAGAAGTAGAAAGCAGTTTGCAAAAGTTCGATTTTTTAGATTAGATAAAGATAAAGAATATACGTTTTATATTATAAAGGAGAGTGGTGTAGAGTTGTGGAGGTGGATGAGCAGAAAAGTGTTGGACCGTAGTGGACGGGTAGCCATGCGTAGATGGTCTACGAGGAAGTCTCACCTGTAGTCAGAGGAAGAGGGCCCCGCCCTACAAGGTTAGTGACAAACGAAGTGACTCACAGACCCGGTGGTGAACTGGAATTCCAATGCGACTGCAAGACGCTCCGCTGGCCCCTACTCGGGGAGAGCCACTGCGTGGTGCCTAGCTCCTCTGACGAGGAGACCATTCATAGTCACGTGCTTCCTCGGTTGAGGAAGAAGGCCTCGACGGCTAGTGGCCCACGGAGTGCCAGCGGAGCGGCTCACCGACCCCGTAGGGTAGATTACTAGTCTCCCAGTGGGGCTGTAGGACGCTCCGCTGGCCCCTGCTCGGGGAGAGCCACTGCGTGGTGCCTAGCTCCTCTACGAGGAGACCATCCATAGTCACGTGCTTCCTCGTTAGAGGAACAAGGCCCCCACGGCTAGTGGCCCACGGAGTGCCAGCGGAGCGGCTTACTGTCCCGCAGGGTATGGAGTGGCTACATCCTACGGGGAAGTCTGTGAGACCAGGCTCTCTACCTCTGGCCTGAGTTGGTCTACTAAGGCGTAACTCAGTAGAGCCATTCTCATCGATTGTCAGGATTTGCAGCCAATGTTCCAGAAACAACATAGAAAGCTCTATGCAGCCACCACACCCACCCCCACCCCAGGACTCACAACATGAAGGCTTGCCCATCGTGTATGATGTGGCCACCCCTTATCTCCGCCGACCCTCCCTACAAGCTCCTCAGACTTGACGACGAATATTGTATTGTTCTAACGCTGCTCTATAAGATTATCTACAGGATATCTGCTCTCTCTCACTTCATGGCCATGGCCAATTCTTCCAACTTATCAGTGGTGGCCATGTCCTGCACAACTGGGTAGTGCTTCTTGTTCAATTGGTCAACTTCATCACTCCAATAACCGCACTCCTTGAGCATTTCTTCTGGACTTATCGTCAATCTACCTCTCTTGAACACATACTTTGTAATGGTGATGGCACAAATTTTTTCATCACCCTTTGCCGACTTGGTAACGAATTTCGACAAGATGAAAAGCCATTTTTTATCCCAAGCAAGTACTTGAGAATGGATTTCAAATGGTTGGAAAACTCTTAATTCATGTTTAAAATGAGTTTCCACTGCTGCCACGGGGACATAGGGGAAATTACTAATTTTACCCGCTTTAGGGAAATGACCATTGTCGTTATCAAAGTAGCGGAAAAAAAGTTTTTGAAACACTTTGGTTACAAGATCAGTTCTGGCAATATCCAAGTCAATGAAGTAGGTTGAGTTGGACTTGTGGAGGTACATATCAATCTCCAAGGGAGACACATAGGTCTTGGTGATTGCTGGTTTGAATACATCTAATGGATTTGTGACCCCTCTACCAAAAGTATTGAGTTTGTTGTTATGGTTGTATTGAGATCTATGGAACAACAAGTTGCGCACAATCACGTGGTAGAACCGGATGACATATGCAAATGGGAGGGTCTTGTAGGTTGATAGAAGGAAGATGTAGACCAAGATTCTGAGCGGGGTCATGATTGAAGAAGGGTAGAGGCGGTTCCAAGGTGAATGATTGTGGGTATTATTAGGACAAAGAGAGAGAAAATAAATAGAATATAAAAAATAAACAGAAAAAAAAAAAAAAAATTAAGGAGACGCTGTCACAGAGTGAGTGGGGGAGAAGGGTCTTCATGGGGGGGCACTGCCCATCTTTCTTTTTTTTTTTTAAGATTTGAGGAGGGTGAGGAGGGTCCGGACAGGGCAGGGGGGGCGTGACACAATAAGAGTAGTGGGCTCACACGAGAGTTTAAGGTATCCAAAGTCAAATATGGTCTTTAATTAAGGTATGGTTATTACCTATTAGTTTAGATCTAAGCCCAACAAAATATTCGGCTTATCACCGATCGGCCGAGCATGATTTTGTGTGTGGCGCCACATGCAGGCCGTTACTAATGAACAGAAAAACCGGAAATGAAAGGTTCGGTTTAGAATTTGTAAAGAACCGTGAGAATTTTAGTAATTGGTGACGGCGTACATGCAGGACGCGAGAATTTGGCAGGGGGGGCGGGAGGTACAACAAACACGGGAACAACACAACACGGTAAGGAGTTACCCCTGGCGGGTGAGCGTGGATGGGTAGGGGTAGTTGTAGATGTAGAGGGTGGAAGGCTGGGTCCTGCATGTGATTCCTCGCTAGAGGAAGAAAGGCCACCACGGCTAGTGGCCCACGGAGTGCCAGCGGAGCGGCTTGGTGACCCCGTAGGGAAGGGGACTAGCCTCCCTGTGGGACTGTAGGACGCTCCGCTGGCCCCTACTCGGGGAGAGCCACTGCGTGGTGCTTAGCTCCTCTGACGAGGAGACTGCTTCTTATCACGTGATTCCTCGCTAGAGGAACAAGGCCTCCACGGCTAGTGGCCCACGGAGTGCCAGCGGAGCGGCTTGGTGACCCCGTAGGGAAGGGGACTAGCCTCCCTGTGGGACTGTAGGACGCTCCGCTGGCCCCTACTCGGGGAGAGCCACTGCGTGGTGCTTAGCTCCTCTGACGAGGAGACTGCTTCTTATCACGTGATTCCTCGCTAGAGGAACAAGGCCTCCACGGCTAGTGGCCCACGGAGTGCCAGCGGAGCGGCTTACAGACCCCGTAGGGTACCAACTGGGCTTTCCGTTGGACTACAGCTCTTTCCGCTGGGCCCCTACTCAGAGACAACCACTGACATGAAGCCTCGCTCCTCTGACGAAGGACAAGGTCGTCCCTCCCCTGGGACTCTCTCTCTCTCCCTCTCTCTCTCTACACTACAAACATGTTCTCATAATTCGTGTTCATTGTAAAGTCATATAAACCTATATATACATTTCCTTTTTCCTTTTTCCCGTTTTTGAATTGGGTTGCCAATTTGTTTGTTGTTGTTGTTGCCGCCGCCTTTGTGGTTAACTCTTGGTGAACTCGCCTGCATACGGACAGGCGTTCTTCTCGACATGCAGGACCATCCATTCATCAACGTTATGAAAGTGTTGTTGACATGCTCTACATGTGCCTGCAACCTTATTACGTTGATCCTTCTTGGTGCCCAGAGGATATTGGAAATGGATTGCCTTCAAATGGTTTTTGAAAGTATCACATCTCAGGAATATCCCAGTTGAATGGCAACAATGATCTCCCCCTTGAACCTCACCTTTGAATGGACATTTGAATTGTCCCTTGTCAGATCCGGTCTCCTTCCAGTGGCGCTTCACGTGACGGAACAAATCATTGGGTCTGGCAAATCCTCGATTACAATATTCACAAACATGTGGTCTTGATGTTGGTTTAAGATGGGTTGATTTATGGGTTGCCAAGTTGGAGAAGAATAAATGACATTCCGGACATTGTCTCTTCTTCCGAGGTTTCCAAAGGGATTTATTTACTTTGGGATTTGATGATTCATTGGCAATTTCGAGGGTGGTGGTGGTGGTCGGAAATGGCGCGGCGGAACTTCCGGATGAAGATTGTTGTGCGCCGCCGGATGCAGGAGAGTTAGCAGTAGACAACTTTAATTCTTCTTGATCATGTTCTTGCTTGGTACCTACCTCATGGTAAGTGGTATCTTGTTCCTCTTCTTCCGAATGAATGGTCAGAGATCCCATCAGAATTGGAGTATGGGTAGAATTATTTATCATAAAGTTGGTTTTTGTGTCATTATCATTGAATGGGGTCGTCGTGGTGGTGGGGGCCTGTCCTGCACCTGCGCCGGCAGCAGCGCCGGCAGCAGCGCCGCCAAATTGGGAAGGATCACTCGATCGACGAGTTGCAACGGCACACAATGTCGATAATCCTCCCGCGGCGTGGTTGTATGCAGGCGACAGAATAGGAGATATGAAAGGTATACGAGGTGGGGATTTCAAAGATGAACCAGAATGAGTGAGAGAAGGTGCTTGCACCAGCGGTTGTTGTTGTTCATATTTAATCGGTTGAAGCATGATATGTGGCAATCCTAGTTGATGTGTAGTGGTGGTGGAGCCGGTGGACCCTGCCGATGAATATTGTGATGGCTGTGGTTGTACCGCCACCACCAGTGGTGAAGGGCCTGACGGTTGGCTTGATGGTTTGGGACTGTAGTACGAAGCGTAGGCCGGCGCCACGTTGGGAACCGGGAGATCCAAGTCCAACGAGTGGATCGAGGGAAGACGGTAGTGGGCTTGTGTGTTGGGGAGAACAGACATCGTTGCTGTTGTTATGCTATGCTAAGGGAGGGGGGAGGGGGGGTGTAGAAAAATATCTGGGTCACCAACTTGGTCTCGCAGGTGCAAGTGGAGATCTGTTGCTTATAAAGGGAATTGCTCGCTGGGCGAAGCGGGATTCGGAACGGATGGATGTTTTGCCCACACGGCTGAGAAATCCAGCGTGTGGCTGAGACCCTTTTCATCGGGACTCGGCCATAAGACGGAGTTTATCTGGAAACCCGCGCGGGTACAAAAAACAAATCCGCGCACAGTTCGGGCAGTCGACCATGTTCCCGTCCCCCCCCCCCTTCTAACTCCCACGTTGCTACACACCCCGTCCTTCACTCGACACCACCACTGAGTCGACCCTACAC
The DNA here is from genome assembly GCA_963924405.1 of [Candida] anglica. Classification (NCBI taxonomy): domain Eukaryota; kingdom Fungi; phylum Ascomycota; class Pichiomycetes; order Serinales; family Debaryomycetaceae; genus Kurtzmaniella; species [Candida] anglica. Next base: position 433,428 of record OZ004258.1, read on the forward strand.
TGCCATGTCACCCCTTTTGTTTCTCTCCCTCCCTCCGTCTCCCTCGACCACGCGCGCCGCCCCCAAAAAGTGCTCGGCGTGCTTGCGAGATTCTCGGCCGCAACTCCTATTTCTCTCACCTGGATTATTAATTTTTTTTTTATTTTTTTTTTTTTTTCGCATTTCTTTCTCTTTATTTTTTCTTCCAAAGAATTTCACGTTCGCTCTCTTCTGAGCGACAAATCCCCACGGCTTGGCTGCAGCCGCACCCTTCGGTTTTCACATTTATTTTTATTTTTATTTTTTATTTTTTTATTTTTTCTGAATCTACGAGTGGCGGAAACAAAAGATCTGCTCATCTGGAAATAGGGGTAATTTTAAAGATAATGTTACACAAATAGAAAGTCTGGTACTAGTAACACAGTCCTACAGTCTGTCCATGCCATGTCCTGCCCTGCCCCTGACGCTGGGTCTTGACTACTACTGGCACTCGCCTACATCGTGTCGTCCCCCCCTCACGACCCTGCCCCTGCCCCTGCCCCCTGTCCTCCACGCCCATCCTCTCTTGCTTGCTACTGCTGCTCGGATTTTTATTGTCTTTAGCGGCACGGATCATCCCGTACGTTCCGCCGCAAATCCAAATAAAACCTTCAATCTCACTTTTTTTTTTTTTTATTTTTCTCAATTGTTTTATTTTTGGGGTCCTCGTTCGTCCTGCATGGCGCCTACCATCTTTAAACTTACAATTGCCATTTCAGCGCTTACTTCCAAAATGGGACCACCCAAATTTCTCCTCACTACAAAGTATAAGCCTACACTCTATATACACTGACAGTAGTGACGACACTAGTGAAGGTCTCTCCATCGTCTGTTCTCTTCCAACAGCCATACTCTCCATCATCTGCGCGCTCCTCGCCCTCTCCTCGCCCTCTCCTCGCCCTCTCCTTGCCCTCTCATATTCCCGCAATCTCCTCCATCATCCGGAGATTCCCATCAATCCTGAAATTTTCTAAACTTTTAGTAAACGGCGCAATACCCTGTCGAGTTTCTTAGGCACGCCACTCTTTCATAAACTCTCCCTCCCCACCTAGACCCCCACCGGCTCTCGCCCTTCTACCCCACATACCTCGACTCTCACTAGCGCCTCCCGTCAATCGTCGTCGCCCCCCTATTCCATCCCTCTCGTCCTCCATCGTCGTCGTATTCTCTTTGCTTGGCCATTTCTCTTCCCTGCTCACAGCCGCGCCAATTCTCTCATCGCTTCCAAGTTCCCACCTCTGCCATGTTCCGGCATGAACCGCTATGTACCCCATCAGCCGAGTCGACCCCTTCCATCCCGATTTTGCCGTGCCCTCGCCCTCCCCTATTCTCTCCCCCATCCCTGCGGCTGTATGTCCCGCACCCCTCCTACCGAAATATGTCACATTTCTCGCACGCAGATTTTTATTTTTCTCTCATCCGCACGGACCGATCGGCGAGGTATTTTCTTTAAAACCGTTCGACGGCCTTACTAAGCACGTGCAACCCCGACAACAAATCTGAGAAGGTGCTAGAAATTGTAAATAGCGGCCAAATCACTCCAACAATTTTTTTTTTTTCGATCAACAGCACCGCCCGTTTGGTTTGGTTTTAGAGTGTATCATTTGTCCTCGGGGTTAGCCAAACTGGTCATGACTAATCAGCGCTAAGGTTCAGATGGGCAGTAGGTTGGTTAGCTTTGCCCCCCGCGGTCTGTTACCCTGTCGTATACTCTGTCTCTTCTGCTCCACACACACCCACACGATCTCAAATCGATTCTTGTCCTGCAGACAGCCGAATTGATAAGCAAGGGATCTCTCTGCCACTTCTCTCGGGGTCATAAATCCGGTAAACTCCGCCTTCACGGACGGCGTTTGCCTTCGCTACCAACGGTGCAGAGTCAATAGCGAAGAAGATGGACGGCAAATCGCTACGATACGGCCGAGAGTGTGTTCACTTCCACCCGAAATATATGGTCACGTCTTGTCAGATCTCCTCGTAGAGGAGCCAAGCTCCACGCAGTGGCCCTCCCCGGGTAGGGGCCCAGCGGAGCGTCTCACAGACTCCCCCGGTAGAGTGTGCCCACTCCATTCCCTGCGGGGCAGTAAGCCGCTCCGCTGGCACTCCGTGAGCCACTAGCCGTGGAGGCCACCTTCCTCTAGCGAGGAACCACGTGACCACGAGCAGTCTCCTCGTAGAGGAGCTAAGCACCACGCAGTGGCCCTCCCCGGGCAGGGGCCTAGCGGAGCGTCTCACTAACCGCGTAGAGTGTGGCCTCTCCATTCCCTGCGGGGCTGTAAGCCGCTCCGCTGGCACTCCGTGGGCCACTAGCCGTTGGGGCCTCCTTCCTCTAGCGAGGAACCACGTGACCACGAGCAGTCTCCTCGTAGAGGAGCTAAGCACCACGCGGTGGCCCTCCCCGGGCAGGGGCCTAGCGGAGCGTCTCGCAGACTCCCCTGGTATAGTGTGCCCACTCCATTCCCTGCGGGGCTGTAAGCCGCTCCGCTGGCACTCCGTGGGCCACTAGCCGTGGTGGCCTTCTTCCTCTAACGAGGAACCTCTCCCCTCTCTCCTCCTTCGCAGTCGCAGCTTCTCCTCGTAGAGGAGCCAGGCTCCACGCAGTGGCCCTCCCCGGGTAGGGGCCCAGCGGAGCGTCTCCCAGTCCCGCGTTGTGTGTCTATGCCACGGCTCCCTCTCTTCACTTTGTACTCTCTCCACCTACACTCTACTCTACTCTACTCTACTCTACATCCTCGTCCTCGTCTTCCTTTCTTAAATTATGTTTATTTGATTGGCCGTACGTACTCACCAGCGAAAACTCTCCGTGTTGCAAATTCGCCGCTCATTTTTAAATTTCTCCTCAATTTCTCAACTGTCGTTTGTTTTCTTTTTTTTTGCAACACAATTTGAATTTTTTTTCTGTGCGGGCCCCGGGGGGACCCCCCCTTTTCATTTTTGCAGCACCACCACCGATAAAAGAAAGTGTATATCCTCCTTTTCTCTCCTTCATCTAAGCCTTTCTACTCTTGGCCTTGGTGACATTACCTTCAACTCCACTGGTCTTACCCTTGGACTTGACCTTTGGTGAAGTAACAACTGGTTCAGAAGAAACCTTGGCAGCCTTCTTGGCACTCTTTTTGTAAACTCTAATGTAGAAACTAATGAATAATACCAAATAACTGGTCAAAATCAAATATCCATAAGCAGCAGCTAATTCACTTCCATGACAATCACCAATATGTGGCAAAGAGGGGAAATAAGCATGAGCATAATGAGTATAAGTGGCAAAATAAACAAACACTAAATCAATCAAAAATTGAATGATTTGGAAACGAGTGACCCATTCTTTCCACCAAACTCTAATACCACGAGCACTCAAGAAATAATACCAATACATCACTACATGTACTGCCAAATTCAAAGTAATTGGAACCCATTCAACCGAAGTACTTCCTGTCAATTGAGTGTAACATAATAAGGCAGTGGCTCCATGATGATAAGTATGTAAAAATAACAATTTTTTCTTTTTCAATACTAAAAACACCGTGTCCAATAATTCCAAATATTTGGTAAGATAATTCAAATAATATAAAGTTACCAATTTTGGAGCAAAGGAATCTTTGTGACAAATTGCATAAAATAATCCATGTTTAATAAGCATTGGTAAAATTTGTTCAATACACAAAAGTAATAATCCAAGAGAAACAACCGTAAGTACAAGGTTATGTAATTGGAACAAGAAGTTTAATTTCAAAGGAGCCAATTGTAACTTGTCGGACAAGGCTCTACCACCAAAAATGACAATATAATAGACAATAATGACTCCAATTGCATGGTAACCATTAGCCATAAAAGTATGATGATGAATGAATTCGAAATCATCTGCCGAGTATCCAACGATTTTCTCGAATAAAGCAGAGAAAATCGGCCAGAGATGGACACCAAACGGACGATCCACGGACGGTTTGGAAACCTCTATGAATGATGGGAGACTAAGAGACATACTATGGAGAATGCTTAAGTATAAGAATAAACAAACAAGATAAAAAATTCTTTTTTTTTGGAAAAGTTTTTAAAATTTGAGCAAAGTTTGGAAATAAAGAATAAAGTTTGAGAGCGCGACTAAGTGGGAGGACTCTGGGCTAGGCAATCGAGGGTAGGTACCGTGTGAGGTGTGTACACACTGTAAATATTCTAAGGTAGTAGCAGATGACTCGTAAAGCTTTTCTAGTTTACTCCTGAAGGTTCTAAACTCACCCCCACAGCCCTTTGTCCAACTTGGAAGCACCTCCCTATCTGTCAAGTCATCAGTCCTACCAGTACTATTGTTTGGTTAACTGGGAAGCAATTAAATAAAACTGGGAGGTACTGCACGTACGTCGGTAGTTTCCCAGAAAGTATAAAAGTACCGAAAATTAATTCTAGAGAACATGGAGGACCGCGGAAGATAGGAGAGTTTGTTACGACGGATCGAGGGAAATGAACCGGAGGCGGGTTTGGAGAAACTATTTCTCTTTTTTATTTTTTTTCTGATGGCCGTGGTTAGGTGCTCAGTACCAGCATAGACTCCTCGGGGGAACTACGGGGATCTAGAGGGCGTCCGGTGGACCTTCTCCTCGTAGAGGAGCTAGGCACCACGCAGTGGCTCTCCCCGAGCAGGGGCCAGCGGAGCGGCTTGCAGTCCCACGGGGAGGCTAGTTCCCACCCTACGGGGTTTGTGAGCCGCTCCGCTGGCACTCCGTGGGCCACTGGCCGTGGAGGCCTTGTTCCTCTAGCGAGGAATGGTGATGCAGAGGCTTGGTTACGCGCTCATATGCCTTTTTTGCACCCAAATACGGGTGCGTCAAATGCGAAAGGGCTACATTGGTGCTGCTAAATGCTGCTGTTGTACTGTTAATGGAGTGGAGAGTTACTGGATTTTCTATGATGGGGTCCCACAAGCTGGCGGTAGGTAAATACCGTGTATGAAGACTTGCCCCGGTATGCTAGTCGCAGCCACTAGCGTTTGTCAACGCCCTATTGATCTATAATGGATTGTAGTATATGTTCTGCTCTATTCTGGGGAAAAAATCCTCGGTTACAAGGACATCGACTAATAATTACAACAATGGAAAGGACCCGGAAGTTCCGGTCCAACCCACAAACACAATTTTAGGAAGTATGTTTCTTTGTACCCCCATCATGGTTAATACTTTTGCATCAACAACTCTCTCGTGAACCTCTTTATTACCTTCTGTATCATTGATACCAACCTCCTAAAGTATTCCTTGCTCTCGCCGGTTCTTTGGGTTGAGGGAAATTCCACCCGTCGGAAAGAATCATTTAAATGTGACTCCTCATCATTGCCAACATTCTATTGGATAACTAGAGCGACAGAGTTCGTTTAAGCATTTCATACCATACTTCAGGGCTACAAGCCACGTCAATGACATTCTATTGGAGGGGAAATAACCAGAAATGTTGTGGGAAGATGTCTCATTCACCACTCCCTAGATGTTCCTAGAGACCTGTCTCATAAAAATCGTAGTCTTCTTTCTCTCTCCCAACATTTGTTCTCTACTACAGTCTATTTTCATAAATGTAAATTAAATTTTATCTACTCTAAGAGTTATGTCTTTGTCTGCTTTGGTTTAAGGTTTAAGAAATCAATGGAAACAATGATATCGTATCCATTCTCCTCACATGCGTACAAAGCTTCGTGTTCGTTCAGATGAAGGAATCTGATGTTGTCTCCTACAAGAGCCCGCAAGAGACTGGTCAGGTCAAGGTCTCGAACTTCAATGAAGCCCGGCTCGAACGCCAATAAGTATGGGTAGAACAAGGCAATGTTCTGAGGGTTTCCCTCCCAGAAAATGCCCCAATCATGACTGGTACGCCAACCGTTCCTGTTGATCAAAAATGAGAATTCTGAATAACTGACAAGGAAATTGAAACCCAACCGATGAATGGCCAATGGAGTCACAGACTCACGTTGGGTGGCAAAATCCAATGAAGGGTCAGCCTCATCCAAGATCGGTTCCTTCTTACCCTTCTCAAGCGAAAGAATCTCAAATCCCTTGGTACATCCAACACAAAGTTTGGTCTTGAAGAACGAAATGGAAACAGGTTCTGAATTGAAGATAAACTCTCGAATGTCATACTTTTTGTTTCTATTTTTGATAGATTTGGCGTCAAATGGGTTCAGAGGCTCGAAAATACTGATGGAATGTGCGGCACCACCTCCTCTTTTCGCAGCAACTACAAGTAATCGACCATCACAGATACCCAGTTTGAAAAACGAGACATGGGTGAGGATTTCCTTCCCAGACCGCGTGTTCTTCACGTGGTCCAACGAGTCGGTACATGACAAGTCAAACTCATACAAGGTCTTATCAGAAAGAACCAACAATTTCTTGTATTCCACCAATACTTCAATCTGTGTCACATAGAGGTTCAGGATCACCATGGTTGGATCTGAACAGATCTTTTCATTAGAGGTGGTGCTGATTGTTCTCACGGTGGAGACCCATACCCCAGAATCCGTCCCATAGAGCAATTTCTTTCCCCCATAACATGGCACGGCACAGTTGATCTTGTTGTTCCCATGGAATCTTCTCGTTTCGTACTTTGAGAGCAGAAAGATGTCGTTTTGTTGGATCAACTTCTTCTGTTGTTGGTAGATTTGCAGCAACACCTGGTTCTGGTTGGTCACATCATCGGCAAACAACGTGGTGTGCACCTGCAGGCCCAAACCCAAAAAGTTCAATTGTAACTTGGGAGAGGTGTTGGTGATGTACGAGTTTGGTTCTGCGGTCTTGACACCGGTGTCACTTACAATCAGCCCGTCCAATCGGTATCCCATGATCAGTCGCAACGTGGGGAACTCATATCCAGAATTGACAAACAAAAGTGGCAAATAAATAGGTTTTTCAAACACCTTGTGTTGTTCCCGCTTGTTCTGCACCTTGTGTTTCACCAAAAGTAATGCATGTTCAAACAAGTAAAGGTCAATCTTCTCCGCACTGTCACGTTTCCTGCTGAGGGTCACCTGATAGATGATCCGGTTACTGTACGAAAGCTTGAAGTTGTACTTCTCCTCCAAGGTTTGTTTGCCCAAGAGTCGATGAAGAACCATAATCTTGTGACGATCCGTCAGTTCACCCGTTTGAATGTTGATCTTGGTGAGAACCTTTTCGATTTCCTCCTTTGCCTTCAAAAGATTCTTGTAATCGGGAGACTCGGGTTTCGTATTCTTGATGATCCCCAACAAGAGCAATTGATACCGTGCCGGTCTTTGCACCCCCTTGATCAAAAATGAGTTCAAATCTTGCTTTCTTGACTCTGGTTTCTTTTCAATGGCATCCAAAAACCTTGCGTATTTCAAATTCACTTGTTGTTGACGTTCATGTTCAAAACTAGCAAACACCTTATTCCCGGAATACTTGATAAATGGCTCAAACCCGCCCACATACTCCAAAAACACATCTGCAAACGTCTCCACCGCAGGTTTCTGCTGTTGTTGTCTTCTAGTCAACGCATCACTCATGCTTTTCGCTAACCGAAGCAAATCATTGACCCCACCAAACACCGTCCGGATGAAAATCTCACGTTCTCGTTCAGGAATGATGTTATTGGCTGGGTTTCTCAAGGGCATTATATAGAAATCAGTCATGAATTCAAGATCCTTGACGTAATCCCGCTCGGTGTAGATAAATTCATAAATAAGTTCTTGACGCATTTTCTCATGTTTGTCAAGTTTATCCAAAATCGATTGTGGAACGGTCTCATGCCACAAGGTTTTGTTTTCCTCGGTGTCATGGAGTGAGAGTCTCGATACGGCTCTTTTCAACCCTCCCTGTGGTTTCATGTTGAGTCTTGCCTGTTGTTCCAATCTTCTTGGACACGAAATACTATAACAGAGTTTGTTTCTAGTACAAGTTGGCGAATAACAATCGGTAAGGATGGTGAACACCCCATTGATCGACACTTCCTTGTGGTCCTTGGAATTATTATTGTTCAAGTTGGAAAGTGAGGTCAGAGAGTCGGTTGGTTTATGAAGTGATTGTTGTTGGAGAGTTTGTTGTTGAAGTGTTTGTTGATGAAGACTTTGTTGAAGATTTTGATGTTGTTGCTCGTTGAAACTACCATGTTTCGAGTTCCCTCCACTGACATTTCCACTACCATAGCCATACAACTCGACTCCAAACACATGATTGAACTCATATGCCTCATGAACACTGTCACGAAGTCTATGGTTGTAGGTGACGTCGTGGAAAAACTTCTGGGCATCCAACGACCGTCCAAGAAGCAATGCCAAGTTTCTGTCGTTGGTCCGGATGATTCTACAGATGATGTCAACGGCACCCTTCCCGGTGAACGTGTCGTGGTACTCCAACCCATCCTTGGTGTTGATGGTGAGGATGATCGACTCTTTGAACACCCGGGCGACCCGTGAAAGCATCGCAGGGTACACGGACGGCTTTTTGGGCACGGCAGTCTTCTGTGACAGAAGTGTGCCCAGAGACACCGTACGGTCGAATTTGGTGGTGGAAGAATTCTGAAGTGATGCCAGGGAATTGAATTTCTTGGTTGAGAGTGATGAAAGTTTGGAAAGTGAAGTGAAAGATCGAGATTTCGAAGAAAGTGAAAACGACCGGCCCGATGTGTTGGAGGTCATTTGATGCGTGGAGGTGGTGGGCAGGTGGTTAGGCAGGTCCGATCTCGATTGTAAGCCAGGGTATTGCTTGGCAGACGGTTTCCCGCGTGGCGTGGCTTCCGGGTATGATCCACGTGAAGGTACAGATTGTTGAGTCATGGACATCGACAGTTGTGACATTTGTGGAGATGAGACGATTCTACGGTTGGTGTTATTATTTTCAAGCACTTGGTTTGTTTGGATTGGCGGGAGGTTATGAGAGGGTGCTCTTCTGGCAGTGATTCGTCCGTTACTCCCAGGGCCGTTGGGGCCTGGACCGTTGGGGCCTGGACCGTTGGGGCCTGGACCGTTGGGGCCTTGTGAATAGGTTCCAACCTGAGATTGGTATCCTGGATGCTGTTGTCCCGGTTGTTCTTGTCCTTCATCACCGTAGATACCTCCTTTACCCATGGGGGAACCAGTTAAAGAACTCATCGATGCTAAACGGCCTTGGGACTTGGCCTGGCCATTGTACCCATAAACAGCAGCCTGACCGTTCGCAGGACTTCCTTGAGCTATTTGTCCAGAGCCTCCAGAAGGAGCTTGAAACTCTTGAGATCTATACCCTTGCTGTTGGTAAGGTTGTTGGAACTGTTGCGGTGGGTTCTTCCCACTGACCAACGACAGTAATGAATGGTTTCTGGGGCTATTTGAATGTTGTAAGGGACCTCCAGGGTTGGCGTGAGTTAATGAAGAGTTTGATCCGGAGCCGGTTGAGTTTTGGTAAGGAGATCTACGACTTGGACCTGACTGGGTGTGGTTAGAGCCTGGCTGGCCGTAGCCTGGATGGCCGTAGCCTGGATGTCCCTGTGCTTGAGGATGTCCCTGTGGATGTCCCTGTGGATGTCCCTGTGGATGTCCCTGTGGATGTCCCTGTGGATGTCCCTGTGGATGTCCCTGTGGATGTCCCTGTGGATGTCCCTGTGGATGTCCCTGTGGATGTCCCTGTGGATTTCCCTGTGGATATCCCTGTGGTGCTGATTGGTACTGATACTGTGGTCTAGCTTGTTGTTGAGGTTGAGAACTTTGCTGGTGATATTGAGGCTGTTGGTGATATTGTTGGGATTGTGGCTGGTATTGGCCCGCTTGGCTTGAATGCTGTTCGGCCCGTTGAAGTGCCTGTTGCTGATGTTGCGCATCCTCCTGATAATTTGGATACTCCAGACCATACGGAGCTCTCCGAGCTTGAACTTGAGCTTGAGCTTGAGCTTGAGCCTGGCCGTACCGCTCACGCTCACGTTCACGGTCTGCCTGGGCGTCCATCATTGCCTGCGGGAGAAGATGTGCCGGGATATTCACCGTGGGCGACGTGGCCCTTTCTCTTCTGTGATCCATCGTCTACTATTGGTCGTCGTCTCTTGGATGTGTGTCTCTCTTGTGGGACGGTTGGCCTGTGGGTCTCTCAAACGACTCGCTATGGATCTCTCGCGGTAGCCTTTCAACAATCACCTCTTCTGTGAACCCGTCTGTACGTCCTATGGTCCTGGTGGGGCTGAATTGAAACTCTATCGTTGGTGGTAGCCCTTGATATTCGTCAGCTCCTAAACGCAAAACTTTGGTAATTAAACGCTGCGGATTGCTCTGGCCGGCTAGTCTCTGGTCTGTTCTGGAGACTGGATGGGGCCCGTGCGGATGCGTCTACGGACTGTGGTGTAGGGTGCGCAGAGGTGTATATGGCAATCCCTTGCTTTGTTAAGTCTCGACGTCAGGGTGGCTTACTTTTTCGGGTTGGGCCTCAAATGTCTCTCTCTCACTCTTTTTTTTTTTTTTTTCCCTCGTCCTTTTTTTTCTTCTCGTGATTAATTTTTGGTGCGAATTCAGTTGCCTAATTTGGCGGGGCAGGCTAAATAAAAAAATATCCTACGGGTCAGGGGCGAAAAAAGAAAGCAAAAATAAAATAGATAGGGACACAAGCGAGAGAGAGGGAGAGTACTCTACAGAGGGTGGGTGTTGGTTGGTGTGCGTTTCCCTGGGAGGGAGCAGGCACTCACACAGTGTGTGGGAATGGCCAGATGGATGTGGTAGTTTCCATCGATGGATCCACCGGATCCGGAGAGGAACATGAATGCCGTTTTTGGACTAGACTTGTCCAAAAGCTGTCACGATAGTTCCCACATTTCGCACCACTTGGGTGCATAGAATGTTACACAAAGGGTCTACACTAACTAACTCCGTTCGAGTGAGATAGGGAGAAAGAAGTAGAGTAGAGAGAGACGTAGGTTTAAATAGAAGGGGGGGGGGGGACTTGTAGAGGAAGAGAGAGGGGGGGTGGGGAATTGTAGAGCATGGCCCTGGTTGAGTTTAATTTAGGGGGCGCTTTCCTCAGAAAAATAAACATGTGGTGAATTTGATTTGGCAACCAGAAAGTCGCAGCCAAATTTAAAACACAGGGGAGAATGTTAAATAGACGAGATGGAGAGAGTGTCGTAGAGGGTCGTAGAGGGTCGTAGGTGATTGGGCGGGGTATCGTGGGAACGGTAAGAGGGAGAACTCCTCGAAGAGGAGCCAGGCTCCACGCCAGTGGCCCTCCCCGGGTAGGGGCCCACGGAGTGCCAGCGGAGCGTCTTTCTGTCCCACGGGGAATCGAGCGGGATGTAGGCGGGAGGGTAGCCCTACGGGGTCAGTAAGACGCTCCGCTGGCACTCCGTGGGCCACTAGCCGTGGAGGCCTTGTTCCTCTATCGAGGAAAGTCGGGACTACTAGAGTGTGTCTTCAAGTAGAGGAGCCTATGCACCACGACAGTGGTCCTCCCTGGGTAGGGGCCTCCGGGTTGCAAGTGGAGCCAACTTGCAGTCCCACGGGGCTATGAGGAAGCAGTGGTAAGGACAGTCCTACCGGGGGTCGGTGAGACGCTCGGTGCACTCCGTGAACCACTAGCCGTGGAGGGCCATTTTCCTTTGACGAGGCATTGCTGAAAGGTCCTAGCATCTCCTCGTAGAGGAGCTAGGCTCCACGCAGAGGCTCTCCCCGAGCAGGGGCCTAGCGGAGCGTCTCACTGACCCCGTAGGATGTTGCCAACTCCATTCCCTGCGGGGCTGCAAAGCCGCTCCGCTGGCACTCCGTGGGCCACTAGCCGTGGGGGCCTTCTTCCTCTGACGAGGAATTGGGACTCCTCGTAGAGGAGCTAGGCTCCACGCAGTGGCTCTCCCCGAGCAGGGGCCAGCGGAGCGTCTCACAGACCCCGTAGGGTGTTTCTACTTCACCCCCCTGCCGGTCCGTTCCGCTGACACTTCGTGGGCCCTACCTACTCGGGGAGGGCCTTCTTCCTCTAACGAGGAATTGCCACATCCCCTCTTCTCAGACCGTATTTTTTTATTCCCCCCTCCCCTGCTCACTTAACCTCCCTTCTCGTTATCTCCCGCACTTTACCCCCTTGTCCAAGCGCTACCCTCGTTCGCACTTTTTCGTCCGCACACAAACTGAGCCCCCCCTAGCTAACACACACTCCACGGGCTCAATCGCTAACACACACTCCACGAGCACAATCGCGAACTCTCACTGACTCTCACTCTCACTCTCACTCTCACTCACTTAATTTGTTAGTGGAAACCTCCACTCACTCGTCAATCTCCTCCCTCAAAAAAGCCCCAGAACATGCCTGCCTACCACTCAACCTTCTTGGCAGAAGAGTCTGCTGACGCCAGACAAGTTGGAAACATCGCCCTTCTCCCCATCCACTCAAAGTTCCGTGGACCCCTGTACCCACCACAAAGTGAATACGACATCATTGAAGAGACCCTTGACCTCTTCAGAGCAAACTGTTTCTTCAAGAACTTCGAGATCAAGGGCCCCGCCGATAGATTGCTCATCTATGGCATTCTCTTTGTCAGTGACTGTCTCTCCAAACTCACACGTCTGGTCAACTTGAAGGAGGCCGTGAGGATCTTGAATAACTTGGCATTGGACCTGTTCCTGTTACCAGGGGATGTTGGATTCCCCTTGAACTCCCTCTACCAGGCCCCGGCCACTAAAAACGAAGCCGATTTGTTGCGCGGCTACTTACAACAATTCCGCCAAGAATTGGCCGACCGTTTGTTGAAACGTGTCTATGCTGACGATGAAGCTGTCCCCAGCAAGTATTGGTTAGCCTTCACCAGAAGACGGTTTATGAACAAGAGCTTGTAGGGCTACACTTGAAGACGTCTCGCTCGCGTCCCTGTCGTGCCAGCGGGATCCATCCGATACGGAGGGGGTTTGCCACCAGGGACAGGTGTATAGAGAGAAAAGGAGTAGTGAGTAAGGAAGGAGTTGTATATGTACGATGGCTCGCGAGGTTGTAGAGGCCCTAGCGCCAGAAACTAAATAAATGAAGAAAGTTATGAACTATTTAAAGAATTTGTAGCACCTTCAGGGGGGCCTTCGCAGGCGGGTGGGGACCTTGTAGAGGAGCTAGGCACCACGCAGTGGCCCTCCCCGGGCAGGGGCCAGCGGAGCGTCTCACAGACCCCGTAGGGTGTTGTCAACTCCATTCCCTGTCGGGGCAGCAAGCCGCTCCGCTGGCACTCCGTGGGCCACTAGCCGTGGAGGCTCCTGTTCCTCTAACGAGGAATGGAGGGGTTACGAGCAGTCTCCTCGTAGAGGAGCTAGGCACCACGCAGTGGCCCTCCCCGGGCAGGGGCCAGCGGAGCGTCTCATCGACCCCCCCCCCCCCGGTAGAGCGTGGCCACTCCATTCCCTGTCGGGACAGCAAGCCGCTCCGCTGGCACTCCGTGGGCCACTAGCCGTGGAGGCTCTTGTTCCTCTGACGAGGAAAGTCTGACTACCTGCTCCGTGTGGGTCGCTCCCTTGGGGTCAGCCGAACCCATACAAAGGGGATCCAGACCCAAACTCGTTCACTGTACTCAACATACGGTTGTCCATAGATCCGGTTCACCAAGAACCATTCTTCAAAGGATATCCTTCGAGAAAAGAAGAAATGGAGTGCAACCAACCCTGCAACAAGACAGATATGGTTGCCAAGTACCAATTGGGTGCCTACAACCCAGAGCCAAAACCCAAGGTAACTTGGGTGTCTTGTCAAGGAGTAGACCCCCGTGGTGACCAATCGGTTCGAGCTGTTTCCCGTGGTTTCCACGAGATGTGAGAATGATTCCCCACAAGTGGCCATGGCCATGGAACGCAAGCTTTGGCCCAGGACAATGCATAGACATCCAATTACCATGGCCAAGGGGTGGTGTAAGGGGAGATAACCTTGGTGGGGGGCAAACCGACTGTGACTCCAGAGATACTCCCAAAGACTCAAGAGTTGAACCATCATAAACTCACGGTTCCCACGATTCCCCCAAATGAGAAACAGGGTCGTTTTCACTCGAGATGGTTGGAAACGAGCCGTTTGAACAAACTCCATCAAATGGTACACACAGATCGATGTGATGAAAATGGCCACTGCGGGGCAATCCACTGCAAACACCAAACAAAGTCCAACCACAAGTCCTAGCGCCATCGAGGTGCCCGCAATGACGGTCAACGAGTTGTTCTGAGGCAAGTACATGATACTAAGGAGTCTCCCAATGGTCGGGCCAAACTGAGACTTTTACTCTATTTTATCTAAGGGGCAAGAGTCCCTTAGCTGCATTGTTGACACGCTTCTGCTAATTGTGGTTGTAAATATTAAATTTTTTTTTTTTTTTTTGGTGCTTAATAGTCAAAAAAATTGCCAATAAGTCTCCATAAACCGATCAAGGGTCTTCCAAATCATGACAACTGAGTTGCGAGACGATCTGGAAGTTCTGGACCACGTGTCGAACGACCCGCCATATGACGCGCGCAAGGTGAATCTAGCCGTGGTAGCGGTAAAAGCCATGGGGTTAGGAATCATGTTTCTGACATCAATCACTCTTGCCCTACTTCATCATCAGGTTTCTGTCTGTTTATTCATTGCAGCAGTGGTGGTTTTCCATCTAGCAGAGTTCTTCTGTACCAGTGTTTACAACACATCAGCCACTGATGATGATTCGTTCATCCTCAATGATACCGATCTTCTACTTGCTTACTTAGTTTCCATTATTGAGTACTGTGTCCGTCATTGGCTTCAACTGGTTTTCCTCCCACAGACAGCCGCGAATGTGATACCCATTCTTGCATTTGTTGCCTCTCTTGTAGGAGGTGTGGTGGTGATCTTGGGCCAGACATTCCGTTCGTTGGCCATGTGCACTGCCAAGGAGTCATTCAACCACTACATCCAAAGACAACACGAGGACAAACATGTTCTTGTGACCCACGGTATCTACGGTGTTCTGCGCCACCCGCTGTACTTTGGCTTTTTCTGGTGGTTTGTTGGTCTCCAGATCTGGTTGGGCAACCCAATAACCCTCGTGGCTGGAGGCTACAAGCTCTGGCTGTTTTTCCGTCATCGGATCGAATTCGAAGAGGCGTTCTTGGTTCTGTTCTTTGGTAAGGAGTACGTCCAATACAAAAAGAGAACCCCCGTTCTCATCCCCTTGATCGGGTAGAGGTGTATACCTGTAACATTTAATTCATTGATAGAGTAATACAGTTTAGTTGTTTTTTTGTTCAGTCTTGTTAGACAACTGTGTAGACAAACAACGTACTACCACACTACTACGCTCCCGCTAGGCCCCCACGGCTAGTGGCCCACGGAGTGCCAGCGGAGCGGCTTACAGCCCCACAGGGAATGGACTTGGCAACACCCTACGGGGTCAGTGAGACGCTCCGCTGGCCCCTGCTCGGGGAGAGCCACTGCGTGGTGCCTAGCTCCTCTTCGAGGAGAGTACCTCAAGGAACTGTTCTACGGAGTTCTACAAGAAGCTACTCGTTGATAGAGTATATCAGTACTTCCCAGGGTGTAATATCTTCCTTATTCAAATATGGCCATGGAACTTACCGGGTCTGTGTCTATTGCAGAGAGTATTACGGTTGAACGAGAAGAGAAGTTCGCTCAGCTCATCGATAATTCTATGAGGCTGCAAAATTCTGCTCATTGTTCACCTACAATTCCAAATCCTTTCCAAGGGGGTCCTGCTACCTGCTATCTCTTGAAGTCTACTATTCCTACTCTACATGATCATCGGGTGGCTCTGAGGGGGCGAAAACATTTGGCTGCAAAATTCTGTGCACCTACTAAAAAATGAGAATACCCTACAAATCCTCACAGAACCTTCCCCTACCCCCCCCCCCCCCCGGTGGACAACTACTCGGTGGGCAACTACTCGTGGCTTTCCCTCTTCCTCTATCCAGTTGCATAATCTCCTCGTAGAGGAGCTGGGCCCCACGCAGTGGCTCTCCCCGAGCAGGGGCCTAGCGGAGCGTCTCACTAACCCCGTAGGGTGTTGCCAACTCCATTCCCTGCGGGGCCTGTAAGCCGCTCCGCTGGCACTCCGTGGGCCACTAGCCGTGGGGGCCCTGCTCCTCTAGCGAGGAGTTCCAGCTGACAATGAGAAGTCTCCTCGTAGAGGAGCTAGGCACCACGCAGTGGCCCCTACCCGGGGAGGGCGTAGGGCTTCCAGCTCACTGGTTCCTGAGGCACTAACTAGGCTTACAGGAAAAGTTCGTTATCATATGTATATGTATCTCATTCATTGAATATATAAAAATATATATATCTAAGTTGGCTTAACTCCTAAACCATTGGTGTTTCTGTACATCAACACCCCGTTGTCCCCGTCAACGAATTGACACCAACGACCAGAGTTCCAAAGTGCCTTCCACATGTTCTCGTCGGAGTGCATGTAGTGCTTTCCCATAACCTTCTTGATGGCTTCCAGGGCTTCTCTAGCGTTGTAGAATGGGATTCTGGACACGTAATGGTGCAAAACGTGGGTTTCGATGATGTCATGGAAAACAAAGGAGCCTACAAATCCAAATTCTCTATCGATGGTGGCGGCAGCACCTCTAGCAAAGTTCCATTGAGAAGCCTCGTAATGAGGCATCTTTGGGTCAGAATGTTGCAAAAAAGTGATGAAAACAAGCCAATGGTTGACCAAAATGTATGGTAAAAACCAGTTGACCAACACATTGAACCCTCCAAACTTTTGGTACCAAGTATACAAGACAAATGATTGAATGGCAATCCCCAAGTCCAGGAGAAGAATGTAGTAATAGTCTCTTGGTTCAAAGAGTGCAGATGCAGGATTGAAGTGGTTTTTCTGCCACAGACTCAAATGTGGCAAAGCTTGGCCAGTAACATTTGTGAAAAGGTACATAATCCAACCAAAAGTTTGTTGAGTAAATAATTGAACCAAGGTATAAAGTGGGGCATCACCCAAAAGATCATCAATATGTTCAGCATTGTTAATGGCTAAATATTGTTCCTTAGTTTTAGGAACGAAAACCATGTCTCTGGTCATGTGACCGGTGGCCTTGTGGTGCTTACCATGAGAGTATTTCCAAGAAAAGTAAGGAACCATCAAGTACAGGTGCAAGACCCATCCAACGGTATCATTGACCCAACCGTAGTCGGAAAAGGCTTGGTGACCACATTCATGGGCCAAGACCCAAAGACCGGTTCCGAAAAGACCTTGGAAGTAAACATAGGCGGACCAGGCAAGGAATCTAACGATTGGTTGATTCAATTGATGGATGTATGTGTTGGCCAAGTATCCTGCAGTTAACATCCAGAAAATATCTCTGGCCACATAGTAGAGAGATTCAAATAATCTTCTTTCGTAGCAGTGTGCAGGGATCACGGAAAGGATATCCTTAATGGAATAATCAGGAGCTTCAAATGTGTTTCCAAATGTGTCGATAGCTGTGGCGTTTGAAGTGAAGGTAGCCACGTTCCCGCGCTTGGTGACTGATCCGGATCCGGATCCCGAGTTGGATCCCGAGCCGGTGCTGGATCCCATAGATGCTACGTTACTCATGGTTTAAAATTGAAATCTAAAACGGTAATGATGAGGAGATCTAAGGAGAAGAAGAAAGAAGAGAAAAACATTTCAAGATAGGGTCAAAAGTCTCATTAAAATAAAAATAGCTAAGCCGTTCAAGGCAGTTGGGAAAAAAAAAAAAAAAAAAAAAAAGAAAAACGAGCAAAAATAAAAAAAAATTTAAAATCTATATCCGGCCTCAAAAGAAACTTCCGGTTCCATGTGTTAATTGGAAATTATCGTATGGTATCAGGCATTGTGGTTTTATACAGAGGCAATTGGAGCTCTCAATGGTAGATATATCTCAGCTTTTATAACTGATTATGTCACGTTAATGACAGGCTATATACTATGGTCACCTATTGAGTAACCCTCTTCTTTATGCTACCGGTTGTTCTCATTCGAGGCCCGGATCTAAGGATAATTCCCCGGATTGGAATTTATTACTTTTTATTTTATTATCTTTTCCTTTCTTTTCTTTTGTTGGCAATCTTTGCTTGGCATATAGTAAAACTCGTGGGTGGGTGTCACGTGACATGCCCAAAATTTATTGATGGGTTCACCAATTAAGGGTAACATAAAAAAAAATGAAAAAAAGAGTACGATGCATGCATTCAACGATCAAATCAGTTATCAGATGATTATATTCAATATATTTTCCTACTACCAAATACTAGGGAATGGCCTCATTTAAGTTTGGGTTTTCGATTTTAAGGGATATTTAAAAGATTAGATAATATTTAGGTTTTAAAAAAATTTCCTGCTATTGTGTGTCACGTGCTGAACAACCCTTTTTTCCTCGGTTAGATTTTTGTATACGAGTCAATTAATTAGATTTTGGGTTTCACGCATGCAGGACGTATATGTAGAAAAAGGAGATAAATACGAGAAAAAAATTGAATTCCGGTTCTTGGGGTGTCCGGAATTCCTCTTGCGGGTTGCAAATTCGGGCGGGAGTACAATGAAGAAGAGCAAGCAGAGCTTTCTATTAGATATGCAAGGAGTGAAACCGGACGGTTTTAGTTGGGATTTATTGCTTCTTTTCAAGTATGTCTGTCTATGTGGTTGTATTTGATTGTTTGTATGATTCATCTGAGATTGGAATATGAGCCTTGTGCTTTATTCTGTGGGGGAAAGGTGAGTGAATAGGGGGGGAAGGGGGAAAGGGGAATGTACAATTCAAATTCCGTGGGCAAACAATTCATGGCGGAATAGAGAATGAGAATGAGAGTGGAATTGGAAGTGGAAGTGGAAGTAGAAGGGGAAGTGTAATAGAAATTTGAATGTGTTGTGTGAGTGATTAGGAAGAGAAGATTTCTAATCCTTCTCATTGGAATTGTTGAAAAGGTGGTTTTGAAGCATCCTGTATTCTCATCGTCTATTACTCTATTATATCTCCTCGTTTTTTTATGGTACACGTATCTCAATAAGTGGTGTGGTTGATTGCTAGTGGGTAAGCCGTTGGCCGTTTGTGCGGCTGTCGTGTGCACGCACTCGCACTTTGGCTGCATTTTTTATATTTCCCATTTAGGAAAGGTTATCAACTGCCCTCTGTCGCTACTTATTGTCAAAACCTTAGACTGTATTTCGAGATGTTCATCAAGGTATTGTAACATGTTCACCAGAGCAATCGAAGGTTACTTCAAGCAAAGTATGCTATTTTAATTGTAATATTCATCCTTTTAATGCATAAAGAACAAATCTAATGCTTTCTGCAAGCTTAATCTTGTGAATGGACTGTCATACGTACCATTGAGCGGAGAAGGTAGTCTCTATTGTATATTCCTTCTAGTATTCATTCTTGGTATATTTCCTCGTTACAAAGGACATTTGTTCAATTCGGGTATTTGTTCTGTGGCACGTGACGAATCTCTCTTGAAACTCTTTCAAGCTGTAAGTGTTGATCCTAAAATTTAAGGAGATTTATAAATGTCTTTGTTGTCTGTATTAGTCAGCCATGACCTTATAACATGTCATGCTAATCTCTTTATGGTGTAGATTAATTTTGGTGGTACCCTTAATAAAACTTTGGAACATTACACTACCACTATTCAATTACTTGAACCATTTGCTTAGTACAATATGTTCATGTCAATGTCTAACCCCATATACACTTCCAAATACTTCCTCATACTCACACCCAATTCCATTCTTCACAAAAGGTTCTTTTAATAGCTTTTACACTCCAAAATTTAACAATATATATATATATATATCTCTTCATTTCCCTTTTCTTTCCCCTCAGAAATAATCCACCTGTTATCGTCTTCTCTTCTTGTATCTACTCTATCGCCGTATATGTACTCCGGGTTTTTCCCGGTACACCTTTTTCAAGCACAATACTCCGAAGTTCACTCCGGATTCGAGTTCGATAGGAGTGCATATTTTTGACGTGTTGGGGGGAAGGAAAAAAGGCGCAAAGAAAGCCGCACTTTTTGATGAACACATTATTCACATAATCTGTTTATCCTCTTCAATTAACGTACACATCATTATCATTCTCTCCCCTTTCTTTCTGCTAAATACATGGTGGATTTGGGGAATTATCACCCAAATATCCCAAATTCAATTATCTCCTCATATTCATTTTAAGCTCCTCCACATATTCTCATCGCGATTTGTCTAAATCTCTTTTACCCCGGGGTAGTTTCCCGAGACTCTCCGCTCGCGCCCGGGCATCACCGATACGCATAATCAACTTGGTTTCACATTTATATACCTTAGTTCACCTATACCCCACCTTGCCATATGTGGACCCTCCACCTCTAACTTGCTTCTACCCCGCTGGATCATCTATACGATGGTCCTGTCCACTCCGGGACCCGGTCGTGTTCATCTCAGCCGCATCTTTTTCATTCATTTCCTGTAATCCGCGATTTGATTCCAATTCGACAATTACTCACTTTAAATTTTCCTCGTTCCCTGCTTTAACAACTTTTATTCTTCTCATTTCTTCTTACTCCACACAAACTTACACACATAGTTCTTAATAACCATGTCGTCTAACACTGAAATCAAGAAGAAGCCAGTTTCCTTCTCCAACATTCTTCTTGGAGCTGGTCTCAATTTGGCTGAAGTCACCACTTTAGGTCAACCATTGGAAGTTGTTAAGACCACCATGGCTGCCAATAGATCCCTTACTCTCCCCAATGCTGTCAAGCATGTTTGGTCCAGAGGTGGTTTCAGTGGTTTCTACCAGGGTCTTATTCCTTGGGCATGGATCGAAGCCTCCACCAAGGGTGCAGTTCTTCTCTTTGTTTCAGCTGAAGCTGAATACCAATTCAAGCGTTTGGGTGCCTCTCCATTTGTTGCCGGTATGGGTGGTGGTGTTTCCGGTGGTCTTGTTCAATCTTACCTTACCATGGGTTTCTGTACATGTATGAAGACCGTGGAAATCACTCGTTCCAAGCAAGCCGTCACTCCAGGTGTTCCACAACAATCTTCTTTCCAAGTCTTCAAGTCCATCTATGCCAAAGAAGGGATCCGTGGTATCAACAAGGGTGTCAATGCCGTTGCCATCCGTCAAATGACCAACTGGGGTTCCCGTTTCGGGTTCTCCAGATTGGCTGAAGATGGTATCAAGAAGTTGACTGGTAAGGGTGAGAAGGACAAGTTGAATGCTGTTGAAAAAATCGCTGCCTCTGTTGTTGGTGGTGGGTTATCTGCCTGGAACCAACCAATTGAGGTGATCAGAGTGGAAATGCAATCCAAGACCTCCGATCCAAACAGACCAAAGAAGTTGGGTGTTGGTTCTGCCTTCAGTTACATCTACAAGAACAACGGTTTGAAGGGTTTGTACAGAGGTGTTGCCCCACGTATTGGGTTGGGTGTGTGGCAAACTGTCTTTATGGTTGCCTTTGGTGATATTTTCAAGAAGCTTCTCAATACCGAAGGTGCTGGTCATTAACGATGTTTCTCCCATCACATTGATATTGAACTGTCTTAGTTTTATAGAGATTATATCAAAATTACTCAAAGCTATATCGTAGATAGACCCCGTAGGGTAGTCAATTACTTTGAGAGAGACTGATCTTAGAGACCACGCGTAGTTCCGAAGTACTCGCTAGAGGAACGTCCCCTACGGCTATAAGTGCCAGGGGGGCGTCATGAAGACACCAAAGGACAGTCCTACTCTATTCCCTGCGGGGCTGTAAGTCGCTCCGCTGGCACTCCGTGGGCCACTAGCCGTGGTGGCCCAGCTCCTCTACGAGGAGAATTCTAAGTTTCGAGGTATTTTACTCGGAATGGTTGCCTTTCTTGATATCCAAAAGAACAGGAACAGGGAGTGTTGTTGTATGAGAGAAAATAAAATGTTATTGAATGTGACTAGGGTACTTACTTAGGTTTGGCCGTGCCCTCTACCGAGCTTATTGTATATATAAGCCTTAAATAATTAACGTTGGGGTTTCCTTTTTTTGAATTTGGTTGCAAAAAAATAAAAACGTGTTGACATCTGCTAGTCAGTAGCCCCTAATTGCCCTTTTGTAAAATTAAGAAAAAATAGAAAACACCCTCCTTAAGTATCCTACAGTCATTAGAAGTACGAGTGCTAAGTCCAATATCCTCTCAGTATTGGGGAATCACTAGATAAGATAAGTATAGAAAAATATCTCTGAGTAAGAGTTTATTTCCAATTTCTCACAATGTATGACAAAGGTTATATATTTAGAATATTTAATAAGAGAATCCTTCATTTAAGATGGCTACAAGACTATGACTTCATACATACAAAGCGTATACTTATTGTCTAACTGATTATCTACATGTTCTAGCTCAATATTGTTTTATAATGTAGACATTAAATGGAAAGAGAATTGCTAATGAGAATGGAAGATTGAAATTGTATTGAATGTGGATTATTTCCTGGAATCTCTCAATAGTGAAGATTGTATTTCTATCAATGAACAGTCACTAACGCTGGATTAGAACAATAATGCAGCATTATCGCCTAATCCTGTAGTTATTCCACCAATATCTCTACATTCCACCACTCTTCTTAATATAATACATATGCAAATTGATAATCTATTTAAATTAATTATTTATGGGTAGTCCCCCATCTATCATAGCAATAAAGCCCAATCATTGTTAGTATCAACCCATATCCTTGGAGTGAAGTCACGCGTTGACCTTCCCAAAGAATGGCAACCACAATGACAATGATTCTCTTCATGATGTTTGCAATCAGATAATTCACAGGGGAGATGGACCCCAAGATTTGGAAAGCTAATAAGGATTGAAGAAAGTGTGATAATCCATTAATGATCATGATTCCAAAGATTGAAAAATTCATTTGAGATAAGGAAATGGAGTCATTCTTAAATTCCAGAAAGAGATAGAATGGGAGAGTGAACATGAACCCAATGAGGGAGCAATAATATAAAATGGTTAGTTTATCCAATTTTTTCTGAGATGATTCAGCATGAACAAATGGATTTATGGTGGGGAGTTCAATTGTTTTCTCAATACAAGTGAGGATTTTCTTAGCAAAGATGTTTTGCAGAACAAAGATAAGCATGGAGACAAACGCATAAACGAGACCAGTCTTGTAATATTCGGATGAATTAGCCGTTCTTTTCGGTTTGTAACAGGCAAGCATGATTCCTACAATGAGTGGGATCAAGGTGACATAGGTGATAAGTTTGTACTTGACTTGGAAAAGACATCTGTAGGTGAGAACGGTTGTGATTGGAGCAAGGGCCTTTACTGTATGGACCATCGAGACTGGGATCAACAGGGTTGCCTTGTGGGATGATAAATGTCCGACAAATTGGAACATCCCCATGGGGAGGGTGGTACGGATGATAAGGGAGGTTGGGGTTATGAATTGCTTGATTGAGCAGATTTCTTGTGGGGCAAAGCCATGAGGGAGCCATGAAGAAGTGGCATATTTGGATTTATATGAAAGGTATAACTTAAGTCCAACAAGACAAAAGACACAATTTAAAAGAAATTGAACTTCAGTTAAAGTCACTGGATGACTAAATTGTTTGAGGATTGACTTTGTTGAATTGTTTGATACTGCAGAACAGAAATACCAACCTAGACAAAGCAGTACTATACGCGCGTCTATAGGAGGTAACCAAGATGAAGTTGAAGATGTGGTTGTGGTTGTGGATAACGGCGTTGGTTTGGCACCAAACCCGTACGAGTCACGTTCCTTCACGGGTGACCCCCGATTGGAAACTGGTGGGGTGAGTGGTAGTTGGAAGCCTGAAAAATTCCCAAATGAAGGTGAAGAAATCATGGTTGGTCTATTGATTTTGGGATGATGAATTGATCGAGGCTTGTAATGAGACAGAGTATCGTCATGATGATTATTTTTTATCTGGTGGAGATTCGTCGACGACGAGTTCGGGTTGGCCTGCGAGGACAAGTACATAGCGAATGGATAGGGGTGAGGAGAACGATTGTGGAGAAAGGATACCCTTTAAACTGTAGATGTTTTTCTGTTAATATAAATAGAATCGAAAATAATAAAAAAGATGAAAGTGACACAAAACGGGGGGCTTATGTTTTCCTTTTTCTTTCTTTTTGGGTTAATTTCTTTTTTTTTTATTTTTTGTTTTTGCGGTCAAAAAAGTAAGGCAGCTTGTTGATTAGACGACGTGATAAGGAGTTGTGCAGTGACAATACAACCCAGACTGATCAGATAAGGACAATGCGGTGTCGGGTGGTGGTGTGGGTGGGTGTTGTCAGGAGAGCTGTGGGAGTATAGAGGTTTAAAGATCCCAGTAAATTGATTATTTGAAAGAGAGAAGAAGATAAATAAAGTGGTGGGGGGTGGGAATAAATTTAGTGTGTAGATTGTGGCAGGCTTAAAAATTATTTTTTATTTAAAATGAAAGGTTCCTGCAGGGGGGGTCGCAGGAAGTTCTCTATATTTAGAACGGGTAAGAAAATAGTGGAGAGGTAAAGTCATACATCTAGTAGGCAGGTCTTCCTCGTTAGAGGAACATGGCCCCCACGGCTAGTGGCACACGGAGTGCCAGCGGAGCGGCTTACAACCCCGTAGGGAATGGAGTAGCAACACCCTTCGGGGTCGGTGAGACGCTCCGCTGGCCCCTGCCCGGGGAGGGCCACTGCGTGGTGCTTAGTTCCTCTACGAGGAAGTAGAGACCAAATGTATTATATTTAGATTGTGGGGCGATTTAGGGGGTATTTATTGTGGAGAGCAGTTCTGTGCTTGGGATAGGGGGAATGGAATTGGGGGGGGGGAGTCATAATAATTCTCCTACTATGTATGCATTGTAGGATAAGCCTGTCAGGGGTAGTAGCTTAGTGTAGGAGTAAGAGGAAGTTGTGGGTGGATGAGATGTAGTAAATAGCCAAATTTGGGGGTATGTTTGTCGTTGTTGTTGTTGTTTCAGTCATTTGAGTAAGTATTCCGTTTTGTGCAACTTCAGTCCTAAAGCAATGGACCTTTTAAATGTGAAGCACCTTGCCTAAATGAATTTTGAACTGTGATACGTTTAACGGCCCGGAGTTCAGCGGGTTCCCCTGCTGTGCTCACTATCCAGTTGTTGTACTAGTCGCAAATTTCTGTTGGACAGAGACCCCCCCTTGGCGTGGCTAAATTCTCTAAAAGTTCGCGAACTGTCAAGAAATTGACAGATTTGCAGCCACGTCAACAACAAGAAACCAGATCCTAAGCCAGATCTGAATATCAGAAGTAGGAAAAGGGGCTTATCGGAAGCTCTCAGGTAGTTATTAGCAGTTCAAATCGTAGGATCCTAGATCTAATGATAGATGGGTACCTTTCATTTAATAAACTATTTATAATTGAAATATCAAAATTTGCAATGAAAACTAAATATTCTGTTTAGCAACACCCAATAAACAAATTTAAAGATTGGAACTTCCTACGGAGGCAGTAAGACGCACTACTGATCTAGGGAAGAGCCACCGCGTGGTACTCAGCTCCTCTAGCAGACAATTAGACCCCCCGAGTTCCTCGTTAGAGGAAGAAGGCCTCCACGGCTAGTGGCCCACGGAGTGCCAGCGGAGCGGCTTACCGCCCCGCAGGGAAGTACGCTTGCATCTCCACGGAGTCCGCAAGAATGGTCCATATCTCTAGAGAGCGGACTTCGTGGTGCTTCTTCTACAAACCTCTTCTTTATCATATGTCATAATTAATCGCTTACATAAAATATTTATTCGAGGGGTGCCGATTAAAGCTTCGATTCAAGAATCTTCCCAGCCTTGATATACCCTGGTTCATCCTTGATCTTCTCAGACCATTTATGGATGTGGGGGAACTTCTCAACAAGATTAATACTCTGTCCAAGTGTTTGCAGGGCCCTCTCCGGGTTGGCAAATGTATTCTCATACAATGGGAATGAAAGAATGATATCTGCTGCAGAGAGTCTATCTCCAGCAAAATATCCACCACTTTGTTTGGCCAATTGAGCATCCAAAAACGAAAGATTGGAGAGTAACTCAGGCAAATAATAGGCTTGATTTATCCCACCAACCAATTTATTCATTAAAAATCCAAATCCAAATGGTGCACTGGATTTGGCCTTTGAGTTTACCAAAAGAGATACCAAGAGAGATTGAAGAGTTCCCTCGGTGTAGTTCAAATAATATTTGACCAACTCACGATTTTCTGGCGAGGATGGTACCAATTCCCCAGAAGGATTATAGTGATCAAGCAAATATTGAATTATGTATCCAGTTTCGGCCAACACTACGGGTTTGGACGTCCCTTCTGGGATGATTTCAACTAGAGGAGATCTTCCTAGTGGGTGGATCTTCTTAAGTTCCTGTGGTGCACGGTATTGCAGATCTCTTTTATAAACCTTAATTTCATATGGAAGTTTCAATTCTTCTAAAAGCCAGAGAATTCTGGTAGCACGTGAGTGCTGGAGCCTACTATGTTAATAAGAGTATATATACAAGACACCCCACGCTAGAGCAATTCCCTTCCCTGCGGGGCTGCAAGCCGCTCCGCTGGCACTCCGTGGGCCACTAGCCGTGGAGGCTCTCTTCCTCTAACGAGGAACTTCTGAGAGCGAGTGGTCTTCTCGAGGAGGAGTTAGGCACCACGTAGTCGTTCTCCTCGAGCAGGAGCCAGCGGAGCGTCTCAATGACCCCGTAGTGTCTTGTTGCTCCATTCCCCGCAGGGCTGTAAGCCGCTCCGCTGGTACACGGACCACCAGCCGTGGCTTAGATCAGTCCCCCCCCCCCCCCTACAAGTTCTACGCTCCATACATACCAATGAAGGACAATCTTATCCTTAGTTTCGCTCATACTCATATACTTGATGTTTAAAAGTTTTTTGGATTCGTTCTCTACTCAATTATAGCAATCTACACTGCACATGCAAACACATCCGTGCACCACAAATCGCCTATTCAAAGGGTTCAATGTCTCCTAAAACTACAAATCCCAACCAATCACTCAACGCGTCAGCGAACTGCCGTCTGAACCTCAGAGAATCTTATCGCCATACCACCCCGTCTCTCGCTAGTCCATTCTAGAATCAAATCAGTACGGGAAATCCTGCCCTCCTGCACAGAATTCTCCTCTATTCTGCCCTTCTTCAACATTCTCTGCTTTTCAAATCCCGGTCCGCGTTCGCGGCTTTATGATAAGACTCGAAAGATCAACCATACAACATTTCACCACCATCTCTTCCTCCAACGACTAACCGGCCCCCACCACTACCCAATTCAACCACACCGACCCCTCCACTCCACACTGAATCCCAGATCGAATCTCAGTCTGCCAGCTTCCCCCCCTTTACCTTGCCTCTCTTATCGCTCCGACATACAACCCATCCCTTCCACATCAAAAAGTGCCACAAAATTTTCTTCCACTAACAAATTTCCTGCCATTTCATTTCACAATCGGGACGTTCGCGCATTACAATAAACCAAACAATCGCATTTCGAGTCTCCTTCTATTACTTGCACATATCTTTTTAATCTCCTGCAGTTGAACCAGTGAGCCTCCACGACCCACCCTCACACTCTCTACCCTGTATCTCCTCGTCAGAGCTTCCAACCTGGTCCGAGAACCTGCATTGATATCCCCCAATTCTGTGCCTGGCAGTTTTCTTTTCTCATCCTTGTAAAACACCACCCCCCGCGCGGACCATTACGAACACGTACCTAAAAAGGAACTACTAAAAAATTCAACCAAATCTAAAGACAGACTGACACAACCCCCCTTGTCATGTCCTCAATTGCCATATTTGCTGCCAAATTAATCGCGAAAAGAGCCCTTGGGGCCATCAGCGGCGACCCCGATATGGAGGATGATCTCCCAGACATCGCACCCCCAGACGACGACCATTTGGACGATAGTAATCCCGTGGTGGAGGAAATGTTCTCCTCGTGGGCCTTGTTCATCCTCCTTTTCCTATTGTGCCTGGCGCTCTGGTCCTCATATTTCTTGCAACAGCGTCGAATAAAGGCCATCCACGAAACGGTGCTCTCCATCTTCTACGGGATGATCGTCGGGCTCATCATCCGGGCCCTGCCGGGCCACTACATCCAAGACGCCGTTAAGTTCAACTCGTCGTATTTCTTCAACATCTTGCTTCCTCCGATCATCTTGAACTCCGGTTATGAGTTACATCAGGCCAATTTCTTCCATAATTTGGGCTCAATCTTGACCTTTGCCATCCCAGGGACCTTCATCCTGTCGCTAGTCTTGGGGATCATCTTGTATATCTGGACAAAATTGGGTCTTGATGGCATTAATTTGGAGTTTGTCGATGCACTTGCCGTTGGTGCCACGCTTTCCGCAACCGACCCAGTCACCATTCTTTCCATCTTCAACGCCTACAAGGTGGACCCCAAGCTCTACACCATCATCTTTGGTGAATCCTTGTTGAATGATGCCATTTCCATTGTTATGTTTGAAACTTGTCAGAAATTCCATGGCCAAACGCTTCATTTTTCATCCCTTTTCGAAGGTATTGGACTCTTCTTAATGACATTCACCATCTCCACTTTCATCGGGATTCTCATTGGGTTCCTTGTAGCTCTCCTCCTCAAACATTCTCACATCAGAAGATACCCTCAGATTGAAACTTGTCTTGTCTTGTTGTTTGCCTACGAGTCCTATTTCTTCTCCAATGGTGCCCACATGTCCGGGATTGTATCTCTCTTGTTCTGTGGGATCACCTTGAAACATTACGCATACTATAACATGTCCAGAAGAACTCAAATCGCCACCAAGTACATTTTCCAATTGTTGGCCCAATTGCTGGAAAATTTCATCTTTATTTACTTGGGACTTTCCCTTTTCACCGAGGTGGAATTGGTATTCAAGCCCTTGTTGATCATTGTCACTTTTATCCTGATTTGTATTGCCAGATGGCTGGCAGTCTTCCCACTCTCTAGGGTGTTGAACTTTTTGTATGCGTCGAGATACAAGGAATTGATCCATAGATCTGGAGCTAATGGAGGCATTGCCTCTCTGCCAGCATCCATGGGTGCTGAAGAAATCTCACATCTGTATCAAATGATGATCTTTTGGGCTGGATTAAGAGGAGCCGTCGGTGTTGCTCTTGCCATGGGGATCCAGGGCCAGGCCAAATGGACATTACTTGCCACGGTCTTGGTGGTGGTTGTCTTAACCGTCATTCTCTTTGGAGGTACCACGGCGTCCATGTTGGAAATCTTGGGCATTAAAATCGGTTGTGTAGATGAAAATGATGAATCTGACGATGAATTTGAAATTGAAGCACCAAGATTATCATCCTCCTTACCATCTGTATCCCTTGGTGGAAGAAGAAATAACCAATTCACCGCCCCTGTCGGTTTGGGTAAGTCATTCAAGACTCTCAACAAGGATGCGGTACGTCTGCGTAATGACTCAAACGTAAGTCTTGGATCTTTTAGACATCCATCTCCACACCATAACGGCTTGGGATCGATGAACAGTTCGACTGCCGATTTGATGGATGATGACAACGGCAGCGATATGGACGATTTTGGAGTACAACGCTCATCCACGTCCCCAGAAGATTCCAATTCTGGAGGTCTTCTCAACGCCTTCCTTGGTGCTGATGAGCATTCTAAATGGTTCACCAGGTTCGATGAACAAGTGTTGAAACCGGTGTTGTTAGATAGCTTGCCCAGCGAGAATAGCAGAAGAGGTGGCAATCAAGGTGGACCAGAGAATCCAAACCACGACTAAATAAAATGAAATATAAAATAGAGTACTACGGAGTTTTTATATGGGGAATGTACATATTATCTATATATTGAATGTAGAAATAGAAACTGCCTCCTGGCAGTTGTTCCGAGAAACCCCACGGGTTCAACAAGCCGCTCCACTGGCACTCCGTGGGCCACTAGCCGTGGTGGCTCCCCCTGAGCAGGGACCAGCGGAAAGTCTCATTCAGAGAGGGCGTTGGTAGGTGCTTACGTGGTTCATAGATCAGGAATTTATTGCTTGTAAGGTCCAATTCATTAGATATATATATATATATATATGTAAACCTATTTCTATGTAGGAGGAGAATTTCTTAATAAGTTCTTCGTTTCAACTCACGTTGTTGCTGGGCAATGGCAGTGTCAATGACGCGCTTAGCGAGCTTGAACACCCGCGAGGACAACACAAGGTCGTTCAATTTGGAGTTATATTTGATGCACACGTCAAAGAATTCCTTGACACACAAGTCATGGAGCAAGGCAACCACATGCTGGCTAACAAGCTCTGGTCTTGCGCGTTGAGTAACACTGAGATATACGTTACTAGGGAGGGTTTCCGAGTAGTTGTGGAAGGCCCTGATTGGACGCTCGAGTACCGTGAGCACCTCGGCAATGTGAGTGGACAGCACAGTTCCCCTACGGTCATCCTGAGCTGCATGCTGAAGAAGATTGGCAAGCGCAATGACCGCATTGCCAAACGTGACCGGGTCGCGTATTCTAGCCTCCGCATCACGTTCTGGAGTGATTCTGAAGGGGGCCCCGACGACGGTCGAAAGAAACTCTTGATGGTATGTTGAGTAGAGTTTAATGAGTTCTATGCGAAGAGTGGCAAGCGACTTTGTACGAGATATGCATTGGTTGAATCGAGCCCAAAAGGTGGTTGGAAGATATTTTTGGATGTATGGGGTTAATTTGGTGGTGATTGATGAGAGGGGAGACACAGAATCGGTCCCGGTCCCGCGCCCGCTCGTGGGTTTACTGGTGGTGGTGCTGTCAACATATCTTCTCAATGGAGGAGATGGAGATGCAGTGGCCAGAGAGACGATGGAATTCCCGAAAATATCATCTTCACGAGTCGAAGAAGATTCTGGGGTTTCTTGTTGTTGTTGATGGACCAATTGCAGGGACACCAGAGTTGGTGGAGCAAACAGACTATATTCTCTGAAGTTGACTCTCAGAGTGCCCTCTCTAATGACCAAGGAACATTCTTCGACGATGGAAGACCAGAAAGAGGAGCCATTTTTTGCATTATATATATTCAATCTCAATTTCTTACCAATATCTTCGGAAGTGGTGGCCAAATAAGCCAATTCTTGGAAGGCAAGAACTCGAGGAAGACCACCTTCAACGCCTCTCAAGCCCGATAAAAGGGTATTGATTGGGTCAGAGCTGTACGATGACAAAGGCTTGTCTCCGTCAAGACACCCAATACAGGCATACACGGTGTAGAAATGGTTGAGCAAGTCCCAACCCAAGACACAAACAAAGGAGGTGATGGCGGTATGGGACAAGATGTTGAATGAGATCCAAGGGTGCAGGGCCAGTGATGCGGTTTCTAATTTCAGAATGACCAAAAGAGGCCACATGGCCTTGTAGATCAAGGATCTAGCGCCATAACCGGCGAGGAAGTAATACACCAAGACGGAGGAAATGGACACCACAAGGGATTTGACCACACTGGCGACGGGCAACCAAAGTTGATTCTTATTCTTGAACAAGTATTGTTGAGGATTCAATTTGGCGACGCCGATTTTGATCAAGGACAAACGTTGGTATTGCCAGACCACCTGGTGTAACGCATAGATGAAGGCCACGTAGGCGCCACTAAAAATGTAAAAGATGAAATCTTCATTGACCTTGTCTCGGTGACGGTACTCCTTGGCAACGATTGACCAGCGGATGGGGGACTGGATGTACAGGACAAGGTAGATAAGGAAGGACAGACCCACGTAGAAAAGAGAAGTCTTGACCCATTGCAGGGATGACAATGTGGAGGCGATCCATTGACCGGCCAAAGATCGGGACGATGCGCTGTATGCGGTGGTTGCCTTGGCCAGATCACGCGCTAGCCGCACCACAATGAGGGCTATCCAGATAAAGGGCGCTCTGTAGACTAGCACACAGGCCAAGGTCCACCACACGGACGACTTTTGGGGTGTCACTGGGGCTTCTGGTTCAACGTGATGTTGCGGAACAAACATCGAGAGAAGAGTCGCCAAAACAAGCGCCACCAACACGGCGATCTTGTTGATGTACCGAAGTCTCTTGGCCTGGACACGCGCGACGAGCACGCTGTACGACGTGGGAGGTTTCTCAGGCTGGAACGACATGATGGGGAAGGTTAACGTCTGGTAGTAAACAAGAGCTCCACAGGAAAACAAAGAAAAAAAGTCCAAACACAAAAACTTTGGCCATCCATACGCGCGCTCTTCATGGGAGCACTGCAGTGCAGGACAGAGGCCCTCAAGGTGTGAGCTAGATTGGAAGAACAACAGGGTTAAACAGTCGATACAATGAGTTTGAGACTAGAAATTGATATATATGTATTGTAGAGACGCTTCTGATAAGCTATGCAGACTTTTTAGAAGATTTTGAACCGCGGGGGGCCTTGATCACAGAGGTACAAGATCCCCTGATACCAACAGAACCGCAAGGGATAACACCTTGCACGAGGTGTGTATGACGCTCCGCTGGGCCCCTACCCGGGGAGGGCCACTGCGTGGAGCCTAGCTCCTCTACGAGGAGTCCTCCTGTAGTCTAGGCTTTCCTCGCTAGAGGAACAAGGCCTCCACGGCTAGTGGCCCACGGAGTGCCAGCGGAGCGGCTTACTGCCCCCTCTACAGTTAGTCTCTACAATGATGTCTGTCCGAGTTATCATCGAATAACTATGCTATATATATATACAAGTGTGTAACTTACAAAAACCAATCCTGTGTTGGCTTAGTGCGTCTCTCGACGCCGCCCTTCTTCTACTCCAAGGTAGTAGCCCCCCTTCACTGCTCTCCATTCACCAAACCTATTGGTTTTGTTGACTGGCCATGTATTGGGCTTCCAATCTCAAACGTTCGATTTCCCCGTCCAAGGTGCTTTCAATGGAGTCCAAGCCTGGTTGACCGTTGATCTCACCCAAGGCATGGTCCATGACCAACCCTTCGTTGGTGGTTTGATGGGTCACGGCGTACGCGTGTCCTGCCAACTTGTTCTCGATGGCCATTTGCTTGGATTCAAACTTGCCCACATTGACCTCAAAGGCATCCTTGATGGCTTGGTCCAATTCGGCTTCAGTGGTGATGAATTCAGAAGCAGCATGGTAAAGATCCAACACATCCAGCGCCCGTTGTTCTTGCACGGCCAAGTCTTGTCTCTTACGGTTGATGGTACGTTGTTCTTCCATGATGGCACGTTCTTCCGGAGTTCTTTGTCTCATCAAACTACCTTGCAAGTAAGAGTCCACTGTGGGGAGAGTGAGCTTTGTGGCATCAGATTCCTCATAAACTCTTTCTCTGGCCTTTTCCTCTTGTGCTCTCTTGGCCTGCTTTTGCTTTAATTCGTCAAGCTTGACCAATCTTTTCTCTTCAGCCAAATAGGCGGCACGTAAATGTTCACGACGGATTTCATTCTTCTTTAATTCCCATTCGAAATCGCTAGATTGACGTACTTCTGGCTTCACTTGAGAGGCCTTATGGGCATCCACCTGTGCTCTACGGTCGATGGTGGCGGCAATACGCTCGCTCACAGTGACAACCGGCTTGATTAATGGAGCACGAGGGAACTTCATCCCAGCACGTTGAGGTTCAGGTACCCCTTCAGCATACCCTTGTTCCAACAGTTGTGCATGCTCACGTTCCTCGGCAGTTGGTGCACGGATCGGGTTCCGTCTGAAAATGGGACGTGGTGTTGGCAAGATCCCGGACTTTCCTCCAAATTTGAGTGCTCCCTTACCCATGTTAGATATGTGATGTAAGTATTGGTTGAATTTAGAACGTAGTGTTGATCTTTGGACTTTCAAAGTGTTGGCGGGTTCTTTTTTTTTTTCTTTCGTTCTCAAAATTTTTTTGAAAGGAAATGTGAGGGACACGACTTTTTTAGAATGGCTGCGAAATGGGGGGATACTCCTATGAGAGGAGCCGGGTCACCTCCATGGAAGTTGTTCTCTCTGAGTAGGGGACGGGGACTAGCGGCGAGTCTTACAGTCGCATGGGGGAAGGGAGTGAGTATGTACCCTACGGAGTATGTGAGCCGCTCCGCTGGCACTCCGTGGGCCACTAGCCGTGGAGGCCCTGTTCCTCTAGCGAGGAAAGCCTAGACTACAGGAGGACTCCTCGTAGAGGAGCTAGGTTCCACGCAGTGGCTCTCCCCGAGCAGGGGCTAGCAGAGCGTCATAAAGGCCCGTAGGGAAGGGGGTGTGACCTACCCTACGGGGTATGTGAGTCGCTCCGCTGGCACTCCGTGGGCCACTAGCCGTGGTGGCCTTCTTCCTCTAACGAGGAACTGCCGGACTGCACATCTCCTCGTAGAGGAGCTAGGCTCCACGCAGTGGCTCTCCCCGAGCAGGGGCCAGCGGAGCGTCCCACAGCCCCGTAGGGATGAGAGAGCCTCCTACCCGACGTCGCCGCAACTGAACTGCTTCGATAGCCCACTTGCCGCGGGGGGCTATTCTCCACAAGTGGAGTATTGTAGAGACGACATTTCGGATGATATACTCATACTTGATGCTCGACGTATAGCCGAGATCCTAGCTTAGTCCAGACTTGGCTGCTATTTGGTCATTATTCGTTAACTTTCTGGTCGTTTCACCTTCCTCGTGGTGCGGCTCATGTGAGATAGTCCACCATTTTTCATGAGCCCTCTCGCTCTTCTGCACATGGCTCACCATCAACGGTTTTAGATTAGATCTACCGTTTTAGATTAGATTCATACGGTCATGAGAATAGACTCATGAACGGGAAACTACGTGTAGCTGATAGTTTTGCTGGGCATGCCCAGTATGGATGTAAATCACACCACCCAAATGGTGTTGGCCAACACCACTACAAGGATTGTCACGACATTAGGGTAAACGAGACACCTTGATGACATGTAAGTGCATATGGTGGGAGCCAACGGAGATCACCGAGTGTATCGGTGGATGTTTAGGGCGTTAATTCTGTACCCCATCGGGTACAAATTTCAGGTTGCAGGGTTTCTCGAGCCACATCCATACACCTTGCATACACGACCATTAACGATATTTGTACCACACAACAGACGTATCGACCATGAAATATAAGTAGAGCCTGATGGGAGCTTCTTAGAAGATGTGGAGTGTTGTACTTCTTCTACTACCTGAATCTAACCCCCACAAGAAGGTAAAAAAAAAATATGAAGCTTTCACTTGTTTTTCTTGCTGCTGTTGTTGGTGTTGCTCATGCACACGATGACCAACAAGACCAAAATCAGAACCAACAAACTAATGATCATAACAATCATCACACCCAGACTCATACTCAAAATCAAAACCAAAACCAACAAACCCAAGACCATGACAATCATCATTCTGATACTAACAATCAAAATGGCCAAAATGATCAAAACACAAAGGACCAAGTTGCATTTTTTGCAACCGCTTTTACTCCTTATTACGGAGAGAACCCTGGATTGAAAACTTGGTTCTCGTCGTATTCCTCTCTTATTAAGCAACTGCCTGAGAACTACAAGCTTTACCAAACACTTTTTAGAGACCCTGTATTCACCAGTTGGCAAACTGAATATGACCACCAAAAGACAGCTGCTACCACTTCTCCAAAGAAGACTTTGGATGAACCTTCTCCAACAAAGACAGAACAGCAAATCATCTCGACTCAATC
This sequence comes from [Candida] anglica, assembly GCA_963924405.1. NCBI lineage: Eukaryota > Fungi > Ascomycota > Pichiomycetes > Serinales > Debaryomycetaceae > Kurtzmaniella > [Candida] anglica. The sequence continues at coordinate 468,940 of OZ004258.1, forward strand.
CACAGCCACTACCGACAAATTGGTAGAAACTTTCCCAACTGCCATTGAAAACCCATCAGCTTCAACTCCAGAAAAGGTTAAGAGTGCTACTGATAAATCTCCATCAGAGACTGAAACCCAACAAGAAGTCAATGAAACAACTTCAACCAGTAGCACTACCAAGGGCAATAAAGCTAAAACAACCACCACCGCTTCTACAGAGAGTGCCAGTACCGGTTCTAGTAGTGCCACGTCCTCCTCAACTACCAGTTCTGCGAATCTTGGGTCCAATGACTTTGCTCCAATGGGAGCTATTATCGCTGCCTGTGCTATCGCACTTCTTTAGAAGTCTTAGATATATAGTCCATATTTTAAATACAGATATCGAATTGAGTTATAAAGTAGTACTCTGCATCTATTCTCTTGACGGATACACGAGTGTTGATCAACAAAGAGATCTATCATTCGCTACGGGACGGACTGTTTTCTGTGTTCTATAAAGCTTGATGATCATGTCAATGGAGATCCACTAGTCGATGTTGGAATGGGAAAGATCACCAGGTCAATAAATTCTTACAGTGTAGTATCCAACTCAGGGTTACATTAATTCATTACGAAACATATATTGTGGGCTTGAAACATTTGCAGCCACACCCGGTGGGTACAGACAGTGAGACAGCTAGATAATGGAGAGGATTCTCGTGTTTCATATGTAGCGGGTCACGTTGTCACCGCTGCATCCTTTTTCTCCTCGCTTGATGATACCTACATCAGTGGCAGACGGAAATGTGGAAGTCAAGAAGGGGGACAGTATGATTGTTGAGCTGAAGTGGGCGGAATTCGAGGGTCCAGGCCCAAACCTTGCAGTTCTTTTTTTAGGTACTATCCACCAAATATCAACCAGAATTATATCATTTTGGTGGCCCAACTTGCACCTGTCGTACTTTTAACTTAGGAGTGGCTTGGCAAGCATATTAATACTACGGGGATAGTCAGGACTAGAAACTAACAGTCGAATTCCAGGCAGTAATGCACATCTCCATGCGGCTTATGAGAGAAAGATCCACCTAGCAATCCATAATGAGGCCCGAAGCTTCCTTGAAATTTCAAGTTGGTAATTCCGGTCATGAAGTTGTAGCCAAAATTCCGAAAAAACATGTAACTAGGGACAAGAATCGAGGCGGGTTTATTTGGAATGTGTAATGACTACACTTGAAGGGAGGACAGGGTCCACAAACCTTCAATATATAAAGGGTAGGAGAGTCCCCTTCTTCCTCGTCAGTTTCCATTTCACTACCACTATTCAGCTTTTAAAAGCATTAGCCCCAAAGCTGCAAACGAATAAAAACACAAACAAGTAAAAATGAAGTACTCCATCGCTATCCTTACTGCAATTCTCGGGGTTGTGGCTGCCCAACAACACGAACAACATGAACAGCACGAGCAACACGTCCAACACTCTCAAAACAACAACCATCACACTCAAGACCACAACAATAACCATAACAACAACGACCACCACAACAACGATCACCACGACAACGATCACCACAACAACAACCACAACAATAATAATGATCACCATCACAACAACAACAACAATCGTGAGCTCCATGAAGAAACCACTAATGTTCAAAATGAGCGTAGAGGAAATGACATCAAGAAGATTGAATACTTTGCAACTGCCATGGCTCCTTATTACGGCGAGAACCCAGGTTTGCAACCATGGTTATCTTCTTACTCTTCTCTCGTTGAACAAAACCCAAGGACCAGAGACAACAGGCTTTTCAAGACTCTCTTCAAGGATCCAGTCTTCACCAGCTGGCAACACGCAGAAAATCAACGTACGAAGACTGCTAAACCCACCAAGACCAAGACCACCAAGACCAAAGCTCCAAAGACCACCAAGCCACCTAAGCTGGATGAACTAAAGGATAACGATATGAAGAAGGTTGAATTTTTCGCTACTGCTATGGCTCCTTATTTTGGTGAAAACCCAGGTTTGCAACCTTGGTTGTCCTCTTACTCATCTCTTGTTGAACAAAACCCCAAAACTAGAAACAATAAGCTTTTCAAGACTCTCTTCAAGGAAAAGGTGTTTACCAGCTGGCAACATGAGTACAAAAAGTATACCAAGACTGCCGAAAAGAGGGATGCTGAGATTACCGGTCTTGCCGAACGTGAAGACAAACAAGAATCAGTTACAACTCCTACTGCAGGTCGTTCCACTAGCAACAAAAACGCTGGTGTTGTTGAAGTTGCAGCTGCTGAAGTTGTTTTTGCAGCCGTTGTAGCCGCCCTTCTCTAGATATATTTCCTTGATGTCATTCTTAGGCTCACCTTTTGTTGATTGATTTTAATACGATGTTTCCTATTAGAAGAGTGTAGCTGTAGCTGTAGAAAATGTACCATCCATGCACCCACCACGAGCTTATTTGATGAACTCAATTTTAAGTTTGGTGTCCGGAGGGAACAAATAAACTTATGATAATGTTCTTCGGCAATAACTATTTCAAATTTCAGTTTCAAGGTTAATTTCGAGCATATTACTCAGGTACAAACTAAATTTTAGAAACCAGCCCCTATGAAGTTCTTCTAAATATAGAAGTGAAGAATGAGAATTTTATGAAATGCCGGTGACTAGCAAATTCCATCAAAAGACAACCAGGGGAGGGGTATCCTCGACAGTGTTGTATGATCACAATACGAACCCCAGGTGTCCAGAAGGAATATATATACATATCAGGGGGTTAAATTAGAGAAAAAGTATTCCACCACAAGGTCACAGAAAACACAATTTAACCTTCAAGAGGGCAGTGCCGTTGAGGTGGCTCAACTCCTTGGATGGCTACTGCGGGATATGGTGAGTTTATCTTTTCTATCAATCACCACACATAATGCGGCTTGAGCCTGAAATTTGACAGCATCAGTAATTTTTTACTAATTCACAAATAAGCTATCAACGAAACTACATAGCCTGATTTTGTTCTTATGAGAGGCACAATTTCAAGTTGCCCCAGGAAAAAGATCTGTAGCCACAGTGTTGGCACTGGCTATTTAAGGAGCTTGTAATCATCCCTTGGTTCCAAAAAAAAAATGTAGAAATCAACTATCTATCACACAATGAAGATATCTATTTTACTTCTCTCCACATTTATCGTTTTTGTTTCCGCTCAAGGATCCGACAGTCATTCCGATTCAAATCATTCTGAAGAGGATGAGACTAGAAGGGTAGGCTTCTATGCCACTGCGTTTACACCCTATTATAGTCAACTTCCAGGGTTATCATCGTGGCTATCATCATATTCGTCTCTTATTGGCCAGAATCCAATCAACAACCAACAGGTTAATTCTCTTTACCAGGACGCCATCTACACAAGCTGGAAAGCCGAATGGGATAGTCTGTTAACTGCAGATTCAAGTGCTGGTGGTGTTACCAGTGCCGTAATCGGAGGAGCGTCTGCAGATTCAATTGCCCCACAAACCACTACTTCGGATACTCAAGGCGGTAGTTCAACTGAAACAGGCACTACAACACCAACGTCCACTGTAAGTACTGACGCAAGTAGCAGTGGCAGCGCTAATTCCAATGTCGCCAGTAGTAGTGTTGGTTTAACTTTAAGTTCCACATCATCTGGTTCTGGGACTGCGAAATTTGCACCCATTGGTTTGGTTCTTGGCACACTTCTTTTAACACTCTTTAACTAAATAGTACCTCAACTTTCCCCTATTCTCCCCAGCGAGCGCGTCTATTCTTTTCTTCTTCTCTCTATTAGCCTTTCCAATATACTCAATATGACACATTATAACATTCCAGTATTGTAATCCCGTATCCGGTATGCGTATCCGCTATAAGAACCTTGGCATTTGTGCCTACGCAACACCCAAGCACCCGCCATACAACAGCCGCATGTAATAAATTAATGTGCTCATATCTTTGAAAAATAATAAAATGCTCATCTTGAATCATCATACCAGGCATGTGGAGTGAAATTTAAATGGACGATTGGACGATTGGAGAAACTCGTGGGGTATGTATAAATATGGAGGGCTTCCCAATACAATGGACAACTTGTAGTTAGATCAAATAACAAGTTGATTGAGATGAAATTTGTATTGGGTTTAACATTTGCAGCCGTTGTTGCTGCCCACGCTGGTCATGACCATGGGGCTTCTGAGTCAGCCGCACCTAGTGACGCCATGGGAGATATGAACGGCCTGTCCATGGAACATGCTACCATGAGCCATGCCGTATCCGGTTCTGATTCAGCTGCCAGTGCTACCTCTACAGCTGGCTCCACTAGTTCAACTAGCTCCAAGTCATCTAGTTCCACAGAAGCATCATCCTCTGCTGCCTCCTCTTCATCCTCAAGCAAGGCTGCTGCATTTGCACCTGGCGCAACCAATCCAATTGGTGCTGTTTTGGGAGCTCTTGCAATTGCCTTGCTCTGATTCTTTTTTGAAAAGGGCAAATATAATTAGATTAAATAAAAGTTTTATAGTAACAGCGCTTATTCCTTAGAGTTACATGTAGCAGTGTTATTCTCTTGTATCCAGAGTATCCGGTTTCGGGAACGCGATCTTCCCACCTGGAGATTCCCTTCTTTCTACATTCAATCTTTGGGTTATTCTATAATGATATTAATGGCTACGTTTGGAATACTTTCACTTTCGATATACTCTTATTTTTCTCCTTCCTTTCATTATTGGAGGGACTTCCTCTTAGCTACCATTGAATTCAATAAGATGAACTATCTCTGTATCCCATATCAATTCCGTATCGGACTCGAAGTTCATCTGAACATCCTTGGCATTTGTCCGTTGTAGTAGAGAGGTCCAAAAATTAAACGCTCAGACAATTAAAACATATTTAGACGCCCATAATGAGCTATTACCTTATGCGTGCCTTATTAAAGATGCGCTACTGGGCATCTATACTGCTGATGTATAAATATGTGGAGAAATCAAACCCCAGGGATAAGTCGAGTAGCTATCCAGTCAATCTATAAGATAAATTAGAATAGTATGAAATTTGTATTGAGCTTCCTTTTTGCAGCCTTAGTTGCTGTTGCACATGCCGGTCCACAAAACGTCGCTCCAGGTTTGAAAGACACTAGAGACATGGATGACCTGGATCTTGTTGTTAGAGACCATGGGATGTCAGGGTCTGAGTCAGCTTCTTCGGCACCAGCGTCGTCTACAACTTGTGGTCGAGCCTTAGCTTCTGCCGCTTCCTCACGTTCAGCTGAAGCCGCTGCTGCAAGTTCTTCTCAAGCTTCTTCCTCGAGAAATGCTGCCGGGAATGTTATTGGTACTGCGTACCCCGCTGGTGCGGTCTTAGGTGCAATTGCAATTGCCTTACTTTAGAATATTTCCATAATATGAATTAAACCAATTGTTTTCTATTCCAAATTATATCTTGTAGCCCCACATCTCGTAAATTCTTTCAGATACCACAGGACCAATTTTTTTATTCCCAACTTGATCCTTGAATAAGTTTGTTAATAGTAATTTTTTTTCCTTTATATCCAAATGCTTGTGATCTTCGAAATAATCCAATAACCTTAGAGGAGTACCAAAATGCTTCTGAATGGTGATGGCCTTATCTAAAGAAACTCCACGAATACACATAAGCATCAGCATGAACGTTTCGCCCACAGTAGTCATGGATTTGGCCATCATGACTTTGAAGGTCTCGAATGGATATACACATTCATATTTGGGTAATTGCCCCGATTCAAACTTATCCCGGAAAAGTTTGATAATTGGCTCGTAATCGGCTTGGTTTTTCAACGTTGTAGGTTTCAACACAAGTAATTTATGCCTCGATTCGTGTTGCTCTTTGATCACCTCTGTGACACTTGCCAAAAAGGAAATTGTTTCTTCAATTGTCTTGAATTTCCGAAGATAGAATTGTGAAGCTGTCATGGTCATGGAAATAGCGGTTTGTATCAGTTCTCCAGGAACTGCCATCTGATCGATACCAGACGCTTCTTCCACAATATAGTAGACATGCTTCATAGCAGCCATTTTAAGTCGTACTTTCTGTTCTTGGAACCTTCCATCTCTGATAGAAAATGCCAAATCATCAATACGTTTACGTTCGAAGATATAGTTAAGTACAACCTGTCTCCCCGTTTGTTTATGTCTAGCCAACCAAACTCCATCACCAACGGAAAGAGCCTCTACTTCGCAAGTAACACCAAGTGCTTCTAATCGTTTTTGAAAGAAATCTCGTTCAGTTTGTGATCTTACTTCTCTGGTGTCGATTACAAGAACAATATCATAATCAGTGGCCCCCCACAATTCATACTTGACACCAGAATACGTCTTATTTGACGGATCATGGAGATGTTCAAGTGGAGGTGCTACAAACTCACTTGGTTGCCGGTTTTGTTGAATTGGAGAACTAACCATCAACAGATTATCCAAGGTTATATCTACACTATGGGAGTCCTCTATACTCGGACTCTCTATTCCTTCTGCAACTTTTAATTGCCCCGCCAAGGCTAACCCTTCATCTGTTAAATAATATCGTTTGGGTCTCCCATTACATTTCAATAAATCATGTTTTTCCAATTGTTTCACTGAATTCCATGCTGAATAGAATTGATTTGCAGCTGGATTTGCCTTGAATGAACGATCACAATATGGTGTTGCATGTTTAATAATCTCCTCTTGAGTTAACCCATTTCTCTCCAGATCCTTGGTGTACAATGCAAGTAAGATCGAATATCCACCAGACCGTCTTGCTGGGATATAGGCTCTTTTTTTCCTCTTTTTTGTGGGTGGCATAGACGCGGTGCTGACTCCATCCTTTCCATTTGTATTCTCATCTACATCCTCAGCATTTGCCTTCCGCTTCGATTCAAACGCCTTGGGGAACTCCAAGCCTTTCTCTACACAATGGTTACGAAGCTTTTCCAACAATTGCTTGATGGTTCTATCTCCAACATATTTGATATTACGTAAACTTTTAAGATCTTTGATTTCCGATGCGTGTGATCTCACAGAATCCATGGCTTTATGATACTGGAACGCCGCCTTCGATCCCTTTTGAGTTGCCAAAACGGCCTCATCTTGAAGCCAGCCACTGAAGAGTACCCTTAGATCTCCTAGAGGATCTTCCTGTAGCCCAGCCATATACACAATAATAAGAAAGACAAATCAAATTACATGCATCTACTTCAAATACTAAAGACTAACTTACAAGTAAACATCAGACCTGCACAAACCCGCACCGCGGAAAATCCCACCAAGCATCATTTTTTGTTGTCTGTATACAGTCGCAGTGATGAAAGTCACAAAGGAACACACAACTTTGCCCTGGAATGGTTTACTTTAATCCATCAATCGATTTAGAACCTTTCCCAGGGATAAGCCACATATATAGAACTACACAGGAACGATGTCGGGGAAGCCAAAGAGAACAATGATCCCACCGATCAACTTGATCTTCAAATACTTACAGCAACAAGCACCCGTGACGATATGGCTCTACGAACAAACACAGCTGAGAATACAGGGCAAGATCCGTGGGTTTGACGAGTTTATGAATGTAGTAGTTGACGATGCGGTGGAGGTTTCCACCGAGGACGGCACTCGTGAGTCCCTTGGACGGATTCTCTTGAAGGGAGACAACATCACGTTGATTTCAAGTGTGGAAATGTAAAGAGTGAGACAGAATTAATAAAAGATGTATATTAGATAGGAATAGAATAAATACGAATAAGGCGTACACAGATATAATTGTAACGGAGGTAGTCCTGGAGACAGAGCGGAGCAAGCACAGCGGAGCCATACCCAGTCGAGTGGGCAGTCACTCACTTCCCCGTGAGACTGTAGGACGCTCCGATGGCCCCTGCTCGGGGAGGGCCACTGCGTGGTGCGTAGCTCCTCTACGAGGAGACTTCCGGAAGCTAGAATTCCTCGCTAGAGGACCAAGGCCCCCACGGCTAGTGGCCCACGGAGTGCCAGCGGAGCGGCTTTGCAGCCCCGCAGGGAATGGAGTTGGCAACACTCTACGGGTCAGTGAGACCCGCTAGGCCCCTGTTCGGGGAGAGCCACTGCGTGGTGCCTGGCTCCTCTACGAGGAGACTTCTCTTAGCCAGCTGGAACTCCTCGCTAGAGGAGCGAGGCCCCCACGGCTAGTGGCCCACGGAGTGCCAGCGGAGCGGCTTGAATACCCCGTAGGGAAGCCGTACTCTCTTCCCCGTGGGACTGTACGACGCTCCGCTGGTTCTTCCTTCTCCATGAAGTGAGCTTATCATTCTTTTCTCAGCCATTCTACTCAAAGAGTAGGTGCTCTGGCCCCTGGCAAGCTAGACTGCCCATTCGATTGGTACCCTCTAGAATTCAAAACTAACTCTTTTCCTTTTACGTGGCAGCACTTCTACATCGCTACTCCCAGGCTCTAATCCAGCCAGTTGTCTTCGTCTATTGATACGCTTCATTCTTTCTTCTTTCAGAAGAAGTGTTTTATATTCACCAATTTGCTTTTGTCGGAGGTATGAAACATTTTCACGTTCTACCGAAGTCTTGGGCTTGTTACGAACAAGTTTATCTTCTTCATAAGACTCTTTATTACCATAAGAATCATTATTGTGGTCCGTAGGTTTAGTCTCTGGCTTACATTCAATATTTTTAATATTGTCCGTTTTTGAAGAATTCGATGGTTTTAAATATATTTCAACTTTCAGCAGCTCAGTCTTATCAGTAGCCATTATCTTATATTCATTGTCTTATATTTATAGATGATTATATAGGAATAGATTCAAGGGAATCCTTGGGGGGAGTTGACATGTTTGGTATGTAATATGAGATATCGAGTCATGTGATACGTAGTCAGGTGACCACTTCAAATAGTCTCTTTCTCTGCTATATATCACAAAACGGGTCTGTAGTTGAGGTATTTACATTTCACAAAACCTGATTAAACCATTAGAAAGATCCATTAAACAATAGAATATAATCATTCATATATATTGTGAATTATGTCAGGAGTTGGTATTAACTCTAATGAGACTGTTCCAAGACCCCAGGGTCAAATAAATGGTCCGGGACAACCACAAGTTCATGGCCAGGCCAGTGTAGGATTAGGTAATGGATCAAATAACGCGTTGCCACCAACTGGAGGAAGATCAAACAATATAGCCACTAATAATAATAACAATAATAATAATTCTACTAGATCTATACCGCGACCATCACAGCAGCAACCTAATGCCAATAGATATGGTCAATATGGATCCAATGGATCTAATGGAGCAGGACGAACACCTAATGGATCTGGATCTGGATCTGGATCTGGGTCTTCAAACAACACCAGTACCAATCCTAGAACCTTCAAACCAATCCCTTACACAGAGGAAGAACAAACTAAGATTCTGGGACTTCTAGATAAAGTTCTTGGTCCGGAATATGTGTCCTTCCGTCCTGGAGGTGGAGGGCAAAAAGTGTCCTATATTGAAGGATGGAAGGCTTTAAATCTTGCCAATGAAATATTTGGATTCAATGGCTGGTCCTCTGAACTCATATCCACACAAGTGGACTTTTTCGATACCCATGGGAACAATGGGAGGTTTTCAATGGGTCTTTCAGTGGTGGTCCGTATTACCATCAGAGATGGAACCTATCATGAAGATTTCGGGTATGGATATATTGAAAATGCTAAAAGTAAAGCTATGGCGTTTGAAAAATGTAAGAAGGAGGCATTTACCGACGGATTGAAGCGATGTTTGAGATGTTTTGGGAATGTTTTGGGGAATTGTTTGTATGATCGTACCATTATTCCTAAAATACAAAAGGTGAAGCTTCCTGGAGCGGAATTGGAACCAAAGCATTTCCATAGAGATCCATGGGTTAAGGAGAGAATGGCCAAAGATGCACCCAGAAGCATGGATCCACCAAGACCTCAACTGCATCAACCACCACCACCACAGTCTCAACCAGTACTGACACGTCCTCCCAACAACCCACAGACTCCATCTGCTCAATCTGTTCGGACCAATGCATCGATGGCCAATTCGGCTACATCCTCTAATATCAATGGTCTGCATGTTCAAAGACCAGGTCTGGGTGGCATTACATCCACACTGGCTCAAGCTACAGTACAAACCCCTCGTCCTCCAACTCATTCTACCCGTACTGCTCCTACAACACAACTGCCTCTGAGACCACCACAACCACCGGCACCAGAACTCGACGATTTTGACGATTCATTTGTCTTTAGTGATGATATTCAAATGGAAGAAGAAGATATGAGTCAAAATGATGGTCTTGATGAGTATGAGTTACAAATGCTTATCCATAAGAATAGAGAAAATGGTGGTACTGATGACCCAGCACTTACGGCAAGATCCAAGTATGCTACCGCGTCACCATCCACAAATGTACAAGATGAACCTCCGGTAAATATTCCTCAATCGGTTTCATTTGTGTCTGCCAAGGCTGCAGACCTCATTCAAAAGAATCCAATCATCGATGATCCTTCCAAACTTCCACAATTTGATCCAAAGTTTGTTTCTCCAAATATGAGAAGAACTGTGGATCCAACAAAGTCGACTCCTATCAAGCGGTCAGCGGTAACTGCCCCGCGTACAAGACTGGCTACACTGGCGACTACAACAGCTCTGTCCGCCACCACTCTGTCTGCCATGGCAACGCTGGTTCTGGCACCAGTAGGGCTGGCATCTGTGGGGCTGACATCTGTGGGACTGGAAGATCAAACACTGTCTCTGACATTGGCATTGGCCCTGGCCCTGGCCCTGACACCAACAATAGGTCTGACCAACATGGCTGCACCAAATAGTGTAACTGCACCTGTACTTGGTAAAAGAATGTTAGGCTTACCACCATCACAAAAACAAACATATAAACGATTACATAGAGATTTATCACAAGTTTCACAAGTTTCACAAGCTTCTCAAGGTCTGGATAAGGAAAATCGACCAGAACCAAATGCCGCTGAATAATCTTATAAAAGATATTGCTATAATATATGGTAGTATACTAAGTAAGCGATGATGCTAGTAATTGGAAGATAAGTTGTTTGGGAGAAGAAGGTCAGAGAGGACTACTCTTATAGAGTTTTACTTAGTCAAAAGGAGGATTTAATTGATCTCAATACAATCTAATCTAGAGGTACCTACGTAAAAACCTCCTATATAATATGGATTTCTAGTGAAGTACCATATCAAATCCCTTATCAAATAAACACTTTTCAGCTTTAGAAGATTATACTTTACCCCATAGAACCAGATAAGAGACCAACTTCCAATGATCTACCAGGAATATACATCTAGGGGACACCCTCCTAAAGCTTTTTTCACACTGGTCAGTAAGCTCTATCTCATAACAGGGAAAAGAAAGGTTTGTTCGCATTTTCTTTTGTCCTCCAATATCTTTGCAATCAACCCTTTCAATTTCTTCCAAACAAAACAAAATCAATTCATATTTCACCGTCCACCAAATATACAACATACCATCTTTAAATTAATATATATATATAAATAATATATACATTCACAATATACCTATCCCATCTAAGCTCTATTCTCTTTCTAGAAGCTCTTGTCATCTCCTATAACTATGTTAAACTGATAAACAGATAATCTCGTTTTCACGTGACCGGTGGGTCTCTTACAATTTTCTTTACAAACTCGATTTCTAATCTACCCTCTAGTTTCTTATCTCCTCCTAATACATACAAAATTCTTAATATGACCTTAACATTGAATGGAGACATGTCTTCCATAGTGACTCCCCTACTTCAATTAGGTCCATTCAACGAATCTCCAGATGAATACACTAAGGAATTTGCCTTGGAACTGCTTGTTGCGGCCAAAGTCTTGGTGATTGGAGCTGGAGGTTTGGGTTGTGAAATCCTCAAGAATTTGGCTCTAACCGGGTTTAAAGACATACACGTCATTGATATGGACACGATAGACATTTCCAACTTGAACAGACAGTTTCTTTTCCGTAAACGGGACGTTGGGAGATCAAAGGCCGAAGTGGCAGCACAAGTGATTTCAAACAAGATTGGTAATGATCAAGTTAAAATCACTCCTTATTTCGGGAAAATCCAAGACAAACCCATTGAGTACTACCAGCAGTTCACGGTGGTGATCTGTGGCTTGGACAGTGTAGAGGCCCGTAGATGGATAAATGCCACGTTGGTGTCCATGGTTGATGATGAATTAAATAATTTGATCCCGTTGATCGATGGAGGTACTGAAGGATTCAGAGGCCAAGCCAGAGTCATTCTCCCAACCTTAACTTCTTGTTATGAATGTCTGTTGGATATGTTGAGTACAAGAGCAACGTATCCAGTGTGTACCATTGCCAACACTCCTAGACTCCCTGAACATTGTATAGAATGGGCCAGTGTCCTTGAATGGCCCCAACAGTTCCCAACTGAAAAATTTGACTCTGACAATCCAATGCATTTGGATTGGATGTACCATAAATCTCTCGAAAGAGCTCGTGAGTTCAATATCGATGGTGTAACAAGATCGTTAACTCTTGGTGTTGTCAAGAATATCATTCCAGCTATAGCGGCCACCAACGCCATTGTAGCGGCCGCCTGTTGTAATGAAGTGTTCAAAATCGTCACCAATCTGAACCCAATCCTCACAAATTACATGATGTATTCTGGTGACGATTCCATCTTCACCTATACGTTCAATCACACGAGAAAGCCGGACTGTCCCGTGTGTGGTAATTCTGCTAAACGAGTCGTGGCACAGAATTGGTGGACTTTACAGGAATTCATCGACAGCATTAGTAATAGTCATGAAGTTCAAATGAAGAAACCTTCGTTGACCACATCAAGAAGGAACTTGTACTTGAGGGCTCCTCCTAGTCTTGAAGAGCTTAGTCGTCCTAATTTGACCGTCAAATTGAATCAATTGGTTCTTCCAGGGGAAGAGATTCTTGTCACTGATCCTGCGTTACCATTATCTTTGAAACTAGCTGTTTCCTTTGAGGGACATGATGAAAGACCAAATACTTTGAAGGAGCTTTTATCTTGAATTTAGAGAGTGTGACTCAAATTGGAGTGGTACCTCAGCACCACGACCCCTACGGGGATTGTAAGACGCTCCGCTGGCCACTTCTCGGGGAGATCCACTGCGTGGTGCCTAGCTCCTCTACGAGGAGACTGTCCGTAACCCTTCCTCGCTAGAGGAACAGGAGTCTCCACGGCTAGGGGCCCACGGAGTGCCAACGGAGCGGCTTGCTACTCCGACAGGGAATGGAGTTGCCAACACCCTACGGGGTCAGTGAGACGCTCCGCTGGCCCCTCCTTGAGGAGTGCCACTACGTGGTGCTTTGCTCCTCCTCGAGGAGATTCTACGTGTCGAAGGTCTTCCTTGTTCCTGGCCCCCACGGTCAGGGGCCCGAACGGGTTACACCCACGCAGGGAATGGGGCTGGTCGAGGGTGACATTCGCTAGATTCTAAGTCATTGTTACATCTACCTATCAATGTATACATATATCGCTTAAATATTTGCATTCTACAATTTCATTCTATTGTTCTACCGTTTTCATTTTATTTACCTATTAATTATTTTTGTTCTACTTTGTCAAACTTACCCATTTCCTTGATCATTAACTCATTGAATGCTGAGATGTTGTCCAAATAAACATGGTGTCCCGAGTCTTCAATCTCCATAACTTCACTGTTATACCCTGATTTCCGGATGATCTCTGAACATTCCTGTCCTCCTTGGATATCCATCCAATCTTCTTTCCCGTAACACCATAAAAAGTTGCATCGAAGTTTATCCATCCCTCGGTCCACAAGGGGATGTCTAGCATCCGCTCCTGGTGCAAGGAGATAATTCAACATATACTCCCCCGAGCCCGGAGATTGGAAGATTCCATACGCATACTTGTGGAGTCTAAGTGCTTCTTCTTCTGGAAGCTTGGCAAATCTACGTGATGACCAAAGTGAGACAACTTTCGATCCTAATGGACCTGCCTTTCTCACCAATACAAACGGTGATATGTTTCGTTCCCAAAGTTTGGCGAAATACGTTGGTACATTGACTTCAACCCGATGTTTGATCACCGCTCCTGGAGATATCATTAGAAGCTTTTCACAAAATTTAGGATCTTTACGGATCCCATAGGTTGTCATCAAATAAGCACCCATGGAATGAGCCATAACTAATATTTGTTCTCGAGGCACTTGGTCTAATCCTCTTTTCCTTAACCATGTTTGGTAAGAGTTATGGAACCAATCTTCTACATGGTCCAAAGTTTCTTCTTCAAGTTCAAATGGAGGTCTCAGTGAACATCCATATCCAAGAAGATCTATCGCATGAATACACCAATTATCAGATTTGAGAGAGATTTCATCAAAGTTCTTGAGAAAGAACCCCAACCCACCTCCATACCCATGGACCATGATCAAATGGTTCATTGAAGATGGTGGGTCCGCTTCAGATTTCCCCTCGGGATAAATGCAAAATTCATTGATAAAATTACCATCTTCGACTCCATCTTCCAACATCACTTTGAACACTTTACTGGATCTCCCAGTAGCCATATCTGGCTCGGGATAAAATGGTAATAATGACAAGAGATCATGTTGGAAAGCTAATGGATTCTCTCGATAGGAATAATCATTGACTGAGTCCGTTACCGAATACGGGAAATTCAGCGAAAATAATTTGTTTAAGGGCACTGAAGTTGGATGGGTTGATCTTTTATAAACTGGGGCTGTCGGAGTAGATGAATCCTTTGAACTTGGGACACTTCCCTTTGAAGCAACATCAATTTTGGTGGTGTCTTTTTTGGAAATCTTTGACAAGATCGTGTTCAAGTACAGTTGAGTCTGAGACGACTGAACACTTTCGAGTCTTGGGAAAGAGCTTGAAATCCATCTTCTAGCAATCATAACGGGTTCTATCTAAATGTCTATTCTTTCTAATATCTACTCTTTTATTGCTATGAACTCATGGAAGCCGGGAAAGCGCCAGAAATAAAAATAAAAATATGTATCCCTATGTCAGTGTTGCTTGTTGGTCAGTTGAATTATTTTGGGAACACTGATCCAACAAAAAAAAAATTTATTACTGTTTTTGCAACACTCGAATGATGTGTTGTCTTTTAAATTCCAATTTTTTTTTTTTTTTTCTTTTTTGGATTCTCTTGTAAGGCTGTGAACTTGTGACCTCGTGGTAATTTGAGCAGTTGTTTTTATGTTTGTTGTTGGGTGTCACGTGGGCGGGAAACGTTACTTCTATATGTAGGAAAAACGTCGAACTCGTTAAAACGGGAAGAACTATCATTCCTGGTAGGAGGGCTGCACTTCAATTCCTTCCCCGTGGGACTATAAGACGCTCCACTGGCCCCTGCTCGGGGAGAGCCACTGCGTGGTGCCTAGCTCCTCTACGAGGAGACTTCTCATAGCCAGCTGGAACTCCTCGCTAGAGGAGCAAGGCCCCCACGGCTAGTGGCCCACGGAGTGCCAGTGGAGCGGCTTACAGCCCCGCAGGGAATGGGATATGACCACCCCACGGAGTAGATGAAACGCTCCGCTGGCCCCTACTCGGGGAGAGCCACTGCGTGGTGCCTGGCTCCTCTACGAGGAGATCAACACTTTCTCGTTAGAGGAACATTTCCCCCCGGAGTGTCATCGGAATGTCTTACAGGTTGGGAAGGGTCAGAACTAATCCCTTCTGTAGCCTATAAAGCGGTGATCTGCTCCTTTGGATCCATACTCGAGGTAGTTCCTCACTATGTGGTCTCTTCTACGAGCAGTTCGAGCATGGTCGTCTATGCTACATGCTATATGGACCACGAAGTAGAATTAGAATCCTGATAGGGAAGGTACAACTTTTACCGTTCAGCCTTTTTTCAAATCCTTTGTTAATCGGATATTTGTGGAGTTGGAGGTACAAAAAGTGGGGGGGAGTGTCAAACTCAAGAAAACCCACTAGAGTGGAAATTATCAGTTATTATATCGAGGCGCACTATATACCGGATTGGCTAAATAAAGAAAAAATAAGCCGAAAATAAATAGCAGAAATTTATTATCACGATGTGGTACTTTAAGGGTTAATCGATTCTTTATTAATGAGAGATATAATAAAATGCGTGTAGAGGACTATTAGATTGTCTGCATAGTTAGTACGTAGCACCGCGTGTGAGTGTGAATGTGAGTGTGAATGTGAGCGTTCATTGGTTCATCATGTGTGATGGTTAAATTCTCGGACGAGCCCCGTACGGCTGCACGAAAGGAGACATGAAAGGAGATACATCACAAGAAACGGAAACATTAACTGAAAACGTAAATATACGTCTTGTTATAAAAAAAAGAATGTGGTATTCTGCCGTGAACGGCATCTTTAGAGAAACTAAAAAGACGAATAATCTTGAGTTTTGTCTTTTGAGAATCATAAATATCCGACCTCGCTACATGGACCAATCTAGGAAAAGGAAAGCGTGTTCGGGTAAGGGTTAAGTTAATCCCGGAGGAGAGTGGAAGCGTTTGGTAATGCACCCCGTCTCCATTTAGCCTTTCTTTATAAACTTACCTCACTATCACCCTGGGGGGCGGGGCCATTACCCTCGCCCTCACCCTCCAGCTAGCCACCTCTCATTTCCTCTTTATAACATCTTCTTCCATTCTCCCCCATCTATGTACCAATTAAAAATATTTTAGTCTTGAACACCACCTACTCAAAAACTTTATCCAATCGATCAGCGCATTATCTGATTTCATACGAGCGCGCGTGATGTGCGGCGCAGAAATATTTTCTTGGACTGGAATTTCTGACATCCACACCGGACGTCAACCAAACCCAACCCTCACTCAATGGAAATGACAAACCTCACTCCAGTCGACCTGCCTGCCCCTACTGCACCTCACTCTTCTGAACTGTTCTCTCTCCTGCTGCTGCATTATGCCAGCTCCCCTCTTCTTTATATCTATTCTTTGTCATCTCAAGATTGACTCTCAACAATAACCTTCGCGTTGAAACGCCTAATTGTTATTTTCTGCCCCGCCGCACAGCGCAGTGCGTCTCCTCATCCCTCATTGGCCCACACTTCTGCGAATCCGGCTCAGCAAAAATTTTATCTGATCAATCTGTATAAAGTACAATGTATTTGCTCGTTCTTGTCCTGATAATTTGCTCAATCAAAAGAGATTCTTTGAAATTGTATAGTCCATCTTTTTCTTTTTCTTTCTCCTCCTCTTGAGCAAGTATCATGAAGCTATTCATATTCCTACTTGCCCTTTTCGGCTCGACCTTGGCAGCTCAAACTACCCATACTTGGTATTATACCGCAGGTTGGGTTACCGCCAATCCTGATGGAGAATTTGAACGTGAAGTTGCAGGCTTCAACAATACATGGCCCTTACCCATTTTGAGAGTCAAAAAGGGTGACAGAGTCCAACTTTATCTTACCAATGGATTCCCTCATCACAACACTACGTTACATTTCCATGGGTTATTCCAAAATGGTTCTGCTCAAATGGATGGTCCTGAAATGGTTACTCAATGCCCAATTCCTCCTGGTGAGACCTTTTTGTACAACTTTACCGTTCCTGACCAAGTTGGTACCTATTGGTACCATTCCCATACCCAGGGTCAATATGGGGATGGGATGCGTGCTGCCTTTATCATTGAAGATGATGAACCTGTCCCCTTTGAATATGATGAAGAAGTTGTTTTGACCGTTGGTGAATGGTACCATGAAACCTCAGACCAATTGTTACCTAAATTCCTTGATCTTTATAACCCAACTGGTGCTGAACCAATTCCTGACAATCTTCTTTTCAATGATACTCATAATGGTGTTTGGGAAGTTAAACCAAACACCACTTATTTCCTTCGTATTGTCAATGTTGGTAGATTTGTTTCTCAATATCTTTACATGGATGACCATGACTTCACCGTGGTTGAAGTGGATGGGATTTATGTCAAGCCCAACGTCACCGACATGATTTATATCACCACCGCTCAAAGATATGGGGTCTTGGTGACCACCAAGGATGATACCTCAAAGAATTATGCCTTTATGTCGGCCTTTGACACTGATATGTTGGATGTCATTCCAAAGACCTTGGAATTGAACAA
Source organism: [Candida] anglica (assembly GCA_963924405.1). Lineage (NCBI taxonomy): Eukaryota > Fungi > Ascomycota > Pichiomycetes > Serinales > Debaryomycetaceae > Kurtzmaniella > [Candida] anglica. The sequence continues at coordinate 487,012 of OZ004258.1, forward strand.
CACCAACACTATCTCCTATTCTCCTGATAATGCCAAGCCAGAAGAGTTCTTTGTTGATGACTATGATTACCTTGACGATTTCTACTTGGAACCTCTTGAAAAGGAGGCTCTTTTGGATGAACCAGACCATATCATTGAAGTGACTGTTGAAATGAACAACTTGGGTAATGGTGTCAACTATGCCTTTTTCAACAATATCACCTACACCAAGCCAAAGACCCCAACCTTGTTGACTGCCTTGGCCTCGGACCCAGAAATCGTTGCCAATGAATTGATCTATGGTACCAACACCCATTCCATTGTGGTTCAACACATGGATACCGTTGACATTGTTCTTAACAACTTGGACACTGGTAAGCATCCTTTCCATTTGCATGGTCATGTTTTCCAACTTATCCACAGAGGTGACTCTGTCCCAGACGATGAATCTCCAGTGGCCTTTGACTACGATGACCACCCAGACTTCCCTGCCTACCCAGTTCGTCGTGATACCGTCTACGTTAAAGAACAATCCAACATTGTCCTTCGTTTCAGAGCCGACAACCCAGGTGTTTGGTTCTTCCATTGTCACATTGAATGGCATTTGGACCAAGGTTTGGCTCTTACCTTGATCGAAGCTCCAGAGCAACTTAACGCTGACCCAAGACAAAAGCTTACAGAAAACCATAAGGATATCTGTACCAAGGCTGGTATGAGCTGGAACGGTAACGCCGCCGGTAACACCAAGAACTTTTTGGATCTTACCGGACAAAACGTGCAACATAAGCCTCTTCCAGCTGGTTTCACTGCCCGTGGTATTGTTGCCTTGGTCTTTTCTTGTATTGCCGCCTTCCTTGGTTTGGCTTCTATCGCCTACTACGGTATGTCTGACATTGCCGATGTCGAAGCCCGTGTGGCCAGAGACTTGGATGTTGACTTGCTTGATGTTGACAACGAACAAGTTGACTCAGAAATCATCGAAGAGTCTTCCAACGAAAGACGCAAGAACTCTCTTTAAGAGTGTTCACAAACAAAAACACATTCCCCCCCCCCCCCCTCAAAGGCCTCGCAATGAAGTCTTTTGGTGTGGACCGGTCTTGGACGTAGATATGAAAAAAATTGTGTGTATAGAGAAGCCCTACGAATTGACCGATCCATAACGAAAGATGTTTGCAAATATTGCTCCCCAAAACATGCCTAATTTATAATTTATCACCCCCCTCCCCTCCCTACCCGGCTCCCCTTAATATAATATAATAGTACCCGAAAGAAAGATATGTAATAATATTGTAGCAATCAAAACTCTGCCCCCAGGAGACTTTTCATGGCCAGTTGGAACTCCTCGTCAGAGGAGCAAGGCCCCCACGGCTAGTGGCCCACGGAGTGCCAGCGGAGCGGCTTGAATACCCCATATGGTAGCCCTCCTCTCCTCTCCGTACACCTGAAAACCCATCTATTGGCTCCCTACAGTCTCTACCTCTCTGAAAAGTCCTCTAGATTAATCATAGCTATGTTTTCGCAGCCATTTCCTGGCCGATGTAATGATCTACCCTCAATCAAGTCGGAAACTTGTTCCCTTATATTTGTTTTGTTTGTGTTTTTTTTTCTCCTCCTGCCACTATCCTCCTGTCAATCCTTCCATCCAACCTCCCCTAAAGCCACCCCACTTACTATCAATCTCTACTTTAATGATATGTCTCACCTTTAATACCTATGGTTTATCCTGCATGTATTGCTCTCAGATTTTGAGTGAACTACGAGAAAGAAACGCCAGACCGAAAGATTAAAAATCTCTCACAAAGTTGAGAACTTTGTAGCAGCTTCCCCATTTGATAAAAGCATTTAAATTCTACACAATGATTGAGGCTCTCTATATAGCCGATACTACCAACACACTTGTGTTCGAGTACCTTATATCGAGATCTGCGCCTTCATTCAAGTCTCTCTGGGGAGTAATCGAAACAAATATCCCCACCACTGGATCAGAGCTCGAATTCGATAGTGTGGTTCCCTTCATCAAAATCAATCAGGATTACTTTGTGTGCTACCAAAACACATCCCTGCTCACCGTGTATGTGTTGTGTTCCACCGAGCAGAACCCAAACCCGTTGGGCCCCATAGTGTTCGTCACACGGTTATTGGCGGCAATGGAAGATTACTTTGGAAGTCCATTGGCAGTATCCAAGATCGATGCCAATAATGACACGTTGTATCTTCTTATCAATGAAATGGTGGATGATGGGATCCCCGTAGTAACCGACGCAAACCAATTGCGTGACCTCATCCCGTTCAAGAGCTTGTTGTCGAGGATATTGACCACCACCAATGAATTGGCCCTGGCCAAGAGTTTGGGTGCCTTGGCTGGTTCCATGCTGCTGACCAAGTCTGGACCTTCATTCGGTGGCGCAGGATCTGGAACACTCCATGGCAATGGAAGTCTCCATTCTGGCTCTAATTCGGGTTCTAGCTTTGGTACCGGTTCTGGTTTATCGTTTGCCTCAGCGACTCCTTGGAGAAAATCAAATGTAAAATATACAAACAATGAGATGTTTGTAGACATCATAGAAACTATCAACGTCATCTTGAGACCAACTAGGAACTCCTCGAAGGCGTCCAAATTGGCATCGTCGTCGTCGGCCTTCTACTCGACCTCTGGACTTCAAGGTGGTGGCACTTCCAAACTTGTTGCGGTCACAGGGACCATTGATGGACAGATTGAATTCACATCACATCTCACTGGAATTCCTGACCTACAATTGTCTCTTCAAACTCCCTATGGGGTTGAGATTTCTGGTACTTCGTTCCATCAATGTATCAGATCTCCCCTTGAACGTTGGAGTAGTAAAAATGGTGGCGTACTCTCATTCATCCCTGCTGACGGTAAGTCCACCCTTATGACCTACCAAGTGGATCTCTCTGCATCGAATAACACCAGCCAGATCGGTCTTGTTGATGTAGAATTCACCACGGGGCTTGGAGCACATCAAAACGAATTCGAAGTGAAACTCTTCATCAAACAAAACAAGGGCACCACCAAGATTGAAGACTTTACCGTACAAGTCGTGTGTCCTGCCCTCACAGAGGAACCATCATCGACGATACGATCGGGTAGAGTCACCCATGGGGACTTTTCTTACCGTGGACATGGGGTTGGAGAATGGAATCTTCGTGGTCTTTCCACGGGTGTTCAACCAATTCTTCGTGGTTCGATCACAGGCGGTGCATTGGATAGTGATGACGATTTGATCCTTTCCAAGGAGTCTGACGTCGACCGTGGCAGTGCTGCATCGACGCCAACCAACTCCTCTCAAGCCCCGGGGTCGACTGCTCTTCAACCGGAATACTTGAGATTGTCCTACAACACCAAAGGCCATGTCCCGAGCGGCCTCAAGGTTGAGTCTCTCAAGCTCATATCGGCCAGAGGCATGGGGGAAGCCGTGAAACCGTACAAGGGAGTGAAGTATATAACCAGGACTGGCGAGTACATAGTTAGAAGGTAAGGACAGGATCCTGTTAATATAAAATTTTGCACACTATCTGTATGACTATGTTTGAAATAGAATGAAGTTAAGCCATTCCACGGGATAACAGGGAAGAGAGTACCGCTACCCTACGGGGTATTCAAGCCGCTCCGCTGGCACTCCGTGGGCCACTAGCCGTGGGGGCCTAGCTCCTCTAACGAGGAGTTTCAGCTGGTCATGAGAAGTCTCCTCGTAGAGGAGCTAGGCACCACGCAGTGGCTCTCCCCGAGCAGGGGCCAGCGGAGCGTCTTGCACACGGCCGTAGAATAATAAGTACCCAATTGCATACGGGGTTGTTAGACGCTCTACTACTAATAATGGGTCCTGATCTACTCTTCAATATATCAATATAAATATCCTTCATTTCTATTTAATCTTCATGACTACATAATGGAACCGCTTCTTCGGAATTCCTCACGTTATCTAAAGGTTAATATTCATTATACAGTACAGATAGTCCAGCCCTGGCAGTCAAGGGTCGACGTGGGGCAAGGTGCCTGGGGGGTGTGTGTTTACTCACTCTTCTTTGCTTGCTTCTTCAATTGCTCCTTCTTGGCACTCTTGATCAAAACGTTACCGACAAAGGATCCAACTCCCAAGGCAGCAAGTAAGAGCAACAAAAATGGCAACTTGATGGCGTAGTCACGGCTCAAGAAGAAGTTTTGGAGGAAGTTGGACTCATCCACAAAGGGCAAAACAAAGACCCACGTGGTGTAGTAGGTGAATACAGCAGTAGCTACGGCCAACATGGAAAGACCAACCAACTTATCAAAGGACTGGAAAAAGAATGTTAGTATGAGATTTGGAAGTAAGTCAGAGGACTAGAAGTGTAGTAATACACTCAGATCGCACAATCAAGTAATCTATAGCCACTTACCATTGTAATTTGGCGCAAGTTAATGTGTTGAAAGACCCTTTCAGTTGTGCTTGACGTGTTTGTTTTATAAATTTAAACACCTACGTGTGGGAAAATGCGCGGTCACGTGATGGTAGAAAATATGATAAACTAAAGAAAAAGTATGCCAGCCGCTCTGTTGGAACTCCTCGTTACAGAGAGCTGGTCATGGTATGTCTCCTCGTAGAGGACCCAAGCACTATTCAGTGGCTCTCCCCGAAGAGAGGTCAGCGGAGCGTCTCACCGACCCCGAAGTGTGTTGCTGCTCCATTCACTGCGGGGCTGTAAGCCGCTCCGCTGGCACTCCGTGGGCTACTAGCCGTGGAGGCCTTGCTCCTCTAACGAGGAGTTACTCTAAGTCCTCCTCCCCTACTTTGCCCAGGGTCTTAGCTTCTCGTGAAATGATATATGTGAGTGTGTGCCAAGAGTTACTATACCCTACCCCCAATACCATCATGGTCTCTCTCTCAGTCTCTCTATCTATCTATCTCTCTTTATATATATCTATATATAATTATGAACTAGAATAATCCCTTCTTCCCCTTCCCCATCCATTCTCCACCATTATTCATCTTCATTCACTTTCCAATAATCTTCCTCGTGTCTCCCGATCACATGATTCCCGTTATCGTATATCACGTCACGTGATGCGCCCCCATTTTTTATAAACGTTCCAAAAAATGGCCCTAGAGATCAATCCAACAGTATTAAATCCTCATTCTATACCTTTAATATGTTTGATAAAATCAAATCAAGGAAGGCTCCGCTTTCTTTGAGTTCTGTTTCAAATGCAATTAAAACTCTGGGGACTTCGGATCTTTCTCCAAAGGATTTCCAGCCAAAACTGCTCGACCTTTTCACGTCGTTCCAATTGGGGTTGCCCACTCATTCTATAGTGGCTATTGCTCATGATCCAGTTCAATCCTTACTCGCAGTGTCAACCACCAAGAACGAAATCCGTGTATACGGTCAGGGCTCGGTCGAAGTGGTCTTTGAGTTTAAACAATCTGCGTCTTTGATGACCCATCTTTGCTTTGTCAAGGGAATTTATTTGGTGGCTGTGCTGCTGTCAATTGGTGCAATCACCGTCATTTCTCTTCATCTGAAACAAATCTTGGGAACATTCCTGGCCCCCGGTGGAGCCATCACTTCACTCACCCTGGACCCAAGTTTGGATTGGCTTGTGTTGGGCTTGTCTAATGGTTCGCTTTTGTTTTATGATGTTGATCGTTTAGCATTAACTCCGTTTAGAATTGATAATCTACAGAAAAGAATTTTACCTAAACAGAAATTATCCCCTGTTTTAAACGTGGAATGGCACCCTAGAGATATTGGGACGTTATTGATCTCTTATTCTCATCTGGCCATTGTCTACTCGATGGTCACTGGAGAGATCCAAAGTGCCATGGTTCGTCAATTGAATAAGGGAGACCCGGGATATGAAAGGGCTCAATGGGTGGCGAATGGTGGGAAAAAGAAACTCTTTGGATCCTCCAATCAAATCGTTCTGGAAATGACAACTGCTCATTTCCATCCCAATGGGTTACATGTGGTCACTGCTCATTTGGATGGAGTTTTAAAATTTTGGGATGTTCAAGGTGCTGTACCCTTGTATGAGAAGAATGTTCAAATCATTAATAACGAATCCTTTGACCCCATCCAATTTGATATATGTCCTATCCATTCTATAAAATGGATCTGTTCACAAGATCCAGAGTTAACTCAATTGGTCTATACCATTGGAGCCTCTACCCTCGAGATAATAAACTTTGGTTTAACCCTCAAGTACTCACTCACATCTCATGAAAAGCAATCTCAATTTTATTCCAATCCTCAGAATGGTCGTCAAACCATTGAAGTTCCCATGAATGCTTCCAATGAGCCAGAATACATAGTCAGGATCGTCCCATTGGCTGCGGATAACCTGCCATATTTCAACGGTGGATGGAACCCATCTAATTTGATTTGTCTTACCAATTTGGGATCTATTGTGGTGGTGAATCCTCATAATCCTTCTGCCAACTTGCCAACTTTACCCCCTTCCATGGGACTTATCCACCCACCAGTAACCGCCTCTGTCGTGCAACCAGCAAGGAAAATCGATTGGTACAGTGTTTGTCTGTCAAGATCAAATTATGCTTCCAATATAGATCGGTCAGTGTTACTTCGTGGTGGTGCACCGGTAGATAACCCCAAGGCCCCAAAACCATTGGGTTATGACGATACCCTTCGGAACATCTTGATCACTGGGCATGAAAGTGGTATTGTTCGGTTGTTGGACGTCACTAGAGGTGAACATCAAGACCCGGAAAATATGTTGGAGGTCAATGTGAAGAATGTTCTTGGTAAAGCAGTTTCCCGGAAACTGGCCAAAATAACTCACGTCTCTTGTGCCTTTGAAAGTAAAGAATTACTAGTAGGTATGGCCAATGGACAGGTTGTCATTTGTAAATATGGTAAGGCTCGTGGTGGTGGCGGTGGTGGCTACGGTAGTAGCAGTTCTGGGAATCCTTCAGACTTTTCAGACTGTCAAACTTTGCACCAAAACGGAGATGCTTCACTTTTATCGATACAACACCGGGTTGCACCTTCTTCCTCATCTTCATTCATCCCAACTGCACTTTTAAAACTTGAAAATTCAAATGATTCAATTTCATGTCTCAAAGTCAATGACACTGGATTTGCAGCAATTGCCTATACATCCGGAAGAATCGTAGTCTGTGACATCACTAGAGGCCCAGCAGTCATTTTCAATGCCGAATCTCTCTCCAAATTCCTTCCCTCGGTGTCTGGTGTATGCTACGCCACCACCCTTGAGTTTTCCATTGTTGAGTATGGTCAGGATGGATACTCTTCCATTGTATTGATGGTTGGAACATGTTCTGGTGGTAATCTTCTTATGTTCAGAATCGTTCCACAACCGAATGGAGCCTTTGAGTGTGTGTTTGGCGATAAAACCATCGGTCTTAACTACAGAAGTAGCAATGGTGATCAGGACCCTACCAAATCAAAATTGGATCAAATTATTCCTGTCACTGCTAAGGACGGGGTTTCTGCCGTGGCAGACCTTGGTATGTTCCATAAATTGGCTCTGGGGGTGGTCATTCCAGCGTATGTTATCACCACTTCAGAACGTGACATTCGTGTGCTCAAGGTTCCTAAGACTAAATTATCACACAAGGTGATAGATGATTTGGTATTGAGAACTGGAGTGGTTCGGTTCCGTCAAGGTGGAGTATTTCTTGCAGTGTTGGTGAAAACTGGATTTATAAAATTCCTTACATTACCAGCGTTAAATGAAATATCAGACTTTAAACTCCCTAAAGACATATACGTCTCCATTAGATCGGCACTTGAGTCTGGTGTAGCATCTGATTCCGCCGTTTTACCCAGTGGAGAACTCTTTATTCGTACCAGTAGCAGTGAATTCCAAGTGCTTACAGCCTACATAGAAGATCATAGATTGAGAAGAAAACATGAACCATTATCTGATCTTTTATTCAATGATACCGCTGTGATTCCATTACGTCCATCTGCTGGGCTGTTACAATGGGTCAAGGGCCAAACCAAATACGTCAGTGTGCAAGATCTCACGTATTTAATCGCTGGTCCTAACCGGAAACCTGCAAAGCATCCAGAAAGTCAAATGGCTTACAATATTTCGCCCGAGGCCAACCCTAACCAAGGATATGGTAATCTTTACGGGGGTGCAGGTGCTGGTGGATCTGGAGAAAATGATCGTGGGTACAAGGAACCAACCAAGAAATCGTCGGCAGTAGCGGGTGCTGGTGGTTACAATTTTGGCACCAAGGGCTTTATGAAATCTTTACAAGGAGGTATTGAACAAGTTGAAGAGTCTTTAAACGGTTACGCCAACACAGTCAGTGAAACCATGACGGAAAGTGTAGAGGGGACTAAAAAGAGCATGTATGGAGCAGCATTTAAAAGTAAATTTGGATTTTAATGAATATTAGAGAATCAACAGAATAGAAATGTAGAACGACATGACCTGGCGGTGGGACAATAAAAGAAGAAATTCATGACGGGAAAGAAAACAAACAAATGTCAAACAGAATGTCAAAGCAATCATCTTTCTTTCGCAGCCATTCAATCCGTAAACCCTAGGTTTGTCCGGGGCTATTTTTTCCTCAATCGGGGAACGGCTAGCAACTCTAAAAATCGTTATCTTTCCAAGTTGCATCTACATTCTCGGAACAATAGGTCGTAAGGTTTAGCTTCTCCCAACATTTGTAATCATTCCTGCAGCGGTTCATCTAGAAGTACCGGCCCTGTGATGAGCCTCATTGCCATCAGCTTATAATTTTCGCGGAACCGCCAGGGTTCGCAACGCGCCTTTGTCGGTGCAGATTCTTAGTGGTGGAAAGGTTTCCAGAATGCCTTATGGTTCATGTACCACAAGTACGAAACACCGCAATGGTGTTTTTTTATTTTCCCTGTTAAAAATTTCTTTTTTTGGAATTTGCACTCTTGCATAGTGACTGATCATATGTTAAGATGAGTGAAACATCGGAATTTCAATCTGGAAAGTCCAGGTCTTAGCGAGATGGAGAAGTGTAGTTCTCTGGAAGTGGTCTGATAGTAAGCAATCAGCCCTCCTTAGCTATTTTTTCTCCATTCAAACTCCCCTGGGTTTGTTTCTTGAGGAATTTTACACCAAAAAAATAAAAAAATTGTTTGTTCCTGCAAAAGTTTGATGTGCGGCGTCCCGCTTGCACATACCCGCCGACGGGTCCCAAGACCAAGAATGCCCTAACATGAAAAAAAAATTGCATTTTGTTCACAATACGTTATCCAAATCAGAGACTTCTGTTTGGTCGAATCCATTGACGCTGATAAGTAACGACGGTGTGTCATCGTGAAATATTGTAATATAACCCTGTAGTCATCTCTGTACTTTGTTTTGTAGTATCTGTCAAATCTCAGTATTGCTGGAGAAAACAAACGCCTAACTTCTCCCCTTGTTATACCCCTCTCAGTTAACAAAGTACCGTACCATCCATTTTCGGACATTAGCTAGTGCATATCTACCGTCTTGGAAATATACAAAAACATCTTCCTCCTGAAGTAACTTTTTTTTCCTTTCAAGTCTGTTTTTCTTTAGCACCAACTCCAGGTACAAAAGAACTTGACTGCAAATAGCAAATATTATAGGTTATACCTACTTCTATTTGTATAAAACCACATATTTGGCATGCCTGACTTCGCCAAACTCGAAAAAGCTGACTCTACCGTCGCCTCTAGGCCCGGGTCAGGGTCCGGGTCAGAGTCCTTCTCAAGTGCCACTCCATACAACAACTCTACCAAAATGGGTTGGGGTGCTTCATTCGTAGACTCTTTCAAGAGACAAGATGCCGCACACCTTGAAGTCGGTAAGCAACTCTCCAAGACGATCTCCAAGCGTCATCTTACCACCATGGCCTTGGTGACCGGTGTTGGTACCGGGTTGCTTGTTGGTTCTGGTAAATCTCTTCACAATGCCGGTCCATTATTCTTGATCGTTGGTTACGCCATTGTTGGTTCCTTCTTGTACCCAACCTTGCAAGCTGCTGGTGAATTGGCTGTTAACTACAGTGATCTTTCCGGTGGGTACAATAACTACCCAAGAAAGTTTCTTGATGAATCCATTGCCTTTGCTGTCACTTGGAACTATTGTATCCAATGGTTGTCTGTTATTGCCGTCGAGCTTGTCACTGCTTCTTTAACCATTAAGTTTTGGAATGATACTATTAACCCAGACGTATGGGTTGCCATTTTGTTTGTTGTTGTCCTTGCCATTAACTTTTTCGGTGCCAGAGGTTGGGGTGAAGGTGAATTCCTCTTTGGTACTTGTAAGTTGCTCATGATCACTGGGTTCATTATCATGGGTATAGTTGTTAACGTTGGTGGTGGTCCAGAAAAGAAGTTTATCGGTGGACAATACTGGCACAACCCTGGTTATTACACCAACTTCAAGGGATTGTGTAGTGTTTTCGTTACTGGTGCCTTTTCTCTTGGTCAATCCGAATTCGTAGCACTTTCCGCTGCTGAACAAGCCAACCCAAGAGCTGCCATTCCTTCTGCTTGTAAGTTGATTTTCTGGAGAATTCTCATTTTATTCTTGGGTTCTTTGACCATTGTTGGTTTGCTTGTTCCTTACAACTCTGACAAGTTGATGGGTAGTGGTGGTAGTTCTGCCTCCCATGCCTCTCCATTTGTGTTGGCCGCTGAGCTTCACGGGGTTAAGGCTGTTCCTTCCATCATCAACGCTGTCATTTTATTGTCTGTCACCTCTGTTGCCCTGTCTTCTCTTTACTCTGCCTCCAGAACTCTTCAATCTTTGGCTGAACAAGGATTTGCTCCTCAATATTTCAACTACATTGACAAGACCGGTAGACCATTAAGATCCTTAATTTTCTGTTCTGTTTGTGGGTTATTCTCCTTTATTGCTGCCTACAAGAAGGAAGAAACCGTTTTCAACTGGCTTTTGGCCATCTCTGGTTTATCTCAAATCTTTACTTGGGACATCATTGTTGTTTCCCACGTTAGATTTAGACAAGCCTTGAAGCACAACAACATTTCCATTGACTCCTTGGGTTATGTTGCCTCTACTGGTGTTTGGGGTTCCATCTATGCCATTGTTTGGCATTGGTTGATCTTGATTGCCCAATTTTACATTGGGTTGTTCCCAATTGGATCTGGTACTGCAAGTGCTGAATCTTTCTTTTCTGCTTATTTGGCTGCTGTCGTCTTGATTGTGTTCTACATTGGACACAAATTGTACACTAGAAACTGGTCACTTTTCATCAAGCTTGATGACATTGACATTAATACTGACAGAACCATTTTCGATCCAGAAGTATTAGCATTGGAAAGAGCTGAATCTGCTGCTGCTCGTGCCAAACACCCTTGGTGGAAGAAGGTTATTGATCTTTTGTTCAACTAAGTTAGCATAGATACCACAATTACGTAATGATGAATATTAATAGAAAATGAAAATATTAAATAAAAGTAGAGACTATACTTGTAGAGGAGATAGGTGTTTACCTCTCTTGGGTGAGCAGAGGGTCTTTCTGTCCCGCATGGAAGATATTATGAAACTACTCTCTAGCTTTATCTATGCAGACGTACCTCCTTTCCAAAAAAAAAATCTTGGATGAAGGTCTAGCATTATATTAGTAATTCCCCATTCCTTAGAGACAACTTGTCATTTTCTCACTCTTTTGCAGCCATTTACCTCAAAATTATATATTTCCATAACCATTCTTTCTCTTTACCTCCCCACCCCTAAATGGCATCAAGAACCATTACGTCCATCTGCTGGGCTGTTACAATGGGTCAAGGGCCAAACCAAATACGTCAGTGTGCAAGATCTCACGTATTTAATCGCTGGTCCTAACCGGAAACCTGCAAAGCATCCAGAAAGTCAAATGGCTTACAATATTTCGCCCGAGGCCAACCCTAACCAAGGATATGGTAATCTTTACGGGGGTGCAGGTGCTGGTGGATCTGGAGAAAATGATCGTGGGTACAAGGAACCAACCAAGAAATCGTCGGCAGTAGCGGGTGCTGGTGGTTACAATTTTGGCACCAAGGGCTTTATGAAATCTTTACAAGGAGGTATTGAACAAGTTGAAGAGTCTTTAAACGGTTACGCCAACACAGTCAGTGAAACCATGACGGAAAGTGTAGAGGGGACTAAAAAGAGCATGTATGGAGCAGCATTTAAAAGTAAATTTGGATTTTAATGAATATTAGAGAATCAACAGAATAGAAATGTAGAACGACATGACCTGGCGGTGGGACAATAAAAGAAGAAATTCATGACGGGAAAGAAAACAAACAAATGTCAAACAGAATGTCAAAGCAATCATCTTTCTTTCGCAGCCATTCAATCCGTAAACCCTAGGTTTGTCCGGGGCTATTTTTTCCTCAATCGGGGAACGGCTAGCAACTCTAAAAATCGTTATCTTTCCAAGTTGCATCTACATTCTCGGAACAATAGGTCGTAAGGTTTAGCTTCTCCCAACATTTGTAATCATTCCTGCAGCGGTTCATCTAGAAGTACCGGCCCTGTGATGAGCCTCATTGCCATCAGCTTATAATTTTCGCGGAACCGCCAGGGTTCGCAACGCGCCTTTGTCGGTGCAGATTCTTAGTGGTGGAAAGGTTTCCAGAATGCCTTATGGTTCATGTACCACAAGTACGAAACACCGCAATGGTGTTTTTTTATTTTCCCTGTTAAAAATTTCTTTTTTTGGAATTTGCACTCTTGCATAGTGACTGATCATATGTTAAGATGAGTGAAACATCGGAATTTCAATCTGGAAAGTCCAGGTCTTAGCGAGATGGAGAAGTGTAGTTCTCTGGAAGTGGTCTGATAGTAAGCAATCAGCCCTCCTTAGCTATTTTTTCTCCATTCAAACTCCCCTGGGTTTGTTTCTTGAGGAATTTTACACCAAAAAAATAAAAAAATTGTTTGTTCCTGCAAAAGTTTGATGTGCGGCGTCCCGCTTGCACATACCCGCCGACGGGTCCCAAGACCAAGAATGCCCTAACATGAAAAAAAAAATTGCATTTTGTTCACAATACGTTATCCAAATCAGAGACTTCTGTTTGGTCGAATCCATTGACGCTGATAAGTAACGACGGTGTGTCATCGTGAAATATTGTAATATAACCCTGTAGTCATCTCTGTACTTTGTTTTGTAGTATCTGTCAAATCTCAGTATTGCTGGAGAAAACAAACGCCTAACTTCTCCCCTTGTTATACCCCTCTCAGTTAACAAAGTACCGTACCATCCATTTTCGGACATTAGCTAGTGCATATCTACCGTCTTGGAAATATACAAAAACATCTTCCTCCTGAAGTAACTTTTTTTTCCTTTCAAGTCTGTTTTTCTTTAGCACCAACTCCAGGTACAAAAGAACTTGACTGCAAATAGCAAATATTATAGGTTATACCTACTTCTATTTGTATAAAACCACATATTTGGCATGCCTGACTTCGCCAAACTCGAAAAAGCTGACTCTACCGTCGCCTCTAGGCCCGGGTCAGGGTCCGGGTCAGAGTCCTTCTCAAGTGCCACTCCATACAACAACTCTACCAAAATGGGTTGGGGTGCTTCATTCGTAGACTCTTTCAAGAGACAAGATGCCGCACACCTTGAAGTCGGTAAGCAACTCTCCAAGACGATCTCCAAGCGTCATCTTACCACCATGGCCTTGGTGACCGGTGTTGGTACCGGGTTGCTTGTTGGTTCTGGTAAATCTCTTCACAATGCCGGTCCATTATTCTTGATCGTTGGTTACGCCATTGTTGGTTCCTTCTTGTACCCAACCTTGCAAGCTGCTGGTGAATTGGCTGTTAACTACAGTGATCTTTCCGGTGGGTACAATAACTACCCAAGAAAGTTTCTTGATGAATCCATTGCCTTTGCTGTCACTTGGAACTATTGTATCCAATGGTTGTCTGTTATTGCCGTCGAGCTTGTCACTGCTTCTTTAACCATTAAGTTTTGGAATGATACTATTAACCCAGACGTATGGGTTGCCATTTTGTTTGTTGTTGTCCTTGCCATTAACTTTTTCGGTGCCAGAGGTTGGGGTGAAGGTGAATTCCTCTTTGGTACTTGTAAGTTGCTCATGATCACTGGGTTCATTATCATGGGTATAGTTGTTAACGTTGGTGGTGGTCCAGAAAAGAAGTTTATCGGTGGACAATACTGGCACAACCCTGGTTATTACACCAACTTCAAGGGATTGTGTAGTGTTTTCGTTACTGGTGCCTTTTCTCTTGGTCAATCCGAATTCGTAGCACTTTCCGCTGCTGAACAAGCCAACCCAAGAGCTGCCATTCCTTCTGCTTGTAAGTTGATTTTCTGGAGAATTCTCATTTTATTCTTGGGTTCTTTGACCATTGTTGGTTTGCTTGTTCCTTACAACTCTGACAAGTTGATGGGTAGTGGTGGTAGTTCTGCCTCCCATGCCTCTCCATTTGTGTTGGCCGCTGAGCTTCACGGGGTTAAGGCTGTTCCTTCCATCATCAACGCTGTCATTTTATTGTCTGTCACCTCTGTTGCCCTGTCTTCTCTTTACTCTGCCTCCAGAACTCTTCAATCTTTGGCTGAACAAGGATTTGCTCCTCAATATTTCAACTACATTGACAAGACCGGTAGACCATTAAGATCCTTAATTTTCTGTTCTGTTTGTGGGTTATTCTCCTTTATTGCTGCCTACAAGAAGGAAGAAACCGTTTTCAACTGGCTTTTGGCCATCTCTGGTTTATCTCAAATCTTTACTTGGGACATCATTGTTGTTTCCCACGTTAGATTTAGACAAGCCTTGAAGCACAACAACATTTCCATTGACTCCTTGGGTTATGTTGCCTCTACTGGTGTTTGGGGTTCCATCTATGCCATTGTTTGGCATTGGTTGATCTTGATTGCCCAATTTTACATTGGGTTGTTCCCAATTGGATCTGGTACTGCAAGTGCTGAATCTTTCTTTTCTGCTTATTTGGCTGCTGTCGTCTTGATTGTGTTCTACATTGGACACAAATTGTACACTAGAAACTGGTCACTTTTCATCAAGCTTGATGACATTGACATTAATACTGACAGAACCATTTTCGATCCAGAAGTATTAGCATTGGAAAGAGCTGAATCTGCTGCTGCTCGTGCCAAACACCCTTGGTGGAAGAAGGTTATTGATCTTTTGTTCAACTAAGTTAGCATAGATACCACAATTACGTAATGATGAATATTAATAGAAAATGAAAATATTAAATAAAAGTAGAGACTATACTTGTAGAGGAGATAGGTGTTTACCTCTCTTGGGTGAGCAGAGGGTCTTTCTGTCCCGCATGGAAGATATTATGAAACTACTCTCTAGCTTTATCTATGCAGACGTACCTCCTTTCCAAAAAAAAAATCTTGGATGAAGGTCTAGCATTATATTAGTAATTCCCCATTCCTTAGAGACAACTTGTCATTTTCTCACTCTTTTGCAGCCATTTACCTCAAAATTATATATTTCCATAACCATTCTTTCTCTTTACCTCCCCACCCCTAAATGGCATCAAGAACCATTACGTCCATCTGCTGGGCTGTTACAATGGGTCAAGGGCCAAACCAAATACGTCAGTGTGCAAGATCTCACGTATTTAATCGCTGGTCCTAACCGGAAACCTGCAAAGCATCCAGAAAGTCAAATGGCTTACAATATTTCGCCCGAGGCCAACCCTAACCAAGGATATGGTAATCTTTACGGGGGTGCAGGTGCTGGTGGATCTGGAGAAAATGATCGTGGGTACAAGGAACCAACCAAGAAATCGTCGGCAGTAGCGGGTGCTGGTGGTTACAATTTTGGCACCAAGGGCTTTATGAAATCTTTACAAGGAGGTATTGAACAAGTTGAAGAGTCTTTAAACGGTTACGCCAACACAGTCAGTGAAACCATGACGGAAAGTGTAGAGGGGACTAAAAAGAGCATGTATGGAGCAGCATTTAAAAGTAAATTTGGATTTTAATGAATATTAGAGAATCAACAGAATAGAAATGTAGAACGACATGACCTGGCGGTGGGACAATAAAAGAAGAAATTCATGACGGGAAAGAAAACAAACAAATGTCAAACAGAATGTCAAAGCAATCATCTTTCTTTCGCAGCCATTCAATCCGTAAACCCTAGGTTTGTCCGGGGCTATTTTTTCCTCAATCGGGGAACGGCTAGCAACTCTAAAAATCGTTATCTTTCCAAGTTGCATCTACATTCTCGGAACAATAGGTCGTAAGGTTTAGCTTCTCCCAACATTTGTAATCATTCCTGCAGCGGTTCATCTAGAAGTACCGGCCCTGTGATGAGCCTCATTGCCATCAGCTTATAATTTTCGCGGAACCGCCAGGGTTCGCAACGCGCCTTTGTCGGTGCAGATTCTTAGTGGTGGAAAGGTTTCCAGAATGCCTTATGGTTCATGTACCACAAGTACGAAACACCGCAATGGTGTTTTTTTATTTTCCCTGTTAAAAATTTCTTTTTTTGGAATTTGCACTCTTGCATAGTGACTGATCATATGTTAAGATGAGTGAAACATCGGAATTTCAATCTGGAAAGTCCAGGTCTTAGCGAGATGGAGAAGTGTAGTTCTCTGGAAGTGGTCTGATAGTAAGCAATCAGCCCTCCTTAGCTATTTTTTCTCCATTCAAACTCCCCTGGGTTTGTTTCTTGAGGAATTTTACACCAAAAAAATAAAAAAATTGTTTGTTCCTGCAAAAGTTTGATGTGCGGCGTCCCGCTTGCACATACCCGCCGACGGGTCCCAAGACCAAGAATGCCCTAACATGAAAAAAAAAATTGCATTTTGTTCACAATACGTTATCCAAATCAGAGACTTCTGTTTGGTCGAATCCATTGACGCTGATAAGTAACGACGGTGTGTCATCGTGAAATATTGTAATATAACCCTGTAGTCATCTCTGTACTTTGTTTTGTAGTATCTGTCAAATCTCAGTATTGCTGGAGAAAACAAACGCCTAACTTCTCCCCTTGTTATACCCCTCTCAGTTAACAAAGTACCGTACCATCCATTTTCGGACATTAGCTAGTGCATATCTACCGTCTTGGAAATATACAAAAACATCTTCCTCCTGAAGTAACTTTTTTTTCCTTTCAAGTCTGTTTTTCTTTAGCACCAACTCCAGGTACAAAAGAACTTGACTGCAAATAGCAAATATTATAGGTTATACCTACTTCTATTTGTATAAAACCACATATTTGGCATGCCTGACTTCGCCAAACTCGAAAAAGCTGACTCTACCGTCGCCTCTAGGCCCGGGTCAGGGTCCGGGTCAGAGTCCTTCTCAAGTGCCACTCCATACAACAACTCTACCAAAATGGGTTGGGGTGCTTCATTCGTAGACTCTTTCAAGAGACAAGATGCCGCACACCTTGAAGTCGGTAAGCAACTCTCCAAGACGATCTCCAAGCGTCATCTTACCACCATGGCCTTGGTGACCGGTGTTGGTACCGGGTTGCTTGTTGGTTCTGGTAAATCTCTTCACAATGCCGGTCCATTATTCTTGATCGTTGGTTACGCCATTGTTGGTTCCTTCTTGTACCCAACCTTGCAAGCTGCTGGTGAATTGGCTGTTAACTACAGTGATCTTTCCGGTGGGTACAATAACTACCCAAGAAAGTTTCTTGATGAATCCATTGCCTTTGCTGTCACTTGGAACTATTGTATCCAATGGTTGTCTGTTATTGCCGTCGAGCTTGTCACTGCTTCTTTAACCATTAAGTTTTGGAATGATACTATTAACCCAGACGTATGGGTTGCCATTTTGTTTGTTGTTGTCCTTGCCATTAACTTTTTCGGTGCCAGAGGTTGGGGTGAAGGTGAATTCCTCTTTGGTACTTGTAAGTTGCTCATGATCACTGGGTTCATTATCATGGGTATAGTTGTTAACGTTGGTGGTGGTCCAGAAAAGAAGTTTATCGGTGGACAATACTGGCACAACCCTGGTTATTACACCAACTTCAAGGGATTGTGTAGTGTTTTCGTTACTGGTGCCTTTTCTCTTGGTCAATCCGAATTCGTAGCACTTTCCGCTGCTGAACAAGCCAACCCAAGAGCTGCCATTCCTTCTGCTTGTAAGTTGATTTTCTGGAGAATTCTCATTTTATTCTTGGGTTCTTTGACCATTGTTGGTTTGCTTGTTCCTTACAACTCTGACAAGTTGATGGGTAGTGGTGGTAGTTCTGCCTCCCATGCCTCTCCATTTGTGTTGGCCGCTGCGCTTCACGGGGTTAAGGCTGTTCCTTCCATCATCAACGCTGTCATTTTATTGTCTGTCACCTCTGTTGCCCTGTCTTCTCTTTACTCTGCCTCCAGAACTCTTCAATCTTTGGCTGAACAAGGATTTGCTCCTCAATATTTCAACTACATTGACAAGACCGGTAGACCATTAAGATCCTTAATTTTCTGTTCTGTTTGTGGGTTATTCTCCTTTATTGCTGCCTACAAGAAGGAAGAAACCGTTTTCAACTGGCTTTTGGCCATCTCTGGTTTATCTCAAATCTTTACTTGGGACATCATTGTTGTTTCCCACGTTAGATTTAGACAAGCCTTGAAGCACAACAACATTTCCATTGACTCCTTGGGTTATGTTGCCTCTACTGGTGTTTGGGGTTCCATCTATGCCATTGTTTGGCATTGGTTGATCTTGATTGCCCAATTTTACATTGGGTTGTTCCCAATTGGATCTGGTACTGCAAGTGCTGAATCTTTCTTTTCTGCTTATTTGGCTGCTGTCGTCTTGATTGTGTTCTACATTGGACACAAATTGTACACTAGAAACTGGTCACTTTTCATCAAGCTTGATGACATTGACATTAATACTGACAGAACCATTTTCGATCCAGAAGTATTAGCATTGGAAAGAGCTGAATCTGCTGCTGCTCGTGCCAAACACCCTTGGTGGAAGAAGGTTATTGATCTTTTGTTCAACTAAGTTAGCATAGATACCACAATTACGTAATGATGAATATTAATAGAAAATGAAAATATTAAATAAAAGTAGAGACTATACTTGTAGAGGAGATAGGTGTTTACCTCTCTTGGGTGAGCAGAGGGTCTTTCTGTCCCGCATGGAAGATATTATGAAACTACTCTCTAGCTTTATCTATGCAGACGTACCTCCTTTCCAAAAAAAAAATCTTGGATGAAGGTCTAGCATTATATTAGTAATTCCCCATTCCTTAGAGACAACTTGTCATTTTCTCACTCTTTTGCAGCCATTTACCTCAAAATTATATATTTCCATAACCATTCTTTCTCTTTACCTCCCCACCCCTAAATGGCATCAAGAACCCCCTCCCCCCCCTCCTCTCCACTTAAGATATCTGTCCATCTCGCTCACCACTAATACCTCCTCTCTTACTCAAAACCCCTCATTTCTACCCTTAAATCTATACTACACACCTCCTTTCAAACTATTTTGTGTTTGTACTACTTATCAGAAATTCAACCCATTCTCAAAAAATTTCCCGTTTTTGAGAGAAATCACTCCACATCATTTTTGGACTTGGTGTTTAAAAGTTGACCTAAAAAGACATTCACCCTTCTAAGTATGCTCAGATCCGCGTCGCTTATAAGGACCTCCACCCGGTCTATTACCATGAGAAGTATCCAAACTTTCGGTAAGCCGGATCTTGATTACCGTGGAGTTTTTGAAAATGAAAAGTTATTCAAAGATACAATTTTAAAGAAGAAATTATCCCACAATGTTTTGAAACAAGTGGACTATATCAAGGATAATTACCCAGTGGTGGCCACTTTGGGCAAGGAGTTGGGAGAATTGAAGAGAAAACGTGAGGAAATGACGGTGGAAATGAGAGAAGTGGCATCTACAAACTCCCACCGAGCAGACGAAATCAAACAAAATCTTCGTAACATCAAAAATTCCATCACAAAATTGGATAAGGAAAGAAATAGAATAAAGGACAAGATGCGTCTAGCCGCGGAGGACATGCCCACACTTGTAGATGGAACGATCCCCAAGGGGATCCGAGACGAAGAGGTGGTAGCCTTGATCAATTGTGAATCAATCGAACAAGTGGAAACCAATTCAGATAAAAAGGCCTTATCCCACAAGGTTATTGGGGAAAAATTGGGACTTTTGGACTTGGAAACCGCCGCAAGAGTATGTGGTCATGCCTTTTATTACTTGTTGGGAGATGCTGCATTGTTGGAACAAGCGCTTGTTCAGTATGCATTGAACTTAGCCCGTGCCAAGGGTTACAAGATCGTTGCACCACCAACCATGGTGAGACAAGAAGTTATTGGAGCATGTGGGTTCCGTCCAAGAGACCAAGGTGAAGAAACCCAAGTCTACGATTTGGTTAAAGATCATTTGAGTCTTACAGGAACGGCAGAAATCCCACTTGCTGCCTTGGAAAGTAAAAAGATTTTCACCGAGAAGGAGGTGGAAAAATTCCCCGTCAAGTACGTAGGGGTGGCCAGATCATACCGTGCTGAGGCTGGGTCTCGTGGTGCAACCACCGCCGGGTTATATAGAGTGCATGAGTTCACCAAGGTTGAGCTTTTCCATTTCACCACCCCGGACAGGGCCAGACAAGAATTGGAAGAATTGAGAGAATTCCAAACTGATTTCATTACCCTGTTGGGATTAAAGGCCAAGGTTCTTAACATGCCATCTTCTGATTTAGGGGCACCAGCTGCGAAGAAATACGACATTGAAGCCTGGATGCCCGGCCGTAAAACCTGGGGGGAACTCACCTCGTCCTCGTGGTGCGGAGAGTATCAAGCGCGTAGAATGGGGATCAGATACAGAGCCTCCGAGGGAAAGGTCAACTATGTTCATACTTTGAATGGGACTGCAGTGGCCGTTCCTCGTGTCATTGTGGCTATTTTAGAAAACTTTTATGATGCTGAAACGGAATCGATCGAAATCCCAGAAGTTCTTCGTGTATATATGGGGGGAAGAGATCGTATTTACAAGAATGAGTAGAGAAGGTCTACAGAGTATTCGATGTGTTAATTAATTGTACATAGCAAACATAAGAATAGAGAATGGGACAAGAAATGTAGAGAGAGGGAGATGAGTGGTAGGAAAGGATGGTATATTTTTTGAAATGAGGAGAAGTAAGGGTTGTTAGGACCCTCTCCTGGAGTTATATCATTCCTCTCTTAAGATATAGTAGAAGGTTTTCTCTAAAGTCTCCCATCAAATATTTCTTCTGTCTAGGAGAACTTTTTCTCAATCTGGGCCACTCTCTCATTCGAGGGTTCTGCTTTCTCTTAATTACCAGCTATCTGTTAAAACTCATCAGAATTATTATCATCTTCCCCTATGTACGTCTTGTTGGGCGTACTTGCTATTCTCTTTGCCAGGAACTTTTTCTGAGGAATAGATTCCAGAATTTCTCCCATTTTGGAAGAATGGAGTTGATGTAACTTGTGGAATTTATTCACTCTTGCTGATGCTCTCGGCACTGTGTATTCATCTGGAGTCGTCTGGAGTTCACGAACAAGTTCAACAAGACGAGAATATTGTTCTTCAAGTCCTTGTAAGGAAGTATACTTTGCGGTATAACTGTGACATAACGCATCATATTTCGATTGTAACGACGAGTATTTCTGCTCAAGTGAAGTTGTGGCCTGGGCCAATTTTGTATAGGAGGAAAGTTCAGAAAGAGCTGAGGTGAGTCTTTGGATTTCTATTGATTGTTGTGAAACAAGTTCTGTGAGTTCTTTGTTGGTAGATGATTCTTTAATGGAGGTTAATTCTGAGAATAGAGTAGCATTGCTGTTAAGTAATTCTTTGGATAGAGTAGTATTACTTTCCAGTAATTCTTTGGAGAGAGTAGCATTACTTTCCAGTATTTCCTTAGAAAGTGTAGAGTTATTCTCTTTGATTTCATTGGAAAGGGTAGAATTACTCTCCTTGATCTCATTAGAAAGGGTAGAATTACTCTCTTTGATCTCATTAGAAAGAGTAGAAACACCGCCCTCAATCTTCTCAGAAATAGTAGAACTACCGCCTTCAATCTCCTTCGATAGACTAGTTCTACCCCCCTCAATCTTCTCAGAAATAACATTAATTATCTCCTTACAAGAACTCTCTCTCCCTTCCTTCATTCCTTCCAAAAGAATCCCATTATTCACTCCAATTTCTCCTAGAACAACCGATTTATTCTCCTTCAATTCATCAAAGAATTTGGAATTCTTTTCTCTCATTTCTTCAGAAAGACTTCTCACCAACTCTTCAACTTTCCCTCCTTCTTCTGCCCCAGAAGTCTTGTCCTTCACATTGACGCTCATCTCCTGCAAAGTAGCTAAAACCTCCTCTATATCCTCTCTTGTGGAAAACCCTCCCTCGGATAATCCCAGCAATAATTTATTCAAATGAACGTTGTTGTTCTTCAGTCGATCACACAATTGTTCCAAATCAACTCCGGTCTGCGCCGTCTGAATTTCTACCCGCTGGAGTTGTTGTTGCATCTCCTCATGTGCCGCATGTATATGTCCAAAGTGTGAGTCAATGTTGTCATTTTGAAGGAAACTGAGCTTCCCCACGTACGATGTTCCTGCCTTATTGGGAGACACTGGCTTCAATGGCCATGCCGATGTGTTTGAATTGGCGTTGGAACCTTCCTTTTTCGGCGACCCGTTCGCAGAGGGCGTTGACGAGTCTATATCAATATTCTCCTTATCCATTAGATCCTAGTAGCCGCTATACGGTGTACAATTTGACGTGTATTGTGTGTTGTTGATGTTTTCAATTTAGAAATCATAAACATAAATAGTGGCGTATGCAGGAGGGGATGATTTTCCCCACCAGTCCTGTTCTACCCTACAAGACTAATAATTTGACATTATATGTATATACAAGAAGGGTTGGAGAATCCATATCATACGGTATGATAACACGAGGACTCACCATGGTCTAAAATCTAAATTAATAAATATAAAATATAAGATAAGCTTCGTAGGGGAAGACACCATCTCGAAGATTGCGAGCCGCGGGGGCCATCTTCCTCTAGCGAGGGATTGCCCCTAAGAGTCTCCTTGTAAGAGGAGCTAGGCATCACGCAGTGGCTCTTCCCGAAAGGGGCCAGCGGAGCGGTTCAGTGGCCCGGGACGGTATGCTTATTTCAATAGGATGAAAATATGGGTCGCGTAGTTTGGAAGATAGTAGACTGGTATTACTTTTAAAGCATGAGAATTAACGTGTTTTCACATGGTAGGTCAACCTAGCTCTCCTATTTGTCATTCTTATCTAATCCTTTCTTCCTATGATCTCCATCGCACGCTCATCTCCCTTACGTAACCCTTCATCTCCAAGGGCATCAGCTAAACATTCCCATGGATCCTTGGTTCCTCCCCATTTAAGAATACTCTGTTTATACGTTTCTCCTGCCTTACGACTCCAAGGATCATCTTTGAAAAGCCCATTCCAGACCTTTTCAGCAATGGCTCTGTCTAAGAGGTATGAATAGTACACAGACCCGTACAGGAAGAGATGAGGGAATTTCCCATGCCATGTGGACCATTGATCGGCAAAGACTTGAAGTTGTTGTTCAAGAGAATGGTAGATGTGTGTCGAATCGATTTCTCTGCCAGAGGCTACATATGGAACCATGTCCTCAGAATGAAGTACTTGATCAAGCATGGCCATTTTCAGTTGAATATACGTTTCACAATCATCGAGTTGCACTCGTTGATGTTGATGGGCTGCCAAGAGTTCTGGGTCCAATGGTTCATTCGTTTCGTAATGACGAGCAATCTTGGTCAATACCCGTGGGTCCTTACTGAAAAATTCCATAAGAACCAGCGGGAGTTCAACAAAATCAGTCAGACATCTAGTACCAGCAAGATTATGAAGTTTAGTACGACCTATCATGGAATGCATGGCATGGCCCATTTCATGGAAAATAGTGTCTACTTGATCGAGACTGAGTAACGTTGGAGTGGAGCTTTCCACTCCAGCAAATCTTCCAAGGTTTGTTGATTGTGAAGATTGGAAGTTACATAAGAGGGAGATAACTGGGAGTTGGTATGATTTCAGAGCGTCCAAATGTGCTTCTCGATCCATTTCCTCTGCCAGTTCACGGGCATTGAGTTCACGCAGACAAACAATGGTGAAATGAGAAGGGAGAACTTTTGGAGACCAAAAGTCTAGGTAGAGATATCCAAGAGGTTCATTGGATTCATTATCCATGACAGCCACTTTCCTCACTTGTGAATGGTCCCAGGTTTCTGTGGAATGAGTCGGTTGAGGTACAAGTGAAATGTTGTATAGAGACGTGAAAAGGGATGAAAGTCCTGAGACGATGGTCCCCACGGATAGATATGGAGAAATGTTTGCCATTGGTTTGGATGAAGTTTTCGAATTTTGAGCCTTTGCTAGGAGATAATCTCTGTCCCAGGGCTTAATCGAGGAGATTATTTCAAGAGGAGAAGCATCTGGCGAAGCTTGGGTCAATTCTTTCAATTCCTTTACCACTCCAGATTGTAAACTTTGCTGTAAATTAGCCAAAAAGGTCATGACATTTTCAGGAGTCTTGGCCATTTTATGTTCCAATTGATATTGGGAAAACGACTTAAACCCCAACATCTTGGCCAAAATCGTTCTATATTTCAAAAACCCATTCAAGAGGTCCAATTGTTCGTTGGTAGCGGAATGTAAGGCAATCCAGATTTTTTTACGAAGTTGTTCGTTCTCACAGGTGGTCAACACCGTATAGGGGATTTCTCCTGCCAAGGGGATCACTTGTGGGCTTGTCTTTCCTGCAAATACTTTCCCATTCTTCAATTGATGTCTAGTAATCAATTTTTGTAAATTAGTGGGGATTGACTCATATTCCTCCTTGGTGACTTCACACCAATAATTCTTCAACATTTGCACCCCATTATTGAAATGTGACCCCAATAACGAGATTTCTTGAGTAATTTCGACAAAGTTTTGTCTTTTCTGTGAATCTAAATCAATTCCTGATCTTTCAAAATCTTTGGCCAAATAATCTCCAACTTTTAATTCTTCAATGGATAATTTCTTGGTGACAGATTCATCTTGAAGTACCAATAAGAGATTTTGGTACAAGGGGACATTTGTATTCAATTGATTCATGAATTCAAACATGTGTTCGTGAGTCTGTTGTGCTGCTTGGATCCATTTTTGCAGTGGATGTGCCACTCTAATGAATTCTGCAACATCAATGACTCTACATAAAGTATCACTTAATTGATCGATAGTTTTAATAAAGTTAAGTTTCCCCTCGAGAGTGGCATTGATCTGAGGATCAACCATGATATCTACAAGTTCATTAGCTTGTTTCAATGATTTCTGTGAGAATTTTAAAAGTCCCTTCGGCGATGTAAGATATGAATTATTGAAAAGTCCCAGTTTAGAAGGTGAATGGTCTTTATCATTGCTGGAATTACGACTGGACAGTCTCAGGAAATACCCCAACCCGATCTGGTCAGTATTATTGAATTTCTTGAAAAAATTGGCGTCATCAAACACTTGACGTAATTTATCATTTGCATTTGCATTTGAATGGATGGAACGAGTGATCGATTTCTCAACCAATATCGATGCTCTCGAACTGAGATTCGGGATCCGAGATCTAGATACAATTATAGATTGACGAAGCATTTCAACAAACCTCTTACGTCTATATATATTGATAATATTTGAACTTGTATATTTTATGGGGAGACATTTATCTACAATTTTAATCGTTTGACAGATTTTGATGGTTTGCGATTTTGTGTAATTATTCAAGAATTTGGTGATGTTTGTGTAGATTGTTGGTGTTTTTTTTTTTGCAGCATTAAGGGTCCTCGCGCTCGTTGAGCAGGAGCTGCACGTATACCCCTTAGGGTGGGTGTGCCATCTTCCCTATGGGGTAGGCATGACGCTCCGCTGGCACCTGCTCAGGGAGAGCCACTGCGTGGTGCCTAGCTCCTCTACGAGGAGACTCCTAGAGGTTCAAAGTAAATGTTTTATTGCGTTAATTATTTGTTTAAGAAATGATGTAAATCCAGATTATAATATTTATAGAGAGAATTGTAAAGGAGGGGGAAAGTTTTAAGTGTACATTAACTTCCTAGCTAGAGTAATTTGGCATACACTACTAGCTGTCCACGGAGTGCCAACGGAGCAGCTCCATACCCAGTTATTTATACCTAAAAAAGGCGTCTCCTTCCTCAATATGGACTTGTATAACATCCTTCGACTGATTTAATATCACGCCTAGAGCATATACTTCTGTTGAATACACCTAGACATTCCACCTATAAGTTTAGCAAGTTCAACTCTACAAATCCCTCTCCTCTACATTGTACCACTACCTATTGAATTTCTCACCACTCATAAATTGACCAAGGTAAACCTCAATGGATCTCAACTTAAACCAATATCTGATATATGGACTTACCCAACTTCTACCGTTCCACAAGGTATACAATCCTGTCTTCTAACATACTTTTGGCCACAGTATCCATAAGTCTTTTAAAGTACGAATCACGTGACCATCCTGGTAGAGGAGCTAAGCTCCACGTAGTGGCTCTCCCCGAGCAGGGGACAGCTGGGCGTCATGCCTATCCTGTAGGGCGGATATACCCTCTCCCCCACCGGACTACTTGGCGCTCTGTAGACACTCTGTGGGTCCAAATATCTAATCTTCACCTATATTTAGATCTGGGCTTGTTTGCTGTCAAACAAAAAAGTAGTGGTCGCACCAGTTCGTACATAGTCAAATCCCAAAATGGGGGTAAGGCACCGAACACCGTGTTATACAATATTAACCTTTTCCACGAATCCATTTTACAATTACTATTGCTCGTCACCTGTCATGAGTAGACCATATCAGTCGAGCCAGATGGGAGCCCCAGGAGCTGGCCCCGTCAATGGAGGCTCCGCGGTTGGGTCGTCGTCCGGGCCTAGTTCAGGGCCGGGATCAATTCGACCACCAGTCGCAGGTGCAGCTGCAGTCGCACGATCTAATAAACCATCCCTTAGAAACTCGCCAGGTCTTCCCCCCGTACCAATTGCGGGCCAACCATCCGGAGAAGGACCCACAAGCATCAGCACCAATAACAATAACAATATTAACAACAACAACAATATGGCCATGAACACAGCCCCCAGGAAAAGACATGCCGGGGATTACAAGTTTGGGACCCGGATCGGTGAAGGGTCGTATTCCACCGTGTTCTCGGCGGTGGACATCCATTCACATAAAACGTACGCCATCAAGGTTCTTTCCAAGCTGCATATCGTCAAGGAGGACAAGATCAAGTACGTGAACATCGAGAAGACCACGCTTCACCGGTTGGGCCAACAACACCCGGGAATTGTCCAGCTCTACTACACGTTCCAAGACGACCAATCTCTTTTCTTTGTGTTGGACTTTGCCGAATACGGAGAGCTTTTGTCGATCATTCGTAAGTTTGGACTGTTGAGCGAGCAGGTGAGCAAATTCTACATGTGTCAATTGGTGGATGCCGTCAAGTTTATTCATCTGAAGGGGATTATTCATCGTGATTTGAAACCAGAGAACATTTTGGTGGGGTATGATTTCAATTTGAAGGTGACTGATTTCGGTGCTGCCAAGTTGGACGATGAAGGAGCTAGTGGAGACAGAGACGGGGCCGAGAGAGAGAATGATGTCATGGAAGGTAGTAGGAAGGGATCCTTTGTCGGTACGGCAGAGTATGTCTCGCCGGAGCTTCTCAAGCACAATATCTGTGGATATGCTTCGGACGTATGGGCGCTTGGATGTATACTCTATCAATTTTTCCATGGGAACCCACCTTTCAAGGGGTCGACGGAGTACTTAACATTTGAGAAGATTATTAATCGAGATTTTAATTACAACGTGGCCCTCCCAAGCCCGGTGACAGCACTTATTGATGAGATTTTTACGGTCGATCCAGAAACGAGACCTACTTTGACCCAAGTAATGGGGAGCCCATGGTTTAAAGAGGTGAAATGGGATGATCGGAATTATATATGGGGTCGTAAGGTGCCGAGATTGGAACCTTATCGCGAGGCTACTGGCCCCATTGCCGCCCCCACAATGAAAAATGGTTCAAATAGAAATATCAACAAGTCCAATTCTTATCAGCAATTGCATACACAGATTCAGAAATCGCTGGATTTTTCAATTGTACCGTTAGTCGGGAAGAGAGGACCTGGAGGACCTGGTAGAGCAACGCCTGTTCTGCCCGGGAAGTATCAGAGGTCTGGGCTTCAAGGCACTGGTCCACCAGGACCAGGACCAGGACAAGGACCAGGGCCAGCTCCCAATGGGATCATTGGAGGTGGACCACCAATTCCAATTGGAACACCAATGGGAAATAGACAAGCTATAGGAGGTCAAATGGGCCCTGGTGGCCCTGCTCCTAGTGGATATGTGACTGTACCTCCCCCTGGACCTGGACCTGGACCTGGACCTGGACCTGGACCTGGACCTGGACCTGGATCAAATGGGTATTCCGGACCATCTTCTGGAGGATATCCTGGAGGATATAACAATGGAGGACACACTAACCAAGGACTTATCCAGAGTCCTCAATTAACAGCCAATGCGAGTGGACCAATTGCAACCAAGGGCCCAGCAAAAGGACCAGTTAAACCGCCCCTCAACGTAGCTCCTACATCGAAGCCAAATGCTGGACTTGCTGCCGCCGCCGCAGCAAGTAGAAGAAACAACCCTATGCTTACCAGTGGTACCGCCAACTCCCCTAGTATGTCCACTCCCCCCTCAAAGTCATTATCTAAACCACCAAGTGCTATCTCTACCGCCACCACCAATTCCAATTCTAACACTCCTTCCTCTCTGCCAAAGATTCCACCAAAACTGCCCACAAAGCCCAACGTATCACCTACGAAGAAACTGACAAGCTCTACTGCACCAAGTATCACTCTTAGTGAAATATCGGGACTTCTTAAAGAATCAGAAAAGATTCTCAAGATGGATATCATTCTTAAGTCTCAGCTTAATCATAAGATTCTCCATCGGTCCGCCGCTCAACCTCTTGATGATTCCTTAATCGATGCACTCATTTCCGAGCATCGGTACAGACTTCAACGTGGCCTGATCCCGGTGGTTGCCGTGGTGACCAACTTGGCACGGGTCTTCTTTGTCGATGCCAATCTCAATGTTATGCTCATTGACTTGAAGGCTAACAATGGAAGCGATTATCTGATGTACGATTATGAGTTTGAAGAGGAGGAAGAGGAGGATCAAGGTAACCTTGCTTCACCAGAAGGATATCTTATTATTGAGCTTATCAAGGAAGGTGGAGATTTGATTTTCCTTCAAAGAATATCGAAACATGGTGAGATCTCTCTCAAGGA
The DNA here is from genome assembly GCA_963924405.1 of [Candida] anglica. Classification (NCBI taxonomy): domain Eukaryota; kingdom Fungi; phylum Ascomycota; class Pichiomycetes; order Serinales; family Debaryomycetaceae; genus Kurtzmaniella; species [Candida] anglica. Next base: position 516,294 of record OZ004258.1, read on the forward strand.
TTCGGTCCGAGTGGTGAAGAGAAACGGTGAAGAGATCAAATTGGGCCAGAATTATGGATGGATCGATTGTTTATTGATGGCCAAGGAGATGGTGAGTGCAGCATCAACCACTGCACCATCGAAGGCTCGTGCATCTCAATCACCACCACCACAATCAGCCGCGAAACAAACTACGTTGCCACCAAGTGGATCAACTAAAAAGACAACCAAAAAGAGTGGCAAAGCAACTACTTCCACCACCAAGCCAAAGAAACCAACAAAGGGAGATGGATCTGCGGGGAACTCCCCCACCATCAAACCCATCAGTAAATTTGCATACGCTGCCGCCGCTGCAGTACATAAGTAAGTACATAGACAGAAGAGTTTCAATAGATGTATATTAACATGTTTTTTTTAGTAGCTATAGACAAGTAGATGTAGATATGTAAATACAGAGAAGAGACCATGGAAGCTCAATGATCACAGGTGGAAGGCGTTGACGGCTAGCGGTCCATGGAGCACCAGGATGTACTCTCAACTCCATGGGGTCTATGAGTCGCTCCGCTGGCCCCTGCTCGGGGAGAGCCACTGCGTGGTGCCTAGCTCCTCTACGAGGAGACTACTAGAGGTAGCCTTCCACATCAGAGGAACAGGCCCCCCACGGCTAGTGGCCCACGGAATGCCAGCGGAGCTGCTCGCATACCCCGTAGGGTGGATGTACTCTCCTCCCTGTGGGACAACAAGACGCTCCGTTGGCCTCTGCTCGGGGAGAGCCACTGCGTGGGGCCTAGCTCCTCTTCGAGGAGACATCGACAGCCCAATTCCTCGGTAGAGGAACATGAGCCTCCACGGCTAGTGGCCCACGGAGTGCCAGCGGAGCGGCTTGCAGATCTCGTACCCGTAGGGGGTGGACATGTCATATACCTCGAGGGGATACTAGATCCCCTTGATCCCCCGAAAAGGGGATCGGGGAAATGGGTGGTTTATCCCCTGAGGGACAGTTTGGTCGCCCGGTAGAAGTCACCCATCCAGTCTCGTTCGCCACATTTGTCGTTGAGAACTTCAATCGTTTGACCACGAACAATGGTTTCCACGGTTTCCTCATTGGAAGTCCATTGGCGCATAGTATCACTCTCTGAGTATTGTTGTTGTATACGTTCATTGTGTTCGCGAAGCGCATACGGATCGAGTCTAAGACTCTCGTTGGCCGGAGTTTCCGACGAGCCAGTGGCCTCGGTGAGCAGGGCTGTCTGGCGCAATTTCTGAGCTTCAGTCGCACAGAAGGAGATCACCTCGCTACGCATGGCCCATTGCGGAGCGATCTGGCGACGGAAGTAGTCGTGACAATCGTCAATTTCATTGAGATGTTGTCTGATTGAATCATCAGTGGCGATTCTGGAGAGACGAAGAAATGTCTTGATTTTCGTTGGCGTACGGCAGCTTTCCGTGGTAAGAAGCACCTCAGGAGCTCTGACTGGTTTATCTAATTGGGTGATTCCAGTCTTAAACATTAGTGGAGTTTAAAAAGTGTTAATTGAAGGTGTGTTGGACTGGAGTAGGGTGTTGCAAAGCTGATCAAAATTTGGTAAGAACCCGCGCGGGCACAGAAAAGGCGTTAATTTAAGGCTGGCGGCCCCCAGGTTCGTACCTGCGAACTGAAGCAAAGTTACAAGAAAAGTGCGAACACACTTCAAAAAAAAGTTTGTATGGGTGGTGTGTGACCCGGTTTGCGGCTTGATTACCAATATTGAATTGTAACCGGGGTACCAGAAGAAATAACCCAGTTATATATCTACAAACAAGTTTACACGGTATAGAAATGGCAGACTTGTTGTATCCATTTGCATTGGTGGCCAGGAAGGCCTTGGTGATGGAGAAATCCGCCAGGACAGAAAAATTGGCCTTGGTAGACACCCTGGCAGCCATTGAACTTCATGAATCATGTAATGATATTGACCATATTTTAAAGTTTGTACTCCCCAGGGCACTTGCTCAGTATGCGCGGGCTGAAGAGGAACGGACCAACGGAGGTGCCACCGTTGAATTGGAACAGTTGTTGAGGTTAGAGCACGAGTCCGAACGCGAAGTTGGCACTGGGATCATTGGTGGCGCTGATTTGACCACCGAGAAATTATTAGAGGGCCAAGCTATCGATAAGAAGGCTGAAGTGGATAAGAGGGATTCCAAGTTGGCAGACGTCTTGTACGAGGCCCATGGAAGGTCTGTAGCATTTGTACTGTCGTACCTCTCCAACCTTGTACAACAATTTGGCCCTGAGGTGTCAACGTCTGTTGTGGACCGGTTGAAGAGCCGTATCCCCGAGTTTGATGAAGAGGATTGGTGGGTGGCCTATAACCGGTTCAGGGAGACGGTAGGCGAGATTGTTACGGTATTGAAAGGGGTGCAAATTTCAAGTGCCAGCACCAATAGTTCTTCGACTCACCAGCATGAGGTGGCTCAACTCCGAGAACTGGGGAATAATTTAATGAGTAATAGAGCTTATCCACAGGCTATTGCAGTGTATACCGAGGCAATTCAAAAATGTAGGGCCGTCAAGACGGCGGCGGCGGCGCCTCTCCCTCAACTCTTGACCAATAGAGCCATTGCATACATGGGACTCAATTGTTTCTTCGAGGCAGTGACAGATTTGAACCTGGCCCTTTATGTTGACAATGAGTTCATCCCCGCGTGGTCACAGATTGGCTATTGTCATCTTTACATGGGTCTGCTGCTTTTATCTCTCAAGTGTTATCTTCGAGCCCTTGAAATGTACACAAAGAGAGACACCGAAGAGACGTCTGATGACTCAATAATGCCTCAGTTTGTTCAGAGGTTGATACAATCAGTGGTGCTTTGTGAAAAGAGAGCCAGACAACAGAGAGAACCACTGGATGGGATTAACCAAGTGGTTGGAGAAGTCAAGAAAATCGCTAGTAGATTACAATCGAAAGCTCTTGATGTCGACAAGGCGTATTATGAATACGGGTACACGTTCCCCAGCAATGACACGTTTGTTCTGGTGGCTGGAGATGCCAATAGAACTAACCCAAGTATATTGAACCAGGACACCGCTCAAGATTTATTGGCAAGTACCAGTATTGAAGCAACTGCGGTGCCAATGACTTTTGAAACAAGAATCCCAAGGCCAACTACTGCTGGGAATAACACAAATGGTGGTCCTGTTGCCACAGCGGCTGCATTAGCGGCAGCCGCCGCAGCCACTGCATCTGGATCCCCTCCTACAACGACGGGCACCCCTACAACCACGCCGGGGGCTGGACCAATTAGATTTGGAGCACCACCGATTGTCAGTAGATTAAGTGGGCTAAACCCAATGGGTAGATTTCAACAACCATCAGGACCGCCAAGATTCAACGATACATCTTCTACTCCTGGTGCAGCCATGCCAGGTCAATTACCCGAGGGGATCTTTGAAAGACATCAAGCATTGGTAGAAAGAAGCAGAGCATTGCATGCAGATGCTATTAGAAGGACATCAGCACAACCATCCACAGAACGAGAAGGACGCACCGTAGAACTGCGGGGTGGAAATGCCGCCGCTACTCTTCTTCGAGATTTTGTTCCCGGTGTTCCCGAGCATTTGGGTGGATTCACACGTGTTGGAAATTCACAAACTTTCACTGGACCAGGTGGTGCTGTTGTTAATGTTAGACAAGGAGGGACTCTCGAGTCCAGTGTGACACCACTGCCTGTACCATTCGGCGACACCCTGGACGCTCTGGATGATACCGACATGCCACCAGTGGATTTAGATTGAGCTATGGCGAGATGATAGAGGATGAGAATAACAGCTCGAGACACATAACCCGAGGAGAGCTTGGAAATGCAGTACTACTTTAGATCAGATAGAAAATCACCATATAGACGATGGAACATGATGAATGCTACCAACTCTTTAGAGCTTAATAAGAACATAATATATAGTTTCCCTTTAAAAGATCGGGGGAGTAACTCCTTGTAGCACGTACTAGTTGGCTAAGGATTCGAGGAATTGGGAGCAGCGCTCAAGAAGTCGAGGAGTGCAATTTGTAGACAGATGGACCAATGGAAACTGTATATAGCGACTTCAATAACACTCTCACTACTCAGTCGTGGAGGATAACATACCTCCCAATCGGGTCTCAATGTAGCGAACTTACGTGGAAGCTACCTACATGACATTTGAGCCACATCTCTAGCACTTCGTTGACGACTATCCGTGTTGGCCCAGTTTCTCTAGAGATCTACAGCCTACCATTTGCAGTCTCCTCTTAGAGGAGCTAGGCACCACGCAGTGGCTCTCCCCGAGTAGGGGCCAGCGGAGCGTCTTGCTGTCCCATAGGGAAGAGAGTACATCCGCCCTACGGGGTATGCGAGTCGCTCCGCTGGCACTCCGTGGGCCACTAGCCGTGGGGGCTTTGTTCCTCTAGCGAGGAATTTCAGACTACCTACCCCTAGGAATCTTCTTGTAGAGGCGTGAAATGGCTCGAGTAGGGGTTAGCGGAGTGCCACCCGGACCCACAGGGATGAGCTTCAAGGGTATGCTCTATCACACGTGCGAGCGACCATTTCGCAGCCAACCATTCGCCTCAAAAAAAAAAAAAAAACACTTCTCTCACTATGAATTAGCTACCTTGTCCGTCTGTCAATCCAAATATCTCTTCTCCTCTAGAGTAGAAGAAAGGACCAATCACAAAGTACCACCGGCATATCTATCACCTTCTATTACCCCACCGTCTCTTCAATTTCTATACATTTCAGAATATCCGGCATATAAAAATCTTTAAAAGGAAATTTAAATCAACGCCACTTACCGCCCCTGAGAGATAAAGGACGACCAAAAAAAAAATTGGCAACACCAATTAATATTCTCGCCCAAACCGACAATCATTTCAACTTCTACACACATTATCAACCTCCACCACATATCACATTCAACATGGCAGGGCTTGAACAATCACTTTTCCAATTAAAATTCACAGCAAAGCAACTCAATAGACAAGCCACAAAGGCGGCCAAAGAGGAACTTCAAGAAAAGGCCAAAACTAAAAAGGCCATGACTCAAGGAAATAATGATATTGCACAATTATATGCGCAAAATGCGATCCGAAAGTCCAATGAACGAGTGAATTTATTGCGACTCGCGTCACGAATTGATGCGGTGGCTCTGAGAGTGCAAACAGCTGTGACCATGAGATCTGTGACGGGTAACATGACCCAAGTGATTAAGGGGATGGATAAGGCATTACAAACAATGAATTTAGAGAGAATTTCGCTTGTTATGGAAAAATTCGAGAATCAATTTGAAGATTTGGATGCTCTGACGAATTACTATGAGAGTGCCACCAACAACGTGAGTGCCCTCACGACTCCACAAGAGGACGTCGACGAACTTATGAGTCAATTGGCAGATGAGGCAGGTATAGAAATGAAACAAGGTTTAAATGCCACCAAGGTTGACATTTCCACTCCTCCAACGACAGTGAGTGAAGAGAAGGAGGATAGATTAGCTGAGAGATTAAGAGCTCTTCGTAGTTGATGAGCAGGTTTTATTGCCGGGGGTGCCGGTCTAGTAGCTGCAACTAATTAGAAGAACCAAAAATAAAGACACATTTAAGAGAATAGTAGATTGGAGGGAATGGGTATAGGAAGTAGACAACATAGACTTGGAAAGGTGGCCACACAAATATTATGGATGTGGCGATGTACAATTCTCACATTGGGGGATCTTGAAGAAGGAACATCGTGTAGTGACTATCTTGGTGCACATAAGGACTGATACATGGTGTACGGAACTCTTTATGGGATCCTGCGGGATTGAAGGACGAGTAGGATGGTTTGTACACTCTCCCCCGTGGGACAGCAAGACGCTCCACTGGCCCCTACTCAGGGAGAGCCACTGCGTGGTGCCTAGTTCCTCTGCGAGGACACTACCAGAGCTACTCTTCCTCGCTAGAGGAACATGGCCACCACGGCTAGTGGCCCACGGAGTGCCAGCGGAGCGGCTCGCATACCCCGTAGGGTGGATATAATCTCTTCCCTGTGGGACAGCAAGACGCTCCGCTGGCCCCTGCTCGGGGAGAGCCACTGCGTGGTGCCTAGCTCCTCTGCGAGGAGACTACCAGAGCTACGAGGAACATGGCCACCACGGCTAGTGGCCCACGGAATGCCAGCGGAGCGGCTCGCATACCCCGTAGGGTGGATGTAATCTCTTCCCTGTTGAACAGTAAGACGCTCCACTGGGCCCCTCTCCGGGGGAACCATTGTGTGTAACTCAGGATCTCTACGAGTAGTGACAAGGAGATATCACGGGCCATAAGGCCAATAGTGCCGCCACGAAAGGAAGAATATGTAACGTTGCATTTTCTCTGACGTCGTAAATTGATAAAAAACAAAAGGCGAAAAAAAAAAAAATTAAAGGTCTCAAGACTTTAATCAAAAACGGAAAGAAAGTAAGTCCAGATCTAATCTGATACAATTGTAACGACTGGCAAGAGTTAACGCGTATGTTTACTCCACTTCAATTAAACTTGCGTATTGCCGAAAAGACTGTCAAAACTTGTCACGTTAGACATGGGGGCTTTGGAATTTTAGTGCTTCAAAACGGCTCTTCGCACCGCATTGGGAAGCATATCCGCGTCAAGACTCGTATACAGGCCCTGGCAGAAAAAATCACAAACTCCCAAGGGATAAAACGACGAACACATACCAAAATTTGAAATTCTATCTCAGGAAAATGCATGTCAAAGGAATAGTATGAAGGCTTAGGGAATTTTGTTGTTTCAAAAAACAAATTCCAGTTTTAGGGGTAAAAGCAAACTTTATTCAAAACCCGGTTATGAATCAAACACCGACGATGTGCGCGCTTTGTGACATGATCTGCATGCACAATCAACTATTGGAGTGACAGGAGAAGACATAGAGGACAATACAATAAATCATTATGTACAAGCCTTGCTGAAACTTTTGCCCGTGGTGGATTTCTCCTCATTGAAGGACACCAAAAAGAAAAATAAAAATAAAAAGCTGTAGGAAGAATATTGTTTCATTGAAGTGTGGCATTTCAATTCAGGATCCCACTAAAAGCCAAGCAATTTCTAAAATTCTTCCACTAGCCAACCAAGCCAACTTTGGAGGACACGACACAGATTGGAGTCCATACCTGCTAGTTGTAAAGCTAGTTGTAAGGCTAGTTTCTCAGTCACTTCTCCACTCCACTTCTTATTATCTTGCTACTCTCACTTATTTTAACCTTTACCCGTACATGTTCACTCACCTAACTGACAATTTGACACATAGGCCACAAAATTAAAAAAAAAAGCTTATGAAATTGGAGACCCAAAAATAAAAAAAAAAGGAGAACAAAAGCAGAAAAAAAAAAAAAAAATACAACCCCCTCCCAACTCGCACAAACATATGCACACAAAGTGGAGGGTATGGGATCGGAAAAATAAGTGCATCTCCAGCGCATAAGGCGTACATAGCACATGTGTAGTAGAAACATGTTTGCACAAACATACACTACAAATAAACACTTAATATCCTAATATTATTATCATTATTATTGGTCATATATTATCATAAAGTCTTTATAATAAACTTTCATTACGGGGGGGAAAACTAACACCTGTGAAAGTCGCCAGCGCCGCACCGCGCGCGGCACCCGCAGCTAAATGCTGCAATTCTTGGCATGCCAAGCTTTTTGACAGAATATTTTTAGTTATGTCAGAATTGTGTCAATCAGGCTATTACAAAGAACTTGAAAGGTACGCCCCCCAAATGACAGGGAGGCAAAAATTCAGAGACTCAGTGGAGCCCATCAGTATTGAGGGCAGGTAGCTAGAGTAGTTGTAGTTGTAGTTGTAGTATGCAAAGTATCCGTTTAATGGGTTTCAGTCTTCTTCAAAACCTTGATCTTTCTTCTTCTGGCATTGATAAACCAATTGGAGAGCTGTTGCTGGTTCAAGCCAGTCAGATGCATGAGCTGATTCTTTTCAAAAGAATTTGGGTATGGGTGGTTAAGATGTTCATTCAACCATTTGAGTAATGTGTAGGTGGTTTCCTTGGGGAGATTGTTTCTTGTTTTGCGCTTGGGGGCCGTTTGTGAGGTGGACAATGGTTGGTGATGACGTGGATGGTATGCCTGTTGTGTAGCGTGTGAAGGTGGAGGAGGTGGAGGAGGAGGTGGTCCGGAGACATGCTGACGTGGTTGCTGGGGTGGATAGTGGTGATGTTGCACAAGAGATTGTGTGTGGTGTGGAGGAGAGGGAAGCATCAGTGGGGAGTGAGACTCTCTAGATCCAGGACTGGATCCAAGTGGTGGCAATGTCATGGGTGCCATTCCCAGTCTACCCAAATAGTAGTTTCTAGGCTCTTGTGGAGGGTAAACCGGCGCAGCCGTTGGCAAATCCAACAAGATATTAGAAATGGAAGGGAGGGAAACCCTGTTGTTGTTGTAGCGTGGAGGACCCTGAGGGTGTACTAATTCATTGACGTTCATGGTTACGGTGTATATTGATTAAAACGGTTGTAAAAGAAATTTGACTTTGGGACAGTCCTCCCTATATATACTCTATGTACCCATCTAGACATATTTTCCAGAAATAGATGTTTGTGCGGAATATGCGTGCAAGAATTCAAGAAAAATGCATCCAAGAAAAATTGGCATTTCCTAATTTTGCCTTGATGTAAAACACCCCATTCATTAGTCAGATCAGATTTCCGTTAGCGAATTTCAAGCCTTTTCGATATTGGTCGAGATATATTGGGGTCAGCTAGATATGACAAACATGTACAGTGTTGACATTGGTGTACAAGTCTCTTACTGTAGCACCAACACCCTGGCCGAAAAACCAATACCGAAAAAAAAAAAAAGTTTCAAAAAGTGTCACTTATGTCACTTGGCCCTGCATTCATGCTGCCAAGACTTTTTCTGTTTGTGCGGTTGCGAGCGTGCGCGCCAGCTGATATTGACGTGAAGTGTTGAGTGGAGCCGCCGCGCGTGGCGCGGCGGCCTGCCAAACTTTAAGGTTGGGGCAAGTGATGTGTAACTACGATTGCTCAAATAGGTTGAAATGAGAGTACCGAAGGATGCGGAAGGTGTTGTTAGAGGAGAAATGTGGTACTTTTATTCGGGCAGATCTACCAGATGGGTTTAGATCCCTGTGTGGGTAGACTCTTGAGTATCTGACATGACCTTCTGTTAGGTGTGGGTTCAAAATATTTTTTGCACTTTACTAAGAGGCGCCTCCATCCCCCACATAAGGTTATTTGCCTAGAAAGTTGTTCAAAAGTTCCAAGGTGTGTCAAGATTCCGCATGCGTTACTGTACGGAATTAAGAAAAATCATCAAAATTACAGCCGAATCCGCCAGTAGCATGTGCAGGAATAGCCGTATTTTGAGAATTGTTTGAGAATTAAATGACAGGTTGTCTAGAGTAAAACTACCACCAAGTTAATCGAAGATTCCTGGGCATTAAAATCATTTTAGTGACCCAACAACCCTTTTTCTTAGTTTCTCTGACTGTAGATCTCCTACATGTTTCACTGCTCTTTGTTCAGCCCCCCTTGTCATCCTTCATCCCTTTTTATTTTTTTTCTCTCTCTTTGTTCTTCATCTCCGCATGCATTCAAAAAATTCGGTCGATTCCACCTAAAAATCGGTCTTTCCCTCGGAGATACCAGGAACATAAAAATCAGTTATACGAGCAAATATTTGAGCCGTATTTGTGATTACTACCGGGATGTATATACCGTTTTCTTCGCACTACATTACTAGAGTTACTACACTTTTTGTCTTTCTAATCCATACTCCACTGTCTACATTACTCTCTTATTCGATTGATTTCTCTCTTTGTTGTATATTTTGGTTTGAATCTCCGGGTCCCGAAATTACTTATTTATTTTTACCTGACAATGGCGCGTGCACGACCAAAATGACTTTATTCTTCAAATTCGAACTCTTGGCACCCTCAAACATGCTATCATAACCGAATGCGCTTTCCACAACCATCATAGTCTCGGCAAGCTCAATTGGGGAATCTTCTCACAATTTCTCTATCCAAAAAAAAAAATTGCGAACATGCCCCTATACACCAAACTACATATAGTTCCAGTTGTAGCTGCCCATTATGGGATGATTTGATGTGAGATCTAAAGCGTCAGGTTTAACAAATCTTCAAACGATTTCTTGTCATACTTGACATATTTAGATTTATTCTTGGTAAAGTCCGAAGTACCATATTTGTCGTAGAGTTTGAAGTACGTGTTCATAATAAGTTTCTTGATTTCATTTGCCAAGTATGCTCTCAAATTCTGGTCAGTGATGTTGAAATTCTTGTAGTTATTGATGGCATCTTCAAATGATTCATTAAAAGTTTTGAATAATTCCTTGATTTGTTCCTTTTCCTTCCCACTTGGTGGAGCGTTACCATGACTATTGGTATTGTTACTGTTACTATTATGAGCAATGGCTGCAGTGGCAGTAATACTGGTCATGTCTCTAATAATAATGTATGACGCATAATTCCAATCATCTAAAAATAATACCAAGAACCGTTTTTTCAATTTATTTAATCTTTCCATACCAGTTGAACCCAAACTCTTGAACAATTCGGATGATCTATTAATGATTTGTTCGATAAGAGTCAAATTGGTAATGAGGAAATACCCTTGAATTGATTTTTTCTGCAATTTCAAATCTCCTTGCTTTGAAATAATCTCCAAATTGATCATAATCGAGTCTATACAATCACTGAAATAACTCGATAAAAGGTACTTCAGATCATGTTCATTTTGCATTTCATTGGCTGGTAGCACACTGCTAAACACCGATATCGATCTAGGCTTTGGGGTTTGCATCATCCATGATCCAATCTTCATGCCTTCAATCACTTCTAAACATGATTCTCTAAAATCGGAAATCTTTCTTATTCTAGACATTAATTCTACCGTAACTTCCAGTACTCCATTATCATTTGGTAATTTATCCAATGCAACGATTTTCTGTTCAATAAATCTCAATAATTCTTTAAAGATCAGTTGACATAATTTCTTTAAAACCATGAAATTATCTAAAAATTTCTTAAAATTGGAATGAATTCCTGTAGATGCAATCAATTTGTATAAACATTTCTCCACTTGTTTGACATTAATGATTGTTTCCAATGCCAATAACCCATCTGTAGTGGTATTATTCTCAACATGTTTCACAATTCTCATGAGTTGATCACCACCATATTTATCATTGATGGTGTTGGCCAAAATACTGAAAAGATATTCATTGATATCCAATTTTGGCCCTACAAGTCTACGATTAATTTCCTCCACTTGTTGTGCCTCAATGACACATAAATCCATCAATGTTTTCGAATATTCTCCAATACCATTGGTACCTCTTTCATAAGGAATTTTATTATTTGTTTTCAATTTGGGTGCTGTGATGGAATCTAATGATGCAATGGTATCAAACAAATATCTTGATCTTTCCATCATATACATCCGATCTAACGATCGATCTTCCAGATTAACCCCATGGAAATAATCTAAAATCGCGCTATAATCCTTAATTTTAGATTGTGATATTTGTGGTAACCCGCCACTTTCTTCAAAATTGTATTTACGTAAATCCAATGGGGTTGATTCTCTTTTAATCAATTTTTGGAAATATGTAGTTAATCCAAATTCTGATTTTTCTATAGAATTTTGGAAATTGATAAGGATCCCTTTAAATTGTCCCACTTTAGATTTCATTTCCTTTAATAATAATTTGGATTGAATTAACACTGTCAAGTATTTTTTAATCCCTACATTATCAATGGTACCGTTTAATATTTGTTCATTTGTAGCGGCTTTGGATGCGTATTGTTGCACTTCTGCCACCAATTCCAACCCATTTTCAATCTCGGATTTCGAGTCATTGAGTTTATTGACCTGTCTTAACACGGGCTTGATTTTCCGTGATGCTGTGTCTGCCTTGGTGGATATTTTATTCAATGATTTGGAAATTGAATTGAATAATTCTTTGGATTTCGTGAGGTTTTGAGTAAGTACTGCCACATCTGCTTCATCAATATCAAAATTGAACAGCATGGTCAGATGAATAATAAGAATTGAAGCTATAAATGAGTGTGGATTGGGTTAATTTACTGGTATTGATGGTTCAAGGTGTTGCCTTTTTGTTGATGTTTTGGTAGGAAATTTACCTCAAAATCGAAATTTTGGTTGTCAAAATCGCACAAAGGGACAATTTCTTAACTAGTATTTACAACAATAATAGACGTGAAAGCGTATACAAAAATGGATATATGGTATCTAAAGGGGTAAATACGACTTTGAAACCGCCTCACTACCTATCTAATCCTCTTAAAATTGACTCATTCTATATCTATGACTCTCTTTCTTTAAATCAGTCACCCACTTTTTGGCCTCTCGCACGACCTCCACATATATACATATCAACTTTTACCTTTAAATACATCATCTCTCGATCTCTCTTGTAATCTACTATTTCTTGTATATAAAAATGTCTATAGACTCCAAGGAAGAGGTATCTTCACTTCTCAATTCTCTAGAAGAATATATCAATACCAGGAAAAAGGGTAGAAATAAGAAAGTAAATTTCACTCTACCATCTGGCGAAGAAATTACATCATGGAGATTTAGTGATTGGGATTATTATTCACCTACTTCATCCTTACCTACCAAGGCTAGAGGGATATTCACCACAGACAATAACAAGATTGTGGTCAGAGGGTACAACAAGTTTTTCAATGTAGATGAAACCGACATGACCCTGAGAAAACGTCTTCAAGAAGTCACACAAGGTCCATATACCTTGACATCAAAGGAGAATGGATGTATTATTTTCATTTCTGGGCTTGCCAATGGTGAACTTATAGTCACTTCGAAACATCTGGTGGCTCTCCCACTTCCAGAAGATGCCAAATTTGTGAATCATGCCGTTCAAGGTCAACGCGAATTGCAAAAGCAATTTGAAACAAATCTGAAACATCAATTATCAGATTTGGCAAAATATCTTTACCAAGAAAACTTGACTGCTGTGTGTGAATTATGTGATGATGAGTTTGAGGAACATGTCCTTGCATACACAAAGGAAGAGGCCGGTTTATATCTTCATGGCTTGAATCGTAATACCATGGAATTTCAAACTTTGGAGATGGACAAAGTGCTTGAGTTTGCCACCACTTGGGGGTTCCATCCAGTGGATTCATTCCAAGTCGAGACATTTGACGAGATGATGGCCTTCTTGGACAAGCAAGCAGAGACTGGTGAGTACAAGGGTAAGGAAATTGAAGGGTTTGTCATTAGATGTAAGGAAAAAGTTGCCAATGATGAATTGGTTGATTTTTTCTTTAAATTTAAATTTGAACAACCATATAGATTTTATCGAGAACTTCGTGAAGTTACGAAAAAATATATTATGGGTGATGAAATTCCAGAAATTATGATGGATAGAAAGGATTTTATCCAAAGTATCTACAAGTACTTGAAATTTGTTGCAGAACTTTTCGAACGTCAACCCGAATTGAAGGAGCCTTACTTGCAGGAACACGGGATCATCAAGGTTAGAAATATGTTTTTAGAACACATGAACTTGAAGGGTATTGAGTTGTTGCAAAATGTTCAACAGAATGGCGGTGATGAAGAAGAATTACTGAATCAAATGGAAAACTTACAAATCCATGATTTGAAGTATGTATTGATCCCTGTAGCTACACAAGGGTGTGGGAAGACCACTGTTTTCAAAACCATTCAAGGAGTTTTCCCCGAATGGGGTCACATCCAGAATGATGATTTGAGATACACCGGTGAAAGAATAGTTGATGTTGTTTTGAAGGATCTTGCAAGAAGTACAGATTTGATGATGTGCGACAAGATGTTCCACTCTAGATCGGAAAGAAAGACTTTCTTCACAAATTTCAAAAAGCTTCGAAAGACAAAATTAGACTCACATACTGCCGTCAAGTACATTTGTCTTAATTTCAATGTTAAAGACCATGATCTGGAGAAATTAGCAGAGATCACCATTTCGAGAGTCGTTGCTCGTGGTGATAATCATCAAAGCATTAAAATGGCCAGTAACCCCAAAAAATATAACGATGTAGTTCGTGGGAGGGTCAAGAATCTTCAACCGGTTGCCCTTGAGTATGAACCAGATGATCAGTTTCATTTAGTGATTGATTTGGAGGTTACTGAAGATGAAGACTCATCATTAACTAATGCTAAAAAGGTTATAGAGGAATTACATAAGAAATATCCTGAACTAGTGAAATCAATTCCAACTGATGAACAATTTGCAGAAAGTTATGAAAAGGCTAGGAACTATATACCAGAATTGAAACCAATGGCAAAGGAAAAGTTAAGTAAGAGGGAAAAAAGAATGGCAAAAGAAGCAGCAGCAGCAGCTGCAGCCGCTGCTAACGGAGATGTTCCACCTCCCCCCAAGGAACAAAAAAAGAAAGACCCCTTGAAAGTGTATCAATACCTCGGAGCAAACATTGTGGATATCCCAACTTTGGTTAGTAAAATTGACGAATTGGCTGGAGAAGACCCAACCTGGAATGAAATAAAATCCAGTGATCGCGTTCAAAAGGAGCTTCATGTCACACTCAGTCACATAGCGGACTACAAGTCCCCCAATGAGCCAAGAAAGAAAGAAATTTGGAAGAATCTCATTGAATTATTTGAGCCCAATGGGAACATTGTCACTCCAAAGCAAAGAACGAATTTCGATTTCTATTGTGATATTCGTGTTGATAAGGTAGTTATCGGTGTTGAGCGACTTGTTTGCTTATCTGTGACCTTGTTGAAGGGGTATGATTGTGACTTTAACGAGCTCCCCACTTTGGAAAGTTCCATCGATCATACTCACATCACCATCGGGACATTTTCACCAAGTGTCAAGCCTTTCGAGTCGAATCTTGTCTTGAATGGGTTAGAAACCGCTGAGGGTGAACATGGGGTATATAAGATAGAGGATGGAACCGAGGTACGTGTTATAGAGTTGAAAGAGCCTCTCATTTTGGAGAAGCAAAGGTGTTTTGGTAATAGATAGGGATTAATAGAAGATGTGTTGGGTGCTGTTGTCGGTCAGTACATACGCTTATATAGATAGAAATGAAGATTGATTTATTACATGATATAATTTGAGGGACAGTTGACTACAGGCAATATACTCTTGGGAATATGTACCGTTCCGCTGGTAATACATGGGCCATCGTATAGGTCCTTCTGGCTCTAGCACGGAGTTGTTAACTACCCCTAAGAGTCTCCTCGTAGAGGAGCTACCACGAAGTGGCTCTCCCCGAGCAGGGGCCAGCGGAGCGTCTTGCTGCCTCGCGGGGAAGAGAGTACATCCACCCTACGGGGTATGCGAGCCGCTCCGCTGGCACTCCGTGGGCCACTGGCTGTGGGGGCCTTCTTTCTCTAACGAGGAATTGCAGACCACCTAGCCATTGACGTTTTGTGGGGTAGTCGCTGTGCGATGCTCTTGCTCATCGAGACTGCATTCAACGTAGTGTGGGCAATCGAGCCTGTTAGGAATTGATCTTTCTCTTTATCCATATGTATCGTAGGATTGGAAATAGGAATCAAATGGTTGCCGTTACCAGGATAACAAGATCAAAGTCAAGCACGCCTCTGATGGAGATATCGAGAGTGGAAAAAGTGGAGGTGGAAACCTTGACCAAGGTTGGAAAGATAACCAAAAAGAAAACAGTGGCAAAAGTGGTTACCACGACGAAGCCAAAGGGTGATGTAGAGGACGCCCTAGCACATATTTCTGTTCCTGTAGACTTGCAGCTTCCTGAATCATTTAGGAAGTTCCACCATGACGATTTCTTGGACGGAGTCAAGCATATAGTGCTGGTGGACCCGAAATTGTATCCGGTCGTTGTGTACAAAGATTTCCCCTTATTCGCACGAGAAGGAAGTGGTCGTGTGAAACTGAAGCCGTATGGAGACGATGTGATCCTTCTGTATTGGTACTCACTTGTCTCGAGCGTCATCAGTCAGCAAGTGTCTGGAGCTGCTGCTCTTTCCATAGAGAACAAGTTCCGTCAATTGTTTGCCCCAAATGAACCATTACCAAAAGATGTTTTGCTCAAGACTCATGAAGAACTTCGAGGAGCTGGGCTCTCGAATAAGAAGGTTGAGTACGTACAGCATCTTAGTGAACACTTCAGTAATGTAGAGAACAAGTTGGCTCAACCAGAGTTCTATCAGACTGCTACAGATGAAGAAATTGCCGAAGAATTGGTCAACCTTAAAGGTATTGGACCCTGGTCAGCTAAAATGTTTCTTGTTTTCACGTTGCAAAGACTCAATGTGTTTGCCCATGACGATCTAGGAGTCGCTCGTGGTGCCTACAGATACCTAGTGAAGAGACAACATATATTAGAAGAAATAAAACAACAAGTGAAAGCTTCCGAGGATTTGACAAAATTGCTCGCGAAAAGGTCGAAATTCGCCACCTCCAAGGGGAAGCGTGACTGGACGCCCTACCATGACGTTTACATCAAACAATTGGGCGAGAGGTTTGAACCATACCTGCTGATCATGATGTTACTTTTGTGGAGGCTTTCAAGCACCAATGTAGACGTTTTGGAAGGAAGTAGCAACAAGAACGAAAACTAGGCTAGTTATCAAGTAGAGGAGAGGTGGTGGTGCAAATGTGGAACTTGTTCCACCTTTCACAATGTCTTCTTCTCCTCCAATTTGGATCGTTCTTGGTGGTGGAGCCTCAGCCTTATCACGATTAATTTTTTCTAATTCCCGTTCTATTTCATCAAATCCATAATTCAAATCATTTTGACGTAGGAAATCTAAATCCTCTATCGAGAACCCGTTGTCAAGGAGGTACTCCATGAACTTGGGAACGTCCAATTTGGAACTGGAGGCGTAATGGTAGTGTATATCTGATGGTGACGATGGGGAGGTCACCACCAATCGTCCATATTTCTTGTAGCTTATATCGTTATAGCGCACATCTGTGTCGCGGTTCTCCTCCACTATATGCTCAGTGTATGGTTTCAAGTCGTTTTGATTGGATATTTTATCGCCATAGGATGTGATGACCGTTTTGAGTTTTCCCTCGGGTGACCTTGGATCGGTGTACGAAGCGGCCTTAACTGGTTTATTTTTGGATTCATGGACAAAGAAATCATGGATGTATGATTTATGAGAGTTCAAATGAACTTTAACTGGTTGTGGAGACGAGGAGGAGGCAGAAAAGGGTGTCGTAGTAGTGGCAAGGCTGGAGTCCTGAGATTGAGATTCATTGTCATCGTCGTCATCAAATGATTTGGGTGGGGCTGACGATGACGATGACGAGGACACGATCTGCGGTTGTGGTCTTGGTGAAACCACCCGATGATGTGACTCTACAAGCTTGTGAGCCAGCAGTACTTTGGACTTCTCTTGACCAATCGATGGGTTGACCGGTGAGACCAATTGTGAATGAAGGGTTGTTGCAACAACCAACCCAATCATCATCACAAGGGTAGCATTAATTTTCTTCATAGCAGGTGTTGTTGATCAATAACAGCAGATGTAAAGTCATTTCAAAGCGCTGGTTTCTTGTACCACTTCCATTGGTTTGCAACCACAATTGCAGCCAAAGTGGGACTCTCTCTCTCTCTCTCTCGCAACACAAACTGAACTGCTGGCTCGGTATGGCCGAATGGGGAAGTTAACGCGCGCGCGAGCGCGCGTGTTCCCAACCGGCGCAGCCGCACCAATCGGGACCTCGCGTGTCATTAATTTTTCTTAGAGAAAGATATTTCTGTAAGGAACAATCGTCTAGTAAATGAGTCCAAGAAGCATTCCTGTTGCAAACCGTGCTAATTCACCTGCGATGTTGGATCTACGCCTCATGAACATTATTATTATTTTTTTTGGGGCTCTTCCATTCTTCGTGTACTCTTAATGGGACGATATTGGGCACCTGCCCGCGGCTCCTGCCACAATCACTCGCCTCGGGGCCCACCTGCAGGTCGTGCACCACGCCCCGTCAATATATCGACGCATGCCGTTAGACGACGAGTACCCTTGTTGTTAATTGACCTCAGCAACCACCTGTTTTGAGTTTGTGCTGGAGCCCTGCTGACCTCTACTCTCAGTTCTGTCGGAGACTACAGACACCCTCCGTGCCCTCAAGATTGCTCTCCGACGCCTATCCATTGTCCACTACAACAAAAACGTATTATTAGATTGTATTGTTTTTATTTATTTCATTTTATTTTATTTGTTTTAATTTTATTTTTTCCCTCTGTCTCTGTTAATTCAGTACACTTTGCGGCTCGTTGTTATTGTCTCAGTTACTTCCCGCCCGTTCATGCACATTCCGGTACCCCTGACCTATGTAGAGAGAGTGGATAGATGAGCAAGGGTTCCTGAAGCAAGCGATTAGGCCTGGTAATTTCCCCTGAACTGCGAACTGGAAACTGCAAAGTCCCCCCAATACATTGCCACCTGGTCTATCACTCTCGCCCACCTCACAACCAACAAGCCCCCCTCCCAGGTAACCACCCCACCGTGCAAACGATCTGTTTTCTTTTTTTTTTTTGCCCGCCCGCCCGCCAGCAGCCCTCTTGAAATGTGTCTTGTCTCTTTGTAGCATTTCTGATCCGTACAGTTTCTCGATTTGAATTATTTTTTTGCCAGTCAGAACGAGTTTTTAGTTTTAGTTTTGTTTTAATTTGATTTGTTTTTGTTCTTCTTGTTCGTTGTATCCTTTGTTCCCCCAACGCGTTGAGATTGCACATCCCCATCTGCCAGTCTCCCCTTAGCCTAGGCCCGTATCGTTGTGGCCGCTAAGCTTTGCACCACCACCCCCCCCCCCTTTTTTTAGTATTGTGTATATTGATGGCCTACGTGCACACCACGATCCCAACCCCAGCCCCTCGTTCAACTCAATTCAACCTAAACTCGTAGTATATCCACCCCACCACCCCTTGTCACTCGCTCACCCTTGTCACTCGCTATGTCCCGAAGGAACTCCATGACGTCCAACGCGTCCATTCTGACCACCGGGTCCACGTTCATGCGAAGCATGTCCACTGAACAATTATTGGGCTACGAGGATAAATTCACCAAGAAGAGCATGAAAAAGACCCCAGGAGTGGTTAATTCTGTAGGGGTCAAGAAACTGATTCTGGTTCTGCAACTGATCCAAAAGATCCAGAAATTGACTCCTAGTCCGCCACTGGCAGGCCTGGCAAGCCTGACAAGCCTGACCCCGATGGTACAAGGTTTGTCACTGCTGCTGCTGCTGCTGCTGCTGTCCAATGGAGGGTTCCACAAGACTCAGAATGGAGCCTATATATTCCCCAATGGGGAAGTGTTCAGGCCACGTAACTCGAGTTCTCCTGCCAGCACTGGCACGGGCATCACCTCTACTGCCACTTCCACTGCCACCTCCAATACACCTCCACATTCATCATCACCAACTCCAAAAACATTTATGACCAAATCCAATTCAATCAATAATATCAAGAAATTAAATTTAGTTCATTCCCTACGGGCCACCACCAATGACACCCCAACTAATATCCATATTCTGGCCAGTTCACATCTGGGTGCCAGTCAAACAACTCCGGGTGGACCGGGCCCCAATCATAGCATGCTGGGATCAGTTAAAAGACCATACCAATCGACCAATGTGGTGAAAGAGTCAGCCTCAAATTCGGTGGTATCATTAGATGATACAACAAATCCAACCCATCATAATTCTTCTTCTGATTCCAATCCTTCATCCCTTTCGAATTATAATCTCAATCGGTCGAGTACAAACACTCCAACCACGTCTATTAGTAATAGTATTGATGAAGGTACGATAGATGTTATACCTGAGATTGAGGAAAAGAATAGGGAGAGTAAGCGAGAAGATACTCATGTGTTGGAGTTTAATGTGGGGATAATAGAGAGAGAGTCTTTGAAGGTGTCTTCGAAGGAGTCTCCGAAGGAGATTCCTGAGAAGATTCCCCAGACGATATCGATTAATAAAGAGGCTGAGAAGATTAAGGAGAAGGAACCTCCAAAGGGATCTCCTTCTGAGATTCCTGAGAAGATAACCATTAAGAAAGGTAGTGAGAAGATTGAGGAGACTAAGGAGACTCCTAAAGATACTCCTAAAGAGACTCCTAAAGATACTTCTAAAGAGATTAAGGAGATAAATAATACTAAGGAGACTCCTAAAGAGACCAAGGAAAAGATTTCCAACGTTTCTAAAGAACTTTCCAATGAACCATCTTCAAATTCTAACTCTCTTTCTAATTCTTCTCCTTCTAATTCTACTAATCACACTCCAAAGGGAAGTATAACATCTGAGGAAAATGATAAAAGTGATACAAATGATACAAATGAATCCAAATACTCATCTAACGATGGGAACTCCTCCGATAATAAAAGTTCAAGTCAATTAAACTCCTCTGATGATTCTCCAGAAACTTCCAGTCCATCTGAATCCAAAAATTCCTCCTCTTCCAATGATTCTATTCATTTGAAAGACTCACCAGTGAATTCTTCAATCTATTCCTCAGGGACATCTCCAGATAATGCAATTGTATCGACCTCCAATGATACACTTTCAGTAAATCCTTCAAAGAAGGAACTTACTCCAGATACTCCCAAAAGATCAAGACTGGTTAAGTTTGTTGAACTCCTGGATACGTCACTTAGTTCATCTGAAAGTTCTGATGTTGGCTCTCCATCAGTTACCCCAATGAAGACCTCCATACAACGTATTATATCAAAGTTGGATGATCCATTGCACGATAAGTCACAGTGTGATGATTTAGAGAAATCGTCTCTGGTTCATAAGATTGACCTGGAAAAGAAAAAGGTGACTCCAGCCCCAGTTACCACCTCTCACTCTTTGAACAACTCTCTTTCATCCCAAGAATACTCAACCCCAACAACATCACCATTCCTTGAGGCAACCCCAATAAATGAACCACACAACACCTTCTATAAACTTCTTCATGATGATCAAAAGGAGGTCCCACCCCGTGGTGACTTGAAAGTTTCAGAAAATAAAGTCACTGCAATCCGAGGACTGGCCATATTCAATCATCTTGAAGCTTCGGATTATTCTTCCGATGACGAAATCGATATGGCTAGATCTTTTGAACCAGAGAGAAGAAACTCTGTGACATTCGACTCTTCTGTGGCTAGTAGTCCTGGTAGTTGTAATCCTTTCCCTTCAAGTCCGGCTTACAGCCATGAAGCTGACACCACGTTGATCGAGGAACTTGATGAGAAGGATAGTTCTCCATCCATTGTTGTTTCTCAAATCGATGAAGTGGATGAAGAGCAAGACAATGAAGTGGAGCAGAAGAATGAAGAATCAGCAACTAAGATCAATGACAATACTGATAATAATAATAATAATAATAATAATAATAATAATACGAATCTACTGACTGCCCCGGTTGCTGCCACAGTTCATAAGGAAGTTCTCCCTGCACCTATAATTTCAGAATCGACTACTACAGTTGCAGCTCCATCCACCAATACAATTATCAACGATGGGGCCTCGTGTCTTACAGGAATGATTTCTCCAAATGTTTCACCGGTGCTTCATCCAACTAGTGCAAACCCTTCACCCAAGATCACCACTGATTATAAATCAATGATTCCAACAAATTCAATTCCTACCCTTGGTTCGGAGAATGAGCCAAAGATAAATAGAAGGAATGTAGAGGATCCAGAGAAGAAAAAGCGGATTGAGAAGATGGATGAGAGGGTGCCTATGGTTTCTACAGCAGCCAAGTCTACTGAGAAGAAGCCTGAGTCTACATCTACTATTAAATCGATGATAGTCCAACCTGTGACAGCTCTGTCTGTGACAGCTCTGTCTTTGAAATCTCAACATGTTCCCACATCCACCAAGTCAGTAACTCCTACTTTCGCTCAACCCCGTACCCCCAACTCTAATTCTCGTGCACATGGCTTAAACCTCTCCAAACAATTACCCCCTTCACCAAAACTCTTTAAATCACATTCACAGGATCATTCACCAGTCAAATTAAAACTGACTCCAAGACTCCAAAAGGCCAAATCTTCTTCAGCTTTGAATAAACGTCTACCCCTGCAAACACATTCCCAGAAACTGGTTGACTCCTTGCAGGGAGACCATCAAGGTCAAAACCCAAAGTTTAAAAATTTCTTCAAGAAGTTCTTCAATAAAGCTGAACGTAAGGAGCTGTCATCTTCGTTGACCAGCACCGCATCCGCCACGGGGAAATGGGCCAGGTCAAGATCTAGCGACACGAATACACACTCGTCCAACAACTCCTCCATCAGCTCGTCAAAGATTACCGTGCTTCATAAGATGGCAGAGCCAATTATGGATGATTTGACCTTGACCAAACTCCCGAGCATCGAGCATGATGCCAACATGTTTGACGACATGTTACTCAGTTTCGATGAGAAATTCAATCGTAATAGTGTCATCACCACCAAGGAATCTACAAGGGATAATATTGATGCCATTTTCCGAGATGATGAATTGACCGAAGATCAGATTGCTGACCAACAAAAGAGAGATGGTGGTGAGGATACGGACAAGAGCCAGAGCAGTGAAGATATAGTGCAACCGGGAAATGAGCTGGGTGATGCGGACCATCTTTTACCTGATCATCTCAGACAGAACTCAGATGAACTCTATATCGATGAAAACATTCTCTTTGTACGTAATGAAGTATCATGGATGGACGATGTGCGGTCACTTCTAGACGACAAGAACATCTTGGCCCGGATCCCCACCAGTGATGATACCACAACCTCGAACGACGAACAAGAAGAAACATTCCTCATCGATAATGAACAATTGACCAATCTTTTCAACAACTTGACGGACATCCAGAGAAGATCTCTCCCGATGCACTTGAAGTATATTAGGCAATTCAAAGACTTTGACACATTGGAGATTACTGTCCGTACGGGTCGCAAGCCGTTAGTCCGTGGGGCTCAACCCGTGAAACCCAGCATTAGACGTGGCTACCCTGGCGGTAGTCACGAGAAGACGGCTGGTCCCACCAACAAACGACACGTCACCTTTGGGCACAAGATAAGCGTCAACGAGACGTTTGCGCCAGAGTTGTACAAGCGGTACAACAAGTCAGTCACACAATACACCTTGACCGAGCCGTACGAGATCAACAAGATCAAGGCCGAGTTGAATCACTACAAATGTAATGAGATGCTTGTTCATGAGAAATCGCAAAACAACACCCATTTCTTTTATTAATATACAAACGATTAAGTTAGAAGACCTTGTAGACATATCCACCCTGCGGGATTGTAAGCCGCTCCGCTGGCACTCCGTGGGCCACTGGCCGTGGGGGCCTTGTTCCTCTAACGAGGAAGTCTCAGTCTAGCCCTGCAGTCTCCTCGTAGAGGAGCTAGGCACCACGCAGTGGCTCTCCCCGAGTAGGGGCCAGCAGAGCGGCTTGCTTACCCCGTAGGGCAGTTCTTAGTGGTTTCCCTGTGGGGAAATTCTACACCCTGTATCAATTTCGTATTCTCTATTCTCTATATTTATCTATCTATGTACACCCTCCAAGCGAAGGAGGGGTGCAATCAGCTCCCACGGTATGTGGTGTAACTGAAATTGGACAAGAGTAAAGGAATGTGGTAATGGGCATCGGGAGGGTTGGCCACTGTGAATGTGATTTCTACAAAGGGGAAGAATGTTCTGCTGCTTGGACCCAAACGATGGAAATATTGGCCAGTAAGGAACTTGATTTTATAGATCCCTGGCTTGAGTTTCGTCCATTCGGACTCGGAGGCAAAACCCAACTCCAGGTTGAGCGTGGCACTGTTCTCTGGGTTGAGGACCCACCCTGTTATACGGCCATCCTTGTTTGTCTTACCCATTGCAAACGGTTGTGATGGAGGAACTTCATAGGCAGATTCGTCATCAGAGGGGGTAATTGGTTCGGAGACGTAATAAATGGCACAAGTTACCAGCTCGGCTGGCTGACCACGTGTAGTGTCAAGGATGTGGCAGGTAATTGGAGGCATAGTTGAATGAAGATGTATAAAGAAGAGTTGGGTATATTTGCTCTTCTCCCATCCATCCCCAATTTTGATCTCTCTCTGATAACATTCGGAAATCGCCGAGAATTACCCGATAAGGAGAATCCCGCACGTCCGGTATATAGAGTGCCAGTTTTGATTCTATACTGGCAAGGGTGCAAAACCTTCCCTAGGATACATCTTGTAAGGGTTAACTACAGTTGAGTTATTGTTACGTGATGTATCCTGGGTGTATATAGTCTGTAGGCTAGTAAATTTTGTTAGTTTCGCGTCTCTGACTTGTATATTTTCTGAGTTACTTGTAGTGTCTCTGATACCATTTCCCGATAATGCTGTCCAACTTCGGTGACCAGGTTAATCTTTAAAGGAGTACACGTCTTCTTATCATCTCGATATATATTTCGTAGGCAATAAAGTATTGTGTAATTCCTCACCCAAATTTCCCATGGTGCTTCAAAATAGTGACAAAAACCTTATCTGTGGTTCCTTCGGTCGTGCAGGATAATCTTTTGTTTCAGGGGGGGCTACTAATTACAATTCATAGTCTGATCCTTAATGCAATTGGATGGGAACAGAAAGTAAATTCAATCTGTATCTATCCATATGTCCGACGTTATGAGTGTAGATTGGTCTCAGTATGGATTGTCCTTCTTAAATGGGCCAGTAACGTACCCTTATGTAATCCATAGTGGCAATTATGAAGGATTGGTGAAATATGTGTCCGGGCCAGAATTGCCAAACAATGGTGCCATGGTTGCACTAGAATTGGAAAGTTCGATGATGTTGGTCGATGGAAGTTGGTATCAATTGACTCTCGACCAACCAAATCAGCAGTACTTGCGGTATCTGGACGATTTCATCACCAAAGTGTATCATTTATACAATGAAGTTGAAACTAACTACCCTCTGTTTGAGGAAGCATTAGACTATTTGAGAAGACAAGATGGTACGCCAGTTAAGCCAGATGTTGAGCAGGTAGTCGGTCATGTACAGCTCGTGTTGCAAATGAAGCAATTGGAAGATGATGGGGATGGTAGTTTGAAGAAGAAAGAGGAGTCATCCTAAGTGTATACGAAAGAGCTGATCTCTCCCGGTAATGGAGACGTACCTTAAATATATGTTTTAGCAAATCTAAGAAAATTCATATTGTACCGTAGAAGAAGTGGAAGTCTACTGGCGACCTGTGGAGTACGCTCAGATGGCCCCTACTCGGGAAGAACCCCTATATGAGAAAATATTCACAGCCAAATTCCTCGTTAGAGGAACAAAAGCCCCCACGGCTAGTGGCCCGCGGAGTGCCAGCGGAGCGGCTCGCATACCCCGTAGGGTGTTTAGTAGTCTCTTCCCTGTGGGACTGGCGAGTCGCTCCGCTGGCCCCTGCTCGGGGAGTGCCACTGCGTG
This sequence comes from [Candida] anglica, assembly GCA_963924405.1. Taxonomy (NCBI): domain Eukaryota; kingdom Fungi; phylum Ascomycota; class Pichiomycetes; order Serinales; family Debaryomycetaceae; genus Kurtzmaniella; species [Candida] anglica. The sequence continues at coordinate 541,737 of OZ004258.1, forward strand.
GTGCTTAGCTCCTCTACGAGGAGAATTTCTCAGCCATTCCTCGGTAACTGAAGAAGAAGGGTAGCGACCCCGTGAGGCGGGCTTTGCTTCATTACCTGTGAGGACGGTAACTACCGGTTTTATACCGGACCGTTTATCTACATTGCGATATTCTGATTCTGTTTACCATGTCTTATATATATTTCAAGCGGAATATTCCCATTGGTCATCGTTCTCATCATACTTCCAATTGTCTTCATCTCTTACCGCCCATTTTACTATGAAATTCACATGTACCGTTGATAATCCACTAGAAACATCACCCTGTCGTTGTTCTACAAATCGTGTAGCCTTGAAAACTTTCCCATGTTGTCTGACCCATGAAAGCTCATCAAAGATTTGAGAACAAAGTCTTTCAAGATTCGTGCAATCTGCCACTTGAGACTTGGATACTGTGATTAATTCGCCTGCAATGTGAAGAATGTGTCTAATTCTATGGAAAAGATCAGGTTTGTTAGGATGTTCTGGATCTTGTTGAATATGAATGTCTAAAAGTTTGGATATTTGACGATCTTTATAAAGTTGGATTAGTTTAAATTTCTGTTTCCCATTGTTCAATATCCAGGTAAGAAATTCTCCAGATAATTCAATGGGGGACTTATAATTAACCATGGTAACTTGTGTGACCCATAGATCTTCTTCTTCTTCATCTTCTTCTTCTTCATCGTCTGAGGTTAATGATATAATCTCTATTTCCCTTTCATAGACCCATGCGGTTTGTAAGAGTTTCCTATCATTGAGAATTCTTTGCCAAAATTCAAGTTCAACCAGTAAATCACCAGATTGTCCCTCTACAGATATATAATTGGCAAGAAATTGTTTGATTCTTTGGAATCCATATTCTATCAACAATCCCTGGATTGATATGATCGTTCCATAAACAAGTTTATCTGGTAGGAAACATTGTAGATAGATTCCTAGATTCACCTTGACATCTATAATCAGTTTCCTTCCTGATGAATCATCGATCCTGATTATATAATACTCCTTTTCATCATTGTAATGAGTAGACAATACTTTACCAAAGATTTTAACTCTTTGTATGGGGTGATTACCAATCATAAAGAAATTTTGTGAAGATAATTCATAACCCAGAGCTCCATAAGTTCTTATCATACTTTGTGACAGATTGAGGTCGTGTATACAAAGGAAATGTTCCTTTGAATAACTGGGACAATTGTGTAATAATTCTGGAACGTAAAAAGTTTTACCGTCACATCTTTTATAAATATTTAAATCCCCTGGAGCAAAATCATTATAAATAACATTTTTTGAAGTCATTCATTTACATGGACAGGGAGGAAGGTACAGGATATTAATACAGAAGGAAGCTATAAGAACTCTTTTTTTCTGGACATACAGATATAATTAGTGGTTTGACTTGGTCCTAGAAGAGAAATAGCTGTAGAAGTTGGATAAATTTGGGACCTTTGACAAACTTTGGCAACTTTGGGAACTTTAAAACTTTTGATTTTGGTTGTAAAAACAAAAATAAAAAATAATGAGAATTAAGAAATTATGGGTGGTGTGCATATGTTGGTACTCCTGCATGGGTGTACACCCAAACACCCACGGTGGGATATATGCGATGAGATAATTTTAAAAAGAATGTACAAGTTATTATAGATTATACTAGTTTAAAACGATTATAATATGAACTTATTCCAAGTGGATGGTTGGGATTTGAAGGAGAAGAAGATTGCCTTTGGTGGTGCTTCGACCAAACCTTCGAAAAAGAGTAAAAAGAGAGCCAGAAAGGAGGAACATTTGAAGAAGCGTAGTTTGAGAGATGAGATTGAAAAGGAAATGCAAGAGACTGAATTTGATGAAGGGGATGAAGATGAAGAGGAAGAAGAGGAGAAACCTGTAGAAAGAAGTGTAAAGAAGGCAAAGATTGAGGGTGAAAAGCAGCAAAAGAAAAATGATGTAGATGGTGTTAAGAAGGGTGAAACAAAGAAGACTGACACTTTAAAAAAAGCTGACACTTTGAAGAAGACTGACACTTCAAAAAAAGAATCAGCACCAGCTGCCGCTGTTGCTGTGCCTGCACCTGCACCTGCTATGAAATTAACTCCATTACAACAAAAAATGATGAATAAACTCTCAGGTTCAAGATTCAGATGGATTAATGAACAACTTTATACAATCACATCTCAAGATGCTCTCCTGCTTATTAAAGATCAACCATCACTTTTCGATGAATACCATGACGGGTTCAGATCGCAGGTTCAATCCTGGCCCGAGAACCCCGTCGATGTTTTTGTGGAACAAATCAAAACTAGAGCTCGCACCAGAGTGGTTAATGCTCCTGGAGGGCTCCCTGGGTTGGGTGCAAACAAAAAAGTTGTTATTGCCGACATGGGATGTGGAGAGGCCAACTTGTCACTTCAAGTATCTCAATTTTTGACCGCCCACAACAAAAAGGCTGGTAAAAACCCTAGAAAGAGACTTGATGTACAAGTACATAGTTTTGATTTGAAAAAGGTCAACAACAGAATCACCGTAGCTGACATCAAGAACGTGCCATTACCAGATGAATCGTGTACCATTGTTGTTTTTTGTTTAGCTCTTATGGGTACCAATTTCTTAGATTTTATTAAGGAAGCCTACAGAATTCTTGCTCCTCGTGGAGAATTATGGATTGCAGAAATTAAATCCCGATTCTCCGACTCCAATAGTACCAAAAAGGATGCCCAAGTGGGGACTGAGTTTGTAGATGCATTGAAATTGTGTGGATTTTTCCACAAAAAGACTGACAATGAAAATAAAATGTTTACAAGATTTGAGTTTTTCAAGCCTCCTCCAGACATCATCCAGGAACGTAAGGAGAAGCTCGAGAGAAGACAGAAGTTTGTGGAGGTTGAGCTGGAACGTGAACAGCTTGAAGAGAAGAGAAACAAGCGTCCTGAAGGGGAATGGTTGTTGAAGCCATGCATTTACAAAAGAAGATAAGCAATTCTATATAGAATAAACATAAACAATGAAGTCATCCCTTCTGTAGAATAACAAAACAGTCGCTCATTCATTCCCTCCTAATGGGCCCAATAGGGAGAAACGGTTACCCTTTCCATCTTACCAACCAGCACCATGGGGTCAGGCCCTCCCCCCCCAGTTGGAACCGTGATGTCTAGATGTCGCGCGCCGCGCGGCGCGCGCTCGTAAATGTTCCAACTTAGTCCTGGCTAACATGCCTAATCGAGTGCACACTTGTGCACAAAAGTGCACTTTCGCACCCAATTTGGACGCAAAACCAGTCAAGTTCTGCACAAGCCGCGCGACGCACCGCACGCCGCATACAGGAAGCTGGTGATTTGCAACCAGCCATGTCCCCTAGTCCCAGATTCATATAATTACTTCGTCTTGTCCATGGAACACTTGTCGATTTCTTTTTTAGCCGCCCATAGAATAACATTCCTTCGACCGAAATACCAGGGGAATTTACAGAAGAATAGAGTAAATAAGATATGTCTGAATATTACACGCCAAACTTGCTCTTTAGACAGAATGCCATCAGACACAGTCCCAAGAGTTCTCCGAACTCGAGCCATTCCGATCTCCGGCTCGGCACCCCAGCATGGATGCTCATGGAGAATGCCAACGACTCACAGGTGATCAACCAATCCTGTTCGCTTAACCGTCTCAATATCAAATCCAATTACTGGAAAATCCCTGACAATAATATGAACCTCACGGCCATGGATGTAAATACGAGAGCTGGTAACAATGCTGCTGTTGGCCTGGAAACTCCAACTTTAGCCATCTCCTCGGGGAACAAACTGCAAAACTTGTTCATCTACCAACTAGACACTCAGAACAATTACCTCACCCACAACAACACCATCTCTCTCCCCAACATACATTCAATGAAATGGGTTCCAGAACCGGAGTCCCACACCTTGGCCACGGGGAACAACGCCGGGTATGCCCATCTTGTATCCATCCCACGCGCCGATGCCGTGGACGAAAATGCCGAAATTATCAAGAAATTCAACCATGCCAAGTACTTGAAGCCACACACCACTTCAAACATCACCAGGTTAAACTTTTTGGACGAGGATAACCTCTTGACCTTGTACCAGGGCCATTTGTTCCGCTGGGACGTGACCAGCGCCAAGTCCAAGCCCACCAGCATCTCCACGCTCCGTGGGGCCCGAAGCTTCGACGTGATTCCCTCCAAACGTTCCACCGTAGCCATCAGTGGAGACTTTGGGGTGTCGTTGTTCGACCTCAGACAATCTGACTTTAAAGTGCCCTCGTCAATCCTTAGAAACGCCAATAAGGAGAAACTTGTGTCCAACTTGATCAAGTGGAACCCAAACGATGAGTATGTGTTTGCCGCCAGTCACATGGACGGCGCCGTGCGTCTTTGGGACACCAGAATGCAGGGCCATTATGGTGTCTTACAGGGGCATGGGAACAAGACTGTCACCAGCATTGAGTGGAACAATGACGACATCTTCACCGGTGCTCGAGACGGGAACATTGTCCATTGGGACCTTTCCAATACTGCTGATGATCTTATGAATTGCACCTTGAAAGAAGGGCTTTCCAGTGTCAAGTTCAACAGTCAAACCAACTCATTGGATGACATGGCCCATCAAAGACAATGTGGGACCGTTCTCCCAGCATCAAACACAAACATCACCTGTATGGCGTCCATAAGTGACAATGGCGATGATTGTAAGATCTTGTCCATTGACGGGAGCTCCTTCTTTGGGGTGCACTCCAAGATCTACGACGCCATCCAATTGAACATTAACTCCGAGAAGCTCTACTACAACGCCAGCGATCTTTCCTTGTTGATGAAGTCAGAAGAAAAGGTTTCCCTGGAGACTTTGGTTGAAGGAGATGATGAGCTTAGTGACATCGAGTCCCTTGTCGACGAATGCTTTGTCACCAAACCTTTGGAAGTTTCCAGAAAGCCCACCATTGACTTCAAGACTGTGGTGGAGAGAGTTAATGAGCTGGACAAGCCAACAACCCTTTCAAGGAAACCAACATTGTTGCCTGCCTCAGAAAACCTTTCCAGTGACACCTTGTTTGACGAGGTTGCACCTGTCACCACTGACAACGATGGGGATGAGTTTGAGTTTCAATTCTCGGTGGACAACTCGCCAGGGAACTCTTCGGACACGCTGCACGAGTTCTCCGACAACGACTCGGTATCGACAAACCCAACGTTATTGGAAGAAGTTTTCAGCAAGCATGAGGCCTTTGACGTTGAGTTTGACTTTCTGGGCATAAGCGTATAGATATATAATTGGAAGAGGGCATACCCTTGATGGTTTACAATAGGATTTTATAGAATAAAAGGATTGGTTGGGTACTTGGAAATGTAGAGATGTAGTTAGTTCCGAAGGAGATCTGGTACCACAGAGTGCCAACTGAGCGGCGTTGTAGCCCCGTAGGGCAGCACTACTCCCTTCCCTGCGGGACTGCAAGACGCTCCGCTGGCCCCTGCTCGGGGAGAGCCACTGGCGTGGAGCCTGGCTCCTCTTCGAGGAGAGAAGGAACAAACTGATTGCCAGGTGATGGTTTAAGAGACTAGCCTTTATAGAAGCCACATATATATCAATTGCTACTCTGACCGGGTGTGCATTGCTCTCCTTGGGCTTCTTTACAAGCAATTGAAAAAGAGAACTACGAAGTCTCCTCGTAGAGGAGCCAGGCACCACGCCAGTGGCTCTCCCCGAGCAGGGGCCAGCGGAGCGGCTTGCAGCCCCGCAGGGAAGGGAGTAGTGCTGCCCTACGGGGTTAGCGAGCCGCTCCGCTGGCACTCCGTGGGCCACTAGCCGTGGAGGCCTTCTTCCTCTAGCGAGGAATTTGGCTGCGAACAGTCCCCACGCCAGTGGCTCTCCCCGAGCAGGGGCCAGCGGAGCGGCTTCCAGGCCCCGCAGGGAAGGGAGTAGTGCTGCCGTACGGGGTTAACGAGCCTCTCCTCGCACTCCTGTGACTCCCATTTTCCAACCATAAACAACTCTAGCCGCTAAAGACGTTGGCATGTTCCCCCACGGACCCTTCCCCCACTTGCTGCTCGTGTTGTATGCCGTCCGTGCCGAGGCGTGTCTCGTCTAGCCGCCTCTACTGCCACTGCCACTGGCGCCGCCACCGCCGCCCCCCCCCCCCCACCACCTTTCTCGCATTAACCACCTCCGTTCTCCAACCCATCCACCACCAGTCGGCATCACACGGCATTCTCATGTTCAATTCTCACCACCCGACCACTCCGGGTCCATGCATACGATTCGTATTTCTTTTAGTCAATTCTATTTTTCTGTCTGCAAGTGAAGGCGCGACATTATTAAGACATTATTAAGAAATTATTAAGAAATTATTAAGAAATTATTCCATCAGGTGAATCATCTGAAACGAACTCATCTCGCTCAGCCTCACTATATTAGTGTTTCTACCGCTAGTACTACACTTCATCTACTACTACTACTACTACTACTACCACTAATTCAATTCTCTTCTTCATCCTCATCTAATCCTCCTTCGCTACCACCTTCCCTAATTTACCCCTTTTTCTCTCTATGTCTAACATTTCTCTACTACTCACCGAACCCGCGCTGTTTTACTTTTTTCCCTCAATGTCTCTCTTTGTGTAATCTCCCTCCCACAATTGCTGTCAAATTATCACCCTGTCCCTAACTATAGCAACCACACACACTAACTCACACCCACACTCCCTCCCACACTCACTCCCCTAAACACTTTCTCAGCCTGCATCGTAGAAATTCCTCGTCCTCTCCTGCACACCAGCCCCATTCTGTCCACACCCATTCTCCCAATCTCCTTCTCTGTTCCGCCCCTTTACTACTTGCACTCCTTCTCTCCTTCTCTCTCTCTCTCTCAGGATTTGTTTTTTTTTTTTTTTTTGATTTCCAACTCTCATTTTCAAACCGCATTCAGAAATTTTGGTCAATTCGCCCTTGAGAAAAAGACAACTCATACCCCCCCCCTTAGACCAACCATCACACCCCCGAAACCCATGCCTGCGTCGTCCGGAACCCCGATAAACGTCAAGGTGGTTGCCGCCGAGTCACTCTACAAGCGGGATGTGTTCAGACAACCCGACCCGTTTGCCGTGATAACCGTGGATGGCTCACAAACCAAAACAACAAAGACCGCGAAAAAGACGTTGAACCCGTACTGGAACGAGTCGTTCAACTTCAGTGCCATGGAGGACTCCATCTTGGTGATCCAGGTGTTTGACCAGAAGAAGTTCAAGAAGAAGGACCAGGGCTTTCTTGGCGTGGTCAACGTGAGAATTGGTGACGTGATTGATTTGTCCTTGCTGACCAGTGAGGAGACCATCACAAGAGATTTGAAGAAGCTGAATGAGAACTTGGCTGTCAGTGGGAAGATCATTGTGGTGATCAGTCATAGAGCTGCCAACACCAGCACTTCCGGCGTGGCTGGTTCTGGCCTGGCCTCCGGTGCTATCTCTGGTAGTACTGGCGCCCCTAGCGCCTCCACTCCCAGCACTGCTGGTGCTGGCCTTGCCCCACCCATAGGTGCTCCATCGGCCGACGGCTCTGCCGCCGGTGCCGCCGCGGGGGCCCGTCAATACTCCTCCTTTGAAGACCAATACGGCCGGTTGCCCCCTGGATGGGAACGTCGAACCGACAACTTTGGCAGAACCTATTATGTAGACCATAACTCAAGAACAACCACCTGGCAACGTCCCACCTTGGACCAGAGTGAGAGCGAACGTGGTCAGCAACGGATCAACGCCACCGAGGCCGAAAGAAGACAACATCGTGGCAGAACCCTCCCGGGTGAGGGTCCTCAGTCACCCAACGTAACCGGTGGTCCAGGCTTGTCGGTGCCAGGTACTGCTGGCTCTGCTGGTGCTGCTTCTGGTGCTGCTGGCTCCAGTTCCTTGGCTGGCAACTCTGTCACCTCGGGGAACGTCACGGTGAACTCCACCGGGGCAAACACCCCAGTGTCTCCTGGAGCCGCCGTTTCCATGGCCGCCAGTGGCGCCACCACCACGGGGCTTGGAGAATTGCCCTCAGGATGGGAACAACGGTTCACCAACGAAGGAAGACCATACTTTGTAGACCACAACACCCGTACCACCACCTGGGTCGACCCCAGAAGACAACAGTACATCCGTACCTTTGGCCCCAACCATACCATCCAACAACAACCAGTCTCACAATTGGGCCCACTTCCTTCGGGCTGGGAAATGAGACTCACCAACACCGCAAGAGTGTACTTTGTTGACCATAACACGAAAACCACCACCTGGGATGACCCAAGACTCCCCTCATCACTCGACCAGAACGTGCCCCAGTACAAGAGAGACTTTAGACGGAAGGTGATTTACTTCCGGTCGCAACCAGCGTTACGGATCTTGCCCGGACAATGCCACATCAAGGTGAGAAGAGATCATATCTTTGAAGACTCTTATCAAGAAATCATGAGACAAACACCTGAAGACTTGAAGAAACGATTGATGATCAAGTTTGATGGGGAAGAAGGTTTGGATTATGGTGGGGTCTCAAGAGAATTCTTCTTCTTGCTCTCACATGACATGTTCAACCCATTCTATTGTTTGTTCGAGTACTCTTCCCATGACAATTACACGTTACAAATCAACCCTAACTCTGGAATCAACCCAGAACATTTGAATTACTTCAAGTTCATTGGTAGAGTCGTTGGGTTGGGTGTTTTCCATAGAAGATTCTTGGATGCATTCTTTGTTGGGGCATTGTACAAGATGATGCTTCATAAGAAGGTTGTTCTACAAGACATGGAAGGGGTGGATGCCGAATTCTACCGGTCCTTGAAATGGATCTGTGATAACGATATCACCGACGTCTTGGACTTGACATTCTCTGCAGAAGACGAAAGATTTGGAGAAATCGTAGAGGTTGACTTGAAAGAAGGAGGAAGAGACATTGAAGTCACCGAGGAAAACAAACATGAATACGTGGAATTGATTTCCGAATGGAAGATCAGTAGAAGAGTCGATGAACAATTCAAGGCATTCATCGATGGGTTCAACGAATTGATCCCACAAGAATTGGTCAATGTCTTTGACGAAAGAGAGTTGGAATTGTTGATTGGAGGATTGGCCGAAATCGACGTCGAAGATTGGAAAAAGCACACCGATTACAGAGGATATCAAGAAAATGACCAGGTGATCCAATGGTTCTGGAAATGTATCAAGGAATGGGATTCGGAACAAAAGGCCAGATTGTTGCAATTCACCACCGGTACCTCGCGTATCCCCGTCAACGGGTTCAAGGACTTGCAAGGGTCTGACGGGCCTAGAAGGTTCACGATCGAGAAGGCCGGTGAGTCCAACCAATTGCCCAAGTCTCATACCTGTTTCAACAGAGTGGATTTGCCTCCATACCTCAATTACGAGGCTTTGAAGCAGAAGTTGACCTTGGCAGTGGAGGAAACCGTTGGATTTGGCCAGGAATAGTTGCGTTGTGGTTATATAATATTGTTATACTTGTTTAGATATGATAAAGTTTCTAGGAAGGAAGACCTCCCTGTAGGACACCACGACCACCCTGGAGGGAAATGTCCATACGACCGCACAGGGTCCAGAGGAAGATGGCATCTACGGCTAGTGGCCCACGGAGTGCCATCGGAGCGGCTTGCGGCCATGCAAGGAAGTAGTGTTGCCCTACGGGGTAAGCAAGCCGCTCCGCTGGCCCCTGCTCGGGGAGAGCCACTGCGTGGTGCCTAGCTCCTCTACGAGGAAACTTCCCAGTTCTTCTAGGCTTCCTCGTCAGAGGAACAGGGGCCCCGCCCCGGCTAGGGGCCCACGGAGTGCCAGCGGAGCGGCTTGCTTACCCCGTAACTACTCTCTTCGCCCTGGGTTCCGCTCTGATGTCCCGTGCGCGTGAGAGAAAGTGTAATTGAAGACTCTGCTGTTGTTAAACGAGAGGTCCGTAGGTCTGATATTACTTATGTGTTTGGCCCTACCCATTCGTGATCTATTTCAAGAGCTGGAGGAGTGACTTGGTTATAATTTGGGCAGTGCTATAGACTTTATATACAAAGGATGGGCCGCTGAGAGATGAGCTCCTGTCAAATGTGGGCCTTGGTTAAACTACATCATTGTTCCCACCGCTAACACATTGGCCCGCGTTGTTAGCCCCACATTGATAGTTCTCGGGGAATCCAGCTTGAGGACCAACCAATAAATACCCGTGCCAGGCACCTCCATGAGTTAATTCAATACAGTAAAAGCTATTGTATCCCTTCAGGATAATTTGCTTGAATGCCTTGTCTAGGGCCCCTTGGATTGTTGATTGGAGTGCAGTGGTGCCACATGCACCACTGGCATGATACCTATAGTTCAATCTACCGAGTTTGTGGCCCACCCGCCCGCAGTAGTTGTAGTTGGATTGGTCCTTGATGCTGTAGGAAATCAGTCTTAAGCCATCAAGCCATGGCGGGGTTGCATCTGCAAGACTACGAAAGTCGTTCCCCGTTTCGAAATTCTTCAAGCATGCACGAACATCTGTTCTGAGCAAAGGGTTAGAAGGACCTTGATAGTTTGGATTGGGCACAAATACTGCTCGAATATCACTCAAATCAACCACAGAGGAGTTTGCCAAGTCGAGCCTTAATGAAGGGGCAAGTAACGGTCCCTGTGGCTCGTCGTTGCGGCTCTGAAGAGATGCTGCTGAAACCAAAGTTCCGTACAATACAATCAGAAGTTGCTTGAGAGAAAATAATGTAACCATGATGGGGAATTGGGTCAATGGAGAGATGATGAGGAATATTTTATGGTCAGATGGATATGATCTTGTATTAATACTCGCTCACTAGCCCCGCAGGGTATCGCCCCACACCATTCTCTGCGAGGGTAGAAAGCCGCTCCGCTGGCCCCTGCTCGGGGAGAGCCACTAGCGTGGTGCCTAGCTCCTCTTCGAGGAGACTGTTGCAAAGACCCCTTGAGTTTCCTCGTCAGAGGAACAAGGCCTCCACGGCTAGTGGCCCACGGAGTGCCAGCGGAGCGGCTTACACCCCCGCAGGGAAGAGAGTACGGTTGCTACCGGTCTAAGAGGCCTAATCAACGCTTCTTGACTACGAGTTTGCAATGTATACGAGTTCGTAAGTATCAGTTGTGGAGTACTTACTCACTCAGGAATCCAACTAAACTCCGGGATGAATACCACTTAGTTCTGACAAATTTCACCCAACCGCATTCTCTATACACTACATCCACCAAACTCGTATGAGCCACCATCATATGTCTCTGAAAACGCGGCAAGACATCCAATAGACAGTCAAGATATAATAGCCGATGTTCAAGGTAGTCCTTTCTTCTTCTCTTTCACTCTGTTTGCGGTCCACCTGGGTGCATATTCCGCCTCAATATTTCCAATTTGGGAATTCGTTGGCCACTCTTCTCATGCACCTACCCGCCCACGTACTTTATTTTTTGACATAACACGATCTGAGGCGTATCCCCTACACCATTTGGCCATGCGACCATCTCGTCGCACATATCTCGTACCGAAGGTGTAATGACAACTTTCGAGAATGTTCGGGAGCTTTGAAAAGGTACGAATGGGGGTAAATTGTCCGGGTGCTACCGGCTGATTTGATCTCGGACCACAGGGGAACTGTGAGCCTCCTTCCCTACGGGGTATGCAAGACGCTCCGCTGGCACTCCGTGGGCCACTAGCCGTGGGGGCTCCTGTTCCTCTACGAGGAATTTAGACAATTTCTTCTAGTAAAAGCTGGTCACCACCCCCCAGAACATCTCCTGCGGAGAGGTTATGGAGCTAGAACCATCCAGGGAGGATGCCTAGTCATATATATATATTTAGAAGACTCTTCATGTTCGACTTAGGAGTCGTTGTGCTTCTCCTCTCGCAGCTCGACTTTGCGACGAATTTGGTTACACAAAATTTGCAGCCAAATTTTTTGGTTGCAAAAGCTGCGCAGCCAACTTTTAGAAGGGTTTTCGTTATGTAAAACGCTGTTTAATTGCTGGAGTTTGCTCTACATGGGTTGGTATGTTGTTGGTCTACCTTCCTTTCTCTTCAAGTTCACTTATTTCGAATACATAAAAAAAAATTATTTAGCAATAAATTTCTATTTGGAAGAAAATCACGAGGACATTGTTTACTCACAAATCTACTCGTGGATGAGTTACCACTCCAAGTCTCCTCGAAGAGGAGCTAAGCACCACGCAGTGGCTATCCCCGAGCAGGGGCCAGCGGAGCGTCTTGCTTAGGGTGGTACTCTCTGTTCCCCGTGGGGCCGCAAGCCGCTCCGCTGGCACTCCGTGGGCCACTGGCCGTGGAGGCCTTGTTCCTCTGACGAGGAATTGTCTCTAGCTCGTTCGATGAGCGTCCTACAGGCCCCCCTATAGGGGTCACGGGTTTATATGACTATAGAGTGTCTTATAGGAGTAAACCGATTTATCTAGTGCTATTAACAGAACTAAAAAATGAACAAGGAGGCAAAGATGAACGCTATCATAGACATCGCATTGGAACCATGCACCACAGCCTCACCTTTCAGAGTAGTGTTATGGTTGTTGTAATCGACTGGCAAGGGAGTGTGAAGAACGGACGAGTTGAAGGAAGGCGTCGTGTAGTTTGTTGCATTTGTGGCACTAGGGATAGCCTTGGAGATGACTTCAATGTCTTGCTCATTGGTGTACCGGATGGGTGCAAGAGATACGGTATTGTCCTCCAAGTCAATCACCGCATATACCCTTCTTAAGAAGTCCTGCCCCAAGACAAACTCTTTCATCTCTGAGTTCTGCCAGATTCCGTTTGATATGTAACATTGGTCGTCGGACCCCCACACAAACTCATTGTAAGGGACATTGATAATAACACCACCAATATTGAAGTTGAAGGATATTTCCAGGTTGGTACAGGGAACCTGGAGAACATGCAGATCTGTGTGGTAATTACAATCAAGCTCAGCACAGATGTTGTCCAACACGTCGGCTGGGAACAATGTCATGTACAACCCAACGTCAATCATTGCTGGGTATGTGTTCCCATTGGTGAAATTAGTCTTTCTTCCACCTCCATCCGTGGTGTATAAATCTTGGACAAGAACTGACGGGAAATCATCACTCAAATTGGGAAATGTGACAAGAGGACCCTTGTACTTGGCGTGGTCAACACCACCTAATAAGACGCTACCAGAGGAAGACTCAGAGGAGTTCAAGAATAGCGAGTAGGCAGCCTTTTTGATGATCCCATGATTCTTCAACTGGAAGACAAAGCTTTCGTCCTCCAGTTCACCTTTGGCTGGGTGTCCAATTCCAAGAACCCGATCGTTTGTCACTGACACACTTTTTGTCACCAAGAAGGGGAATTCATTCATTGTGAGTCCATGAACCTCTATGGAGTCATGGCCCCAGAATCCAAGGGATCCTTCTGGAACCGATCTCTTGGAGTCATTGGCAAACGTATGGAACGTGGAAGACTTGGTTTCGTCAAAGACATCTTGTTCTTCGGTGGTGCAATGACTACAAGAATTACGAACCCCAGAATCAGTGATGTTCAGTGAGGACACTTGGATGTAGGATTGTTTACCGTCCAACAAGACATTGACCAAGTCCTTCTCGGAACCAACCCACACCTTCACATTGTACAGCATGCTTTCATGAATGAGACCAAGCTCAAAGGCACCCTTGGTGGAGTTTCTTCCTGTTTGAGAGACGTTTCCAACGGCATTTACGGCACTCACAAGAAGTGCCAGGGAAGCTGTGAGTGCAATTGCAAACTTCATTCTTAGTAATTGTGTATGGAGAGAAGTTCATTTTTTTTTTTTGAAGCTGCTGGCGGCGACCAGTTATGTTATAAATGCCCCACACCTCTACTTACGAGATGTTGTGTGTTGTATATATATATATACGTTTGAGTGGGAATGCAGAGAACAAACATCTCGCGTATGTGTTGCGACGGGTTCCCGCCTCAAAACATTGCATGAATTTCATAATAATCACGCCGGTTACCCATGCCACCAACGTGCATGAACCTCAGATATTCACCGAGACTGGTGACTATGCATGTGATGCTAGGATGGTGGGGATCGTATATCAGAGCGGGAAGATCGATGAGATGACATTCAAGAAGTGAGACAGAATTAAATATGAAAGCTGGATCCACATACAATCCTATAGACTCTATCTAGAGCTTCTGTTCTGACAATAATTTGTGCTCTCGATGTATATTCAGCATGGTAGATGGCACAGTTAAAGGCTATTCTAATCTACTTCACCACATCATTCTTCCCACCACTGCTGTAAGCGTAGAGAATTCTTCTGGCGACTGCGTGAACAGTCATACACGGTTCTACACAACTCTTGGAATTAACAATTCATGTGGGGGCTTCCTCGATAGAGGAACTAGGCCTCCACGGCTAGTGGCCCACGGAGTGCCAGCGGAGCGGCTTACAGCCCCGCAGGGAAGAGAGTAGTCCCAGCCCTGCGGGGCTTCAAGCCGCTCCGCTGGCCCCTACTCGGGGAGAGCCACTGCGTGGTGCTTAGCTCCTCTACGAGGAGACTGTAGCAAGAGCAGACAAGTGAAATAAAAGTGCAAGTTGCTGCCAAAAGGATGCCTAATGGCTGGGTGATGGGTGATGGGCTCTATGAGTGTAACAAAGATATTCAGATAGCTCTACAGAGTGAACTCCTCCCATCATGATAGTAGTTGGGAAACTTTTAAGCGCTTTTCTTAGATGAGTGAAAGTAGGACCATTCTTGAGTCACGACGTGTGGAGAAGCCAGAGAATCACAGACGTCAATATCAAGAGCATAAGTACGAAGAGATATCTCACCATCAACGGATACCTTCCTTGTTGACAAAGGGATCTTCTACATTATCCAGCCACAAGTCACTGAACAAAATGTCCGAATACCACTACAATACGGGGGGGAGTTGCTACTTGATCCGTTAGCAATACAGCTTCAGAGTCATGACAGGAATCTTACCGGGCCTCGTCGTCAGGCACGTGATACCTCCAGGCCTCCCCCAGGCCTCCATTACTTCATTAACAATATTGTCAAAAAGCACTTTGTTGAAGAAGCTGTCGTGAATCCGAACCCTGTAAAATTGAATGAGCACAATATATGGAGCATAGTGAGCGAGGGGCCATTCTTAGTGTATATGATATCTCTTTCTAATTCTTGTGGGGGGCTTCCTCGTTAGAGGAACGAGGCCCCCACGGCCAGTGGCCCACGGAGTGCCAGCGGAGCGGCTTACTGCCCCGCAGGGAAGGGAGTAGTACCACCCTACGGGGTCCGGGAGACGCTCCGCTGGCCCCTACTCGGGGAGAGCCACTGCGTGGTGCTTAGCTCCTCTACGAGGAGACTGCCTACCTGTTCTTCTCAATTTTGTGACTCTTGCTCGTCAGAGGAACAAGGCCTCCACGGCTAGTGGCCCACGGAGTGCTAGCGGAGCGGCTCACTCACCCCGTAGGGTTGAAACTACCCCCCTGCTTCCCTCCAGAGCAGTAGGAAGCTCCCATAGTGATAAACGTCCCTCCCTTGTAAACCTCTCACGTGCCCTATTTCACGTGACTATCTCCGCCAAGGTCGTGTCTCTGTCTCTTTCTATCAAGGGGGTGAGAGATCTCCACCTGCCTGACTGCATATACCCCTCTCCCTAGGTTCCTAATGAAAGTTGTCACACCCCCATTGTCCCTTTCTAGTGTCCGGTGAAAGCCTACAATCTAAGTACAATGTCATTCTATTCATTTGAAACGTCTATATATGTGTCGTCACACTCTCACCCCGCCCGGATTAGGTCTGGCTGGGGATCTCAGTTCTTGCCGTTAGTGTCGGACTTTGCCCTCTTGCCCGTCGGACTTTGCTCCGAAACAGGCAAGGATCTTGGTGCGGCTGACACAGCTTTAGGAACTCTGGTCCCTCCAACACCAATCGCAATCGAGGGGAACTCCCCCCAGAGCAGCCAACCATTTGCGCGGGTAAGCCCCGGCCTCCTCCCCCCCAATCCCCACACCAGTATTAGTAATGTGTAGAAGCCTAAAGATGACCTAAGCCGTTTTCCATTAGTGGCGTTGTTCCAGTACACCCATCGCCCCCCTCTCTCTATTCTTTTCTAGTATATAAAGCGCCAGCGTTTGCACTCCGTCTCCCCCTTCCTCTTATCTCTTTCTCTACTCAACTCAACTCCACAATGCCTGACTTGTTTGATAACTTCTTCGGCCGCATTGGCACCGCGCTCAATGGCGGCAAATCGCATGCCCACTACGGGGGCAGTTCCCAAGTAAACACCGGTAAGTTCTACAGTTACCATAGCAGTGTTAACAATAACAAGTCCTGGATGCCCACGTCCAAGTCTTTCGACACCACGATGGACCGGCTTGACGAAAGCAAGGCCAAGCCCAGAATGGGGTCGGTTAGTTCCATGGCCTCTGAAGACGGCGGTGCCGGCTCCACCAGCAGACACGGCAGCGTTTCGTCGGACGGCAAGATCGACATTTAAATGGAGGGGGACCAGGTGCCGGCGCCTCTTCTTTTACATAAATAAATGTTTGTACTTTTCCAGAGACATCCATCGGGATGCTTGTAGAGACACCTCTTTGTCCAGTAGCCACGAGGGGCAACTGTAGCTCGTAGACGAGAAGAGAATGTAGAGAGGGATATGTAGAGTAGCGAAGAGGGAGTGGTGTGGATAGGAGAGGCGAGGCAAGATCGGAACGGGGTAAGCCAGCCGCTCCGCTGGCACTCCGTGGGCCACTAGCCGTGCGGGCCCTGTTCCTCTGACGAGGAAGGCTCAGGGGAATGGTACGTCACTTCGTAGAGGAGCTAGTGGAGCGGCGGCCCACAGGCCCCGTAGGGTAAGCAACTGGCATCCCTACGGGACTGCAAGCCGCTCCGCTGGCACTCCGTGGGCCACTAGCCGTGGGGGCCTTGTTCCTCTAGCGAGGAATGGTTGTAAGAGATCTCCTCGAAGAGGAGCTAAGCACCACGCAGTGGCTCTCCCCGAGCAGGGGCCAGCGGAGCGGCTTGAAGCCCCGCAGGGCTGGACTACTCTCTTCCCTGCGGCAGGTTGTACCTATCCGTACATCCTGGTATGGGAAGACGCATCGTCAATGTCTTGGAATTCTTGAATCATTTGGTCCATGAACATCAAGTCTTCGCTCGTCACAAGTGGCACCGTCTGGGTGTCGGCCTGTGCAAAGTTCGAGGTCACGTTGGTCACGTCGCTGAAGTCCTTCCCAAGCTGGAAGTCCACGAGAAGCTGGTCCGCGATCGGCAGGTACCTCGGGTCCATGGCGCTCTGGAACAGCATGGGGATTGTGGCGTGGGATGGACTGGGGACGGAGGCAGTACCAGGAGTCATAGGACGGCCATAACTCTCATCATCATCATTGAGTAAGTTCAGAATGGATGGAGGAGTCTTGGGGAATCCAAGTGGTGGGGCAAGGTCATAACGTCCAAAGATACCAAACCCCCCCACATGATCGAATACCTTGCGATGGATCTCACTTTTGAGTACAACCTTCCCAGCCTCCCAAAGCTCTTCGAGTTGTTTGAGTTTGCCTCGAGAGACCAAATTTCCTCGTTTCTTCATCTCTCCCATGAGCTTGAGCAGCACACGGAGGTATTGTTCGAAGGAGTAGTTGTTGGGGTTGTTGGGGACCTTGAGAAGGATGCAAATGACAAAGACAAGGATCAGTGATGTGAGATTGTCCAAGTCCACAAATCCAAAGGTCCGGATAAGGTTTTCCTTGTAAAGGGCAACAAAGAGATTGACTGTGAGTTGGGAGGAGTTAATACAAATGGTGATGATGTTACGGATGTTGGGCGGGAGGCTAGAAAATGAGTTTATTCCTTCATTCGAGCTTGTACTTGAGTTAGAGCCACGACCTTGAGTAGGATGTCCAGTCTGTCCAGTCTGTCCAGTCTGTCCAGTCTGTCCAGTCTGTCCATACTGGCCCGGCAGCAGATCAGTCTGCTCTCTCTGTAATTCCCCCGCCAACCTAGTCTTCACCAAATTCAACAAGATCGGGATACAAGTCAAATATATATGATGAACATAATTCAAATGAAGGGTATAGATCAACCGATTGTTGACGTTCCCGGCCTCCAACGGCAACCGTAACGTCAAATGTTGTGGGAGACCATTTGACCATTCAACCAAACTGTACAAGGTGGCCAAGATCAGATTGAGATACTCCTTGTTATCGATCGGAGGCTTCAAACAATAGATATTGTTTGTGATCAGTTCGGCGATTCTTGCGAGTTGGATGTATGGCACCATCAAGGCTGCCTTGGAGAACTCATCCTTGGCCACCAGGGAGTTCCCACCGGTATAATCTCGTGGCAATTCAGCGGTGATCTCATGTTCATTCAACAAGAGTGACTTCCCGATCCGGACACACACAAAGCGATTGAGACAGAAAATCGACCAAAAGATTCGATTCTCTTGTTCTGTCTGGCCCGACCGTTTATGGAGATTGAGCGAGATACACATCTGGAGCGCATTGAGAGTGAACATCACGGCAAGGTTCTTCTTGTCAAGGATTCTCAAGTAGACGGCTGCCATGCCAAAGAGTTCGATCACGTCAAGGTTCAGCGTAAGGTTGGTTTTGGAAAGGTTGAAAGTACAGAAGATGGAGGGTAAGTGGTTGATCACTTGGCGGAAGTACCGAAGTCCTGGTGTTCTAGGGTTGGAGTCTGAAGATGGAGAATGGGCCAGATGATCCAGTGCCAGAGCATGGGCCAGAGCATGGGCCAGTGCATGGGCCAGAGGTCGAGGACGCGGCTGGTCGACTCCTAAAGAATGCAGTGGACTATAGACCTCACCCAAGGCACATGTCATCAACACCTTGAGCAAGAAGAAATGGTTTGGGCTATGGGTCGGGGTTTCTACAAGTTCATGGGCAAGGAAATGGCCCGTGGATGGGTCAAAGTGCGCATGGAGCCGCCGTCTGTAGGTCTCTGGGTCAATGGTGAGGTACCCTGAGTTGATAAAAAGCACGACGTTGTCGAGAAGGGAATGAGCCTCTCCCAAGGTCAACAGGAAAAGACTGTGGAAGTCTGTGGGCAGTGGCTTTTCCGTGAGGATGTAGTCATACACGTCCTCCTCAATGAACGAATTGAAGTCTGGCGAGACAAAGAATTCAGTTGAGGGTGCCAAGAGGAACCGTTTGAGGTTCCAACAGACAAGCTCAGGTGAAGCTGAGCCCAAATAGAGCGAGAGGTTGACGGAATTGGGACAATTGTTGGAAGAGTTGCCACCAGCACTTCCGCCACCAGTTCCGCCGCCAACAGCACTTCCAGCACTCCCAGCAGCACTCCCAGCACTTCCAACAGCACTCCCTCCTTCAACTGACGACCCATCACCACTTCCAACATTACCAATTGATGTACCAACCCCAATTTCTCCAGATTCATTGGATCGGGGTTCCGCGGTCCCTGGCCGAGAACTTGGCGGGGCGGAACCTGCTCCTCCTGCTGCTGCCACCACCACCTCGTTCCCATTATCCTGGTACCGGCCACGCAAATGGGCCTTGGGCATGGCCCGCATCAGCCGGACCTGGCCCTCCAACTGCTCAATCCGGGCCAAATACTCCTCGATCTCGGTGTCCAAAATCGACACTCGCTTGGCCTTTCGCTTGTACTCGCACGCCACGTCCAGCTGCTTGCAATGGCGGCACGGGGTCTCGCCCGTGCACCGGATCTTGCGCCGGCGACACCGGATACACGCCTTCTTGGCCCTGTCTGTCTTGGGCTGTGGGCTACCTGACTGTGTTTCCATGGTACAATCAGTGTTGTTGTCCCTACTTTGTTGCAACTCCGCTTGAATCTCCGGCGTCCCGATTGTTGATAAGTGCGCGCCCGCCCGTTCGCGCGCTCGTTCGCTGGGGAGATCGTTGATTTCCCACGCTATGGGGAAAATCAAAACAACAAAACAACTCGAGCGATCCCTCTGGCCACACTCTCTCTTGTTGGTCCGCTGCTCCCTTCTTCTACAACTTTTCTACCTTCTCTATTATCATACATATATTCTTACAAAATTTCTATAGATACCCATGGCACTTCTCGGGGCAGGAGGACCGCCCTACGGGGTTCAGTAAGCCGCTCCGCTGGCACTCCGTGGGCCACTGGCCGTGGAGGCCTAGCTCCTCTTCGAGGAGAGTGTGAACATTGTAGTGTAGAGTGTACTCCTCGTAGAGGAGCAAGGCACCACGCCAGTGGCTCTCCCCGAGTAGGGGCCAGCGGAGCGGCTTACAGCCCCGCAGGGAATGGAGAGTGCCACCCTAAGCAAGCCGCTCCGCTGGCACTCCGTGGGCCACTGGCCGTGGAGGCCCTAGCTCCTCTTCGAGGAGAGTGTGGTACATTGTAGTGTAGAGTGACTGCTCCCCCCTGAGTAGGGGTCAGCGGAGTGGCTTGCAGCCCCGCAGGGTTAAGGTCTATAGTGGAACAGGCACGTCTACCCGGAGAGTGTCTAATGCGGCCACAACCTTGTGGTTTGGTGGCTCAGGTGGTCATGATCTGGAATGAGTGTACTCTCTGGGTCTCACTGGAGATGCAATTTATAAAGGGTCCTGCTCACTCTCGCGGTACCAGATTTCTTCTTCTTCAGGTGGCGCAGTCCCATGGGAGTCACTCGCCTTCCTTCCAAAGACATCGGCAGGGGAGATTTGTAGGGTGAGCAGCTCAGCGCCAAGTGTCTCCTCACAGAGGAGCTGAAATGTCGCATAGTTGTCCATTTACACTGGGACCAAGCTACAAGCGCATGCAAATGTCACCGAGGGCTTGTCTCTTCTCCATATATAGTCCTCTATACATCTATATGACCGGTAGAGCCCCATGGGGAAGGATCCACGGTCACACGGGGTCTTTAGAATAGGACGCTCTACTGGGGGAGTCCCTGCAAAGGAATAACCAATGCAGACTCGACAGAAGAGCTCTCGTGGGGGATTCCTCGTCAGAGGAACAAGGCCTCCACGGCTAGTGGCCCACGGAGTGCCAGCGGAGCGGCTTGTACACCCCGTAGGGCTGTACTACTCACTTCCCTGGCGGGCTGTAAGACGCTCCGCTGGCCCCTGCTCGGGGAGAGCCACTGGCGTGGTACCTTTCTCCTCTACGAGGAGACTCCAGGGCTGGGCTGAGACTTCCTCGCTAGAGGAACAAGGCCCCCACGGCTAGTGGCCCACGGAGTGCCAGCGGAGCGGCTTGCACACCCCGTAGGGTAGCACACACCTCACTCCCCTGGCGGGCCTGTAAGCCGCTCCGCTGGCCCCTGCTCGGGGAGAGCCACTGGCGTGGAGCCTTGCTCCTCTACGAGGAGACTCTACGGAGTGCCAGCGATGCGTCTTGCACACCCCGTAGGGTGAGAACTTACTCCATCTGGCATGAGAAGCGTTGCTGGAGAGGGTGTGCCCCGCAGGAGAAGAACGCAGTCCGGAAGGGGCGGGCCTTCTACGGGTATGCTGGAGGAGGTGGTTCGCTGGAAACGTCTAGATGCAGCACCAGAACCTCCAACAGGGCTTTCTACGGGCAAACGAGGAACTGTCGGAGTACAAGTCGTCGTTGGCGTTGTTGCCATTGCTGGCGTGGCGCGGGACGTCGCGGCCGGGCGGTGGAACAGCCCCATAGTTCGGCACGGCGCGTTGCTTCAGAACGAGCTTCAGGGTGACCTTGGCACGTCGAGGGGCCGGGTTCCCATAGCCATGGAGGTTTGTTTTCTTGTTGAGGGCGGCGTCCCAGCCGCGGCCATTGTTGAGGTCCATCCAATCGTAGTGGACGGACGTGGCCAGCGCGGAGCCAGCGGTGGCGGCGGTGGCCTCACTGTCGGCGGTCTCGGTGGACAGCACGGTACGATGGTCACTGTCACGCGCACGTTCCATCAAGGCGACCAAGTAGTCGTAATCTGGAGTTTCATCAAACTTCAAGCCACGGACATACGCCAAGTATTGAGCGAATTGAACGGGGAACCCGGCACACAAGTCTGCCACCAGGGTCAGTTGCTTCTTGAGGCCGATTTTCTCGTATTTCTGCTTATTGGTCGGGGCCTTGAGCCCCTGCCAGGGGAGCAGGCCTCGGAGGAAGTACATGAACACATGGCCCAAGCTCTCGAGATCGTCTCTTCTCAGCTGTTCTATGCCCAAATGGGTGTTGATGGACATGTACCGGGCGGTTCCCAGAAGGGCCTTGCGTTCACGGTAGGCAATGTGTTGGAGCGTACGAGGGTCACGGTATTGTTTGGCCATGCCAAAGTCAACAATGTGGACCTCTTGCAGTGCTGCGGTGTCAGGGCGACCAACAAGAAAGTTATCGGGTTTGATGTCTCGATAGATCAACAGATGTTCATGAAGGGTTTGGATCCGACGGATCATCTGACATGCAACAAGCACCACGGTTGAAATCAGGAATCGACGACCACACCATTCAAAGAGATCTTCAAGAGAAGGGCCTAAAAGGTCCATGACCAAGACGTTGTGGACGCCCTCCTGACCGAAAAAATAAACGCGTGGGACGCCAGGCAGTCCATTGAGCACTTTGTACAGACGGTACTCGTCACGAAGTTGTGGGGCCTCACATTTGCGGGGCTCGAACTTGATGGCCACCGGGGTGTTGTCAAGTAGATTGACTCCTTCAAAGATGATTCCAAAGGAACCTTCGCCGATTTTTTGGCCGACTCTATAATGGACGCCAACAATGTGAGAGGAGGCCATGAGACGAGGAGCTAGTAGTAGGGTGGAGCTAGTAGTGTAGTCGTAGCGGGTAGAGCTAGTAGTGTAGACGTAGCGGGTAGAGCTTGTAGTAGCTGGGGATTGGATATACCTACACTATCCTCTCTGATCTAATATCTATCAACAGGGGGTGACAGAGTAGGGGGTGCAGATTTAAACAAATTTGAGCAAAAATGACCGAAAACCGCTGGGTGGGGGGTGGACGAAAATTGATAAAATTGACAAAATTGACAAAAATTGACAGGGAGGAAGTTGTCTGCGGAGAGCAGTTGCGGGTCAATGGGTCAGTGGCGGAGGACCACGGGATGAACGGTGGTAATGGTAAGGGGGTGCGCAGCAGACTCGAGGTGGTTGTGGTGTAGAAGTCGTACACACGTCTATGGGAAACCAGACTAGGTTGTATACAAAAGTCTAACGGTCTGACCACACGGATTGAAAAGTCCGCCTGGGCAGGGAAAAAAAAAACTACAGCGGGTTGCTTATGGGACGGGGAGTGCCGTGCGAATGAGGAGACGACAACGGGAGGTGCGATGCAAGAGATGAGGGCACGGGACACGGGACAGTCGAACTGGTGGGGGGTAGGGTCTGTTCAGCCAGGAGAAGGGGGTTGTGGGGGAGCTCGAGGACGGTGGATAGAACGTTGAATAAACTGAAAGCTTTACAAATGGCGAGGTTTTTCGGTTGACGAAATTTGGCGTTTGTTTCGCTTGTGTTGAAATTCGCAGTGGAGGGAGATTGCACGCAGGAAGGGTTAGTTGGCGGGGAGAGTTGGAGGAAAAGCGCGCGCGCAAACATGGAGAGGGAGAGAGGAGAGTGGGAGAAGGGAGAGAGGGAGAGAGGGTGGGAGGGTGAGAAGGTAGGAGAGTCGAGGAGAGTTCTAGATGGAGGGAGAGATGGATTCAGAGAGGGAATGGATGGGGGGAAGGTAGAGAAGGAGATTTCGTGTTGGAGCATTTTTGGGGGGTTGGCTGGTTGATTGGAAGAAATTTTTCGTTGTTATCAATTTGGTCTTCATGCAGGGCGCATGGAAGCCAGGTCACGCGAGATGAGTCACGCGATAGGGTCACATGACGAGGAGAGAACTAAGGGTGGGGAGAGAGTGGAGGGTGGACATCATCGGAGGACTCCTCGTCAGAGGAGCTAGGCCCCACGCAGTGGCTCTCCCCGAGCAGGGGCCAGCGGAGCGGCTAGCAGCCCCGCAGGGAAGGGAGTAGTACAGCCCTACGGGGTTAGTAAGCCGCTCCGCTGGCACTCCGTGGGCCACTAGCCGTGGAGGCCTTGCTCCTCTAGCGAGGAGTTGGTAGGGGATGGTCCTATAGACGCTCTGTTAGCTAGTAGTCGTCGGGGCCTACGAGGAAGGGATGATGAGGATGTAGAGATTACGTAGGGAGAATGTAGTGTAGGGGAGAGAAAGTAGGGGAGAGTAGGGAGAGTGGGGCGGGCACTGTAGACTAGAGGGTGAAGGCCTTGGTGAATAAGGAAGGTACGCGAGGACGTCCCGGGGGGAGCTGGCCTCAGTTCGGGGCAGAGCCACTGGCGTGTTTTCTAGTACCGTTACGAGGAGACCCTTAAACCTGGAATACTCCTCGCCAGAGGAGCAAGGCCTCCACGGCTAGTGGCCCACGGAGTGCCAGCGGAGCGGCTTGCACCCCTGTTAACTCACTCCCCGGCGGGGCTGAAGGACGCTCCGCTGGCCCCTACTCGAGGAGAGCCACTGCGTGGGGCCTAGTTCCTCTGATGAGGAGAGACTTGGGAAAGGGGTAGGATTAGAAGCGAACTCCTCGTCAGAGGAGCAAGGCCCCCACGGCTAGTGGCCCACGGAGTGCCAGCGGAGCGGCTTACAGACCCCGTAGGGAGAGAGAGAGTAGCCCCCAGCCCTACGGGGTCTACTAGTCGCTCCGCTGGCCCCTGCTCGGGGAGAGCCACTGCGTGGTGCCTAGCTCCTCTGACGAGGAGAACTTGGACAGAGGGTGGGAACTCCTCGGTAGAGGAGCAAGGCCTCCACGGCTAGTGGCCCACGGAGTGCCAGCGGAGCGGCTTGCAAACCCCGTAGGGTTCCCTACAGGGTAGTGAGACTGACTCCACTCTACTGTCCACACCCGGGGGTGGCCCTACTCTACGGTATCTACTCTACAAGACTACTCTACGGTGCCCACTATCTGACGGAAGTGCTCCCCTTCCCCCCCCTGTTGTGGCTGCGGTCTTTGTTTTGAGCGTTTAGCGACCGGCCGCGGTGAAATTGACACCGCGAGGGAGTGAGGCAGCGAGGGCTCTCCCAGCGAGAGATCGAAGGGAAAGGAAAAAAAAAAAAAAAAAAACACAGACGAGACGCTTGGACCAGGCAAACCAGCTCGGGACCATGACATTCAAACCCGGAAGCAAGGTGTTGGCGTACCACGGTCCGTTGGTGTACGAGGCCAAGGTGTTGCAGCTGTACGAGGCCGGCAAGACGTTCACGGAGGATGTTGACGGCCACCACGTCCCGCTCACGGACGCGCTCAGTGAGGAGTTGCGGGTGGACCACGCGTATTTTCTCCATTACAAGGGGTGGAAGCCCAAATGGGACGAGTGGGTTTCGCGGCTGCGGGTGATGCCCGTGACCGAGGAGACGCTCGCTCTCCAGAAGGAGCTCAAACTGCGATTGACCAAGAAAAAGGCCGTCCCCGCGGCGGCGGCTGCCGCCGCCGCGACTGGAGGTGCTGGAGCGGGAGGACTGACAACGACGACCACAGGCGGTGCTGGCGACACAAGCAAGAAACGGCCACGTGGCAGTACCACCAACGACGGCCCAGGATCAAGGGCCAAGGGTACTGGTGGCAGTTCTAGTGGTGGCACTTCAGGTTCGGGCGCCACGGCGGGTGGAGGAGGAACAGGGGCAGGGGGTTCTACGGGCTCCAGCTCCAAACGGAAACGTTCCTCGGGCGCAGACATCTCGATCCACATCACGCCCAAGATCAAGTACGTGCTTGTAGACGACTGGGAGAACATCACCAAACAGAAGATGTTGGTCAATGTTCCGGCCAAGGTCAGTGCACGGGACATTCTCGAGGACTACCGCGAGTTTGCAAAGCTGGACGACGATGTGTCGTCACCACTCGCCCCTCAAGAGCTCAAACAAGAAGCACCACCACCCCAGCTGAGAGGGTTGCGCCAGCGCGCCGCCCAGCAGTCAGGGACACCTGCTGAGACGGTGGACGAAATCGTTACGGGCTTGGAGACCTACTTCAACCAGGCGCTCGGGTTGACACTCCTCTACAAGTTTGAACGGCTACAATATTTAAAATTACTCAAGGGGCGGCATGAAGGCGAGTCGGTTGCATCGATCTACGGGATGGAGCACCTTCTTCGGTTGTTCACGATCCTCCCGGGGTTGATCGCTCAGACTACAATGGACCCGGTGAGCATCAAGGCGCTCACAGCCGAGTGTGACCGCGTTCTACAGTTCATAGACGACAACATGGCCAAGTACTCCAACGGGTACATCAACGTACTGCCGGACTACGAGAACTTGGCCCAGTAGAGCACTCACGGCTCCACCCAATCCCGCCAGCCTCGGAGAGAGAAGCCTCGGTTCCAGTAGCCACTCCTCGAAGAGGAGCTAGGCCCCACGCCAGTGGCTCTCCCCGAGCAGGGGCCAGCGGAGCGGCTTACAGCTCCACAGGGAAGGGAGTAGTACAGCCCTACGGGGTGTGCAAGCCGCTCCGCTGGCACTCCGTGGGCCACTAGCCGTGGAGGCCTTCTTCCTCTGACGAGGAATGGTTGTAAGGCGGGACGAGGAACTCCTCGTAGAGGAGCTAGGCACCACGCAGTGGCTCTCCCCGAGCAGGGGCCAGCGGAGCGTCTTACAGACCCCCGGGGGGCCGCGGCTACCTACACCAGGTGTACTGCAAGGTTTGCCCCCCCGTCTGGCGATGGCTTAGAGGTCTACAGGACTGGCCACCAGTTCTGGATCATGGTCTAGTACATAGCTACATAGTCTCAACTGAGTAAATTGTGTATTTATAAAAAGTCGTAAATCATTTCGTCTAGGGAGAGTGGTAGTGTTGTAGGGCGCTGCGTGTTGTGGACAGTGCGGTAAAAAAAACGAACGGTAGGTTAGCGAGAAAATAGGGAGAAAATTTAGTGAGAAATAGCGCGAAAACTTAAAACTTTGCGGGGGCAGTTGTTTACAGGGGGCTAGCGGGGGCATCTAAAAGGGTAAACTCTTAATGTCAACCTCAACCAATGGGTTCTCCCGGTTGGCCTTAACCTCCATTTCTATTCTCCAGTGTCTATGCAAGCGTTCCTCTTCTTCTTCGGTGAATCCGTGCAACCCTTGGTCTACAAACTTCAACTTCCAAGTGTTGAAATCTTCTTCGATTTCGCACTTGCCGAAATCCATAGGGTAGCCGGCAACCGTCTCCAACTCGGTCATTAAATGACGTTTGATGTGGTGTTGGAGATTACGTTTAAACTTCTTCGAGTTCTTGTTCATGGTGGGCTTGATCTTCTCCAAGTCGTCATGCACCTCTTGTAACACAAACGGTGGGTAGTACGTCAAATGCGCGTGGAAGTTGTCAAACTCGTTGTCCCACGTCTCGTCACGAACAAACGTCTCAAAGGCATTCAAGTCATCAAACTCACGGAGTGGTGGTGGGGTCCCCGTTCTATCGGGTGCCTCTCTGAGGGCTTGCATTCTTTCGCAATTGCTGAGATTCAAGGGTATACTTGTATTCTTATTCTTCTTTGTCATTGTAATATTTGAGGGGGTAATTTAAGGGGGGTCAGTAAATTTAGTGAGCTTTAAATTTAGTGAGGATATTTAGTGAGGTCTTTGATCTTTAGTGAGGATCTTTAGTGAGGCTTCAATGGATTTTCAGAAATCATATATTTTACATATCTACATATTCACAGCTTATATAGCAAAGAGGGGGTCGACAAACAAAAGAATCTCCCCACTAGTATGGTCACACAATGTACAAAGTCTCGTGAACCTGAAAGAGCAAAATGAAATGTGGGGAGTGGTGTTACATTGATCGATGTAGGGATGTAGAATGACCAGAGGACGGGGAAAAAAGAAAATAAAAGTCCAGCGCTGCGAAATTTACGCAGAGAAATTTACGATGGTCGCAAAATAGCGTGACAGTTCGCTGGGGGGGGAAAACTCCGGACGCAATGCCGCCGGGAAAGTTTCCGCGGAAACAATCAGAGATGGTGCCACTTTCGGGCGGGTAGATTCTGCGGGACAGCCAGCCGTGCATCGTGACAGAGCGTTGCGAGACTATATCGGAGACTGTGGTTCCGGGACTGCTACCTGACCGCCTTACAGTGATGGGCCTCTGTTCTCGGAAGATCTTGACCAGTGGCGGAAAAACAAATGTCGCCGCTCACCAGTGGGAAGATCTCACGCGCGCGTGTGCGCGCACGCTCCGCGAGTGCGGGCAGGTACACACACGCGAGTGAAGCGTCCCTCCCCCTTTAGAGAGTAAATAGGGGCACACACACTGGGAGGAGAGATATTTTCTTGGTTGCGAAGAGGGGGAGACGGAAAGGGGCGTGGGAGTCGCTCCACGGGCAGCACAATGTGGGTCTCTAGCAGTGGTGGATGTATTGCTTGGAAAAGGAGGTCACGTGGTGTGCTAAGGGACTCTTCTGAGAGCAGTGGGCTACATTGACCTCGTATATAGATGAGGACTTCCTTCCCTACGGGGTATACAAGCCGCTCCGCTGGCACTCCGTGGGCCACTAGCCGTGGAGGCCTAGCTCCTCTTCGAGGAGTGTCACGTGCGTCCTAGCGGTCTCCTCATAGAGGAGATCACGTGATACAAACTCTATAGCTCTCTTCTAGTGAGAAGAGCTTAGTCTTCAGGGTCAATGGCTCTGCCCGTATAGTGGACTAGCGGGATTCGTAATCTGTGGATCCCCACTCCCTAAATAACCGAGTCTCTTTCACCACCCCCGGTCTCGATCTCGGTGTCGGTCTCTCAATCTGCAGAGTAGATCACGTGCGCCACCCAATTTACAGAATGGGCACAGGTAGAAGTTGAGAGGGGTGGGGTTACGTTTAATTGTAGAGAGAAGCTCCCTTCACAGGTGGAGAGGAGCAAGTAATTCAAGGTCCAAGATAAACAGGTTGGAGTTGTACAGAAGAAGAATTATTTTCTAGAGGAACCCCTCACCCCGTAGTCGCGGCCCATGTAAGGAGGGGGAGATAAGCACGGTAAGCGGAGATGCATCAGTCTTTCATGGGAGTGGGGAAGCAGTTGGTCCATGGATTGGAAGAGTGGAGTTAGACAGATGATAGAATAGGGGACATGGTGCCCAGGGGGCGGGGGGAATGTTTGGCGGAGGTCGTCCGGCCTGTGCATGATGGAGGGTGTACGTACCGTACTGAGTACTAACAGAGAAGCTAGTATACTCACGTGGATTGTAAGTGCCCTACGGGGTCCGCGAGACGCTCCGCTGGCCCCTACTCGGGGAGAGCCACTGCGTGGTGCCTAGCTCCTCTACGAGGAGTTTCCTAAGACTCTCCCAGGACCCTCGTGACTCTCCTCGTGAGAGGAGCTAGGCCCCCACGGCTAGTGGCCCACGGAGT
Source organism: [Candida] anglica (assembly GCA_963924405.1). Taxonomy (NCBI): domain Eukaryota; kingdom Fungi; phylum Ascomycota; class Pichiomycetes; order Serinales; family Debaryomycetaceae; genus Kurtzmaniella; species [Candida] anglica. Next base: position 571,033 of record OZ004258.1, read on the forward strand.
GCCAGCGGAGCGGCTTGCTAACCCCGTAGGGTAGCCCTTCTCCCTTCCCTGCGGGGCCAATGAGACGCTCCGCTGGCCCCTACTCGGGGAGAGCCACTGCGTGGGGCCATGCTCCTGTACGAGGAGTTTTCTAAGACTCTGGGATTGCCCTCCCTACGAGGTCAGTAGTTTTTTCCTACATATTTCTCAAAGAGAACCAGCATCAATTCTTTTAGCTATACATCTCTTCTAGATCTTGTCCGTGACTGGCCCCTAGCTCACTCCCACGGTTCATTCGCCAATGGTGAAGGAAACAAGGTTAAAGCTGACCCGAAAGTTGCATCTATACAATTCACCAATCGAGTACAAGCACAAGTAAAATGCATTGGCAGCAAAGTAGATACGTGCCACGCTAATGACGAAATGATCTTGGAGTCTACACGGAAGATCCCAGACATGGCGAGCACTGCACGCCAATATTAAACAGGAAATCAGAAGACGATTGAGCGCCACCAAGACACTCTGCTTCACGCTCCACAGGTCGCCAGGGTACAACATCCGTAGGAGTGCTGGGAAAAGATAGTAGGCCCATCCTAGCAACAGGTGCTCTATCCAAAGACATGGCCAATTCTCATGTTCTAGCCGGTAACCGTGTGCTTCAAATGGTGATTGGCTCATACCAGGAGATTGAAGGTATTTGTAAGGGCAGCAATGAGTTATAGGTCTGCTGCGAGCTTTAGGGGATGTAGCCTTTTATGTGGACACCAGGGGTGCCCTAATGGGTTCCCGCACGGTAAACTTTCCCTTTGCGTCTGGATGATCTGCGACCCTTCGCAGCGTGATGTACGCTCCACCTCCTCACATGCGTGGAGGCGCCTCGGTTTCTCTGACATGGCGTATGCAAGCCTTTCCGCTGGCACTGCGTGGGCCACTAGCCGTGGCTCTCCCCGAGTAGGGGCCAGCGGAGCGTCTCGTGGATCCCATAGAGCTGAGGGGAGAGCCACTGCGTGGGGCCTTGCTCCTCTACGAGGAGGTCAGACGGACTGGTAGTCTCCTCGTAGAGGAGCTAGGCCTCCACGGCTAGTGGCCCACGGAGTGCCAGCGGAGCGGCTTGCACACCCCGAAGGGTAGCCCTAGTCACCACTCACTTCCCCGTGGGACAGTAAGCCGCTCCGCTGGCCCCTACTCGGGGAGAGCCACTGCGTGGGGCCTTGCTCCTCTACGAGGAGTCTTCTATGACTCTCCTAGGACCCACGTGACTCTCCTCGTGAGAGGAGCAAGGCCCCCACGTCTAGTGGCCCACGGAGTTCCAGCGGAGCGGCTTACAGACCCCGTAGGGAAATGAGTAGCACCCAGCTCTAGGGGGTCCGCGAGACGCTCCGCTGGCCCCTACTCGGGGAGAGCCTCTGCGTGGTGCTTAGCTCCTCTACGAGGAGTCCCATCACGGGCTTCACAGCAGCTTCCCAAGACTCTCCTGCGACGCACGTGACCCTCCTAGTTGGAAAAGCAAGCGCCTCCACGAGTAGTGGCCCACGGAGTTCCTTGCATACCGGGTATGGATGAAAGTAGTCTGTGATCTACGGCATCAGTATAACGCTCCACTATCCTGATATGACTTGGAGAGTTTGACCCCGCCACTGGCGTGGTCTGCTGGAGTCTCACAGTGCCGTCGTTGTAAACAGACAGAGTAGCGTGTAGGTAGAGCTTACATAATCTAGCGAATTCCGGTTTGTTTTTCCGCGAGTCGCGACTGATGGCTGCGAAAAGATCCGGTCACCGCGACCTTCTGTTTTTGTTTGTGCACTTGAATTTTGGCAACCATGGACCCTAATTAAAATATCTTTTAGTCCTCCTTCTTCTTTTTAATCTCCATCTTTTTAATGAATCTCCCTTCCATTAGTCGTATGTCTCTTGCTGGAAACAATTCCTTCGATATGATGTCATGGCCAATCCCTATGATCATCCTTGTGGTCTTAATCTTGGTCCTAATCACCCCTTTAAAATCCTTTTGTAGAGATAAGATCTCCTCTCTTCATTCCTCCCACTTTGACGACAGAGTCATGTCCCAAAAGTTAAAGAGGAAACTCTCTAGCTTGGGCCAATACAATGAAAAATTGAAATCTTCTCGTCGTTTAGCCACCAGTACTTCCACTTATGTTGACACCGTGGGTATTAACGCGAGACTTGATTATTCAAATACTTTATATTTCTCTCGAAGTGGTCAACAAGTATGTGAAACGACCCATCAAATTTCTGAGTACTTGTGGAAGTTCACTCAAGTGGTTGATCGAATTCTGGCCACCATTTCAGATGTGACATCAGATCCCAATCCTGACCTTGACAAGACAAAGGAAGCAATTGACAAGATTACCCGTTTGGTTGGAGATATAGATCCTATAGATGATGGGCATTCGACTGCACTTGCTTGGTTACGTGTCATTTATATGAGTATGGAGGCAATGAAAAGGTATACAAATATACCGGAAGATGAAGTAACACTGCCCTCGCCACTAGGTGTGGTTGCTAGCGAGGATACTGACCCTCTCCATCATGTGGTCTCCTCGTTACAGGAACAGGCGTGGCCACACCTAGCGACCCATATAGTGCAAGCGTGACTTGTTCAGCGCCACAGCAATGTAAAGTGCCCACTAGCCGACCCCAGTACGCACTGGATGCTCCACTGGGGTGCTACTCAACACAACCTGGCTCCACTAACCCACGGGGGAGTATCCTGCGAGTCACGTGAAGCTACTAGCCAGAGGAGCTATGGCCCACCGGCTACTGTCCCACTTAACCTCAGCGAAGCGAGTTGTTAACCCTACGCTGTTGCACCCATTAGAGTCCTCCACGGGGCATAAAACCGGGGGGCATGGTCCGAGCTCTTCTAGCGGGGAGGGAGGGTCCCGAGAGGTTGATCTCCTCGTAAGAGGAGCAGGGCCCCCACGGCTAGTGGCCCACGGAGTGCCAGCGGAGCGGCTTGCACACCCCGTACGGTAGTCAGTAACCACCAGCCCTACGGGGTCCCTCAGCCGCTCCGCTGGCCCCTACTCGGGGAGAGCCTTTGGTACACGCTTCCGCTACACTCCTGCCACACTCCTCCAACAATCACCCAATACATTCTAGACATACATTCACAGTAAAGTAATGGTTTAACTAATGTTCATACAGGGTAAACTCGCGGTAGAACGGGCCCCAGCCTTCTTCACTGTGTACGATTGAACGCTCCTTCATGAGCTCCTCTCGTACGGTTCTGCTCTCGTGCAAGCCAATGGGCCACGTATCTCCCGTCACCTCGACGATTTTCTCCAATTTGCCGCTCGCCAGCATTTTGTCTGCAAGGGGGCCCTCGTACCAGCTCTTCTGTTGAGGAGGCACCGACGCAGTGCTGACAACCCTGTCGTTGTAAGGGTCACACACATGCATGCAGAGAATCTTTCTGTGTCCGCTTTTGGTTGCGTCTTCCAACTCAAACGGTTCCACCCGATGCTGAAACCAATTGGGGAAAACAACCACACGGCCCTCCTTGCACTCCACATCGCCAACCATCCTCGTCAAGGTTTCTCCGTGCTTGATGCCAAAGATGGCCTCGCATCCAATTGTGTCGTCCTGTTCGTGGGCAGGCGGCTCGAAGGCGCCTCTGAAGGAAAGCCGCGACTCGGTGACGTTGCTGGAGTCGTAGTAGTACACGACGGTGGCGACGATGTCCTCGTTGACGGTGCCCTCGACATGCCACGAGCCGCCGTTGTACCTTGGGCTGGCGGGCGTTAGCTCGATGTTGGCAAGCTTGACTATCACCCGCAACTTTTCAAACGTCTTGCGGAGGTCGAAGTCGTAATTCACCGGATGGTCCCTCGTGTACCTCAAGGGCCGCTCCTTGAGATAGGCTAGCTTTGTCCGCACAAACGCCGCTATTGCATCTTCGTCGTTGTCGTCGTCGGCAAGCACCTCTCTCAACTTGTCGTGGTATTCCTGGGTGTAGTAGGAACGCAACGGCGGCCGGATCCGCCGGGGCGACCCGGTGGCAAGCCGAGACAATGTGTAGTTCAAGCCGGGAAGCGCCAAGTTGAACACCCTTGCAATGGGTCCGTACAAACGACTGTGCTTGTCTGGGTCCAAATTGTTGATGTACGACACAAAGTGGTACGAGTGCTCTAGCGAGTCTCCGTCGGGCCCGCCACGGCCCGGTTTGCGGTCCATCAACGCCGGTAACCATTGGTATTTCCGGGAAATGGCCGCGGCGTCTACACCATGCTTCACCGTGCCGATGCGGTCGCTGAAGTCGAGAACAAACACCTCTTGTTCCGGCGGCGTGTCGGCGGGCCCCCGTTTCTGTTTCCGTGTCCTGGTCCTCGTCTGCGGGGTCACTCCGTATTGGAACGGGTACAAAGACGGGTGCACGAGATCAACCACTTGCTTGCTGGTGCCGGGATGGTAATCGCGGGTGTTGCCAAACTCAGCCTGGGCAAACCGCTCCACCTCGGCCCGCAAGCCGTTCTGGACATCGGCAGGCACAGCACGGTCACTACAGACGATTTTATCGTCGCATCCAATCACAAAGCCAGACTCCTTGAGCCCTTCAAAATTACGCTCTACATACTCGTACCAGGCAAGTTCCCGGAAAACATACTCGATCAACTCGTCCATCGATCCGAACCGCGATGTGAACCGCCCCCTGAGTTCGGCTCTCCACCGACTGGCGATGGTTTCGTCTCTGTACTTTACCTTCCAATCGTTTTTGGCCCTGATCAATTTGGACATTTCTATGATCGTCCACTCGTCCAAACACTTTGCGGGTTCCCCCACGCCTGTGAACGGTTCCCAGAAGGGGTGACCAAAGGGCGATGGTCCTAGGTTATGCACCATTGACCTAACACAGAAGGAAACACTATACAAACCCTCTATAAATGCACCACGAGATGTTTTCCAGGCGCTGACATATTGGATTCCTGTCTAATCCAATTACTCCTGTACAAAGATATCGAATACTTTTGCAGCTCAAATTAGTGTTAGACTACAATGGAAGCTGTTGGATATACAACCAACTACGAAACTTTCTCCCTGTTTCAGTAATACTTTTAATGATTATGGTATAAATGAGGAATCCGTCCCATTTATCACTATCTCACATATAATACTTTTCTTTACCTTGCTTAATAGCTCTTATTTTCGTCTCAATATACATTTATAACTTTAACTACCACTACTACCCCATATATCCAGCTGTAAGGTCAATAGACGGACATTGATATAACAACTTATACTATTATTATTATTAGCTTTCTACTGCTTATTAGCCTATTAGTTATACTTACATACCTATTAGGTAATATTGGATCCTGCATATCCAATAGACACACATACATACAGGAGCAGGACCACCACGGCTAGTGGCCCACGGGGTGCCAGCGGAGCGGCTTGCACACCCCGTAGGGTGGTGAGTAACTCGCAGCCCTACGGGGTCCGTTAGCCGCTCCGCTGGCCCCTACTCGGGGAGAGCCACTGCATGGTGCTTCGCTCCTCTACGAGGGGAGTGGCCTGACACGTGACACTCCTCGGTAGAGGAGCAGGGCCACCACGGCTAGTGGCCCACGGAGTGCCAGCGGAGCGGATCATATACCCCGTAGGGCTGCGGGTATCCTTCTCTCCTATCAACCCAAAGCCCCCACCCTTGAGACTCCTACCCTCTTCGTTCATATCCCCTCTGATCCCACACACACCCCCACATTCTCTTTGTAAACTGCCCCCCCCCCCGTTTCCGATTCCTCCCACTTCTCCTCCTTGTCACCCCCCACCACTACCTCCCTGTCACTCCCTCTCCTCCTCGCTCCCTCCACCCCGCCACCCTGGTCGGTCTCCCTCTAGCCCCCCTGGCACCTGCCCCCCCCCCCCCCCAGCCACCTGCATAAAAATCTCACCTGGTCGAAAATTTTTGGCAGCACCACCAAAAATTTCTCGCCCTCCCCCTGTGACCGCCTTCCACCTCCCCTCCACTTACACCACACCCACAACAACCATGATCGGAACCTACAACCCGCTGGCCGCCGCCAAACCGTTCGCCGAGATGTCCCAGGAGGAACAGGCCGAGGAGGGCGCCAAGAAGATGATCGAGTTCATGCAATCGTGTCCCGGCAAAACGGCCATGGCCGGGGGCTCAGGGTTCTTCCTCGGGGGGTTCTTTGGGCTCTTCATGGCGTCCATGGCCTACGACGTTCCCCTCGGGACAGACTCCGTCAAGCACATCTCCGAACTCCCGTTCAAACAACAGATGAAGTTGCAGTTCACCGACATGGCCCGTCGGTCCTACAGCAGTGCCAAAAACTTTGGCTACATCGGGATGGTCTACTCTGGGGTTGAGTGTGCCATCGAGAGCTTGCGTGCCAAGCACGACATCTACAACGGGGTCTCTGCCGGGTGTATCACCGGTGCAGGCTTGTCCATCAAGGCCGGCCCACAAGCTGCCTTTGTTGGTTGTGCCGGCTTTGCGGCCTTCTCCACCGCCATCGACTTGTACTTGCGCAGTGAGAGCGCTGCTCCTCCCAAGAACGACTACGACGACTAGTCGGCGCAACACGACTCTCTGCTGCGTTATCGCGCCCGTCTCCTTCCCTCCCCTGTATATATTCTGTATATTAGATCTAGAGCTATTGGTATTACATATGGTACATGACTGTTTTGTTATTGTAGTGGTGTCCTTTTCTGGCGCGCGTGTGCTTCCAGAGGCGTCTGTATGTCTCGTGGGTCCGTGCGCCCTCCCTGTGGGTGCACTCCCCACGTGTAGGGGGCGGAACCTCCTCGGTAGAGGAGCAAGGCCTCCACGGCTAGTGGCCCACGGAGTGCCAGCGGAGCGGCTTGCACACCCCGTAGGGTAGGGAGTAGTACCACCCTACGGGGTAGAGTGACGCTCCGCTGGCCCCTACTCGGGGAGAGTCACTGGCGTGGGGCCTGGCTCCTCTTCGAGGAGACTAGGGCTAGTTCAGCTGGGGGACTACTTGGTAGAGGTGCCGGGTCTCCATGGCTAGTAGCCCATGGAGTGCGAGGACCCCCGTGGGGGAAGCCATGTTTCCATGGGCTTGAGGGGAGTGGGTCGTTAGTCAACACGCTTGAACGTGAGTGGATGGCGGTCTCTGGCAGTTGTTACGGAGATTTGAGGTCCACGAAGGCACTGGGGGGTCTCCGCCAACGTCTGGGGGACGTCCGAGAGACTCTGTGGTGCTCTGGGAGCCTATGAGTGCCCCTGCTGGTTTGATGGGGCCACTGGATGGCTGAAGTCGCCCCTCGATGTTTCTGAGCTTGTCGGATGGTCTGGTAGACATTCCAGCCTTCTGTAGTGTTCTGAGGGGTTCCTGGAGCCAATAGGCAGTCTCTGAGAGCATCTAAGAGTCAAGGGATGTCTGAGCATCTGTAGGGGCAGCAGGCATTTGTAGACCCTGTGAGGGTTTGTAAGAGACTTTGGGGGGCTGCTAATGGGCTCCACGGGTTTGTTGAGTACTCACGAACGAGTCAGTCGGAGGACCCAGTGGTCTCTCGAACTGTACAGAGTCCGACACTGTCAAGAGTATATCCCTCTGCCAGAGCCATCCCGTAGATCTGTAGCTTATCTCCTCGTCAGAGGAGCAAGGCCTCCACGGCTAGTGGCCCACGGAGTGCCAGCGGAGCGGCTAGCAGACCCCGTAGGGAAGGAAGTAGTACCACCCTACGGGGTCTGCCAGCCGCTCCGCTGGCCCCTGCTCGGGGAGAGCCACTGCGTGGAGCTTGGCTCCTCTACGAGGAGACTTCTCTCTAACTGCTGAGGGTACTCCTCGCCAGAGGAGCAAGGCCACCACGGCTAGTGGCCCACGGAGTGCCAGCGGAGCGGCTTGCCTACGCTGTAGTAGGGCAGGTATGTACTCAACAGTAGTAGTAGCAGTACTGGTACGTGAGACCAGAAACGTAGACCGAGGAAGCCATGAACGCTAGAACAAGGGCTAGCACGGCCCAAAGCCATGGGCGCAGACTCGCTGCTCTGACCGCCCCACCAACAGTCCTCCTGACCGCCGTCGTTGCATGGGCCCTCGTCATCGTCTCTACGATCTTGGAGCCCACCAGACGCTCGCTCCCAACACTGGCCACGTCCTGGCGCCGGGACTCCTGTTCGCGTCTGATCCGGTCTAGCTCGTCAAGCACTGACGGAGGAGTCCATGGGCCAGCACCCTCGAGCTCAACTACACTGTCGTCACGGTCACCCGGTCCAGTGCCATGGCCATCTTCTTCTATCCCGCCCTGGTGATCCCAAGACGCACTGCGGTTGGACGGCTGCTGTTCCTGCTGGCTGTCCTGACGCCCACCAACACTCCGGAGCAAGATGTCCAACTCGGTCTCTATAAAGGCCAACGTATGGTCGACGTCGTTGTGGCCCTGGCTGGCGTACTGCTCCACCTTCATGAGCTTCTGGCGTATACGCAGGACCGTCGGGTCGAGGCCCATGTCCAGGTCCTTCCACTGGTGGTCGTCCACACGGCTGCCAGCTCCACTGGCACTCCGCTTGGTCCCACTACCACTACGTTGCAGCTGCTGAAGGCTACCTCCCTTCCACCGGCGGTCTGAAGCGCTCCAGGCCCTTGCCCCACCACCACCACCACCACCAATTCCTCCAGAGCCCGCACTCGCACTCAAATTCGCACTACTCGCACCACCAGTTGCCTCAACCTTCACCACCCCTCCACCACCACCACCAACGTCGTGCTCTGTGCCAGACTCTCGTCCGGCCTTGCGGAGCTTCCCCACCACAATCCTACGAAGCAGCGGCTTGAGAGCGTCCAAATCCTCGGCCCCAGCGCTTCCAACGTCCGCACCGCCAGACTGGCGCGACGGCACTCTGACCGGAGCCGCGGTGCCCACCTCGGTCTCCCGCTCTCTTTCTCTCGAGCGACGCTCCGTGGGCGCCGCCTCGGCCACCCGGTAGGGCAACGGGAGCGGTTCGCCAAGCACGGGCGCGTCCTTCTTCCTTATCCTGTTCATTTGGTCGTCTGTCTATGTCTCGGTAGACCCGTTGGTTGCCTTTGTTTTCTTTTTCTTTTTTTTTTGTTTATCTTTTTTTTTTTTATTTTGGCTCCCCCCAGCGCGGGCCCACGGCCACGCAGCCATTTTGCGGAACTTCGCACGATTTCGCAGCCAAACCCGCGCTCAAGCTCTCCCCCCCACTAGCAGCTATCTGCCGCTGCCGGCCATCGTACCTCTGGTCCACATTAGCGGTACACTCACTGATGTCGTGTGCACCTTGGGAATCATCTCGGTGAGCCGAGCAGGGGCCAGCGGAGCGTCTCCAGGACCCCGTAGGGTGGTACTACTCCCTTCCCTACGGGGTGTATAAGCCGCTCCGCTGGCACTCCGTGGGCCACTAGCCGTGGAGGCCTAGCTCCTCTTCGAGGAGAGTGTGAACATTGTAGTGTAAAGTGTACTCCTCGTAGAGGAGCAAGGCACCACGCCAGTGGCTCCCCCCGAGCAGGGGCCAGCGGAGCGTCTCCCGGACCCCGTAGGGTGGTACTTCCTTCCCTACGGGGTCTGCTAGCCGCTCCGCTGGCACTCCGTGGGCCACTAGCCGTGGAGGCCTTGTTCCTCTATCGAGGAAGCCTACAGGGTTCTCAGGTCTGCTCGCAGAGGAGCCAAGCTCCACGCAGTGGCTCCCCCCGAGCAGGGGCCAGCGGAGCGTCTCCCTACCCCGTAGGGCTGCGGACTACACCCTCCCCTTCCTACCCACAAAGGCTACACCCTCCTGTCTACACTCTCCGTAATCTAAGAAGCTTCTCATTGAATATATACAGCTCCCCCTCTCTCCTCCTCTCTCCTCCTCTCTCCTCCTCTCTCCTCCTCTCTCCTCCTCTCTCCTCCTCTCTCCTCCTCTCTCCTCTCGCTCTAGCGACTTCCACGAGATCTAATCTTTCGTGTCATACGTTGGATCAAATACAAAAGACACCCAATGAACCGGAATAGAGCCATGAACGCCACCGTCCACAAGATCACCGTCAAGAAGATCCGCGACCGGTCCGAAACCGTCGAGTTGGACGAGGTCAAGTCGTTGACACCCCCGGTCTCCAACACCACGGCGATGATGACAAAGTTCAGAAACATCCAAACAAGCACCGTCATCGACCGAACAAACGCATAATAGTCCTCGTTGGTGGGCTCGGACTTGTCCAAGCCAGGAGGCACCGGCTTCTTGATCTTCTCCAATTGGTTGAGGTATGACTGGTTGACCTCTTCCTTTCGGATTGGGAGCAGAACGTCGAAATTACCATCCTTACGTTGCGTGGCAACCCCCAAGTCTTGTGCCCCCGTGTCCCCCTTGGTCCCCCATGAAATGTCATCAATGTTACAAAAGGCATAGATGTTGAGAACGTTGATGTATGCGGGCGAGAGGAGAATGTATTGGGCAAACGATGTGAACATATGCCATGGCTCGAAGTAGATGAAACTGGCAATGAAGTAGAGTGCATAGGTCGAACTGGTACTGACGACCAAGTCCCGGAACTCTTCGTTCTTGAACACAGTGCCCACAGTGATTCCTCCGGCCTTGTAGATCTCTTGGATCGAATGCACCGCCATGAAAATGGCAGCAAAAATCATATACGCCATCAAAATGGCAAAGAAAATGACAATGACCACGTAGAACTTCTCGGTCCCCTTGGGCTTGTTCCCGAACGAAAGAACAAACGTGGTGACGATGGACGCAAGGTAGAGCCAGAGCAAGATCGCCAGGAACACCTTGCCGGGCGCAAACCCCAACGCCGGGTCGGAAAGCCCCGTGGTCAAGATCCGGAACACAAGAAAGTACAGGCCAATCAGAAACCACGACACCACCAAGTTCAAGAACTGGTAGAAGAACTCGATATGGAAAAAGATCTTCTTCCCGAGCGAATGCAGCGAGGTCCAGATCTTGGGGAAATGGACCAACGAGTAGATGGCCGCGAAAAACGACCCGTTCAACCACCGTCTCCGTTGGAGAATGAACTCGGCAAGGCCCTCGGGGACGTCGGTCTCGGCACTGGCACTCTTACAATATCTAAGCACCCACAGACACCCACGTTTTGCCACAAGTTCGTAACAAAGAATTCTATCTTCGGCCAAGTACATGTTCAGGGTGAAGATCCCTGCCTCGTCCTTCATCTGGTTCTTTTTGAGCTCGTACTCGTCGTCATTTGGGTCCAAATGGCCACTGCTATGGAGGAACTCCCCCTTGAAGTATTTTTCCAACGGTCCTCGTCCATTGACGTCGTTCTGGAGCGCCGTGTTCCGGTACGCCGAGAACGCCCCGGGCAACACCGAGATGAATCCAAACACACTTTCGGTTGGTTTATCGAGGATATTGGAGATTTTGTATTCGAAATTCTGACCATAAACGATCGGGTTGGTCAAGATTTGTCTCTTTTTAAGCGATGCCTTGATCTCTCCACATGCTCCTGCCACTTGTGGGTCTCGTTCAAACTCTTTCCAGAGATGATAGAGAGCCTTACCCAGCGGTTGGGTCCCGGCATCAAGCAAAACAACGATGTTTGGGTCGAGAACCTGACTGATTGCCTGGAAACACCAACGATGAGAATTGATCTTTTTGGCATTCACCTCCTTCAAACAAAAGAGAAGTTGAACGGGGACAATCTTCTCGGTGGTGAGCTTGACGGTATCATCCACAGACGAGATCCCCACCCTGGTGGTATGTTCATATATGTGGGCCTGGACGTTTCTATCGTCAACTTTACTCTTGGCTAGCCCCTCCTGGTACACCCCCAACCCTGCCAAAAGAGCCTGGGCTCTTTCATTGATCTTTGATCGTCCATCACTGACAATACAAACAACAATCTTCTTCCACAGATCTTTGCCCCATGTCTTGGATCGCGTGCGCGACTCCAAATGCTTGATATTTTTAAACACCCCCTTCAACGTCCGCGCAAGGAGAATGTCATCTTCGTTATACATTGTGATCACCACAAGCATCTCCGTCTGTCGCGGCGTTGGATAATGCACGGGCCGTAAGATGAACCCATTCCGGTAGAAGTTCAGCGGTCCACAGGTCACCGCCGTGTACCGCATGTGCAGAAACTCTCGTGGGAGCCCCCAATTGGGCAAATCTTCGCGGTAGTCGGGGAATTTTGACAACAATTCGGTGGCCACGGGACAATCTAAAACTAAATGTCCGTTAAATCCCTTTGCCACCCATTTCACCGGTTCGCGAATTTCTTGTTCTCCCTCTTCAGGGGGTGCAATTAGGAGATCGTCCGCACCCCCTTCCGCGCCCAAAAATGGATTCTCACCATTTGGGTCGCCAATCAACGGCGGTGGGTCCTCGTGGTCAGGGGTTGGTTCCCGCACCGTGTGTAGATCGTAGGAGTCCCCCTGGAAGTTTCCGTATTGGATACGTTCATCGAACTCGCGCTCGTCATCGTCGTCCTCGCCATAAACGTTGGGGACGAACGCCTGGTTGAAGTTTGTGTTGTAGTCATGGAATTGGTTCATTTCGTAGGAGTTATGGCCATAGCCTCCCGAGCCGTCCCTCACCCCGGCGTCGTCAAAGGGGTCCACCGGGTGCAAGCTCGGCGGCGCCGGGGCGGTGAAGATATTGGACGGCCGGTCCAAGTAGTAGTCCTCGTCGACCGGCTGGTAGTTGGACGTTTGGCGACGTCCCATGTTCGACCCATGAGCGACAGGCTGGGGCTGGGCGAAATTGATCGACGAGTCACTGCCGGCGTCGTACGCGGGCGCCGCGTACATCCTGTTCGGGTCGTAGTGGTCGTTGGGGTTGTAGGGCCCGTGGCGATGGTCCGACATGGCTGCTATATCTTTTGATTTTCAGTTCTTGTGCTCGAATCGCCAGAGAATCAAATTCGGCGCTCAGCGTTAAATCGGGTGCGCGTACAACGGAGGGGGGGGGTTGGTCTCTGCTCTCGGCGGCAGATAGCGTGTAAAAATAGCGCAGCGATCTTTTTCAGGCAATTTCCTCACGGCTGAGTAAACAGTGTCTCGCACGTCCCGTGCGCCCCCCCGCGCCCGCAACCGCAGGCGCACGCACGTTGCAACGGTAAAACAAACCTGATGCTGACGCTCCGCTGGGCCCCTGCTCGGGGGGAGCCACTGCGTGGGGCCTGGCTCCTCTTCGAGGAGAGCTGTCCGGGAGTCTTCTGGTCAGGGGAGAGGGGCTAGTGGCCCACGGAGTGCGAGCGGAGCAGCTTGTGGACCCTGTAGGGAATGGGGGAGCGTTTCTGGGAAAGTTTTCTTGAGTGTGCGCGCGGTGCAGAGGGGAGTGTGAAGGGAAAATAGCGGTGGATCGGGGCTCTAGCGGGGGCAAAGTGGGACGCTCCGCTGGCCCCTACTCGGAGGGAGCCACTGCGTGGAGCCTGGCTCCTCTACGAGGAGACTTCCCTTGGTCAGCTAGGGTACTCCTCGTCAGAGGAGCAAGGCCTCCACGGCTAGTGGCCCACGGAGTGCCAGCGGAGCGGCTAGCATACCCCGTAGGGTGGCACTACTCTCGTGATCATGGTGGTAGGGTGTTGGGTACAGTGCACGCGCGCGCGCGCTCTCACTAAACTGAAACATTTCCAAAGCCTCCCTGTGAAAATTTCGAGTCGCGAAAGTTTTAGGGCGGTGATTGAGGCGCGCGCCCCCACACAGACACAACACGCGTGGGTGGTGGGCCACTAGAGAGATTGGCTGAGGAGGAGGAATTGCCCGCGGAGGGTAGCTGTTTCACGGGGGTAGAGAAGAGGGACTGTAGATACTGTAGATACTGTAGAGATGTTGGCGAGGGAGAGGAGGTGAAGAGAGTGGAGGGGAGACAGATCTCGGGGATTGTTGACGAGGGAGCTTGACGAGGGGGAAAATGAGTCGCACGAGGAAGCTCCCACTAACATGGGGGAGAGAGAATAGGGGGGGGGGGGGGGGAGATGGGAAACATATACACCAGAGGTGGGACGGTTGCTAGAAAAGCTGGGCATGGAGCCAGTGACTCTCCTCGACCAGGGGCCCAGGGAAGGGTCTCGTACGGCTGGGTCGTCTACGATCACGGGGGAGGGGAGTTGCGCTGGCACACCGGGGGGACCACTAGCCACAGCTCACTTCCCTGCGGGGCTGTAAGCCGCTCCGCTGGCACTCCGTGGGCCACTAGCCGTGGGGGCCTCGCTCCTCTGACGAGGAGGAGTGTCAAGAAGCTGGGCGCCATGGTGGGTGTTTTCCCGAGCACAGAGGGAGCTCCTCGTAGAGGAGCCAGGCACCACGCAGTGGCTCTCCCCGAGCAGGGGCCAGCGGAGCGGCATGCGGCCCCGCAGGGAAGTGAGTTGCAGGGGCTCCCTCGACTGCTTAACTGGGTTTACAAAGAGAAGACGAGAACTTGTAGTGTAGGAAGGCGTAGCTGTAGGAACGGCGTCGGAGATTCTTGGAGGGGGCATAGTACGAGCAGGCGGTCCCTACCCATAGCCTCGCCGGCAGTCACTCCATAAGTATGCCAAGACCCTATGAGACGAGGCTGTCACAGATTGACACCGCCTCGCTGTCTCAGGTAGAACTAGGGGCATCGTAGTCCGTCTAGCGTCGAGAGAGAGTGGAGTGCCTACGCTAGGAACTGCTGGGAGTCCTCTCACTGAGCTGTCACCAAGCGGTCTCCTCGTCAGAGGAGCCAGGCCTCCACGGCTAGTGGCCCACGGAGTGCCAGCGGAGCGGCTACCAGACCCCGTAGGGTGGCACTACTCCCTTCCCTGCGGGGCTGCAAGACGCTCCGCTGGCCCCTGCTCGGGGAGAGCCACTGCGTGGGGCCTAGCTCCTCTACGAGGAGTTCGCAACGTTCTCTACTGTCTCTACTGCCTCTACTCTGTGCGTCTCGGAAACTCCTCCCAAGGTGTGTCCACCCTCTACATAGCTCTATACAGTATCTACAATCCAGCCACCGACAGACCTTCAGTCAGGGTGAGGGTCCTTCCTGTCAAAGGCTTGGGAAGATCTCACCTGAAGCCCCTAGCCGACACAGCACTCCCCTGTAGCTCTGTACTGTATATGCCAGACGTACTCTGTTCAGAGATCACTCCTGAACTCCTCGTCAGAGGAGCCAGGCCTCCACGGCTAGTGGCCCACGGAGTGCCAGCGGAGCGGCTTACGGACCCCGTAGGGTGGCACTACTCCCTTCCCTGCGGGGCTTCAAGACGCTCCGCTGGCCCCTACTCGGGGAGAGCCACTGCGTGGTGCCTAGCTCCTCTTCGAGGAGACTTCCCTTGGTCAACTAGGGTACTCCTCGTCAGAGGAGCAAGGCCTCCACGGCCAGTGGCCCACGGAGTGCCAGCGGAGCGGCTTACACACCCCGTAGGGTGGCACTACTCCATTCTCTCTCCTCTCCCGGTGGCCCTTTGCTCCTCTGTCGAGGGTGGCCACGTGACCTCGCCCTCGAATTTCCCCCACTGTAGAACTCTCTCCCCCCCCCCCCCACCCCCTTTTTACCAGTGGCCCAGCAAGACCAGGAGCCTGATAGTAGACCAGATTAGCCACCCCTGGGCGTTGTGCCGTAACTGAGAGAAGCGGGAAACCGATGGGAATCGAGGGCGGACAGGCGGAAAGGCGGCCCGGTTGGTGTGTGGTGGGGGAAAGTGCCATTTTGGTTTTTCCGGTCAGGCGCACGGTTTTGTGCGGTGTATGGCTTTGCGCTAAAGCGCGAGCATTTCTCTCTCTCTCTCTCTCCACAGACTTAGGTGAAAGTAACGGTCGCTACTACAAACATGCTGGACCTGCCGCTGGACTCGAGACTGAACACACCGGCGCAGCCGCCAGCCCATACACAAGCACACACACTGGCGGGCCTGGCCCACCGGGGCCGGCCGAAAATGCCACCGCTGGGGTCGTACTCAACATCCGCCCTCGTGACCACCACGACCCCCAACAAACCAAAACTGCGCAAGTCGGGCACAGGCCCATGGACCCATGGTCGGTCGCTAAGTCACACCAAGTTGCCCTTGAAGGGCGGCGGCGGCGGTGGCGGCTACACTGCGTCCGGAGCGTCGATGTCCCCGTCACCCATGACCCCAGCCACCAGTGCGGGAGGAGGAGGAGGTCTGTTTGTCGCGGCGCGGCCACATTTGGGGCGGTCCAAGTCGACGGACGGATTGGTTAAAACAAGAAACAACGCGTTGAAGCGGAGCAACCGGTCGTTGACCAAGTTGGCGGGCTTGCAGCCGTTGACCAAGACGACGCTGAACCAGCTGCTCAAGCTGAACAAGAGCAGAGAGCTGTTGAAGGGCATGGCGGTGGTTGGGTTGAAACGCAGTGGCAAAAAGGAGCGCGCGATTTTGCGGTTGAATGACGAGGATGATGATGAAGAGTATGAGGATGTAGAAGGTCCAGATGTGGTTGTACAACCGTTTGAGACTGGTATGATAGAGCTGGTCCCAGTAGAATTGGCTACACTAGACCTGGCCCCAGTAGACCTGGTCCCAGTAGACCTGGTCCCAGTAGACCTGGTCTCAGTAGAACTGGCCCCCTTGGAGCTGGCCCAAGGGTCGGAACTTTCCGGCGCGGGGTCGGATTTGGCCGCCACCACCCATCCTGCCAATTCCTCTACCACCACACTGTACCAACCAGGATTCAATTCTGAAAGGATGACAACTGAACGGCTGTTGTCTGGGTCTGTAGGAGAACCCGTAGGTGGCAATAACATAGACCCTGTCCCTGGACCGGGTACTGCATCTGGTCTGGGACATGGACCCTCCTCCACTAGCACTGCTGCCCCTGCAGTGGTTCCCACCACTTCCATGGACTCGGACTCTCTGGTGGTCCCCTTTGAAGGCGACGCCGGCGAGGGCGACGCCACTGGCGCGGGGTATGCCTACGGAGGCTCCTTGCTCCTTTCCCAGTCAACAGGAGTCACCAAGAAATTCAACAACAACAACAATGGCACCACCACCGGCAATGCCGGCCAGCCGACCCTCCAGCCGCAAGACGCGTTCAACTCACGGTCGATCTCGGGCATTCTGTTCCGGGCAAACCCCATGGACGACGCCAAGGGTGGTGGTGGTGCTGGCGTCCCTGGCGCCACTGGCTCGGGCTCTGACGACCTGAACTCCTACCAGCCGGGCCAAACCATCTACAATAACCTCCGAGGGGGTGGTGACAACGGCAGTTCGTTGAACGAAGCTGGGGCTAGGGACAGAGCCAGAGCCAGAGCCAGAGACGAGTCCGACGCGTTGGAGGACTCGGCCACTGCTGCCGCGGCTGCAGCCGCTGCCGCCGCCGCCGTCGACCCTTCAATGGCCACGTTCCAGGACTTCCTCAAGCACAGCAACAAGAACTCCCATGGCAACGGACATTCCTCCTCGACGTCCCATACCTCACATCGTGGCGGCGCCCACGCGTCAGACCATGGCTCGGGAATGCGGCCTGGATCTGGATCTGGTCCTGGCACAGGCTTGGGCTCGGGCACTGGCGGCTTTGCCCTGGGGTCGGGCTCGGGTTCCGGCTCCGGCTCGGCCTCTGCCTCTGCGTCCGCGTCCGCCCATGACAACAGAACGCAACAGAGACTCTGGCTCCAGCGTGAGAACTCATTGATGGACGTCCCCGGCTTGGACCCAACCCATCTCGGCAACTTCTCCAATCTCCTGCTCAGCAACTTGATGTTTGACGAGCTGCTGGGCGGGGCCCCCAGCGGCAGCGCCTCTGCCATCGGCTCGGGCATGTCCTCCTCAAGACAACACCAGCCACAGCTCCACCCGCAGTTCCAGCTCCTGCAAGTGCAGGCCCTGCCTCCACGCCTAAACGGTGCTGGAGCCGGTGGTGCTGGCGGCTCTCTGGCAACCGCCTTGATGAATGGGTCCGGTCTGGGAGGTGCGCTCTCACTGGCCACCTCGGAGTCCTCACTCAATGGGCTCCTCCTCAACGTCCAGAGCTCCAACTCCATCCAATCGCGGACAGAGTTCGAGCGCCTTAACCGGGAGTACCTCAATGTGCGACGGAACCTCAACCCGGTGGCCCAGCTGCTTTCACGGACTCGTGAGTACACACAGCTGCAACAACTCACGGTGGCAAAAAAGAAGAAGGATGCCGGGCCAGCTACTGCCGACCGTCGGACTTCCTCCCAGAGAACTACCGCTGGCACTGCCACCGGTTCTGGTGGTCCATCTTCCACCTCGAGCTCCTCCCCGGCCACCCTCGCATCCTCGCCAACCTCGACCACGCCCGTGGCAGACCGCCTGACCAACTCCTTCGACGAGTTCTCACCCGAGTACCACGCCAAGGACCAGGACATCACCGCGTTGGTGAACAAGCTCTGGCAGAAGGCGTTGATCTCACTGACCAGCAGTCTAGGGAACGTCACCACCCCGCTCCGCATCTCCACCCAGCAGCAACGCCCCACCAACCAACGGCTCCAGTCGTACACCCAGGCCACCGGCTACACCAACATGCGGTCTCCCCAGACCCCGACCACGCGTGCCGTCAAGCTCGCAGCCGCGTCGCAACAGAACTTCAAAAAGAACGACCACACTCTGGTCAACATAGCATAAATATATACACACGTGTTCCCCCTACGGCCCTTGTAGTGTAGGTGTATGACCTCCCTCTGTTCCCTCTCGCTCCTCTCTCTGTCCTGTGTGATCCTCGCGAGCTCTCCTATGGGGGCAACCGACTTCCCTGCGGGGCATGGAGACGCTCCGCTGGCACTCCGTGGGCCACTAGCCGTGGGGGCCTTGCTCCTCTGACGAGGAGAACTCCAGCTGACCAAGGGAAGACTCCTCGTAGAGGAGCCAGGCACCACGCAGTGGCTCTCCCCGAGAAGGGGCCAGCGGAGCGGCTGGTAGACCCCGTAGGGTGGTACTACTCACTTCCCTATGGGGTGTGCTAGCCGCTCCGCTGGCACTCCGTGGGCCACTAGCCGTGGAGGCCTTGCTCCTCTGACGAGGAGTACCCTAGTTGACCAAGGGAAGTCTCCTCGAAGAGGAGCTAGGCTCCACGCAGTGGCTCCCCCCGAGCAGGGGCCAGTGGAGCGGCTAGCAGACCCCGTAGGGCTGGGTGGCTAAAGAAGGTTATCCTACACGCTGTACGGAACTCACCACTGCTACAAGGTGTCCTACAGACCGTCAGGGAGGCGACTCGGTCTTGCCCCTACAGCAGGAAGAATTCCAGGGACACTCTAGCTACTCCACAAGCTTGCAACTCGGCCTGCCGCGTGCTCTCGATCAGTGCACACAACAGGACAGCGACCCGGCAAAGTGTCACTGGCCCAGTCTCGAGCTTTCCTCTCTGCCTCTCGTACTACAATGATCATCGTCTGGCGAAAGGACACCGGACAGTCCCAATTCAGAGGAGAGCCCTTGACAAGGAGGGTACAGTAACGTGGCAGCACTGGTGCCTTAGGGAAGAGCTCCAGTCCTTGTGTGCTCCTCCTGACGATCATCTTGGTGACCACCTACAGTGAAAACTACATAGATGTCTCTTCTGTATATAGAGCGACAGCCCCACTCGGTGCCGGACTGCCACTACCCATTTGCCCTTTGGGGCTCAGCTAGACGCCCGATCGGGTCCCTTCTCAGGGCCCGAAGGAGTGCCAGTGTGGCAGCTTGCCCGCTACAGCAAGACAAGAGTAGTACAAGCGCTAGGAGGGTGGTTGTGACGCTCCGCAGGGCCCCTGCTCGGGGAGAGTCACTGCGTGGTGCCTAGCTCCTCTTCGAGGAGACTTCCCTTGGTCAACTAGGGTACTCCTCGTCAGAGGAGCAAGGCCTCCACGGCTAGTGGCCCACGGAGTGCCAGCGGAGCGGCTAGCACACCCCGTAGGGAAGGGAGTAGTACCACCCTACGGGGTCTGCCAGCCGCTCCGCTGGCCCCTGCTCGGGGAGAGCCACTGCGTGGTGCCTAGCTCCTCTTCGAGGAGACTTCCCTTGGTCAGCTGGAGATCTCCTCGTCAGAGGAGCAAGGCCTCCACGGCTAGTGGCCCACGGAGTGCCAGCGGAGCGGCTAGCACACCCCGTAGGGCTGCGGGCCACTCACTTCCCTGCCGGGCTGTGGGACGCTCCTCGGGGTAGTAAACTACAATGACAAACATCCTCCTACACATCGGCCACCATGGGGCCCCTTCGTTCGAATCCGTTCTCTTGACTATATACACGATATTTACATTCTCGGAGCTAGCCCTGTCTTTGCTTGTGCTTCCCGTTGGACTTGCAGTACACGTACATTCTGCCCTTTCTCTTGACCATGTAGCAGTCCTTGCAGATCTTCTTGACGGCGGTTCTCACCTTGAACGTTCTGATGGTCTCCAACGGACGTGCCAAGGAGGCCGTGTACATGACGTTGGGGGTGGCCATGGCCGTCACTCTGGTGGCTGTGGCGCCGAGCGCTCTCTGTAACCCGGCACGTGCCGAGGCCAATCCTACCAATCCAAACATCTCGAGTTCTTTCGATGTTTTGTTAAATTCGCGACGATGTATCTCCGTTGAAAGTACCTCGTTATTGGAGGGGTAAGGCCCCTCCTGCTCGAGTGTTGCCAAAAAAGAAAAATTCGCAAAGTGAAACAAAACAAAAAAAAAAAAAAAAAAAAAAAAAGAATTATGATGCTTATGTGTAGGTCGTGTGGCAGTCCACGGGTCATTAAGAGGTTTGGGTGCAAAAGAGGTGCCATGGTGGAGAAGTGAAGGGGGGGTGGGGCCTGGGCCGAGAGGGAGAGGAAGGGGGGTGTTGTGGGGAGTTTGATATGAAGCATATGACCAGCGGAGGGGACTTCAGCGCCGCCGGTCAAAGGGAGTAGTGCCACCCTACGGGGTATGTAAGCCGCTCCGCTGGCACTCCGTGGGCCACTAGCCGTGGAGGCCTTGCTCCTCTGGCGAGGAGTACTCCCAGCTGATTGAGAGAAGTCTCCTCGAAGAGGAGCCAGGCACCACGCAGTGGCTCTCCCCGAGCAGGGGCCAGCGGAGCGGCTAGCAGACCCCGTAGGGAAGAGAGTGGCCGCCAGCCCTACGGGGTTTGGCAGTCCGCTCC
Organism: [Candida] anglica; assembly: GCA_963924405.1. Lineage (NCBI taxonomy): Eukaryota > Fungi > Ascomycota > Pichiomycetes > Serinales > Debaryomycetaceae > Kurtzmaniella > [Candida] anglica. The sequence continues at coordinate 591,979 of OZ004258.1, forward strand.
GCTGGCACTCCGTGGGCCACTAGCCGTGGAGGCTTGGCTCCTCTTCGAGGAGTTCATCTCGAGGGACGGTATGGTAGAAGAACAGTTGTAGCTAGCAGGATGAGAGCATGGATATATTGGTGACCAGTCACTTACTAAGCGAGAACGTACGCACTTTACGAGTGCTTACGAGTGCCACGTCATCTCTTCAGTGGGGTATTCGGGCTCTTTTCCTTTTGTGGATCCAAGCTCGAATTAAAGATGAGCAGTCTAGACGCCTCGTGGGGTAGGGAGACGTATGAGCGGTGTACAGAAGACCAGACTCTCTCCACTGCGGATCTACAATGGTCAGTCTATGGTGCACGGGGTGGGTTTACCAGAGCCTCCCGTCTAGCCCCAGAAAGTAATGATCACTCCCCCCGGTGCGCCCCACGAGCCGCTTCAGCAACCTCCTCGTCAGAGGAGCAGGGCCCCCACGGCTAGTGGCCCACGGAGTGCCAGCGGAGCGGACTGCCAAACCCCGTAGGGCTGGGGGGGGCCCTCTCTTCCCTGCGGGGCTGTGAGACGCTCCGCTGGCCCCTGCTCGGGGAGAGCCACTGCGTGGTGCCTGGCTCCTCTACGAGGAGTCGTCGGCCTTTGTAACTTCCTCGGTAGAGGAACATGGCCTCCACGGCTAGTGGCCCACGGAGTGCCAGCGGAGCGGCTCGCATACCCCGTAGGGTGGGGACCACTCCCTTTCCCTCTCCCGGGCCACTCTCTTCCCTACGGGATCTGCTAGCCGCTCCGCTGGCCCCTGCTCGGGGAGAGCCACTGCGTGGGGCCTAGCTCCTCTACGAGGAGAATCCCCCCCCCCACTCAATTCCTCGTCAGAGGAACATGGCCTCCACGGCTAGTGGCCCACGGAGTGCCAGCGGAGCGGCTTACATACCCCGTAGGGTGGGGACCACTCCCCCTCTGAAATAAAGTTTCTCTTCCTCTCTCCCCACGTGATCGTCCACGTGTGTCTCCACGTGACCACCTGCATACACCGCACTGCCGGCCTGGGGGGGGGGGGTGTGTGAGTGTTACACAAAATCGTCGATTATTCAAACACGTCAAAAAAAACAAAACTCTCAACCAAAAAACCAACTAACATTTCTTTCCCCCCTCTAACGTCATGTCCACCTCCACTTATAAGAAATCGGATGCATCTGGACGTGGGTCTGGATTGCCCGACAAAATGGTGGTGTTCCAGGAATGTCTCCAACAATTCAATGCCCTGCCGGTGAATGCCAAAAAATGTCGTCATTTACTTGCTGAACTTTTAAGATTGATCTATCATGGTGAAGTATTCCCAGCTGCTGAATCAACCACCTTATTTTTCTCAATTCTGAAATTATTTCAACATCGAGATGTCGCATTGAGACAAATTGTTTATTTGGCCATAAAGGAATTAAGTGCCACGTCACAGGATATTTTGATGGTTACGTCATCAATCATGAAGGATATTCAAGCTGGGGAATCAGTCTACAAGCCAAATGCAATTAGAACATTATCTAAAGTTTTGGATCCTTCCACTGTATCAGCTCTGGAAAGATTATTTAAAAATTCCATTGTTGAAAAAAATCCAGTGATTGCATCTGCTGCCTTAATTTCTTGTTATAATTTGTTACCAATTGCCAAGGATGTAGTTAAAAGATTTACAAATGAAACTTTGGAACTGCTTTCATCACAAAAGCAATTCCCCGCTAATCAATTTGAATTACATGAATTCTACGGTAGTGCCACCACCAATTTGCCCCTGACCACATTTATGTATCAATATCATGCATTAGGATTATTATATCATTTAAGAAATCATGATAAAATGGCCTTAATGAAATTGATTACCAGTGTACTGGAGGGTAGTAACACTGGTAGTAGTACTTCATTGAAAAATTCATTATCTATTATTCAATTAATTAGATATATTGGTAAGGTTTTAACCGATGATGAATCGTTAATTCGAGTTCTTTACCCAATTCTTTCATCTTATCTTAAACATAAAAGTGATATGGTTGAATTAGAAGCTTGTAAAATTTTAATTCAAGTTCAAAATTTAATTAAAGATGAAGAATTTATGGGCATCGTCACGTGCTTGCAGAAGTTATTATCAGTCCCAAGAACTTCTACAAGATTTGCAGCCATTCGTCTTATTAATAAAATTTCTATAAAACATCCAGAAAAAATCATTGTGGTGAATTTAGAATTGGAAAATTTGATTAATGATTCAAATAGATCCATTAGTACTTTGGCAATTACAACCTTGTTGAAAACTATGGGCGTTGGCACCGTGGCAAATGTAGATGGTGGTGAAAATGTAGATCGATTAATCACCAAAATGACTTCTTTAATGGAAGATATTACTGAAGATTTCAAAATTGTTATTATTGAAGCCATTGAAAATTTGGCATTGAAATTCCCCTCCAAACATAAGAAATTGGTGGCATTTTTAACTGATTTGTTGAGAGATGATGGTACTTTGGGATTAAAATCCGCCATTATTGATGCTCTTTTCGATTTAATCAAATTCTTACCCGACCAGGCAGCAAAGCAATTGATTTTAATGAATCTTTGTGAATTTATAGAAGATTGTGAATTCACTGAACTTTCAGTAAGAATCTTACATCTTCTTGGAGATGAAGGTCCTTACACTGCCAATCCATCGTATTATATTAGACATATTTATAATCGATTGGTTTTGGAAAATTCCATTGTTAGAAGTTCAGCAGTTATTTCATTATCGAAATTCGCCGTGGTTTGTGGGGGTGAATTACTGTCAAACATTCAAATCTTATTGAGTAGATGTTTGAATGATGTTGATGATGAAGTAAGAGATCGTGCTGCTTTATCGTTGAGATTTATTGCCAATTCCACAAAACTGCTTGTTCTTCCAGAAAGTAAATATAATTTGGCAGTTTTAGAAAACAAATTGGCTCATTATTTGAATGATTCATCAAATTTCCAAGAAAAATTCAATATTTCTGAAATCCCATTGTTCTCTAATGAAGAATTGAAGTCTATGGAATACAGTAGAAAGGTCAATAAGATGGAAATTGATAATGATGAGTCTGGAAATAACGATGAATCCAAGAATTCTGAACCGGCAGATACCAATGCACAAGACGATCTTTCAGCTCAACTCCTTAAACAACAAGAATACTCTCAAGAACTTGCAGCCATTCCAGAGTTTGCCTCATTTGGAAAATTAACCAAATCAAGCCCTACCCCAATCTACCTTACTGATAAGGAAAACGAATACGTTATCACCGTGGTTAAGCATTTCTTTGTAGAGTCTCGTAAGTTGGTTCTTCAATACAACATCACCAACACCATCGACCACATGGTGTTGCAGGACATTTCCATGGTTGCTCAACCAGATAACGAGCTGTACGAAGAAGAATTCATCATTCAATTGGATGAATTGAGACCAGACCAAACCGGTATCGTGTACGTTGCCTTCAACACCCCAGAATTTGGCGACGAAGAATCTACCGCTGAAGCCGCTTTCGGTAACACCATGACCTACATGCACAAGGAAATCATCGACGAAGAGGGCAACATTGACCCTGCTGACGAAGGGTGGGCTGATGACTACCAAATCGAGGACTTGTACGTTCTCCCAGGAGATTTCATCTTCCCATTGTACAACTCTAACTTCACGGCGGTATTTGACCAATTGGAGCACGAGGACTCCCTGGTGTACAACTTGACCAAGTCCAAAACTTTGGAGGCATCTCTCAACAAGATCAGAGCCAACTTGAACATGATGGCGTTGGACGGGTCCGACTACGTTGCTGACGATGCTGTGTCGCACTCATTGAAGCTTTTGGGTAAGGATGTGTGGGGCGGTAAGGTTGCTGCGTTGGTGAGAATTGCCCTGACCAACGGTAACATCGTGGCCAAGGTGCAAGTCAAGGCAGAAAACAAATACGTTGTTGGTATTGTCTTGGATGGTGTTGTTTACTAGATGTGTGTACAAAAATGAAAATAGAATGAAATATATTGTTTTAGCCAAAGTCCATGGTTGTAGAGATGGTGTTAAATATTGAAGGATGTCGTCAAATCTCATGTCACTGTGAAATCGTATCAAAGTTGCAGAACCGCGCACTTACGAGATTGGGTTCCTGCGTAATCGAAAGTTTAAACTTTCCCGACGCGCGTCGAGGATTGTCTTTTCATTAAATGCATGAGACGAGTGGACATCTCTTTCACATCTCCGAGATTGCCCACCGACAACTACTCCTCGCTAGTATGAAGCTGGTACTTACTGCATCCTTGGTGCTCCTTACGGGAGCTCTTGCCTTACAGGGGAGAAACGATAACAACGACAAAAAAGGAGTCGTCAGAGTCAACCTCGACCACTCAGACCATGAGAGTTACAAGGTGGTCGTCGAATTAGGCTCTAACAGAGAAAAAGTGACTCTTTACTTGGACACCCAGGGTGGAGACATCTCAGTCCCCGCCTCAAACGCCACTTGCTACCAGGACTACTTCGACTACGAAGAGGCCCAGTCCACCAATTGCTCCCTCGAAAATTCTTTCGACCCATCACTCTCTTCTTCTTTCCAGGCCAATGGCTCTACTCCAAACAGCGACTACTATGACGGTAGCTGGGGGTATGATACCGTGGTCGTTGGTGGTTCTGAGGTTGACAATGTGTCTCTTCTTGTCAGAAGCACATTTGAGCTAGACGTCGAAGAGCCGGACGGTATTTTTGGAATCGGCCGCGTTGAAAACGAGCTTTCGTATTTCCATGATGACTACACCTACGACAACCTTCCACTCAAGATGACGAGCCAGGGCGTGATCAATAAGGCCGCATACTCAATCTTCTTGAACGCGAGCAACGCAACTTCCGGTGAACTTTTGTTTGGTGGTGTGGACCATGCCAAGTACGAAGGACAACTCACCACAGTGCCCATGATTAAGTTTGCCGACCAAATGAGAGAGTCTTTGGTTGTCCTTCACGACGTCTACGTATCAGAGCAGGGTGTCAAAAAGTTTGACGTGACCAACTCCAACCCGTATTTGGCGCTGCTTAACGCTAATTACCAGTTCACGCGCTTCACTCCTGAGGTATTTGATCGCTTCGGGATTGCCCTTGGCGCCAAGGTCAACGGGACCTCCACGTTGTACGACGTGCCATGCTTTCTTGAATCAGACTTGTCCATTGGCTTCAACTTCAGTGGTGTCATCATCGACGTTCCCTACACTGACTTTTTGACCACCTACAACGGTTCCTGTGTGATAGGAGTGGTCAATCAAAATATCAGCTATAACCCCGGCTACATTTCATTGGGCCAAAACTTTTTGAGAAACGCATACACTGTGTTTGACTTTGAGGATGAGACCGTGTCACTTGCTCAGGCCAAATACACCGACGACGAGGACATTGATGTCATCTCGGACTCCATCCCCAGTGCTTCGCAAGCTAAGTATTACTCGGCAACGTCTTACAACACCTCCTACTCCTTGGGCTCTGTCACTACTACGCTTTCTTTCGAACTGAGTGCCACTTTTGATCTGTCCATAGTGACAGAGACCAGCTCCTCCACTTCTACTCCGGCCCATACCGGGACTGCCACATCTTCTGCTTCCAACACGAACTCCTCAAAATCGAAAGGTGAAGCAGTCTCTCAATGTGTCGGTGCCTTGGGGTTGCTCTCAGTCCTCCTTGGTTACCTCTCCGTCTTTTAGTTCTACATCTATTGAATTTATATACATATATTAGTAGTTCCGTCATTATCTACCATAAACCCCGCCTACGTGACGCTCCGATGGCCCCTGCTCGGGGAGAGCCACTGTGTGGTGCCTAGCTCCTCTATGAGGAGACCTACCAGTTCCCCCTTCACTTCCTCGTGAGAGGAACAGGGCCTCCACGGCTAGTGGCCCACGGAGTGCCAGCGGAGCGGCTCGCAGACCCCGTAGGGTGGATAGTACTCCCTTCCCTATGGTGTGCCCGCTCCGTCACTAACCCCCTCTTTTCCAGACCCCCTCCCCCCTTCATCGTCAGAGGAAGGCCCCCACGGTTAGTGGCCCACGGAGAGCCAGCGGAGCGGCTTTACATACCCCGCCGTAGGGTGGCACTACTCACTTTCCTGTGGGCTGTACACGCTCATCTGGTCCTCCAGCACTCGGGGAGAGTCACTGCGTGCATACGTGGCTAGTTGTCTGCAGAGTGCTCCTTTTTAGGCGATTTCCTTTTTGGAGATGATGGTATTGCTCGCTTAGTGTGAACCTTCCTTGGAGTCACCGGGGGCCCCACTTTCCTAGGGGATGTAGACGGAGCATGAACTTGTAAATTATAAGATTCGGTGGATGGAGGTGATAACTTTTTATGATTTTTCAAATTTTGGTCATCACTCAATATATTAGTAGTGTTGAATGCCACTCGATACTCCAAATCATCTTCATCTTCATCCAAGGTCAAATCATAACTTATATCGTAAGAGTTAAACTTCTGTGCTCCCTCGCCAGAAGTATTCACTATATCATCAATGGTGGGGTATTTATAAAGGGTTCGTAATTGATTCCAATTGTCCATAACATTTTTAACAAATCGGTTAATGACCGAAATTCGATCTTTATTCAGCAGGATCACTTCATGACTGAGTGAATGTCCAAGACATTTGGAAAGTGTGTTCAGCGTATGTTTTGTTGTCAAAGGCTTGGAAAGGATCTTATGACAAAGATCAAACAATTGATACAAAAGTTGATCATAATTTGATTTAGAATGCAATTGCATTATGCTTATAAAATTGTCCTTTGTGAATTGCAAGTCATCCTTCATGGGCAATTGTATACACGATAATGGGATGATAGGTTGTGGCAAGTCTGTAAGGATTTTCTTGAAAACAGCTGCTATGCAATATAAATCCCAATCATTGATCCATATCCATTGGTTGCGATTGATACAATGGAAAAGAATATCTGTATTCAGTTTATTCCCCGGCTTATGGAAGATGAGTTCGGCCTTATCGGCATACATGTCGAGGATGTTGAAGATTTGGTAGAAATGATGATAAAATAAAGGGTTTTGAAGTTTATAAAGGGTGGTATCCTGGTTGAGAAGTAATGGAGCATGGTTATATAGTTGAATTTCGGGCTCCAATTGAAGATTATGCTTGTAAATGTTTAATGAAATTTTGAGTTTAGTTAATTCCACATGACGAGATAACTCGGAAAGATTACTACATCGTACAATCTTACTTCTTCTCTTGGTTGCCTTCATGCTGTTGATATCAAACGGATTGTTGTCGAATGGAGAACTCAAATCAAATGAGTCGATCATTCGCTGAAGAGCACTTAGATTTTTCTTGGTGTTGAATATTTGGGTCAATGATTTCACAAACCAACTGTCATGAACTGTATAGATTTTAATCAAATTACTTAAATTATCACTTTCAGTATCGTCCCCATCTAAAAATTGCTTTAAAAATTTTATACCCCATACCCAAGAGATCTTGTTGAGCCCACAATTGAACATCACCAACGTATACGGTTCCGCCGGAAGGTATTTCATCATGGTAGGAATGAACGCATCATAATTTATAAGGTCTGTAGAAGGTAGATAGGATGTATCAAAGACATATATAGGAAGGGAGGTGCTCGGATCAAGTATCCCGGTTTTAAAAAATATACGTTCCATTTATAGATGAATGGGGATGAGTCAAGCAATCGGGATTTCAGGGATTTGTGTGCAACCTTCTATGTGTATTATCGGTAGTTGAGAATCTAAAATATATCAGATATGTGTTTGTTTTCGTTGTTTATATAAATTCCAGGATGATTGATTTTAAACTTACCAATTCTCCCACACTTGGATCTCAAGAATTCGTTGTAATCTTTGTATTTGTATTTTTTTTATTTTTTTATTTTGGTAGTAATTTTCTCCAACTTTGTTCTCTCTATATTCTACTGATTTTTTGGATACAGTATATGTGTTTGTCCTAAATCTTAGTTCCTCTATATTAACTCACACCGATGATTTTACTGTATATGGGAAATACATAAACAGTGGATCTGATCATGCGAAAAGATTAGCACGACATTTGATCGAATGTCGCATTTTCATAAAGTTCGACTTTCCTTCATATAATCCAGCTAGTTTTTGAACACATATGTAGGTAATTACACAAAATCGTTGGGATTGTCTATATTTGCCATCCTCTACAATTTACATGAATCTCAACTAGAACTACGGTACATTTGTATATTCAATTGTAGTTATTTTAATTTTAAGAAATACAACAGAGTTGGAGGAAAACAAATTGATTTCACCTGCACTACACTGTATTCTTGTCATATATTTTTATTCATTCCTTGTTATTGATCCCTGAATAAGAACTCACAAACTACACACATACAACTACTATGGCCCCTGTTAAGGATACTGCCAACGAGGCCACTCAGGCCGTTGAGGTCAAGGAGACAAAGAAGCAACCTAAGAAGGAAGAAGAAGAGCTTTCCGAAGAAGACCAACGTCTTAAGGATGATTTGGAAATGCTAGTTGAAAGATTGAATGAATCATCTCAGACTGTGGAGTTTTATGGCAAATGTTTAAACACCTTGAAGGATTTCATTAAGGACTCTACCACTTCCATGACTGCTGTTCCTAAGCCATTGAAGTTCTTGAGACCTCATTACCCTCTCTTGACCGAGATTTATGATAAATGGGCTGAAGCAAAGTCTCCAATAGTAGATCAATTGGCTGATGTTTTATCAGTGTTGGCCATGACTTATTCAGATGACGGGAAACGTGATTCATTAAAGTACAGATTATTGTCTTCTTCCGACACAATTGCTGACTGGGGTCATGAATACATGCGTCATCTTGCTCTCGAAATCGGTGAGACCTATCAAGAAAAGTTGGGGGTTGATGAAGAAGCAATCAATCAATTGGTTTCTTTATCTCTTAAGATCGCTCCATTCTTCCTCAAGCATAACGCTGAAGCTGATGCAGTTGATTTGCTTTTGGAAATCGAATGTATTGAAAAATTGCCTGAATTTGTTGATGAAAGTACTTTTGCAAGGGTTTGCTTATATATGGTCAGTTGTGTACCACTTTTGGCTCCACCTGATGATTCGGCATTCTTGCACACTGCCTTCTCCATCTATCTTACCAACAATAGCTTGACCCAAGCCTTAACCTTGGCCATGAAGCTTGATGATGAAGATTTGATCGCTCAAGTTTTCCAATCTACTGAAGATGAATTGGTTCACAAACAACTTGGTTTTATATTATCTCAACAAAACACGAGTTTCAAATACCCAGGAGAAGATGAAGTTGTTCAACAATGTATTTCTAACGTGAAATTACATGAATATTTTGCCTATCTCGTCAAGGAATTGAACTTGTTGGATCCAAAGGTTCCAGAAGATATTTATAAATCTCATTTGGAAAATGCCAAGTTTGGAATAGGTACTTCAGGTTCAATTGATTCTGCTAAGCAAAATTTGGCTGCTGCCTTTGTCAATGCATTTATCAATTTGGGTTATGGTGCTGACAAGTTGATTCAAACTGAAGAAGACAACAAATCTTGGATCTACAAGACCAAGGGACATGGTATGATTTCCACCACTGCATCTCTTGGTTCCATTCATCAATGGAATATTAATGATGGTTTGCAAAACTTGGATAAATATACCTATTCCACTGAAGATGAAGTCAAGGCTGGTGCCTTACTTGGAACTGGTATTGTTTCTGCCAACGTACACGATGATGTTGAAGCTGCTTTGGCCTTACTTCAAGAATATGTTACCGATCCAAACAAGTTGTTGCAAACTTCAGCTATTAACGGTTTAGGTATTGCCTTTGCTGGTTCTTCAAATGAAGAAGTTTTAAACTTGTTGTTACCATTAGTCTCTGATTTGGATGTCCCTGTTGAAGTTTCTTCATTGGCTGCTCTTGCTTTGGGTCATGTCTTTGTTGGTACTTGTCATGGAGATATTACTTCAACTATTTTACAAACCCTTTTGGAAAGAGATTTCGTTCAACTTACCAACAAATTTGTAAGATTCTTATCTTTAGGTTTGGGTTTGTTGTATATGGGTAAGACAGAACAAGTTGAAGATGTATTGGAAACTATTGATGCCATTGAACATCCAATCAGTAAAACTTTGAAGGTTTTAGTCAATATCTGTGCATATGCTGGTACTGGTAACGTCTTACAAATCCAATCGCTCTTACAAATGTGTACTGCTAAGCCAAAGGATGATTCTGCCGAGGAAAAGCAATTGGGACAAAGTGAGGAAGATCAATTGAAACAAGAAGAAGCATCTGGTGAAGCTGATGCTGATGCTTCTGCAACTGCAACTGATTCGACCAAGGATGGTTCGAGTGCAGATGTCGAGATGAAGGACGCTGAAGAAGAAGACAACAAGGTTGATGAAGATGGTGATGAAGATAAAGAAAAGAAGAAGGAGCAAGACGAGGAAGATGAAGATGAAGAACTTTATCAAGGATTTGCTGTCTTGGGGCTTGCATGTATCGCAATGGGTGAAGAAATTGGACAAGACATGTCTTTACGTCACTTTTCTCATTTGATGCATTATGGTAACCCTCTCATTCGTAGGGCTGTGCCTTTGGCAATGGGGCTTGTATCCACTTCTAACCCTCAAATGAAGGTCTTTGATACCTTGTCTCGTTATTCACATGACCCAGATCTTGAGGTTGCACAAAACGCAATCTATGCCATGGGTTTGGTAGGTGCCGGTACAAATAACGCTAGATTGGCTCAATTGTTGAGACAATTAGCATCCTATTACCTCAAGTCTGCTGATTCATTATTTATGGTTAGAATTGCTCAAGGTATTTTACATCTCGGAAAGGGTACCTTGTCATTGACTCCATTCAATAGTGAAAGAACCATTTTATCAAAGGTTTCGTTGGCATCATTGTTGACCATTTCTGTTGCCTTATTAGATCCTAAATCTTTTATCTTAAGTGACAGTACCAGTGAAACTAGTCATCAACTCTTATACTATTTGACTCCAGCCATCAAGCCAAGAATGTTAATCACAGTTGATGAAGAATTGAACCCAATCAAGGTGAATGTTAGAGTTGGTCAAGCTGTTGATGTTGTTGGACAAGCTGGTAAGCCTAAGACTATTACTGGTTGGGTGACGCAATCCACGCCTGTTTTGTTAAACTATGGTGAGAGAGCCGAGTTAGAAAACACAGAAGAATGGATCAGTTTGAACTCTTCATTGGAAGGTATTGTGATCTTGAAAAAGAATCCCGAATACATGGAGGTTGATAATTAGATTGGAGAGGTGATGGAATTTCGAAAAATAATGTAATCCATAGGAATAGAGAATAAATGTCTTGTTACATTTCATTTTATATAGGACGTCCTAATGCAAATAAATATACAAACATAGATGTTAAAGTAATCTAATCAATAGAAAACTAGTATAAAAATGAAGTGGTCATTTATTATTTTAAAATCGGGGTTTTTCATAATTACATCTATAAACGTAAGAAAAAAAAAAAGGAAGAAAAGTCAAGCTGAGAGTGAATTAGGCTCTGGGTGACTTTATGGTAGGCATACTATCGTAGGATTCCCGTCGAAGTGAATATGAGTACAAGCCTATATCTTGCTATTGTTTGTTTTTGTTGGTGTTGGATTTGAGAGGATTTGTTTTCTATTGGAATTCAAGAGCCTTACCAGCCATTAATAAACCAACAATTAAACCAAACAAACCCAAAACAGAACCGAAAATTTCGATGACCAAGATCTTAACGAAAAGTGCAGAGTCAGCAGCATCAGAAATAGCTGCGGTGGAACCAGTGATACCCACAGCAACACCACAAATCAAGTTAGAAAGACCAACGGTTAAGCCAGCCCAGAACAAAGAGTAACCGGTATACAAGTTTTCCTTGGTAAACAAGGCATTGGCAGGAACACTGTTTAACTTGGATGAGAAGACAATGGCCATAATCAATCCATAGATAGCAACAACTTCACAAAAAATAATGGAAATCAAGTTCTTGGTGGTGATACGTGGCGCCTTGACACCAGCACCAATGATGGACGACCCAGTGATGAAAATACCCCAGGCAGCACCAATGACAGATAACCCAATGCAACTAACAATCCCCAAGTTTGCCCACATGTAAGGGGATGTAGTTTCAAGGAACCAGCCAACATTAAAAGATTCCCCAGAACCCGTGAAAAGTAAGTAGCCACCCACGGTCAAGATGGAGGCTGTAACAAGGTAATTAGCAACAGACATTACAAAGCGATTACGTGTTGCAATTGATAGATTGATGTCAGATACAGATAGGTTCGTTGATAAATTTTGCCGGCCAGGTGGGCAAAATTATAGATTGAGCGAGATTATGTGCAGGCTAGGTAGATTTTATTAGAATTCCCTTTCTTTGGTAATCTGTCTTTTTTTTTTGTTTTTCCACCCTTTGTCATTTCTTATCAATGTGAAGAAAAAGCGAAAAAGGTTGCAAAATTTTGTTATGGGCTACTGTGGTTAAAAACTCTTGATAGTATGTTTTATTTTTAATGAAAAGTATGTCTGAATTTATATCAGAGGTTGATCGTATAAAAATTGTAATACATGATAATGGAGCTGGTAGTAAGTCATTAAAGTTGATACTTTCTGTTTTTGTTTTGTGTTGTGAAATCTAAACAGTTGCAGTCATTAAAAAGCTTACAGGGTTGTTCGTCAAATGACTCTTTAAGAGTTGGATTTTGTAGAATAAGGTTGGGGAGTTCTCTAAATGTATGGTGTAGCTTATAGAAGGTGCTTTTTTTTATTTATTTAGGAAACATGTATTTAAATTGATCAACATTTCGAAAAAGTTAACCAAGAATATTCATATATATATATATATATATTCAATTTAAATTGATTTTAAGAAAGTGTGCAAATCAAACTTTCCTTCAGCGATAGCATTGTTGGCCAACTGCCTAACCCTTTTTTGGGAATTAGAAAGGTCTCCAGAGATTTCAAATGGTTCAAGGCCCATAGATCTAAGTCCTTCTTTACATGTAATGTTTGCAATATCAGCACCTTGGTACTCTTTTGCATCACCCAATTGAGAGCGATAATCTTCGGGCGAGATGTTAGCAAGGAATGATTCCTTGGTATCAAGAAGGGTTGGAATGTTTGTCACAGAGAGTGGAGTCACTCCATAGTAAAATACACTGGAGTGTCCATCCCCATTATGTTCCTTGTCTACTTCATGAGGAATGTCAGCATGCCAAAACATAAAATCCCCTTTTTGCACGTCAGGAATACCGACAACTGCTTCACATTGACGAAGATGAGGATAAAATTCATCATCGATAAACAATTGACCAGTTGAAGGAACTGCCCCAGGAAATTTAGGAGTTTCAAGATCAATTTCATAATCATCAATGTTACCCGATTCTGGATCCTTCCAGAACAATGGTCTTAACAAAATATACGCAATACCAAGTTTTACATTAGGGAAAACTCTAAGGGTACCTTCGCCTGTCTTATTATCACTAAGTGCTAACCAACCTTGTAAAGTACGGAATGATGAACAAATCGTTGGACGTTTTGTATCAAGGTGATGATATAAATCTTCACGTGCAAACTGTCTTTTATCAAGCTTATAAGGATCCCAATCTTCCCAATGCCCTTCAAAAATTTGCTTGTAAGTATCTCTGTAAGTTGCATCTTCCCATCTTTCAATAGAACTCGAATCTAAATGCAAATTGAGAGATGCTTTTGTTCCAGGCTGTCTAATTCTGATCCGATCCCCATAAACTACTTGGGTATCAAGGTCAATCAATGAGTTCTCAATATCTTCGACATAAAACTCATTCGATAACACTTGAAATAATTTTTTGGTGTTCTCATGGAATCTAGCTTCAGTTTGTGGTTTGGTCCAAAATAAATTGTACCAAGACGTTGGGTTTGGGAAAGTATATCCTGCAGTTTCGGGATGATCTTTGCAAAATTGAGCTAATTCTTCAAACCAAGTATCAATTTGAGGACGATCGATGACCCCTTTGACTAAAACAACTCCGGCTTTTTTGAATGATTCTGAATCCTTCTCTGTGAGTTGGAAATTATTCTTCTTAATATCTTCCCATTGAATAGTTGGAATTCTTGAAGGTCCAGCGTTTTCCATAGCTTTTGTTTCCGATTCGAGTGCTCTAAGAAGTCTTTTCCAAGAGTCTGTCACCAACTGCCTATCCTCATCCTTCACGAGATTTCTTTTCACTTCTGAAAATCGAGACTCTAAATCTGGGGGAACGATTGAAGCTGAATTTGCAACCATTTCTCTTTTTTGATAACTTTCTATGTTTTGTTTTGATTTCAGATACTAAATCAAAAAGGCAATTAACAGAGAACTAACTTCTATACTTATTTGTATTGAACCTTTACTTTTGTTGAAAATATATAACTTTATATATATTTATGAATCAGAAGAAGAGGGTTTCGTTGTTTAGGATTGTGACCCAAAACAGAAATGGATCCGAAAATACGCATGATAAATGTATAATAAGATGCTTGGATAAATTCTTAAAATGGCAACGAATCCGTAAAAGGACCCCAAAGAGAAGTCGGTCCGAAATGAAATTCACGTCATTAAAGGTGCTTTCTGTGGGGTCGAAAGTCATGTACGTTTAAAATTCGGTAATTACTGCTAAACAGAAAATAATGGGGTAACCCATTTTTAAACGTTTTTTTAGATATTGAGCTAATATAGAAATATATACTAAACCAGGTTTGGATTGTCCCCTACTTCAGAATTGTCCCCTGTGGATGGCTGTACATGAGGGAAATCCATGAAGAGTTCGTTATCAAATAGATTGATCGGTAATGAACCGAAATAATCGTCATACGATAATGAGCTAAAGTCCATAGTGGGGACACGGGAAAGTGATACATTACCGAGCGCTGGTGGTGCCGCAGGGGTTGGTGTGGGTAAAAGAATATCATGTACATTGTTTGGAATGGGTGGAATAGGAGGTGCAGCTGGTGTAACCTTACGTCTCTTTAAGTCATGCTCTATATTTTTCTTTTGGTTTATTTCCTTCTTCTCAAGCTTTTTACCAAACTCCGTAGATAATTTACAAATTTCATCCACAACCCACCAACGTTTGCAGTAACTATCCAATTCTTTCACATAATCCGTCCATTCGTAGTTCTGAGTTATGGAAACAGTATTATCCATGTCTTCCACCAGCTCAGTGCCTTCTGAATCCAACTTGTATTCAAGTACTTTTCTGGCCTTACTTTTGAGCGATGCGGCCAAAGCTAAGGATAAACACCATGGAATTATCGGGATGTTTATCATCATATGTGGAGGCTGGCGTTGGATATACCAAAGGATATTCAGTGACGCCTTTAACGAGATCGATTCAGCAAGACTATTAGGGATTTTTGGATCATCATATTTCGCCTTTTGTGATGCTAAAATGATCACATTTTTCACCACCCTGGTAACAAAGTTTACAGTAGATGCTATATATGTTTCACCTCCTTCAACTTTGTTGTCCATTTGATCAAGGTCACATAGTTTAAATTCTTTATTTTCGAACTCAACCATATCAAATATACTTTTTCTATAATGTGGCGCATTCTTATGATTAGGACGATAAACTTCATGTAACATTTCTTCTAATGATCTTGCCACTTCAACAAGTTTTTTCAAATTCAGATTATGAGGAGGGTCAATGTTGAAGTCATGATTTCGAATAAAGAGTGATCTACAGTTCACCAAGGCATTGAACCGATCAAAGACATAGACACACCACCACATGTCATTGAGATGGTCAATTCTTTCTTGAGTCAATTCCAGTGGTTGTCGTTTCATATGCATTCCCAACAGGAATGCCATATTGACAGCATCAGTAAGATCATGCGAGGCTCGTTCGTTCCCAAATCTGTCATATCCATAATGTAATGAGAGTAATAACAGTGATGATAGTCTGGTAAGTTTATCATAATCTCCCAATTGAGGCAAGATGAGCACAATTTGACGGATTTTATTTTGCAAGTCTGCTGTGAATTCGAGATACTCAACATCATATGAACGAGTACGCCCTTCTCTAGCAAACATAGCAGATAGCATAGGGGTGGCTAAACTGTCCTTCAGCATGAGTAAAACTATGGTGTACATTAAAACACTAGGGAGAGCTCCAGCGTTGAATTCGTCCCAAAATCCCTTGACGGAAACAAGGGGGAAAACAGAGTTAATCTTTGTGAAGTAAAGATCTATGAATTTATTTAGTTCCTCATTGGTAAAACTATAAGGTCCATGAGTGATACTAAATGCATTGATGGAAAGAAGATAATCAAACGTTCTTCTGTCTCGGATATGCGGTATGGGGGTATTAGTCGAATTAGATCCCCCTGAGGCCTTTTGCTGGCTCCAGTTGAATGATGAAGGGTTATCTGACTTCAAAGGAACTTGATAATCGACATGAATTCCAGATTCACGATATAATGTTCTATCATTATTAGTTTTGTTGGTGAAAATGACCTTGGGGTGATCATGGAAAACGTATTGATACGCTCTTTGAGCCAGCATTCCTGATATATTGAAGTTGTACATTTTTTTCAAAAATTGAGGGGTAACATTAGTCATCTCTATAGGTTTTGCTTGTGGGGTGGGAAGTGGTGGTAAATATTGAGCGAGTCTGCTACTATTCCCACTGTCATTCACGATATTTCTCTCTACATTGGGGGTTGTATTCACCGATCCAGTCTGCGTAGGTGGCAAAGTACTGACGGGTGGTTGTGTGGGGACAAATGAACAAGGTGATGAGCTATTGATACAACTCACGCACCCCAGGCCCTTGGATGCAACACGGCATTTCACTCTTTTTGTTCTACAACGTTCACAACATCGATAGACACGTTTCCTCGTTTGATAGTTGGAATCAAAGGCCGGGAATACAAACATAACAAGATATTAGCCGAGCAAATGAAAGATGCCCAAAAAAAAGGTTTTTAAAAAAGGATTATATATAAGGTAAAAGATAGATGAACGGGCTTTTAAGCTCCACTTTTGCAAAAATATGCTGATCTAAAAAGAATGGAGAAAAAAGAAAAAAATAAAAATAAAAATGACATAGCAGAAAAGTGACACTTACGTAATGTACGGGCCCAGAACAAAGGGAGTGTTTTTTTATAGGGCAACTTTACTTTCAATCTCAGATGAGCAAGATGGTAAGGTTGGACTGGGTTGGGTCAAAAAAAAAAAACGGTATTTACGTGGTGAAAATGTATTTGTATAAAAATGCATATGATTTTTTTGCCCCGTTATGTGTCCATTTTGTAGTGATCTCTCAATAACTTCGCAAGTCCGCCAGCCTGCATGAGAGAATTCTACGCGGGATCTGGGGGAATGAATTTGAAACGGCGATGATCAAAAATAAGTGGATACAACACATTATCGTATCATTTGACATGACAACAAACCACAGACCCACTCTTGAAGCGAAGAGGGGTAAATCCCAGGGTATCCGTGACTCGATAGCACACTCGAGAGCGTTGCCCCAACAAACAAAACTCAAATATAGATCCGATATAGATCCAGATGTAGCGAAGAGGGCAGTAGAGGAATTGAAGGAAGATCTCATAAGAAACAACAAAAGAAGTATAGACGTAGATGGAAACTCACTGAAACGAAGGAAAGATTTAGAAGGGTCCGAACTGGCTGGGGATGAGAATTCCAAGATAAATGTGGAGGATCTCAATATAGCAAAGAAAGAATCTGAGGATGGAAACGAGTCCCAAGATGAAGAAGATGTGAGCCAATCTGAAGATGAACTGGAATATTCCTCAGATGAATCTGATGATGAAACAGAACAACTTTTACAAGAACTTAATAAAATTAAAGAAGAAAGAGAAGCTGCCAAAAAGTTAAAGGAATCACAAGAAAGAACCTCCAGGGCTATAAATTCGAACCCTTTACTTAAAGTTGGGAACGAACCAAAGGCAGAAGTGAATATCAAAAAGGGTTGGAGAAACGCCACGGCCTTCAGAAATCAACAACCTTCGCTGGAACAAAGTAAAGAAGAATCGTACACCAGTAGCACCCTTAAATCCGACACCCATAAGAAATTCTTATCCAAATATATACGATAGAACATATACAATAGAACACACAAACGAGATACATATGATATTTCTTTTCTTATACTTTTACTTTTATTCGTTATAAAGTTTTTACGTAGCTCATTTCTGTAGCCACCATCATTACTATTTAAATTTAAATACTTAGGTCAAATCTTCGTCGTGACTCAATCTAGCATCAAGGTTTGCAATATCTTCTTTCAAACTAGCCTCTTCAACACTCTTCACCAATTCCTTGGTACATTTGGCAATGTCAAAGGAAATTCCTGCCAATCTTTGCTTGAAGTTCTTGTCAGCAAAATCTTGAAGTGCCTTGTCGCCACTAGGCTTGCACAAGATATTCATACGGTGGTTACAGTCCTCTAAACTTCTCACCACCCAGCTTCCATGTTCTTTCAATTGAGCATTACGAGTTTGATTCATAGATGTGTTAGTGGCCTCTGTCATTTGAGAAATTACTTCGGTGATAGCTCTGGCCTTTTGACACAAGTCGTTTCTAGTAGAATCTGGCTTCTTGATTGCAGATAATAAAGATTGAATAGTTGATATCACTTGGACTGTTTGATGTTCTAAATAAAGTAAAACTTGAGTCAATGTATTATCAGGATCTTCAATATCGAATAAATCAACATTGAAAGTAGCAGCAGCCATAGACTTACGATATTCTTGTCTCTGTCTTGCTTCGTTTTCTTCTTCATCTTCTTCTTCATCATCTTCATCATCTTCTTCATCCTCTTCTTCAGTTTCATCTCTGTTAGGTGTGAATGTTTGAACATTATTCAGGTATGAAACATTCTTAGAAACTGGCTTCTTAGCGGCTAAAGCTGCTGGTGGCGGTGGAGGAGCAGCACGTACTTCCCTAGGTTGATATGTCTCTTGTTCCTGTGTAGATACAGTACTATGGAAACTGGACTTAGAATCTGTCGATTTACTTCTGTCAAGAATACTTGGTCTATGGGCATCTTCAACTTCTTCTTCTTCATGTTCCTTCACTTTTGGATCGCTGATACTAACTACATTAACCTTATGTTTCAGGACGTTCATGAATGGAGTTTGGTCATCATCCTTTTGTACTGGCTGACTTCCGTTGATACCTCTTGTAGATGCTGTAGAAGTTTCGGCATTAGGAAGTGAAACAGATACTGGTGCAGCTGTTGGTACTGCTTCGGGTACAACTACTGCTTTAGTTTGTGTCACAGCGACAGGTGTAGCAGTTGGTACTGCTCCGGGTACAACTACTTTAGTTTGTGGTACAGCTTCTGGCTCAGTTTTTGGTGCTTCAGATTCTTTTTTAGGTACCACTACCAGTTTAACTTCTTTCTCTTCTTCAGTCAAAGGTTCCTCGTGTGGTGTGATTTTATCTCTAATACTTTGGAAAAACCCCTTTTCACTTTTGTTTGAGGCAATTGACAGGTTTGGATCTACAGGAGCAGTGTTGATTTCCTTTTCAACCAATTCAGGTTCTTCTTTACCTTCTTCATCCACTGAATCAATCGTCTTGTCTTCTTCGGCGGCAGTTAATTTGTCCTTAATACTTTGGAAGAGACTCTTACTTCTTTTGATCGATCCACTTGACTTATTTAAATCTTCAGTATCGGGTTTGGATTCCTGCAGAATTATAGAGCCATTTGATGAAGGAGTTACCTCCTTAGACTTATGATCATTAAGGATGCTTTTTTCTAATCTACCGGCAGACAATCTCTTAGGACTGTACTTCAGTGAATCTTCGTCATTTGGACTCTCAAATTGTCTAACCTTATCGAAGATATTCTTGGATTTGGTTGGTGTGGTACGAGATGGAGATATTGGTGAACTATCAGAATTGTTTAATCTATTCGTCAAGTAAGCCACTCCTGATCCAATTGATTTGGGTGGTGTACTCTTTGCTACACTGTCTTCGTTGACCTTTTCGAATTTAGATGCCAAGTTTCCAATATTCTTACTTACTGGACTGCTAGGACTTGGCGACTTCTGTACGGTGCTCAAATCTGGAATAGAACGTTCAACCACTGGATTGTTGATTTTCTTGGAAGTATCAACAACAAGTGGAACCAGTGAATTTGTTGGTGATGGGATTTGCTTGATTGGAGTACTACTTTTGATGTCACGAATTGGACTGGTTTCACGTAACTTGGTGGTCATCCTCAATGGTCTAACTCCAGAATTGGCCTCAGAAATATATGAAGTAGAAGGTGTTAAAGACTTTGTTTCGCCATTGGATGATCCTTTACCGGTTGATAATTTGTAAATGGATATTAAATCACAAACACTAAAACAAATTTCTCCCAATGATCTTTCAACAATAATCTTGGGTAATATGTTAGAGTAAACAGCATAATATCTTGTTGCCGTTAATGCAAAGCTAGTAGCTTCACGAAGAAGAATGGAGTTCTCATTACTGTTAAGGCTATGGTCATCTCCTTGTGCTGCAATGGAGTTTGCAAGAATAGATATTTTTGATATTTTTTCAAAAAGTGAATCAGCATCGAATGTATCATTCTTCAAATATCCCAATAATGTTTCCACAGAAGCTATAAGATTTGATACCAGTTCAAATGGTATTAAGCCAGAAGGTGAGATAAATGGTTTTAATTCGTTTTGTGACATAATCTTTTGAGATAAATCATTAGAGATTTGACCAGCTCTAACATCTTCGTACATTTTTTGCCATTTAGCAACATCTTTTTTCAATTCTAATACAGATTGATCACCTCTCTTATTTGGAACTTCAATATTGGCCAATTGATCAAGGAATCTCTCAATTCCTTGCTTAGTATTACCATTGCGAGAAATGGATTTACTTTCTTCTGCAACCGCGTGTGCTGGTGGTGCCAACTTAAGTGACGTTGGGAGTTCCTTGTCTGGTGTTTGAATATCTCTAGAGGTTGTACGGTTGGGGATGATTGAACGATCTTTGGCGGTACTGTTTTTAAGCGATTGGTTTTCCAACCTTAATGCTCCAACAGAAGACTTCAATGAATCATAATCATGAACAGAAGCTGCATGTGCTTCTAAATCAGAAATCTTTTGTACAAATGTACTCTTGTCAGCAGCCCATTGGGCCTTTTCCTCTTCGAAATCTTCAATCTCTTTACTCAATCGTTTGTTCTCGGAAATTGTAGTTTGATAATCATCTTGTAATAAACGATACTTTTGTTCAGATTGATCTCTTTCCTTTGAAACATCTTCTAATTGAGAACGAAGATCTTGAATTTGAGATTCTAATTTGGTTGATTCATCACGAAGATTCTTAAGATTTTCTTCATGGCTAACATTTGATTTCCGAAGTGAATTACCAGAAATCTTGGAATTTTGAGATTGTCTAACAAATCCATTCCCATTGACATCTTCATCTTCATTTTCTGGTACCCAACTTTCTTCTATTTCTCTTGATTTCTGTTCAGGTTGAGGTTCTTGAATGAATTTATCCCCACCAAATCCAGAGTGTTCTTCAGCTTCAGCTGCAATTTCTCCTGCTTCATCTTCTTCGTCACTTGACCATGTCAAGTTAGCCTTGGAGGGAATAACAGTTTTCAGCTGAACACCAATCGCTGGTTGTGGCTGTTGTTGTTGAAACTTGGAATTAGATGATTGCTGAGAAAGTTGTCTTTGATGTTGCAATGGTTGATTTGATGATGGTGGATGTTTCTCCAGTTGTGGAGAATGATTCACATTCAATTGTTGTGAATGCGAGGATTGCAGATGTTGCTGGCGGTGAGAAGGATTGAATTCCTTCAGATGATTTGAAATTGGAATTGATTTACGCAGATCACTTTCTTCATAAGGGGGTAATTGTTGTTGAACCACTCCTTCACCATTGCCGTTGGATCCTCTTTGTGGTTGTTCTGGGCTTTGTGTAGGGATATGGAGCTGTCTTCTTTCGATCTCATATGAAATATCCAGTACTAAATCCTTAAAACGAGATTGTGGCAATGAAGATAATTTTTGTCTCGCTTGATTTCTCTTTGGATGGAAAGAAGATTTAGGAAGAAGGAAATCAGGCTCACCTCTGGATTCATCGATTCTTCTTCTTAATTCGTCGTACACGTCTGTGCTGAGCTCTCTGAACTGGGCCCCGGATAATTTTAAAAGCTTTTCTCTTGCTCTGGCAGCACGGGAGGAATTGGTCTTTGTTTTGGAACTCAGATCATCCGAAATCTCTAAAAATTGTTTCAACACCCTATGGTGATGAACAAGATCCTTTTCGTTCATGGCAATTATATTTTAATGCCCGCAAGTGAAGTGGTATATATGATATGTCAGGAAAAGAAGTATTAACGAGAAAACTCTTTAAAAAATCTGTCTAATTTTCTTTCTGTTTGTGTGTTTAATAATACTATGTGCAACCTAATGAGAATGTTCAGTAATTTTTTTGGTAATTCACTCAGGATACAGAAGCAAAAAAAAAAAAAAAAAATGAAAGAACTGTCAGCGTATGGTTGTACGTTTCTTACGCGTTGTATTCGCTAGTTGTCAAGCCTAGTGCAAAGGAAATTTGACCCACTTCTAAGTTGTAGTTATAGAGTAGAATAAGAAAAGTTTACAATTAGTTTTGTTAGTGTTTGTGGTAGATCTTTCAACGTCATACGCGCTTTTGTCTTATTTAGCAAAAAAAAAAAAATAATAATCGGAAAAAGAAGGAGGAAAACATAAAAAAAACAACAAATGGCAGTGCACTCAGAAAGAGAACAAAATTGATAATGGACCGGATTGTTTCTGTCATATTTACTCAATTTTCTTTATTTAAGAGAGATATGAAAAATAGACTGGAGTTGTGCTTCATTATTCTAGAATGGAGTTCAGTCTTGGAATCAAATACATAGACATTATTGTCTATAGGATGAGTGGTACTAGTTCATAAAGGAAATTTTACGTATCTCAATGCATCAATAATAATTTTCGCGCGTGCACCGAGTACGTCAGAAAACAAAAAGACAATGAAAACCAAGACAATATCCTACTCTTGAACTGGGCATGCAGGTTGTGTGCTGAAATTAATTGTAATTATCCAAAAAGTGGAGACGTCGGTCTTGTAGAGGAGAACACCGCAGTAGTTGAATTATAATACAGTTTGAGCGTCAGACAGTAAGGTAAAATAAGCAACGTGAATTACATGTGTAGTAGTATTTCCTGGAATGAAATAGAAGCCTGGCTTAGGAACTAGACTAATTCTCCATTTCTGTGTAGGAATTAAAGATAAAGTTCTGCCATACTAGTTATTTCCGGCACATATCATAAGTGTGGTAGTATCTGTTCATTACTATCAATTTAATGGTACTATTCATTGTCATTGTATTTGCTTCGCACTATTCAACTCCTATTGAGTGATCTCCCTTAAAGTGACTTTCTTATAAATTTTCTCAGTAATTTTTTTATCAATTCTTTCAAAAATATCTATAAATCTCCACTAATCGTTTCATTACAAATCGCATATCTTGCTTGACTCTTTTCCTTCTCACTCACTCATTCTACACTTTCTAATATTATTTCATTCTTTACCGTTACTAAATACACGCTATGTACAAGGGTAGACTCCAACAACTAGTGTATCTTCATTCTGGACATCATACCTTCTCATGCTCTCACCTTTATTCTCACCTCTGTTTCTATTCTCCTCTCCTTACATTCTTCTTCCGTTTATATCTTATCACTTCTAATGTTTTCTTCGAGAAGTTTACTGGCAATTCCATCCAATGATGGGGTGGCATTGACAAATCTATCTTGGATAAATTGTTCAGCAACTACCTTACCGTGAGAAAATGCAACTGCTCCAACCAATGCATACACCATTTGAGCACTAACCTTGAGTTCACCACTACGGCCGAAACTCAAGTCATGATTATAAGACTTCCAAAACATCACCTTGTTGAGATTATTTTGTTGAGCAAGGAATGCCATGGGGGCTCTTTCGGACAAACTCTTGGTCAAAGGCATGCCAATACAATCCATATTCTTACCGTTTATAGCGGTTTCATTGGTGGTGGGTTGGTTGGTGGCATACTTGAGGAAAAATAAACTCACCAACTTACTACCCAATGCAGCTAATTTTTCATTGTATGGTTTGATCCCATTACCAAAGGACTTATGAGTCAAAACTTGAAGGGCAAGGTCGTCGGAGATCGAGTACTTGTCCTGCAAGAAAGCCTTGACATACTGTAAATTCTCATGACTTGGTCCGTATACGGCACCATTATGGGTCTTGAATACATCTTCCGGGTTCTTCTTAAGACCTTGTACTCTCTTGCCACTATGCAAATAGATGGTTCTGGCCGGATTTACCGCAAGTGTTCGGCTGCTGAGCATACGGCTCCCTTCACCAAAAGCCTTCAACATTGTGTATATATCAAATATAAAAAACTTTAAACGGTTATATATTACCCTGTTGTCACCACTCCAACCAATTTTTTTTTCCCTCTCTCTCTTTCATCGAGAGTTTTGTTTTTGTGTCATATGAAAATTATAAAATAAAATAATAAAAAAAAATTATATGGGCGCTTATATACACACCAAGTCAGAATTTCTAATTTTTTTGCCTCTACATCCACACCCACACATCTCTTCCCAGACAAGTTGATATTTGCGATGATCATCCAAAAAAAAAAGTTGTAAAAACTTAAGCCGATATATTTGATAGACATCTGATTCAATATGGATATCTTTCGGATTCTAACCCGTGGGGCTTCATTGAAGAAGTCCAAGAATGATACCATCAAACATGCAAAGGCACAAACAACCTCTCAACAAAGGAAAGAACAATCTATGCAACATCAAGTTGACAAGGAAACTGATTTCTTTCATACTAGAAAACATACTATAATTGAAGATGAAGACTCTAAAATTGGAAATGAAGAAGATGAGGATCTGGTGGCACCTCCACCCAAAATTGCAAACGAAGAAGATGCGGCAAAGTTACGTAGATCTTATAAATCAAAGGTTACTGGATCAGATGTTCCATTACCAATTGGATCGTTTGAAGATTTAATTAGTAGATTCCATTTGGATAAGAAATTACTTTCTAATCTTTTAGAAGCTGATTTTGTTGAACCAACCCCTATTCAATGTGAATCCATTCCTATTTCCTTGGAACAAAGAGATTTGATTGCATGTGCCCCTACAGGGTCTGGTAAGACTTTAGCCTTCCTCATCCCACTTGTACAAGCAGTATTAGACTCCCCAAAGACATCCAAGCTTCATGGAATCCGTGGGTTGGTTATTTCTCCAACCAATGAATTGGCAGTACAAATTTTCCATGAATTGGAAACATTATCTAAATCTAAAAAGGATCTTAAAGTGGCCATTCTTTCCAAACAATTGGCTAACAAGATTAACAATAACATTATTAATGCTAGTAAGTATGACATCATTGTTTCTACCCCACTTCGTTTGATTGACGTTGTTAAAAATGAAAAATTAGACTTATCAAAAGTAGAAGAATTAATTATTGATGAAGCCGATAAATTATTTGATCAAGGATTTGTGGAACAAACCGATGATATTTTATCTAATTGTACTCATAAGAAGTTGAGAAAATCCATGTTCTCCGCTACCATCCCATCAGGGGTTGAAGCTATGGCACAATCGATTATGAAGGATCCAGTAAGAGTAATTATTGGTCATAAAGAAGCAGCCAGTAATACCATTGAACAAAAATTGGTATTTACAGGTAATGAAGAGGGTAAATTACTTGCCATCAGACAAATGATTCTGGAAAGTGAATTTAAACCACCAATTATCATTTTCTTACAATCGATCACAAGAGCCAAGGCATTATTCCATGAACTTTTGTATGATAAGCTCAATGTAGATGTGATTCATGCTGAAAGAAGTCCTAAGCAAAGAGAAGATGTAATTAAAAGATTTAAAAACGGGGATGTTTGGGTATTGATTACCACTGATGTTATTGCTAGAGGTGTTGATTTCAAAGGAGTTAATCTTGTGATAAATTATGATGTTCCACAATCTGCACAAGCATATGTCCATAGAATTGGTAGAACCGGTAGAGGTGGTAAGAGTGGTAAGGCTGTGACATTTTTCACCAAGGAGGATGAAAAGGCTATCAAGCCAATCTTAAACGTCATGAAACAATCTGATTGTAAAGAAGGATACAGTGAATGGATGGAAGATCTTGATAAATTATCAAAGAATGAAAAGAAGAGTATTAAACAACATTCAATCAAGAGAAAACAAATCAGTACTGTACCAAAGGTGATCAAACAAAAGAAGCGTCAAAGAGCAGAAATGATTGAAGGATCAAAAAAGAGAAAGTATGAAGGAGATAATAAGAAGGAAAGAAAGGAGAAGAAAGAAGAAGAAACCGAGTAGATAGCATATAGTAATAGAAAAGGTAATTAGAACAACTTAACCCTTGGAGGGAACGAAGTCATTGCAAGATTCCATTTCCGAAAATCTTCTGCAACTCTCTTAATAATACTACTTGTCTCTGTTTTTTTTTTATAAATACGTGTATTTTCTAAATATCCTCGGACTCTCCTTTTATATGGTACAGGCTTAGTGGTGGTTGGAACCAACAGATGGGTAACCAAAGACGTGTCTTCTACCAATGATTTCACCAACAGAGAAAAAAGCCAATAATTGGGTACCGTAAATACCGGCCTTAACGGCACATTCCTTGGTTGGCTTGAAAGCAGCAGCCTTTTCAAGGAATTGCTTTTGTTGTTCACCAGACTTGAGGAACTTGACAGCGTTTTGGAAAACAGTTTCAAATTCCTTGGTGGTTGGTGGGGCTAATCCTTCCTTCTTGTAGATAACCTTACCGACTTCGGCACCAACCTTACCCCAGTAAACGGCGCAGTTAGCGAGCTGGGTGGACTTAGCCACAGTGCTGTTGACGAAACCAGTAGCCTTGGCGATGATAGCAGACATTTCGAATAGTTCTATTTGGTTTGATAGAGAGAACGGGTGATATTGTAGTGAAAATTCCTATATTTTTTTGGTTTGGCCAATAGAGTACTTGCAGTTCTAGACTGCCTAATCGGGAAATGCTATTTTCTAGGAAAATCTTATGTTATTTTTTTTTATTATTATTACTATTACTATTAAAATCACTTCATTTATATGCACTACAACTGTACACCAAATCTGTCGGGCCATATCACTGGAGCTATTAAACTCCATCCATATAATATGAAGCAAACCCAAGATGAAACGATTTTAACCCAACTAGAAAAGTAGGTTCTTCCAACTGGAACGAAATCGCCAAGGTCATCCTTTTGTACGTTAATGGTCAACAATGTAGCAACGTATTGAGTAGCAAGGAAGAAAATCACATGGAATAAAGCGTAGTTATATTTTGTAGTAGTTCTTTCATCTGATGGAAGATCTCCACCTGTATTTGGGGAGTCTTCATCGTCGTACAAGTCTAGTTGGTTGAGTGCGCTCTCTGGTAACAGACCTTCGTCAACTGCTTGTTTAATGGCTTGATACCGCATTTCTCGCCTGGAGTCAGCGGTTGGTTGGCCACTAATGTACGCAGATTGCAGAATACTTGCATCGATGTCAGCTTCACTGTCAAAGAAGGCAGAATTTCCGGCAGCTCTGGTGGTGGTATACGCAATGGCAATAAAGGTGAAAAAGGCACCCAACACAATACTTGCCGTTCTAGTACCCTTTGATCTAACCAATGGATTACACATCTTATCATCAGGTTCAGAAGCAACGGCACTCATGACCAAATAAGTACAGTAGAAAATGACCATTGAAGCTTGCGCTAACCCGGCATGAGGGTTAGATTCTTGAATGGTTTGATTGATAGACATGATTGAAATAATGATGGAAAGTACAAGGTTTACACTAACAGCGGTCTTATTCATGCCACAACCTTTCCCAGCAAAGAACCAAAACATTACAATCGTCAAGATAATACTGCTGATGTACATAGATAATGTTCCTCCAATTAAAAGTTTCTTCCAAAATCCAGCGTTTTCCTCGCCATTGAGTTCTTCCATTTCGATTTTTTCAAGACAAGTTTCAGCCCAGGCATGAGAAAAGTCCACAAGAAGGATAAGACCTATGCCTAAGAAGATTGTCGAGAAAATTAGGGCAATATGATTACCATAAAAGACAAAAACACCATCTGGAATCACGACAAAGTTAACCACGATGAAAACTATCCAAGCGAAAATTTTCATTTTCCAGCATCCATTCTGGATCACAGCTCTAGGGTTCGAAGTTGACTTGATATTGATCAATAACGCTGCTAGGATAAGATGAACTGTTCCAAGCGCCAAGTTTATCCGGTGTACGGAGGCAAAGCTTGTACATTCATCGCCATTGGGACCACATCGATTATTTATAAAACCAAAGGTGGCCTTCTCGAGCTTATGAACTATGAATGGTGACATCACGACCCACGATAATAACGAATTAAGAAGGAGAAGTAAGGCATAGCTTATTCTAGTCATGATTGAAGATTGGAAAGTACCTCCAATTGAGGAGCAAAACGCAGAACAAGCTGCGGCTCCACAACACGACGCAAGCGACGATATCGGCATAAGAGGGAGTGAAATAGCGGCTCCCATCGAATAAATTAAGGACTAGAGACTTTCTGAATTGTATTTAAAATCTACCTGTTATGTTAGTGCTATCATATTCGCCCTCACCCTGTTGATATGTATGATAAAAATATATTAGTTCTATATGCAGAATTTATAAATAAATAGGATAGACAGAGTGAGAGAGAGAGAGATAGGGAATTTTTACCAAGGGTTCACCCTTTGAATAACCAACAAACTTTTCTTTGTAGAAAGGAGTTAATGTGTAAAGAAATGATTAAATTCTGTATTTGTAGTTTGTCTGCTGTGTGTTTTTATGTCTATCAATCTTCCTGGTTAATAAATTTCATCATTCCCTCTTTTCCCTTGCATTAATCCAATTCTTTAAGCGCCAACTTTCTTCTTTGATCCATATTATATTTCAAACCCAGTTGCAGAATTGGTTTGGAATTACCTGATATCCAAGACAAAAAGTTTTCTATCTTGGATTTGGCGAGAGGAAGCGTGGAAACGTCCTCGACCCCCTTCAACGGAGACAAGTCGAACAATCCCGATTGAAGGTTATTGACATCTTCATAGGAATAATCATCTCCATCTTCTTCATCGTAGTCTGGGAAATCATTTGGATCTAGTAATTTATATTTCACTGGGACTTGGAATATCAAATTGCATACAATTTTAATAAATGACGAGAGTGGATAGGGGAAAAATGTATAGAATGAAAATTGTAAAGATCGATCTCCCTTTGTTGAAGTTGAATCAAGATCTAAAGAGATTTCACTCATTTGTGAACCGTTTGTAGAGGAAGGTACTTTGTTCACCAACTTCTCGGAAACATTTTGCCGTTTTAATCTGGATGAACGTTTCCTACTCAATGCAAATGGGAGTAAATAGGATTGTCTTTCATTTGTTCCAACTTTGAAGAATCTCAAATAAGTCCAGCTTACCACAAATGATGCCAATGAATGAGTGAAGATGATATTTACGTCCAGATCAAGGTACAGAAGGGCATAGGTGAACACCAAGGTCAAGAATGGGATGTATGTGACCTTTATACGGACGTTCCCCTGGAATAAAATGATGTAATGGTTAGCAATTCTTTGTTTCACAGCAACAAATAGCCCCATCACAATGGGCATAACTCCCTGTACCAAAGGAGGTACATAATCATGGGAGGATATACAGCATACTTTCAATCCATAGAATATATATACAAGAACATTGGTTATCACCACCACAAATATCACAAACTTGGTGAGTTCTCGTGACCCCCACAAGTTCTCGATATACTTCCCAAGATAGAATATGAGTACTAGACTCGAAATAAACCAGATCCCGATATCTTCTACCAACCCACTGGTGAGAAAGACCCACGGTCTACTCAACACAGGAGATCTTGTGGGGATGAAAGTTAGGAGCGGTACAAACATCAGGTGTGGGTGGGCCTCGTCACCAGTTTCTTGCGTGATCGTTCCGGAACTGGACAGCATTGAAGTTTGTCCATTCGCCTCTCCGCCTTCGCCAGAATGAACCACTGGGGGTCCACCTCCATTGTGTCTTGCAGACGCAACAATAAGCACAAAATAAGTGTACGACTTTAGCACAAAATTAAGAAATGAGAGCGATGCAAGCACCACCGAGAGAATTCCTGTCGCCCTGGGAACCTTCATTGTAAAGATTTAATATTTAGGGCGATTTGTGAAGTACTGTTGATTGCTGTTTTATCAATGACTCTCTCATTAAATCTGATTGACCTTCAAAGATTGATTTGATCTGGTTGTGTGCAGAATCTGTGGACCATTGTCATAACTTTTTTCCCTTTTTTGCCAACAAAGTCACACACCTCTTTCTTCTATTAGGTTCACTGTATCATGTTCAGACTGTCTCTTCGTGGCCCTGCTATACGGCAACATGTCAAGTCTCAGATCCGTAACCAATCGACTTTCAGACAAATTGTAAAGGCACCAATCTTCAAATCGATTTTTCTCACACTTTTGTTTGGCTCTGTTACAATCGATTTGATGAGAAGTAGAAAGAACCTTGAAGCTTTGGAGCTGGCATATCGGTCCAAAATTATGATCTATGAAGATTTGTTGGAAAAGTTGGAAAATGGCGAAAATGTGGATATATCTAAAGAGTTGAGACTTGCAAACTCATTAACAAAAAACATGTACAATTCTGTCACTGATGTTGAATTTGATGAACGTTTGGAGAAGTTTGTCACTGAAGCAGATTCTCTTGAATCCGAAATAGAAACAAAGAATCAAACTCGTGAAGTTCCGGTACCGGTAGTAGTGCAAAGACCCGCTCCATCAAGTGATAACACCCCTAAGTCATCTCCACCACCTACAAAATTAGAAACTTCCAAATTCTTGTAAATATAATAATACGAATAACACTAATAATAATATACACTAAATCACTACGACAACGCAATCTTCCGGATAGTTCTTCTATGGCTATCCCCGGTCTCTATGATTTTACCCTCTTGTTGTAATCTCTTGATACTTTCGCCAACTTCCAGACTTTCCACTCTGTAGGTGACCTTTTCATTCAATCTCTGTACCAAATCATTAAACTTCATGTTGTTGTTTGCCTCTCCCAAAATATTCATAATTTCACGTTCAAGATCTTCTTGAACCTTTCTTTGTGCTGAAGTGGTACCAGTTTGGACCATATCCATATCAATCCTTCCGGTGATTGGATCAGTGGCATATTCCTTGATGGCTGATCTGATCAATCTAACTGCTTCTTGAACATCCTTAAGTTCAACCTTGTTGGATAATCTCATCTTGGCATGAGCCTCGGATAATCTGATCATCGATTCAAGCTGTCTAGTGGTAGCAGTGACTCTTTTTTCTGAAGAACGAGCATCGTCTCCTAATTTTCTCATCTCAACATAACATTTGACTAATTCACTCTTACCTTCTTCAGTCATCACTGGATTATAATGTTCCTTGGCATATTGAATGTACAAGGTGAGAAATTCAACCGGTAACACAAAGTTATTGGTGACTTTTTCTGGAGTATCTTCCAAATACATATCTGTCAAATGTCTAGCCAATTGACGATCAATCTTCTCATCAACCTTATCTAAAATAAGATAAACCAAATCAAATCTGGAAAGTAATGGTGGTGGGAGATCAATATTGGCAGTCACAGGTAAATTTGGATCATATCTAGAATTGATAGGATTAGCAGATGCCAAAATAGATGTTCTAGCATTTAAAGTGGTGATAATCCCAGCCTTGGCAATGGAAATTGTTTGTTGTTCCATTACTTCATGAAGAACACTTCTAGTACTGTCACTCATCTTATCGAACTCATCAATACAACAAACACCCCCATCAGACAATACAAGCGCACCACTTTCTAACACAAGCTGCTTTGTATCAATATCTCTAGTAATGTAAGCTGTCAAACCAACGGCAGATGAACCCTTACCAGAAGTGTAAACACCACGAGGGGCGATTTTATGAACATATTGTAAAATTTGAGACTTTGAGGTGGATGGATCCCCACAGAGTAAAATATTCACATCACCTCTATATCTCCCACCTTTTTTGAAAGTCTTGTTGGTTCCCCCGAAAAGTTGCAATAAAATTCCCTTCTTAACGTCATCCATTTCAAAAATTGATGGAGCTAAAGATCTAGCTAAAACCTCATAAAGGTCAGGACGATTGGCAATTTCCTTAATTTGTGCTTCATCTTCACTGCTAATTTTACGGAATTCCAGAACTTCTTGTTCACGGTTGGTGGCTTCTTGTTGTAAAGTCGATGCATCTGCTCCCAATCTCTTCTTATCGATTTTTTGAACATGAACAACATCCAAATATGTCTTGTACAAATTCTTCAATGCTCTTTGTTTGGAATTCACTCTTACTGGAAGTGATCTGAAAATCCCACACACGTCAATACGATCACCGGCACGACAACAATCAACCAATTCATCGTATACACAAAGATTAATGGAATGAGGTGTTTGTCCGTCTGGAACTAAATCTGGAGTTTCTTGTAATTTGATCACTTGCTTGTCAGCAAAGGAAGAACGATTGTGTACAATCATCATTGAATTAGTTTGTCCACAAACTTCTCTAGGACATTTTGTTGGTTCTGAAATAACCCCTCTATCGATTTCAACTGCAATGGTATGGTCACATGCGTTACACTTGAAAAAGGCAACCTTCATGTCTGGAATGATGGCGGTGGCACGCAACACTAACCCCTTGACACTCACAAGCTTGTCAATGTCATTAGGATTCAATTCACGCATCCCACGTTCCACAGTATTGATGTTATATGGACGAATGGTGTAGATATTAGTTTCGATATCATCAATGTTCACTTCTCCATTGTAGGTGGTGTTGTCCATCACAAGAGATACCATACAATCTTTCACGGTTTGATCCATGATTGGAATCACTTCTTGAGGGTAATTAATCAATTGATAGTAAAGTTTTCGGGTTGTTGGGTATGCAAGAAGATTCTTTGCATCCAAATTCAAATTGGTAAGACCCAAGTCTCTCATATTATTCAATTGACTGACATAGTAAAGTTCATGGTCTTCTGGTTCAACAAATTGTTCATCCATAACCTTTCTATGTTTGATTTTGAACGACATAAGGAAATCTCGGAATGAGTTAGAACAATCTTGAATGGAAACATTTGTACCCCAAATGACTCTCACTGGTTCATCATTTGGTTCAATTGCATCTGAAGAAGACAGGAATCTTCCTGCGCGTGCTGAATTCCCCGTAGACCCTGCTTGCAGCAGAAGGATTGAATTGGTCGATTCGGTGAACACTCTACGACGCATTGGCGAAGAGGTACTATCTTGTAAATCACTTCTAGTGTTTCTTCTGACAATTCTATCAACATCACTCGTGATACGATCTGACCTTACTCGAGTACCATCTGTGCGTACATCCGAGGTATGGTGTGCGGAAGACGTGTAGTGTAAAGGAGAAGATATGTCTCTTCTCTGCGACAGAAGTTGTGGATTAGGGGTCGTAGCTTGGATAGCATCTGAAGCTGGTTGAGAAGAAGATGTTGGGAAGAAAAGTGGTGATGATGGGACTACACCAGCCGCGTGGCGCTGGGTTTGCGATTGCGATTCAGTGTCCCTCAAGCTGGGATCTTCAGGAAGATCATTGAGATCACGGATGGGTGAAGAGGACATGGTTGGAACTATAAGGAAACTTACTGATAAAGAAGGGCAAATGTATATATGGCTTGAATTAAATTTGAATTCTAAATATGGAAAGACAGAAAAATAAAATTAAAAAATTAAAAAAATGCGATTTTCAACGCGTCCAGCTCGCTATTTTTTCCACTTTTGGACTAATTGGACGCACTTTACGATAACAAACAACGCCCAAGAAGATACCACCAGTTCATTTGTTTATTTGTTTATATGCAGCCAGGAGTCTCTAGAGAGAATAATTCAAGGAAATATCGCTGTATAGAACCATGGGTAACCCTAATCTTGAACCGTATGATGTGAAGAAATTACGAGAAAAATATTCACCAGAACGAAATGTCCCACCACCACAAAGAGGCCCATCAAGAGAAGCACTTAAACAATATAAGGTATTTGCTACACATCCACAAAGATTAGGAGATCAAACACCACAATTGAAGAATCCATCATCAAACGATGACTTAAATGTGAAAAACTCCCACGTTACAAAACCACTCCCTCATGTGTCTCTCTCACTTCCAACACGTTCACGTGATTCGCTTTCGCCAACCAGAAGGAGTGGATCACCGATTAGAAGACAACAAATATCAGAATTTGAAGAAAGATCAAGACTGCCCATAAGGAAAAAACAAAAGGTAGAAGAAGAAACTGATAAACGGGTTCAATTCAATGAAAAAGTCAACTATAACGACACTTTGACTACAACTCCATTAAATGATATAGACGTGAGATTTCAACAATTGAGTGATAGGTTGGAATTAAAATTACAGAAATTTATGGATACAGTAAACGAACGCTTAGATGCCCTTGAACGACGGAAATGATTAAATAAATCAATTAAAATAATTACATGACTTAAAACTCGATATTCTTTGTAGTTTGTTTCTCTTCATCTTTAGAATCGTCATCAACTGGAATACCCCATGGTTCAATTTCAAACTTCTTTTTACCGTTTCTAAAGGCATATTCACCATCATGGACCATCATTAATCCTCTTTCTGATAAAATCGGAACCTTGACAATGTGTACCAACCCATGTTGAATCTTTGCGGGTTCGTTTTTGTAAGCCTTTTCTATGAGTTGAGACATTTCCTGGTTAAATGGTTGTAATTGAATGACAGAATCAGCCAAAGTTTCAAGGTTGAATGTCAGATTGGTATCTTTTGGATATAAATCAAGTGAGATGGAAGAAATCGCCACGAGATTATTCAGATATTTACGTAAAAGAGACCGAAGTGAATGCATGAATGGCATCATTACTTGAGGTGAAGAAAATGTAGGTGGGTATATGGAAGGATTAAGGAAGTTTGGAATCACTAAACGGATAACTTTCGACAGATCAGACTTGAGTTGGTTTACAAGAATCAGTTCTATTTGTTTGATAATACGATCTGATTGATCATTGACGGGGACAAACGTCACTTCTTGACTTGCTGGAGTTGGTACCAACCGCTGAGTTATATCAAATTGATGATTGTAGTCATCCTTGGCACCTCCTGATGAAACTTCTGTGTCGTCTGCATCTTCTGGCTTCTTATTTAATCCATATCTCCAAGCAATCTTTAAATCTTTATCTGAACGTGCAGTTGTTCCCGCAGTGGAATTGGACAAGTTTGATATACTCAATTTAGACTCGTTAGCGGCAATCTTGGCCTTCTTTTGTTCTTTGGATGATCCCTTGTACAATCCTGGTAATTCCTTGGCCCATTCTTGTTGGAAACCAACCACTATCACGTGGGTATTGATATTTCTTTTGTCGTTGAGTCGATTGTGCATGACCCCCTGTGAAGCGAAAACTCGGAGAAGAATCGATGCAAAATCGGTGGTACCTGATTCTTCTACAAGTAATGAAGTTCCTAATGGGAGTCCCAGATGTAAAAGTATTTTATCTAAATCCAGAGATCCCGTGGATACTGTAGGACGAGATGTGATGAGTGATGGCTTAACACCTGGATGTTGTAAGATCTTGGTTATTTCATCTTCCTTTGCCGTATTTGCTGGTGGTCTAGATCCAGAAAGAATTCTACCTCCTCCCATAATGATGGAAGATCTACCTGGAACTGCTCCAGGAATTCCACCAGGGATCCCTCTACCAGGAAGGGGGGCACCACGCAGGATTCCAGGAGCTCCAGGGGTGCCAATAATATCACTTCTCTTTCTGAATGACATTCTATTGAAATTAACTTAAAGAAAGAAAATCAAGATTTGGCCCTAGTTCAAACAAAGATGATCAAAATTTGAACCTTTGATATCGCAAAAAAAAAAAGATGAGAAAAGTAAGACACTTTCAAGAATATCAATTTAATCAATTGAACTCATATACTTGGTATATAGTATCTAATGTTTTTCTTCGGTTCCTGACTTTATGAATTCTTCTAGAAAACCGTATATCCTTGAAAACTTCTACATGTTCATACATTCTTTTTTTCTAGGTATCTACTACATATAGTTCTTCCTTTCGTGGAGAAAGTCATTCCACCTATATTCTCTTTGTAAGATGGCTCATTCTATTGAGTGTTCAACTCAATTAACCACTATATGTTCTATGCATATATATCTACTATCGATATTCCTCCTCAGTTGATATTCCTTTCTAATCATATCAATTCTCTACCGCCATCACGTCTTTATTCTCCTGAATACATCTCTTAATAAATCCCAACAAAAGATCTTGACGGTCATACCAATTGTCGGTCAACTCGTCAACATTATAGGTATATCGAATATTTTGAAGTAGCTTCTCGATCTGGTCGTAATTCTTCAATTCAAGCCATTCCTTCATGGAAAGTATATACCACATGGAAGATCTTCTATATCTAGTAAGACCTGCCAAATGAGCGGATTTCATATGAAGTTTATTCGGATTAACATATAATCCTTCAGAATCATCATTATTTATAGTTGGCTTCACCCAAGCTTGTGGGTCATGAGTTCCAAGATAAAAGCATTTCCCAAAACTATATCCTAATCGTTCATAGAGTAGAGCACGTATAACTTGAGTACCATTGGTTAAATGTTTATCAAACTCATTTAGACATTTACACAAGTATTTTTCAATCAAATCGTTCCACCACCAAGAATTATTATAATGAATACTGATACATAAAAGTAATTCTGTAAACACAAGTAATGCCTTAATTCCATAACTTTTCAAATTAAGTCTGGACTTGAATGTATATAACAAGTTGTCGCAATAAGGTTCTATAATATCATGACGGATTTTCCTAAAGGTATTCCGATCGGGAACTTGTGGTTGTTGAGTTTGTTGAGTTTGTGCTAATAGTAAAGATACTACACAGATTTCTTGTGCTGAGGCTACATATGCCCATGCTTTATCATTGGTGTAGTCCTTCTTAATCAAATCATATGTGGAGTAGGAATACTTAAAATCTTTTAATATTAATGACCAATCAGCTAGTTTTCGAATTATTTGTTCTGATGAAGATTTATGATAATAATTCTCTGAATAATTAAAAGAATTCGATGATTGCGATTGAGGTTCAGGACTATTAGAGTTATTGAATAACATTTTCGACACTGAGAAAAATCTGCCAGTGATTGACTTTTTTGGTGAAAGCACCAGATCATCCCAAATTCTTATTTTTTTCTCCATATGAGGAATAAGTAATTTATTGATGAATTCAAATATCCTTTTACGTATCACCAGATCTAATTGCTGAGGAACTTCCAAGACATCCTCATCTTGATCATTTAGAGATATTCTTTGTAAATCTTCTTCAATTGTTGAATTTTCTTTAATTGATAAACTGATTAATGGCTCTTCTGATGAAGTATCTGGCTTACCAAATGGAATCAAAGTACTTGCTATACTTAATTGCTTTCGAATCAAGTTTTGGAAATCTATAAGTTGAGATGTGTCTTTAACAATCTCCGGATCATACAAGATAAATAAATGAATTAATAAATCATCAATTTGGAAAAACTTTGGGAAATTATAATTGCGGAATTCTACAATTAATTTCCTGAGAACTTCAACAGTATCTCTATGATAATCTATGACAAAAATTTGAGATATTGGATGGTTAAAAGTTTCAAATGGAACTATCTTATTCGATGTGATAACCTTGCTGAAAAAATCCAAATATAAATTATCCGTGCTTCCATTATCACTTCGATGTTTAAGAAGAACTTCTAATGAAGATATGCTGAAAAGTTGACGCAATTTCGAATCTGAAACTTGGCTAGAATTAGAATTAATATTGGAATTTGATGATGCATTTAAAATAGATAAAAGTTCTGGAAGACATAATTCAAATCTAATGGGGAATGAGGGGTAATTCTTAGTAATGAGTTGCGAATTAGTGATCTTAAAAGATTGACCTGGAATTGTATGTTTGGCATTATTCCCATATGGTTTGACAAACTGAAGAAATGATAAGTTTGGATTATTTAATGTCTCTTGTACAAGTAAATCAGCATTGTATGACGATTGCACTGATATGAGTGGTGAGTATGTATGATGGAGAAGATGCTGACGTGATAAATACGGGTCTAACCCCAGTGGGAATTGTGATGAATCCATCTGCAAGAATATTTAGCCTGATATTTATCTTGATATTTCCCTTTCAATCAGTGATAATTCCAGATTTACGATGTTTCAATTCTCTTAGATCAATCATTTTTTGTATTGTTTTGTGAGGTCTATTCATATTTCCTTTATCTGACAGAGCGCACGTGACTCGCGAAATGGAAAACTTGGATTCTTTTTTTATTTTAAGAAAGCGAATATAGACGACCTGTATATATACAATTCATTTTTTTTTATTTCTTTTATTTGAAAAAAAAGTTTTGGTATAAAATTCCTGTATGTACCTCTCCGACCAAAAGAGATAAAATGTCAACAAACGCCTCGTCTATGATGATTTAGAAACTTTAGCTGGCTCGACAATTTTTTGAAGTGTTTAAAAAAAAGAAATTGGACG
This sequence comes from [Candida] anglica, assembly GCA_963924405.1. Taxonomy (NCBI): domain Eukaryota; kingdom Fungi; phylum Ascomycota; class Pichiomycetes; order Serinales; family Debaryomycetaceae; genus Kurtzmaniella; species [Candida] anglica. Next base: position 630,711 of record OZ004258.1, read on the forward strand.
AGAGAAACATGGTAGTTAGATTATTTATTATCTAGTGGTAGACGAAGTACAAATCAACTACAAATACATAATTTTTTTCTTTCAACCCTTATTCTTGATATTTGTCTTCAATGACTTTCAAAATTGTTGCAAAATTTCTTATTGTTTACATATTTTACCTCTCTCTGAATTTCTACCAAGTAGAGAAATCACTAGATTACATTCCATGCTAAAGGAATAACTTTTACCCTCCAAACACATTCCCCAGATAAAGATTCTCTTTTTTTCGTACCAAAAAAAAGTTTACAGTCAGGGGGAGTTTGAAAAAAAAAATAAAGTTGTGCTACTAATAATAAAAGTTAAAAAGGGATATAGTACCTCGAGGGGGGGGGGATTTTAAAATAATTCCAGATATATATATCATTTACAACTGTTCTTCTTTTCTTTTTCCAAGCTTGGCACATACTTCGCCTTCTATTATTTTGTTTACCACTAGAAAATAGTCTCTATAATCTAAGTGTGAGTAGTAACCCCTAATCATCGGTTGTTTCAAATCAATCCATTTGGCTATTGTGTTATTTATTTTGCAATACGAAAAAAATAAAAAAAAAAAGAGGTGAATACGGCCAAACAACAAATAGAGAGTTGAAGTTAGCCGCTCCGTATACTAATTGAAAAAGAACTCAGTGCCCTTGGATAATATATCACCACTGGCTTGTATACCCTAGAAGGCAAGACGAAATAAACTCTAGGAAAGACCGCATCACAGAAACGAAATCAGCTTAATTTATAGCTTTTACATATAATCTTTTTCCAACCAATTATCATTCACATTTTATAATGTACTTCAGCAAATGGAGTACGCTACTTGGTGTGATAGCGTCGAGCTTGGCGGACCAAGTAGTTCATCCAGAGCTTGATCTCTCTGACCTCGGAGGAAGCGTAGGTCTTTTAGGATCCTTCACAGGAATTTCCATGTATAATTTTGACAACGCTACAAGTTTCATCCAAGCAGCCAGAGGAAATCGTTCAAGGTCCAGACCATCACAAAACTCACTTTACCTGAGAGACCCAAGTAACAATAATATCAATAGACTTGCAACGTTCAATGGTCAAGTGGACTCAATATACTCATTGGACGAAAATGATAATACTATGCTCATTACCGGTAACTTCACCGAAATAAATAACTCAACTGGAGTTGCCCCAATAATATTTAACTACACCTCGGGCGAAGCAACTCAAATATTTTCAAATGATTCTATAAACGGGTCAGTTAGAAGTGTTCTCATAGACAAAGAATTGGTCTATTTGGGAGGAGACTTCAAATTTAACAATACATACGGTGTGGCTGTTTACAACATCACATCCAAACAAGTCACTACCCCACCATTTCAAGGGTTTGGAGAAAACTCTTCAGTAAACACCATTGTGAAGATCTTCGACAATGCTGAGGATAATAGTGTTGACAATGGATCTATTGTCTTTGGGGGTGAGTTCAATACTTTGGGGTTAAAGGATCTTTTGACCCATAATTCAACCTCAAATAATACTATACCAAGAAACATGACCAATACCTCTCTCATAACAGCAGAACAGGTTGTTTCTCTTAAACATGGGATCTTCAGCAGTGTTAATGCCGCATCTCAAGGTACTGAAAGCGAGATGGTGTGTCCATCCACTGCGCAAGATTGGTCATTAGGAAATGATGAGGGAGGACAATGGTTGGTTGAACTTCCAGATGAAATGAAAGGTTTAACTCCTACAAAAGTACGATTGTATACCCCAACCTCGGGCGATGATGGAGTTCAATTGTTTAGAATTTATTCCTATCCTAATAATGGGATTATGAATCTTTCTTACATAGACCCTGAAACAAATGAATTACTGTATTGTGATGCTTGGTGTCCATTGGTGACAAGTACACAATTGAAAAACTTTACCTCTACTAATAAGGAAAACGTTGATGAATTGGCTAATGATAGCACATTTATTGATAAATCAGATGGTTCGTATGCGACCTATTATGATCCAACATCGAAGACTAAAGTCCTTGGATATGCGTCTAATTACCAAGAGTTTTCATTTGAAAATGAAGTTAGCATTGACAAGGTTGGTTTCACCATCCTTGGATGGTATGGATCAAAGGGTGTATTTTCTGGGTTCGAGCTTTTCCTGAACTCTATTACCGTTTATGGTAACAACACTTTAAACGAACCAAACTGTAATAATGCTGATGAGGAAGAAAATTACAGCTCAACATTTGGTGGAGACTGGAAGTCTGTGAAACAAATCTCCGCTGCGTCAATATCGGGAACTGATTATTTGGTGTCTACCATTGACAATGAGTCTCAAAAAGTTGGTGTAACTCTTTACCCAAACATTTCGTACTCTGGTAACTATTCCATTATTATGACAACTCCGGGTTGTATTCAAGATTCCTCGTGTGATCTAAGATCGATCGTAAACGTAACCGTATACGATGTTGAAGATGAGATTTTAGATTCTCAATTAATTTACCAAAATAATGATTACGATAAGTTTGATTATCTTTTCTATGGTCATATGAATGGTAGTGCAACCAGTGATGGTCAAAATAAGATTGAAATTACTTACCATCTGCCAATTAATGAAGGGTCTAATAATTCTTGGATTGTTGTGGATAAAGTGATTGCTGATATTGTTTCTTTGGATAAGTACTACGGAACAAACCAAACAAATACTACATCTTCTAAATATGGAAGCAACATCACACAACTTTCATTAAATGGATTGTTCGAATACTCGTTATCAAACTTCTCTTCATTTGATGAGAAATTGGTTCATCTGAATGTAAACAACAAATCAATCATCAAGTCCACAAACACATATGTTGGTAATTCATCCATTAACTTTTTAAGTTCAAAACTTTCATCATCTGCTAATGTTTCCAAGCTCTTAGTTCATGACGATTCATTATTAATTGCTGGAGATTTCGGGGTTAATTCTACCAACTTGAATGATAACTTGATCACTTTGAAATTATCCCAATATAATTCAACATCTAATCAGACTGAAATTTCGACATCTCTTAAGAAGAGAGCTGATGGGAACAATACTGCTCAATTATATGGTGCAAGCTTCTCAAATGAATTCAACGATATTGTACAATTTAATGATGAATTAGTCTTCATTGGAGACTTTAACATGACAGGTTCCAACTTGCAAATCAATAACTTATCTAACAACAATGAATCAATTTCAACTGCTTCTAATTTTGCTGTCTATAATAGCCAAAATAATGGACAATGGTATGGATTGGGAAATAACTATACCAACGCTCAATTTAATGACTTTGCCAATATTACCGTTAATGACGTTGAATTCTTCGTTTTCGCTGGTGATTCTCAAAAATTGATCTGGGATAATACCAATTCAAAATGGGTAACGAACACCATCGATTATACCCTCAATATCTCTCAGTCATTGTCTGTTGCTGGAGATAAGCAAATTGTACTTGGTGATGGATTCTCTATCATGGACTTGTACAGTATTGACCAAGCTAGAATATCTGGCAACAATACCTTGTCATCGATGAACTTCTCTATTAATGGGTTTTTCAACTCGATTGAAAGCTCTTACTATGTGAATGATAGTATTAGTGTAGTTGGGGGCCGTTTTAATACCTCAACTGCTCAAAATGTTGCTATACTCAACAATAATGATGGAAGCTTGCAAGGTTTAAATGGAAACTTAACAATTTTGAGAAACACGACTGTGCAATCTTTATATGCTGGGTCTGATACCGACTATCTTTTTATTGGTGTTAATGGTCTGGCTACTGCTGGTGGTGTTTCCCATACTGCAGGAGTTATAATTTATGACTTGACTAAGGAATCGTTTACTTCATTTCAACCTGCAGAATTGGCCACTTCCGATCAATCCTCAATTCAAGTGAATTCACTTGCATTACATGATACTGATATGAAGTTATTAGTTGGTGGTGCATTTTCTATGGCAGGTTCATTGGAATGTAATGGACTCTGTATCTATGATATAAGTAATACCAGATGGATACAACCAACCACGAATGGATCCCTTGAAGGTACTGTAAATGATATGATTTTTATCACCACAGATTCTGTCTTGCTCGCTGGTAATTTGGGACTTGGTAACGAAAATAGTTCGTTTGTATCGTATGACTTTGAAAGTAGTTCCTTTGCTGTACAAGACTCATTGAATACGTTAAATTCGACAGTTACAAAATTCATTAAGGTGGATAATAATGGAAATTTCGGTGGAAGATTCCTTGCATATGGTCCAGGATACATTTCTGGATATGATGGTTCAAAATGGACACGAATTGATGACGGTATTGATTACAGTTCAATGGCCGTATTCACAGATTTCAAATTGTTAACTCTTAAGGATAAGAATTCAAACAACACACAAACTTATTTTGATCTGAGCAGGATCCTTATTGTGACGGGTGCCTTTACATTAAAAAACTATGGTCTTGTTAATGCTGCGTTGTACGATGGAACTACATGGATTCCATACTCTTACACGAACATTCGTAGGTCAAATAGACTCGGTCTCGTTAAAAGTATCCTTGTTAATGATTTGTATGCGTTCAAATCTTCAGAAGCCCTTAAGAAACTTTCAAAGTTCATGTCAAAGGGTAAGGTTGTTGGTATTTCGTTAGCATGCGCTATTGGATCTACTGCATTCTTGAGTTTACTTTACTTGATCCCTTACTTTGCCCTTTTTAGAAAGTCAAAGAACGACGTTTCAGACCAAAGAATTCAAGAAAATGAAATGATGGGAGCTGTAAACCCAGAGGATTTGATCCATGAAATTGATTTACAAAAGAAGTAAATATATATAATGATATAATTAATTTTAAAGCACATTTGTAGAGTTTGATTTAAAAGTTATTTTTCTCATTTTTTATTGTCAACAATTTTAACAAACAGAATTTTTTAATTTTGCAACCAATTTACGAGAATAATGTTAAATTTATTTTTGATAAAAATAACCCTAACCTACCAAAAGCTTAGTTGGTACAATAAAAATATTGAACAATATATAATGCTATTTTGAGAACATTTTAAACAATTAATACACATTAGAAATGAAAGAATAGAAGTACAAAAAAATATAATCAACTACTTGCTGATTCATCACCCAACTCGGCCTTCTTAGAAGTGTAGGACTTTAAGAACAACTCATCAACTTCAGCCAATGGAATACCTTTAGTTTCAACCCAAAGGAATGCAATTATTGGAATGAATATTACGTTATAACCGGCGTTTATCATGTAGAACTTCCAGCCGATTTCAGTCATAGCAATGGGTAAAACAAAACTATTCATCAAGCCGAATCCACAATTGAAGACCATGAAAAAGGCAACACCGGCACTTCGGAGCTTATAGTTCCAGATTTCTGCTGGATAGAGAGTTGTCAATGGAGTGTAAGTAAATGAATAAAACCCGGTAAAAAAGAATATCATTGCAATTGAGGCATACATTCCCTTGGTATTAGTACTTTGGCCATATGCTTTGATGAGCCCTCCCAAAATACAAAGAGAACAAATCATGCCAACCATCGAGATTAAAGACTGCTTTTTTCTCCCAAGAAAATCAAACATATAAGAACCAGATGCTGCACAGATTAACCCCCAAGCGCTCATTACAATGTTAACTTGTAGTTTCTGTGTAGTACTGGTAACACCTGCTTGATCAAGCAAAATAGAGAGGAAAAAATTACCAACTGCAGCACCTGACATTTCAGTGATCGCTGCTTGAGATATCATAATTAAAACTCTTCTAATGTTTACTGAGCCATGGAATAATTCTCTCCAGGGATGTTTTGGAATTAAATCTTTATCCAACTCAATTCTCTCCTCATAGTATTTACCAAGGGAAGTAGCCTCTTCTAAATTTATTCCTTGGGATATTTGAATCACAAGAATTGCCTCATCCATTCTGTGGTGAGCAATTAACCAATATGGAGATTCTGAAACAAAGTAGATACTGAAAGCGGCAAGCCCACTTACGGCCCCTTGGACAATTGATGGAATTCTCCACGCCCATGTACCAGCCACATTTCTTGAACTGAATGTCACTCCAGATGCAACAAGACTACCAATATAGAAAGAAGTGAATGCAAGACCTAAAAATAACCCCCTATACTTTGCAGGAGCTATTTCTCCAACCAATAATGCCGCCGAAGAGACTCCAATATTGCATCCTAAACCTAAAAATATTCTCCCAACAACAAACATACCAATGTTTTGCGCCGCTGATTGTAAGGCAACTCCAATAAAAGATATTAAGACACTACTTAAAATTGCAGTTTTTCTACCAAGGTGGTCAATAAATAATTGATTCAAGAAAATGGCTGCAATTATCTGTCCCATCCACATAGCAGATGTATTTAGTCCAATAGTCACTGGAGTTAATGAGAAATAGCTTGTATACAGAGGTAAGTTAAGAATAGATCCAAGCATCATACTATCATATCCAAGTACAGTTGCATTAATAACAGATACCAATAGAAGTACCACCATAGTTCCGCGGTACCCCTTGGGGGCACAGCTACTTGTCCTGCTGAACTTGTCTACCAAAAGCATTGATAGAATTATATGTTGTTTTGCATTTCGAAAGTCAAGGGAAATCGTCTATAAATGCAGTTTTTGCAAATTCCTTATCTTTTCATGTATTGTAAAACATTACTACATATGGCTGTCTTATCTATTTTCCACATTTCCTCTTCTTTTTTCCGAATGGCACGAAAAATGCGGCGGCTAAACCACTCCATCTCCTCACCGTTTTTAGCTATTGATGCCCAGCATTTTTGATTCCGATAGCTCATGCGGCATCAAACCTTGAGTATATCTCCTTGGCAAATGAGTACGAAACTATACCATACTGGAACTCTCGCACGATGTCTGGCCCACCACAAAGTACAACCCATACTGAAACCATTTCTTCCGGATAATCTTCCTCGGAAATCTTTGAAATTCTCCTTTCCGATAAATTTAAGATCCAAAAAGTACAAGGGTGAAAACTGGTGGGTGCTCTTTATTTCTGTCTTCTTCGAATTAATAGACGTTCAACTTTAAATTTCTGTGGTACATTTAGCCCTTCAGCCCTATCGAATGATAAGAACTATATCGCAATTACAAAGAAAAAAACCCTTTATCTGGAAACAATGAAGACGGAGATTTCCGATACTTTAATTTCTTGTCGTTCTCATTGTCGGGGTAATATGGTAATATGTTTTCTAAGATATATTGACCTTGAAAGTTTATTTGGCATTAGGTCCAAAAAAAATAAAACATTGATTTCGCCCAGGATCGAACTGGGGACGTTCTGCGTGTTAAGCAGATGCCATAACCTACTAGACCACGAAACCTTTGTTTTTGATTTTGAAACGCTTTAGAATATTATACTACGTCCATATACACACCATATCACGTGATCCGATAAAGGAAATGTTAGAGGCAGGTTTGAAATATTTTTCTCAAGGGTGATGCAGTGGCTCAATGGTAGAGTTTTCGATTCCAAATCGAACGGTTGCAGGTTCGATTCCTGTCTGTGTCAATTCCTTTTCTTTTTTTTAATTTTTTGCACCTTATTAGTAGAGGAGAGGTTACAAGTTGGGTAAATTCAAAGTACCCAACGACAGGGTCAACTTCACACTATATAGACTTATCCAATTTAAAACAGCTTACCGTATTACCACTTTTATTAAGTTTTGACTTTTATCTTGCAGAAGTTTGTATTCATCTGTAATTACTTACTACAAGGTATTAGATAAATACCTTTAACATTTATTTTTATCTATGTAGATCTCATCTCTAACGGCCGCTGGAAAGGTCATCATCAGATTGATCATCAATATTGAATAATCTTGAGTCAACTTCCGTGGCATCCTGGTCATTACTTTGGAATTCCGAAAGATCTTCTTCATCTCGGAAATGGCCATCATCATCAGGTAATCCCAGCTCGTAGTCATCGCGGAAATCGTTAAACAATTCTTCGTCGTCGTCAATATCAGGAACATGGACATAATTTCTACGACTAACTCCACGACGGAAAATCAGTGAGACTAATTTATCAAACATCAACTTATCCACTTTCCTTAAAGTCTTGAAAAGTGCGATACCTCCTGCAACAGCAAAAATACCACCGCTAACAATTTTGTTAACTACAACATCAACTGCATTGTTTTCTATAGGCTGAAAATCGTCGTCCTCTGTATCTAATCTGATTTGGCCAAGTCGTTTAAAACCACCATTACGACGAATACCTCTATCGTACACAAACCAGACGGAAAATAAAAATACGAAGAGAGGAATTATCAACACCAAGAGTGCCTTTGTGCCAGATAGTTCTTTACCATAATGCTTGTTGAATTCCTTTTCCTTACCAGGGCATGGCTTTGAATCCCAACTGTCGAAAGATTTACCTCCGACACATGTTGACAATGGAATTTTTCTATATCCAGTAGGAACAAGGTACTCAAAAGCATTCTCTTTCTTGCAATACTCATTTTGGCGATCAGTTGGGGACAAACCAGCAACTAATTTACATGTATCATCAGTATCTCTAAAGTAGTTATAGTCACACTCAAAATCTCTTCTTGTACAAGAACAGTTTCTGATAGTCTTGAAACCTTCTTTCAAGGGTGCACTACCAATGAAACAATCATTATGACCAACTGCACGCCTTAAGTATTGAGCTTCATGCCCGAAGAGACAGTTGTCAGGAAGGTTGGGGTGTCTTGGAGTCCAGAAGTCGTAATCATCACTATTTGGATTATCTAAATCCAATTGACATTGTCTCTGATGAATATTAGTGAAATCAATAGAATAGGAGAGTGTATGACTCTGATCAGACTTGGATACAGCAAAAATAGCAAATTTCCGGGACGTGTCAGAAGGAATGGTAGCCAAGTCTAATACTTTAACTGGTTCTTCGGCAAACTTGAAATCTATCCAAGTGAGTCCTTCGTCTAAGGAATACTTAAGAGTATCAGTAGGCTCAGTGGATGGGACAATCACTAAAATCGTACCATGGTCTCCGTATTCCCACATGTTAACACCAGAAGCAATTTCCAGCCATGTAATACCACCATCTCTACTCAAAAAGGTGGCTGCTTTATCATAATGTTCCAAGTACTCACCAACATTTCCAACACCAATGATAAGACCAGTAGCTGAGGTAGAAGAGAAAGTGTCCCTATAATCTGCTCTTTCAGTAAATCCATGCAAATTCAATGAGCACTTTGCAACCAGAGACCCAATACAGCTGTATTTTTTACCATTTGAGCTCTTTTGCGGAGGGGTAATAAATTGCCATTCACCCCCATCGTTATGCGTAATTTGAGTCTTCAATCTTTTAGGTTCACGGTTATTAGACACGTCATCGACATTGGAAACAGTATTAGCTATGATGGTACCTTCTAAGCCATCAATTCTATCATAATCGACGTAGCCGATTCCGTTTCTGTTGACATTATCTAAGGACAAAACGTAAGAGGTTCCATTGGAGTTTGATTTAAGAATAGATCCAAGTTGTTGCCCATCTTTTCCGTTAGTGGTGACATGTAAAAATATAGAGTGGGATTCTGAATCAAGTACAGTATATGCTTGACTTGGACTGATCTTGAAATCAGCAGGAAAGTCTGCGTCTGCAAAAGTAGAACCATCAACCGTCACTTTAGCCATCAAAGATTTATCATCTTTAATGGTAGCAACAACCACAAAAACTCCAGTAATAGCATATCCAACAATATTGTCGAAAACTTCCTTTGTATCTTTGAAAAAGTTTGTACTACTCACTAAACTCAAAGATCTTGCCTTCCGATCTTCGAGGGAACAAAATATAGTATTGTTATTGGCAGTTGCAACATCGCCAAAGAATGGAGACACATAGTCACATTTTTGAACCCCTGATTTCAATTCTTCGAATGTATCACCCCCATCTTGAGTATGATAAGCAATGACTTTACACTTTTCACTATATTTATCTTCGCAATTCTCGCTAGCATACCAAATAAAATGATCAGTCAGATCTTTATGGAATGAAATAATACTAGAGCTGACACTGTTAGGAACAGAAGGTGCCTTGTACTTGTTGAAGTAATTTACGCCATCGGTAGAAACGTAGAAAACTTCCGTTTTGGTGAGCAAAACAACTTGACCAGGAATGTAACCAGTGACATAACCAACAATATCGTCATCCACTGGAATGCGCACGAAACTAGCACCCCCATCATTGGAAGCAAAAACCTTGTAATCATTTGTTTTCACAATAATATTCTCACTAGGAGACTTCTCGGTAGGATCAAAGTATGTATATTCCACAATTTGCCCTTCAAATTTTGAGATTTTAGAAGTAACTTTTTGCCCGGCAGGAGTCTTCTCATCTCCACCTGTTGGGGTATCAGTACACGAGATTTTCTCGGTTTTTACAAAATCACTTAGTTTCTTTCCATCCGTCTTACATTTATTTCCATTCACAAGTTGTTTTGAGGGAATAGAGAGTTCCTTCTTCTTCTCCTTGGCACACAATGTCGTGATTGCAACTTCATCGACGACACAGGTTTTACCTTCTTTATCCAAGGTGAAACCAGGAGCGCATTCAAAGTCTGCATCAGTACAAGAGCATGGCTCTTCAATAACTTCAATATCCAGGAAAACTTTGTCAACAAAACATTCAGCATCTTGCTTCCTTCTTTGAAATTTTTCCTTATGACCATAAATACAGCTGGGCTCACCATCAACAACTCTTGCATACACATCTTCAAAATCTTTAGAAGTACACTTCTTCCCTTTGAATGCACCTGAATAATCAAGTGCATAAATGATTTCTGTAAATTTATAGTCACCCTTAACTTCTGGAGTCTTATCGACCAAACCAGTAAGTAAGAATTTGGTAGAACTTCCATCTACTGTAGTAGTTAAAGTGAGCGGATAAATTGGGACTTCAAGAGTCGAGCTCTTCCAAGTTTTCCCTTGATCCAATGAGTGATAAACAGTATCAGTGGTGGAATAATCAGTGTCATAGTAAGGAATAGCGACGATGATGTTCCCACCATCACCAAATGAAAATACACATGGTTCATCCAAGGCAAAGTCCCAAGAAATACCACCATCTCTAGATACATATGTATGCATCTTGGAGATGTCTTGTTGAGCATATTTACCCTTGTTACCAACACCCATCAAGATTCCTGGTGTTGGCCCAGTGACCATTTTACCTTCTCCATCTCTTTCAGCTGGAGATAATAATTGTAAAGAACAATCATCTTTGATGTCACAAGATTCATCACCATTCAATTTCAATTTTTGCCAAGTGAGTCCATCATCAACGGATATCATGGACTTTGTGTTTTTACTTGGACCACCTCCACCTAAAAGCATATCAAGAAGACCCTTTCCAGTGTCTTTACCCTTTCCGCTTTCTCCCGATTCAGCAACATCAACGAACCAAACACCATCAGTATTTTGTACTTTCATGATTGTTCCACCTTTAATACGACTCATTAATTTTTTATACTTCAAACCAGATGAATCAGAAGAATAGAGAGAGGTGAGAGAATATTTCTTATCCTTGTTGGTGTACTCCATGACTGCCAAAAATAATGACAGAGGTGATGAATCAACAAAGTTCATCACTCCATATGAAATATCAATCGTCAAATCAGCCAATTCAAACAGAGTTGCATCAGTAGAAACTAAAAGTGACACAGTTGACTTTGAATTGAATTTATCATTTTGAACAACAACTGTAGCGAAATTTTGTTCCATACGGACGTCAATGATCTTCCCAGTTTTAGAAAGAACATGGTGAATAACATCTTCAGATTTGAAAAAGTTATCTGATCTAACCAACTCAGACAGGACAACATGACCGAATGAATTAAGTTTATTTCTAGAACAAATTATCGTTTCATCCTTTGCAGCACTAAATTTCGAAGATGATCTCACAAAGGTACAAACATTTACATTGGCATCCATAGGAATTGGATCATTTTTAAAGCCATCCTTGGTGTAAAAATAGACATGTTCACACAGTTCCGAAAATGATTGGCCCTTAGCACAAGTGTAAAACTCAAACAAGGCATAGTTTGGGTTCTTGGCATTGAAGATAACCTTGGGAATAGAGTCGATTTTCACGTGCTCTTTCTTGCTGTTCTTTATGGAGAACTTGTGCCAGTTCTTTCCCTTATCATATGTCACATATTGGTTTTTATCCGTAGTGAACGCAAAGGCTCTCGTTCTGAGAAATGGATCCATTTCCAAGTGTATGATTTTTTCATCCTTGGTGGCTCCTACATTTGACCAGGTTTCAGCATCATCATTCCAAACCTCAAGTTTCTTATGTCTCAATGCGAGAATGGTTGTTGAATCATCAAAATAAGCATATGCCTCCGCCACCTCTTTCTTTTCTGTCTTGTGGACCTTGGGTTCAAACGCATAGCCCGGTGCTAGGTTTAGAAGAAGCACCAACACAACTCCCCAAGTAAGTGTGTGGAATCTCGCCATATTCTTTACAATTGCTGGCTGTCTGTGGGGGTGTGGAAATTTAAAGCGAGGGGATTCTTGTCGATCTTATTCTATTCAATTGCCCAAGTGTAATTACCCTTTCTAGCTTCCTTGTTTCGAATAAGTTCTCAATTGAATAAATCCAGTAATAATAGTTGGCGATTTGTTGTACTATATACTTTCCTTTTCAATTAAATGTGTCAAATGTCACTGGATTAACTAGTCCCCGCCACTCCTCCTCCTAAATTTCTCGACTCTGATAAGTACATTATGCAGGAAATACTTTTTTTTTTTTTGGCTTAAAGCCTTGTTGAAACTACACTATTTAATCTTATACTATAGTCTACAAATGTATTTAAAATTCTTTAAAATTTCCTCTAAATCTCTATAAATTAATTATATTCACTCATTCTTCCCAATAATCTGATAATATCCCCTTATTTCTATCTTTTTAATACAACAAACTCTTTTCCCACCTGCCTTAAAAATCATTATCAAGTACAAGTCCTAAATAATCTGCTGATTTATTCACTCTAACGTGACATGCAGAATCTATTTCTCCTCCATAGGCACTCAACTTGAATGTAAAAGCCATCAAGCTATTAACAAGTTTTTCGTTGTCTTCCCGTGGAATTCTCACCAATACTTTCGCGGGTATATTAATCTTCAGCATATCCAAGATATCTAGATGTATGGATTCACCTATTATTCCATAGAGCTTCCCTAAACTTGCCTTGATGATACTTTTCCACGATATAAAGTCCATGCTGATATTTTTATATAATTCTGGTTGTTCCTTCACATACTGTGGATCAACCACTCTAATAGTATTTGTTAGTATACCTTGCTAAGCAAAAAAATAATAAAAAGTCAAAAAGTGGTTACATGGGACAACCCCTATACTTCACATACAATTCAAGATTAAGGTAGGACCATTCTGATCGTTTAAATATTTGTGGTGATGTTTCCATGGTCCAAATATATCTTTGTATATATATGTATGCTCCTTATCGTGATGAGATGAAGATAGTTGTATTCAGATAAAATTGTTACAAGTTTTCTACATACAGTCCTTTAGTATGGCATGTGCTTTAAAAATGTTTTCTATCATTTTCTTGAATATTCAATTTAATTTTCTTCTAAAAAGTGGATGGAATTTGAATCAATATGCTATTACTATCCGAAGATTCATCAAAGGAATTGGTACCATTTATCAGTTCTCCATTATTTGAAGTATGATATTTTTCGTAATTTGCTAAATTACTTTCCGATGGAATTACCCAATTGTCATGATAATTTACATGGTGATAGTTTTCATTGGCATTGTCCATGTAGACAACAGGAATGATGATGGCACCGGGTGGAACTGGCAGTCCTGGTCTGATACAGAGAACTTGCGATCCGGAGGGCACGTTCAACAAGCTAAAGAGGGGAATTAATGGTATTTGTAGTTGATGTGGTGGTGGAAGTGGGAGTGGTATTGAAGTAGATGATGAATATTGACCATTATGTATAGAGTCGGTATATTTCGTTTTTTTCCTGAATGTTGTATTTGAAGAAACTTGTTGCAAAGGCTTCACAGAGTTCCCTCTTGCCGCATTACCCCAATTAGATCGATTCAAGCGCTTATTCTTCACATGTTGATAAAAAGTTGTATCCTTATGACCAGCCTTACTGCAAATAGTTCTCATAATCAATAAATCATCCCAGAGATTATCTATTTCATGGCTATGTAAAGGTGATGAATGTTTCCATTTAAGAATCTGTGAAATAGTATAAACCGGCATACCTCTAATACATAAAAAATAATTAGACCATAAAAAGGACTAAAGAACTTGTACACAACCAACTTCTAGCTATATATATATATACATACATACATATTGGGTTTGTAACACCACCACAAATGGCTGCAAAACTTCCATTTTCTATACATGTCTAGCAATTCCTGTACATAGAGCACAAGTATCTACATAGGTAATTTTTCTGTTTAGCGCTTTTTTGCATAGAATTAGGAAGACTAGCACCCTAGGAGAATAACGAATATAGAGAGGGTTTATAATGGCTTCAGAAAACTGGGAAGCAGTCGTGGATGACGAGGGGAGAACGTACTACTACAATACCGTTACACAAGAAACTAGCTGGACGAATCCAGCTGTGGAGAGTAGTGGATGGAAAGCATATAAAACCGATGAAGGAAAAGAATATTATTACAATGAAAGCACAGGAGAAACAACTTGGGAGACTCCAGATGAGTTGAAAGACGATAAGTCTAAGAGTGCTACAACCGAAGAAGAAAATATTGGGAATGATAGTGCTCCAGAAGAAGTTGAACTTAAAAAGGAAGATGATAACATAGAGTCGAATGAAACAGAAATAGATTCTGAACTTTCCAAACAATCTGTATCTGGTGGGGATCTAATTGATGGCGAACTAAAATTCAATAACAGCAAGGAATCAGAAGATGCATTCAAACAACTTTTGAAAACAACTGGTGTGGATTCAACTTGGTCATTCCAATCAGTGATCTCAAAACTTATAGAAAACCCCATCTATTGGTCTGTACCGGATGCATTACAAAGGAAGAATTTGTACGAAGAGTATTTGGTGGAGAAGACAAAGCAAGAACTTTCCAATAAGTCAGCAGTAGTGGATACTTTCAAAGAAAACTTTGAGAACTTATTGAATTCGTATAAAAAGGACGGATATATCAAGTATAATACCAGATGGTCAAGCGTTAAAGACAGATTGATAGAGGAAGATAATCCAATCTATAAGCATTCTATTGTATCCGATCAAGAAATAGCACAGATATACCACACATATACCGATACACTCAAGAAAGAATACGAATCTGGTCAAGATGAATTAAGACAACAGGCTCTTAAGGAGTTAGAATCATATTTAGTTGAAATCAACCCTAACTTGGTGGAAGAAAGTGAAAACTGGGAGGCCCTTTATGATAGTTTAAACCATGACTCTAGATTTAAAGCCAATAAGCATTTCAGTATTCTCACTCAACTTGATATCCTTAATCTTTACAAGAATAAAATATACCCAAAGATTCTTCAGAAATTAAAGGACAAGATTCTGGACATTGAAAAGATAAATTATCGTTCCGATAGAGTTGCTAGAACACAATTTAAACGGTTCTTACGTACTTTGAACATCAACGCCAACACATTATTCAAAGACATATTCGGTTTGTTGGAGGGAGATGACAGTTTCTTTGAGATTTGTGGCAGAAATGGATCCAGTCCTTTAGAATTATTGTGGGACATAGTTGATGAAAAGTATCAAACCATGAAATTAAAGAAAGATTTGGTTGAGAATGCAATCAATGAATTTAAGCGGAGAGGAGCCATAGATGACTACAAATCCATTCTTTCCAGTAAGGAGAAGTTTAGAAACACACTTGGTAACTTGAAGCACGATCTGTTGACAGGATTTAATTTCCAAGAAGAAGGAAGCACTGAATTGGATGAAATCTATGAAAGTTTGAGAAGAGATTTGGAATTGAGAGAGGAACAATTCAATAAAAATATAAACTCTATGGTCGGTACATGTGGAGATTGGTTAGTGAGTGATTACATTCCAAATGGAAACGATGGAAATGACCCAGTGATAAAGATTATTACTGAGGAGGAAGAAGAAAGAGGCTTAAAGGAATCTGAGGGAATAATTATAATTATAAAGACAACCGGGAGTCCAAGTATACACAAATTAAGAAATGATATCGAGGATTTAGAAATATCTAATTTAATATCCACTATCAAGAATTCACATCCTTTCAAAAATCTATACAATTTATTATCTGAAAACGTTAGTAATGGATATTTTGGCACTGATATAGAAGATAAGTATAGTTCATGTGTGAGATTATCCGTTGGAAAATTAATTGAAAAATTAAATAAGAAGGCAGTTTCCAAAGTTCAAGAAGGATCCGCACCGGAAAATCCAAAGAAAAGAAGATTAGAAGATGAAACTTCTGAAACCAATCCTATAAAGCAAACGAAGCGGGTACTTCTTAATTATTAAAAGCTTTGCAACACACCACCAAAATTGTCTAAGCCAGTTACAAAAATAAAAATATAAAAATAAAATAAAAATAAAAGCGGGTAGTATGCACACTTTGTCGTGCAGTGGCAACTCCTCATTTTTGGAAATAGGGTAGTGTTAAAGTTGGAGAGAAACACACAATAGATAAAGCAAATAGATACTAAAATAATAATAATAACAGAGCCAACAAAATGGTATGTATAAAAAACAGGATATAATACGAGAACTCGGAGAAGCACACCGGGTAACACTGTATTGATTTCTGTAGTTGAAGGAATTTACTAACGGATTCAGTCTCAATCATTAAAGCCATATTTAACCGCTGTTAGATCTTCATTAACAGCAGCCATATGTTTGGAAGATTTCTCATCCCAGATCGTGGAGAGACACAATCGTCCAGAAATAGAAGTTGACAACACACACACACCGGAATTGATTCTTAACCCGATGATAATAGCAAGAAACGAGAATGAAAAGATCCTTATCGAACCATCAGTGAATTCAGTCAGAGTATCGATTAAAATCAAGCAAGCGGACGAAATTGAACAAATTTTGGTCCATAAGTTCACCAGATTCTTGACGTCAAGAGCCGAAAACTTTTTCATTTTAAGAAGGGTGCCAATTAAGGGCTATGACATATCCTTTTTAATTACAAACTTCCACACAGAACAAATGTTGAAGGATAAGTTGGTTGATTTCATTATAGAATTCATGGAAGATGTGGACAAGGAAATTAGTGAAATGAAGTTATTTTTGAATGCCAGAGCAAGAGTTATTGCCGAGGCTTACTTGACTCCGTTTGATTAAACTATATAGATTTACACCCATACACTGTTACAAATAAAAGATACGAAGTAAATTAGTTATGATAATTCTTGTAGTTCTACACTATAGACTATTTATCAGTGTTCCTATCAGATAATGTTGATCTATTATCATCATCATTTTGATGGGCATATGCTGGTCCAACGAATGGTCCTGGAGGGCTCCCTCTCGAGTCACCAAAAGAAGTTCCAATGCTTTCTTGATCCTCCTGGGTTGAGTTACCTTTCGTTACAGGATTTGGACCAACTGGTCTTTGTTGCCTAATAACCTCCTTTGGCGACAACCCTTGAGATGATTGAGGGGAGTTTACAATGAATTGTCCGCCACGAGACATAGTTTGTGGCATTGGTTGGACTTGAGAGTAGGGTGGGGTACTGAATTGTTGCGGAGAAGAGATGTAGGCCAGACCAGCACCTTGTTGTGATTGCAGTTGTGGTTGTTGTGTTGGGCGAGCTCCTTGGGGAGGTCTGCCGATTCTGCGATTGTTATTATTCGTAGTGTTAGTATTGTTATTGACATTGCTACCACTAGTCAGGTCACTATTGCTTAATCGTTTCCCTTGGCTTTGTGGAGTAAATTGGTTGTTTGGTCTGGCTTGCAGTTGTTGCAGTTGTTGCGGATGTGGTGGCAGTTGTTGCAGTTGTCGTTGGTAATCAACGGTCGGAACGTTCGGTACAACCATTGGCACGCCAACTTTGTCAATCAACAATCCTGGTATATGATTCAACACTAAATCCAATTTCAGGAGAGCTGCACCAACCTGATCAAATCCCTTTGAAGATATCTTTAAAATCCATCTATAATTGAAAACTTGGTCTTTATAAAAATCTTCTTCTTCCTTCGTAGTGGAGGAAATAAAAAGAACAGCAGCAAATGTTCCAATCAACGTGAAACTTGAAGATGAAGAGGAGTGCCAAAATGAATGAATGTGTTCAGGCTTCAAATCCCTTACAAATTCAATCGATGCCAATAATCTAGTTTTGGCAGCAGTACGACAAACATTTACCAATTCTGGTTGAGGAGGGTTATTCGAATGTGATTGTTGGAAGATTGTGGTGATAATTTTACGATGTAAAGTCAACTCGGTGGCAAAGTATGCCAATTGTAAATATCCATTAGAACAAAGTTTTCTTCTTTGAACAGAGCTCATTTGTAATTCCACAGGTAATGAATGGTACCAGTTCCGCAATTTCAATTGAAGGGGTTTAGCAAGTTTTAAAACTTGGGTCATATCGGTGATTTCATTCATAGCTTTCATTGAATAAAATTGATCTACAATGTCAGAAAGGATCATTGAAAGATCAATCAAGTTTCTGAATATCTTCTTCCCATTATCAATATCCGATGAACCTTCTTTCAAATCTCCATCACCATGCTTTTCTGGGAAATCTTCATCTGCCAAGGGGAGTACTATCCAATTGTTTTCAGAAATATGCGAAGGTCTTGCATTTTTTAAAGAGAGCCATTTATCTTCCATATAAACTGCCCATGCTAACCGTTTCCGGAGTCCACGTTCCCATTTAGGTAATTTCCACCCGTGACAGTCAAGTCCAAGACCTAATTCTTCTGCCAATGAGATAACTTGTGAGCATAACACCCAGTCATTATAATCAGTATCTCCCCCACTAGAATTAGGAGTTGGTTCCCCATTAGAATTTCCATTGGAACTAATATTGGATACTTGTATGATATGTTTACATTGAAGAAGTAACAAACCTGCTTGAACAGCACTTAATTTTGGTCGTTTAAGAATCTCCAATAAATAATTGTTAAGAGCAATCTTCAAGATTAGTTCTGAGTTAGGTTTGGGATATCTGTTAAGTTGAGGATCATAGTCCCACCATTGAATAGCCAATACATACACAGCAGCCAATAGAGGAGCACTAAATTCTCGATGTGTTCTGGAGTATTTTTCCAAAAATACCTTTTTGTGGAGAATTGGATATGATGGATGAATTATTCGGAAGTATAAATCAATTAAAATTTGACCATGAGGAGCAATGAATTTTTCAATATTATCAACATCTTGTGACATGGCCAGATACGATTGAGGGGATTGATCATCCTTCAATACAAACTGTACTTTGTCACTGACTTTACGAAGCGAGATAGAGTCACTCAAGTTGACTTGTTCAATCTTACCGCCAAGGGGTGATGCACTTGCCCTTCCATTGATACTGGTTGATTTGTTGGCACCTTGACTCTGACTAGCTCCCTTCTTAGAGGGTGAATTTTGTGACTCTATGATTAAATTAAGAAGATTCACATCGTATAAATATGACGTTGGTCCAACATAAAAACTTGACCTAGGGAATTGTAAAGATAATGTCTTTTTAAGTAAAGAGTTGTTTACCATGGAGTAGTCCTGAACCGGCGGGACATCTCTTATCTGGACATTTGGAGGAACAATTCCATTCGAAATATGATTCTCTCGTTGAAGTATTGACAAATTTGCATTCGTATTACCACTCATAGCATCATTAGTTGATGAGGTTTTAGCTCTTTTGTTTTGTGGTTGGATATTATTATAATAATCCTCTTGGAAATTTGGATTGGAACCTGGAGTTCTGCGCATTGGTTGATCGATATAGGTACATACCAATGACTTCGATTCACACTGCGCACAGTTATTTGTGTTTGGTATTATTACACATTTTGTCTTACGTCTTCTACAGTGGTCACAAGGTCTACGATGTTTGGCAGCACGTTGTTGTGCCCCAACAGAACCTGTAGATGTATAATTCAGGTCTGATACCATCTGGATATCTGTAGGGGTACCTTGGCTTTGTGAAAGTGCAGATGGAGTTTGTTGTGGATGCGAAGTTGGCCCTTTTGCCTCATTATCTCCGTGTGGTTGACCTGGGTGACCTTGTTGTTGTTGTTGTGGGGGTAAATGCATGTTTTCTGATGTAGGTGATTGGTATTGTCCTTGATTTTGGATGGCAGGTGCGGTATTAATTCCCATGTTTGGTGACGTAAAGTCCATCCCATAGAACATTTCATTGTTGGGGTCCATCAAAAGACTAGATGCCCAATTTGAGTCGAGATACTGCGCGCTGTCGTACTCTGGGCCATTGGGTGGGTGATCCTGATGTGCCAGATGTGGATGCTGCGAGTGCTGCTGATGATGGAGTTGTTGTTGTTGATGGTGATGGAGTTGTTGTTGTTGTTGTTGTTGTGGTTGATGGTGGTGTTGTTGTTGTGGTTGTTGTTGTGGTTGGCCCGGTGGTGGCTGATGTTGGAGTTGTTGTTGCTGCTGAATGTGTTGGAGCTGTGATGTTCTGTGTTGATGCAGCTGTTGTTGTGGAGTTCTACTATTGTTCTGTTCGGACGTATGATCCATCAGATCCTTTGGATGGTTATGGGTGGAATTGGAACCTCCTTGTTCCGGGACCGTGCTATGACTATTTGCGCCTTCGGATTTGGAGCCACTGTTCATCGCGAAATTTTGCGATCGGTTCCTGTCGTAAGTATAGACTTGCGTAAATTACTGTAAGCGCCTACAATGTGAAACTTCTTGATTACTTTTATGGTGATACAAAACGATATAAGCTAGTGATAATGTAAATGTCAGATGTCGTGCGCGGCTCAGAAAAGCTGCAGTATGATTTTCCTTCTACAGTGCAAAGAGATAATAATTTAAGTGGCTGTAAGTTGTGATAATCAAGAGGATTTACCCGTGCAGATTAAGATTGAATTTCCCTTTGGCTTTCGGCTCTGTTTCATAAACTGTTGAATCTCCTTTGAATAATAAAAATTTTTTTGTTTTGTTAAAAAAAAAAAACAGTAGTAGTAGTAGACTTCCGTTTTTTTTTTTTTTTTTTCGTTAATTTATTTTTATTCTTTAGTGCCGCGCAGTCGCGGAGTATTAAACGATGCACTAGATGAGCCACAAGTAGAAAGAGAGAGAGAAAGGGGAGGCAACACCATCACCATCAAAAAGACGGAGATAATTCAATGCAAACCAATTGAAAATGCACTTAAAGGAGGTGGGAAATAAGTAAATCAGATAGATGTAGAAGGGGGAGAATGATCGGGTAATGTATCCTTTAGTCTTAAGCACTGTGGTTAAAAACTAAATAGTTACCTTAATTCTCCTCAATATCTGCACGTGATATGTCTGCACTATAATGTTTGTTTCTATTTATCGCGGATGGGTAGGTAGATTTGGGTGTATGTATAAGGATATCAATTGACATGAACTTTATCATTTCCATCTAAGCATGTCACAGAAGAAAAACCCAAAGATGGGTGTGACTAAGAAACTGCCCGTTATTGGTCAGGCGATGTTGAAGCGTGGGGCCAAGAGGGCCATGAAGGCAAAGTTATCATTTCAAGATGAACTTGTGGAGGATGCACCAGCACCAAATCGGGAAAAGACTGTGAATCGGGTAGTTGAAGGATTTCCAGTATATATCACCAAAAAGCAAATTTCCGAAAAAACACAGCCACTAAATGAATCATCAGATATTAGTTCAGAACGACAATACATACTAGCCAATTTTAAACGATTTGTGCCGATAATTCTACTGGAATTATCACCATTACCAGGGTATCTGAAGGATTCATTAGTTGAAATCTTCCATTTATATTTATACGTGTTGCGCTATATGAAAACTTCGAGTACCTTCTGGAAAGTTGTTTCTTATTCCCCATACAAGAAGCAATTTGGTCGAATTCTTAATAAATTAATTACTGAGCGTTCAAGTATTGATGAAAACTTTATAGAATCTGGCAATACAATCTCCCAATCGAAGAACAAAGCTCCAAGAAGGATAATAAAGAAGTTTGAACCGAATCGTGCCGTGTTAACAAAATTGGGCATTAAATTAAAACTAGACATTAACAACAACACCAAGCCCAACACCAAATAACATTTGCATTCCTCATAGACTGAAGATGATCTCTTCATAGCATAATTCTTGCATACTTCAAATTCACATCAGAACGAGAAACATTCATATACCACTTATAAAACGGACTCACACATACACATCCAACTATCCCCATTTGGTGTGTTTTTTTTTTGTTTTTTTTTTTTATTAGTCTATAAGTGTTTCTATATCCGTCATTATCATATTTGATATACATTCCATAATCGTTCATTAACATTTCCCCAAAACCCTAAATCGTATATATTGACAAGATCCTTTTCCACGGAAATAACGGGCTCCATTTGAGGAATTGATTCATCTCCCTCCACGAAAAGAATTCGCTCATTTCGTAAACTTATATATGCCTGTAAGTAAGAATCGGTAGATTTATCATGAACCATACTTTTTTCGACATAATTCTCCGGGAAATTCTTATCAAGAATTTTGTAAAGAGTACCCAATTCAACAAGGTATTCTAATTCTGACCATTTATCACATTCATTGGTAGTAACCCCTAAATATAAATATCTGAGATGTAAAGCTGTGAATAAACTAGTGATCACCACAAATATACTACATAGAATGAGGAATACTCCAGTAGTTTTGTTGGCATTTGTAGTAGATGTGATTCTATGCCACCAACTAGTAGACGGGAATTGGTCCACAAGGGACCAATATGATAATAAACCTCCATAGAATAAAAGATTGATATTGGATACAAGGAAAAGGAAAAACCATCGATAATTGTAATATCCAATACAATTATTTACCCATATACAATGGTGATCATATAACATAATGCAATGGCCACAAGTAGAACAATGTTTCGATCTGGCTGGTTTTGGGAGTTTACATGTAGCACAATCCTTTGGATGGAAGATTAGATCATTGTAAGGGAAGAAGGTACTGGCTCTATGAGCCATTGTTGAGGATGAAATTCGTCCTGGATCTGTATATGTCACTAATATTGTCGATAGATATACAAGAGTAATGGTGGCAAAAATGTAGAGATTATGGAAAATAGAATGCTTTATATTCAATGGGAGTACCTCGAGATACGTTTCTGTAAAGAATAGATAAAAGCATCCAGTGATTACCAGGACATAAAACACTGGTATGGACCACTCCAAGCACCAAGTTAGTCCACCATTGGTTCTATTGTCCACAGATCTATAGAACAGAACGCTAGATTGAAGACTATTCAAGATCCATCTTCTAACTCTATGAATTAAAGAGCCTCGTAAAGAGGGAGAATCTCCAAATAACACAATACTAGCAGCAATGGAAGATCCTAGAATCACCACTAGAAGTAATTTATACAACTGCATAGCCTGTAAAAAAAAATTTAATTCAGTGATTAAGATCCATTATACATACATCAAGTATAGGATTGATTACTTAATCTTTAGGTCCTCTCCATATATTGAGACTAGTTTCCTGCATGTACATTATTTCGGTACCCTTAAAGTAGTGTGATTTAATGAGACGTGTTTGTTATATATTGAGAAAACCCTCCACAAATTATTCCTAGTACAGCCAAAAAAAAAAAAAAAAAAAAGACAGAGTGCTCGTCTATTAGCCTCACCATTGCTTTTTGAATAGGCACTTGTTCTTCAACTCCCCCCATCCACCCAGCTCCGAATAAAAATGGCCAGTTATCTTGATGTGGTCAGCGGAGAGATTGCCAGTATCAAGCATATGCTTGCAAGTCTCCCGTTTGACCGAACCGAGGGTCTTTCACACACCAAATCCCCATATTTTCTAGACGTGTATCGAGTACATCGACCGGAAATGCTGGCGTTAAACGAGGACAATGGGGTATTCCCACTTGATGCTAGCAAGCTTCTCAAGCTTGGAATATCGTTGGGGAACTTGCTCAAGTCCCTTCAACAAGACGAGGAACAATATCTCGAACAACAAAAGAAACAACAACAATTCAACAAGAGTTTAGGAGGAGCTTTAATTCAACCAGGTTCACATTCAGGCTTGTTCCAGCCAGCCAAATCTGCCCTGTACAGCGACCAGCTGGGTTCACCATACGCTCCTTCAAACGACCGTAGAATTTCCGCTAGTAGTGGGACTAATGGAGGAGCTTCATTCCAAATCCCTCCTCCTCCATATCAAACTAGATTTGTTCAAAATCTACTGAAAATCCTTAAAAACTATGACATTGGTACTGCCACAACCTATTCCAATACCCCAAACTTCAATTCTAATTCCAACAATACTAATAATAATAACATTCTTCAACAAACCCCATCTAATTTAAATCTGCAATCCCTGCAATCTCTGCAACCAGTGGCACTGAGTGGGAGTTCAACTTCAACTTTGAGTCAACAAATGCAAGGATCCCCCATCAAACTTTCTTCCAAACAACTTCTTATTGAAAAATTGGAAATTAATATTCAACTTGATAATTTATTCACATACAAAATCTTACTTAAATTGGTTCAACAAATCTATGAGATTATAGAATTACAATTAGAAGTTTCTGGAGGTGGAGGGGTTTTGAATGGAACCGTGCAAAAGGACGTTTCTTCTTCATCATCCATTTTCTCCACTGCGTCATATAGTTCATCTGATTCATCTATGACAAATGATGAATATCTTCAATTACTTCGACTGATTGTCAATCGAATATCTACCGGGATTATCGAACCATTTATCCAGGTCATAGTCACTCAGATAGCTGAAAGAGGAGTCATAGAGAGGTTTGGAGAACTTCTCAAGAGTTTAGATTGAGAATATATAATCATTTTCTTTTATTTATAGTTCTACCAATGTATTATTTTTTATTGTTCTAATATTACTACACTCTATTATCATATTCCATATATTACTTTTCATTTTATAAAAACCACCAATTAGCAAATCTACCCCATATAACGTGTGCCATTCTTCTACCAAGAAGCTTTCCTATCAAAGGAAATATTACCATATTTACAAGACCAGTGATTTGTTTGACACTTTCCTCCCATTGTTGTTGAGCTGATAAAGCATCATAAGAACTAGAGTCGTCAGAATCATATTCATAATCTTCGGAGTCATAATCATTCCCATTCATATCAATGCTATCTATCATCTGCTGCATCTGTGCCAACACAGAAGTATTGTCTACTTCAGTAGACATAGTGGCCACAAATAAAGTCTTTTTGGTGGATTATTTTAATTGTATGGAAATGAGATTAATAAACTGGAGAATACAATAATTGAGGATTCATGGGTGTATGCAGTCAAATTCACAAATATATATATGAAGAGTAATTATTGATGAATGAATGGGGGGTAGATTAATGATCATATAAGGGTGGATTTGTTATCACAAATTATATAAATATATATATTGTTTAATTATAATTGTCTATGTGTAAAAAATGGTAATGACTAACCTTCAATACTAATTTGGAGTTATTACATGCTTTATATAAATCTTTTTATGACTGACTATTTTAATACTATTTCAATACAATATGAATACTTCATATATAGTTTATTAATATCATTTCAACACTTTATAAATACTTGATCAATATCTATAATTATTCTTAATCTATCTCTCTATTCGAAGACTTATTGCCTCTCTCTCTACTCTTTATCAACTTAAAGCGCGATGAGCGAAAATCAAATCTTCACAAATAAAATTATCGTTAATGATCAAGACTATTAAATCACATCTACAAAGAATACTCCGGTCAAAAATGAGTCAAATCAACGTAGATGACTATGTCACCGTCAAGGAGGGGAAGGCAACCATTTTGTCTCTCAAGGAAAATAAAGTGTTTTATAATCCAATTCAACAATTCAATAGAGACTTGTCAGTAACTGCAATTCGTGCTTGGTCTGAATTATACTTACAATCTAAGGAAGGTAAGCGTGAAACCAGAAAGAGAACGATCTCCGAGGCTGAAAAGGAATCCACTGAAGGCGAGGAGAAATCTGCATCTACCACCACACCATTTATCACAATTCTTGAAGCCTTGTCAGCTACTGGACTTCGTGCTATTAGATATGGACATGAGATCCCACTTCTTAAACAAGTTGTAGCCAATGATCTTCTCCCAGAAGCAGTCAAGTCCATCGATAGAAACATCGAATATAATAACTTGAAAGATAAGGTGAGTTCTAACCTTGGTGATGCCATTCATTATATGTCTGGGGGACAAAATAAGTTCCATGTAGTTGATTTGGATCCTTATGGAACTGCCACTCCATTTATTGATGGTGCACTTCAATCCATAAATGAAGAAGGATTACTTTTGGTCACTTGTACCGATGCTGGGGTGCTTGCCGGTTCGGGTTATCCAGAAAAATGTTTTGCTCTTTATGGAGGTAATAACTTTGGTAATACATACATTGGAGGAGAAGCTAACCATGAAGCTGGATTAAGATTGATTCTTCATATGATTGCCACCAATGCAGCCAAGTATAAAAAGACTATTGAACCATTGCTATCATTATCGATTGATTTCTACATGAGAGTATTTATTAGAGTCAAGACTAGTCCAATGTCTGTTAAACATTTGGCATCATCCACCATGATTACATACCATTGTGTTGGATGTGGTAATAAACTGAATCAATTCTTGGGTAGAGTGGAAACCAAGAAAAATGGAACCAAAAAATTCCAAACTGCTCTGGGTCCACCAGTTGGCGTTAGATGTGAATATTGTACATCACTGCATCATTTAGCTGGACCTATGTGGGGTGGTCCATTACATAACCATGAGTTTATTGACACTGTGATGAAGATCAATGATTCACATGATACTTCTGTTTATGGAACCACAGAAAGAATTAGAGGAATGGTTACAGTTGCTAAAAATGAATTATTGGAACCATTTTATTTCAATTTGAATCAACTTTCAAGTTATTTCAAATCACCACCTATCCCAATTAATGATCTTTGTAAAGCTATTGGTAATTTGGGTTATGATGTATCCTTGACTCATGCTCAAAAGAACTGTATCAAGACAACCGCACCATGGAATGTTGTACTTCAAATCAATAGACAATGGCTTATCAAATGTAATAAGGAAGCCTTGGAGAAAACAAAGGAAATGTTGGAAACTCAACAAGATGAAGATAAAAAGGCTAAATTGGTTAAAAAGATAGAATCATTGGAAAATGATATTTCTATGAGTCCAAACTTAACTGAAGGAATGGTTGGTTACAAGATTTTAAGTAGGGCAAAGGAGACATTACCAGAATTAGAAGTTAATTTTGATGATAGATGTGAAGTTAGTGATAAAATCAACAAGTTCAGAAAGTTGAAGATTGTGAGATATCAAGAAAATCCTACAAAGAATTGGGGACCAAAATCAAGACCTTCAAGTTAAACCTTATGTAATTATTATAAATAGAAACCTACCTCATATTTTTTTAGTGTATGTAAGTAAGTTATTGTTCTTTCTTCATGTTTTTTTTTTTTTTTTTTTTTTTTTTTGCAACAAAAGAGAGAGAAAAAAAAAGGTCCGAGTATTCCCCGGTTCGAGCCCTGTCATTACACACATTTATTGTAGACCAGAAAAATTGTACAAAAAAAAAAAATTATATTATTATTATGCACAATCCCCCCTTATACATTGTAATTTTAATAATAGCCTGCGAATCATTTATCAAGTTTGTATAATGATAGTACGCAAGGGGGGGTTGCGCAAAGGGGTTTCTAGGAGGTTCGAGCTGCAGATTCGTAAAGTGTTTTGAATTTCTGGTCATGCCCAACTCTAGAACAAAATACCCAATTGAGGCAACTATAAACACACGATTTTACTCCCCTTACTGTATTGATATTTAGTTAAATCGCGACATAGTTTTTCCGCATTGTGCCGAGTTAAGGATCTAAGACCACTTTCCCTGACAATGGTTCAAAACCAGATTATTCCGAATATTTGTTCCTACCAATCATAATAGTGACGATGGGAACGATATAGGAGAGAGTACAATGGGTAGTCCGAGAGTTCCGCGGGTGCGGGTGGGGATTATTGGTAGACCAATTTGTAGAAACACGAGGTAAGAACAACGTAGTTACCCAAACCATCATTAAGGTATAAGATTTGATTTAAGAAATATTATTATTACACAGCCAATATATGCGCTAATTTCTCTAGGTAAGAATAGATCATGTGGTGTGGTCAGAAATCATACATTTCATGACACCCCTGATTAAACAAAGTAATCACTAATCAATTCATCTACAACTATTTTTTTTCGATTTTTATGTCCGACAGGTATATTATATTATTCTAACCAACTAAAAATACATTTCTTATTAAATATTAGGCTGTGCATTGCACTCTATCATTTTTAGTTAACTTACAACAACAAAGCAACACCGGCAGCGGCAGCGGCACCGAAGATACCAGCAGAGACGGCTTGGGAAGCACCGGAACCGGACTTGGAAGAAGAACCGTTGGTACCGTTAGTACCGTTGGTAGCGTTAGCAGCAGAGACGGCGGTGACAGCGGTCATGGCGACGAGAACTTGTTGAATTTGCATTTTTGATATATGTGTTTCGAGGAAGTTGATGATTTCTAAAATAAAATGATTCGAAATATTCGAGTGGCAAGGCAGATATTTATATGTTTCGACTCGGGCGGGTTGAAAATTTTACCTTGGTGAGTCAAAAAAAAAAAAAAAAAAAAAAGAAAAAACCCCGAAAAGAAAACACTATGCTGGAATGTTAGTACAGGACTTACAACATGCAACGAGGCAAAGTATAGGAGCCACTACTATGTAAGAGTGCATTAAAGTGGCAAAAATAGACTGTATAAAATTAGAATAAACAGCAAGCGGGACTCCGTTAATCACGTAGTATTCGCCACCTCTATAACTACAACTACAACTACTCCATCCCTACCTTTAACATGACTAATACGACACCACGTTACTGTATCTCGCTATCTTTCTACACACTTAGCACGCACAGCCTACTTCCTTCGACCTGCACCAAGAAACGATGACACAAAATACGTGCATCGTGCCACACAAAATTAGTTTACTAGGTTGTGGATGCAGGCGCGGTTAAATGAAACTGACGGAAGATTGAAAAAGTACCTATTCGTCTAATCGGTGGCATCGCTCGAATTGGTAGTGACAATGGGGATTACGTTCACGACTGAAGGAGGGCGTGAGAATAGAAAATGTAAACAACGGAAAGGTGAGTCACTCTAAGCTGACGAAATACCTTTCATATATTAGTTTACCGGCTAATCCTCGGCCCGTGTACCATGCTGTACAGGGTTGGCTTTTTTCCGCCTTCCCCCCCCCCCCCCCATAAATAGGAGTAGGTCCCAAGTTCTATAATTTCTAGATTACATTGTCAAAAAAAAAAAAAAATTGCGGGAGCTTCGAGGGGAATTTCCACTATGAGAACTCATTTGGGAATTAATTCCCCCAATCGGGAAGAGGATTACACGCCTGAAACCTATAATTAGCCGCGCAAGAAAGAACGTGGACGCGTCCTATGACCGATTAGGTAAAATTATTAAAAAATCGTGAATATTTCTATTATGGAGTGCATACAGTAATACGAAGACACATTTGTTCAATTATCTAAAAAAAATTGATAAGTGATTAGAATTAGAGATTAGGGAGATTCAATAACGGCGTTACATTTTACGAGTACTTCTAAATCTTCCATTGTGAAACTGAACCTTGAACTTGAGTGGATTTTCATTCTATTGTATTCTTTTGCAAAGCTGAAACTATAATTTTTTAAATATTCGTATTGTTTGCACTTAATTTCCTTTCTAATTCTCCGTCTAATTTCTCATATTTTCTGGTACCATAAGCCAAGTTAAGATCAGATTGTATGAAATTTGTATATGCAACCTCAACGTCATCTTTTGGTACCTTTGATCTACTTTTGTGACTTCTATGTAACCCTCTTAATTTTCTTATAGTTCTTTTTCTCAAGGTGGTTGGGGTAAGTTCTAGATCAAACGGTTGGTTATCCAAGTCCCAAATTAAATCATTGTTATCGATGGGGGCATTCCCCAAGTATTTCATTGTTAATGTGTGCTCACTAACTGAAGGTTTCATATTATTTTCTAATTCCAATCTTTGATGATGGCTGCGAAATGAGAAATATGGATATTTAAAAATTGAAGTATAATGATTCTCATCGTATAACTTTAAAGTTGATTCATTGTGAGGTAATTGTAGGTCATTAAGGGGGCTTTGTGGTTCATTATTCACGTTGTCGTGGTATCTCGTAGATAAATTCTCCATCATTCCTGAACCAAGTAAGTCATCGGTGTTTCCCAATGCTATAACCATCAGGTTTCCACTTCTTTCATTTTTTTTCAGTCGATGGAATAAACTTCTAATGTTGAAAGATTGTCGACATCCATCTCTGATGAACATAGATATATTATTTAAAAGATATATATCAAATCAATATCAGGTGAATAACAATCAGAGAGAAAAATTGAAAATGAAAAAAAAAACAACAGTACCAAGCAAGCTAGCCAATTCTTTCGCTCTGCTTAGATTTATTCAGTCTTGAATAGCTAGATAGCTCGGCTTTACTTTTAATGTATAAAGAATATATTAACCGCACATTTTATAATTGTGTACCAAAGTTGTCCTTCTTGTAGTTGTCGTTTGGTACAAATAAACGCGCGTACTTCAAACACACAAAAATGCAACATGAGATGCATATCAAAATCATGAAATTGATCACATAGTGTCACTCAAACCAGGTCAATATACATTCATATTTCTCGTATGAACATAAATCATGTCAATGGGTACACTCGGGTTCTTGGGAAGTGTACTACTGACCTTTTAAACCGAGTCGCAATCACATGTGGGTTCCAAGGTATGTCCCAAATATAGAGTATGGAAAAAAATACAAATCCCCATTACTAACCCAATTATTCAGTTCAAAAGAAAAAAAATGAAAGAATTCAATCCATTATAACAGGTCTCACCTTATCTTCTTCCCTTCCAGATAAATTCCAAGTTGTAGGGGTTGATATCGGACTTAAAAACTTTGCATTTTGTAAACTTGAAGTTGATAGAACCTCAAGTAAACCTCCCATCATCACTCAATGGAAAAAATTCGACTTACATAAAGTTTATTTAAACTCATACGAACCAATACTCAAGAGTCCCATTGAGTATGATCGTGATACCATCCTTGAAGACAATTTAATGGATTCAACGCGGTATCTAAGCTATTTATCAAGAAGGGTTCTAACTGACCATTTGTTCAATGATCCGAATATTCCTACATTTGCAGTGGTTGAACATCAACGTACAAGATCAAACATCATGCCTGCCACATTACCCAACGTTTTAAGGAATTGTCTTTTGGAAAATATGCTTTATTCTTCGTTTTATACCATGCAAAGCATGAGTCCGAAAAATTCCATCCTTAAAAATTCATTCATAACTCCAGTGTATTCTAATAGTATGGCACATTTTTGGATACATCGATATTTATCAGAATTAAATATTGATAAAAAGATTCTAACAAAGGATGTTAAATCGTTGAGAATAAAATTGGCATATAATTGGATAAATCGTGCCATTGAATGCAATCTTCGTAAGAATCTGTTGACCCTTCTGCCCTTTCGGTTCAATCTGGACACTACCAAGATCATTAATTTGGATCAAGACTTGGCTAAAAAGACATTTAAACAAGTACATTATAAACCGAAAAAATTACAAAAGATTTTAAATCTTGATGATGATATCATTACAAATTTTAAAATGGATGATTTGATAGATTCTTTACTTCATGCTCTAGCATGTGTGAAACGGTTTGAAAATCAAAAAAGATTAGTAGAAACGTTAGAATTATGTATGAACGACATAGATCTGTCAAAAAGACTTATTCTTGAGTTTATAGAATCTAGTAAGAAGGACCAATTAGAGCTAATGAGGGATTTAATGGAAGAAACTACCCAAGCGGCAATGAAACGCTCCAAGAACGCAACTTCTGTCTCCACCACCACCACTACAACTACTACTAACAATACTACGACTTCCTCTTCTTCTTCTTCTTCTTCTTCTACACTTGATGCTATGAAACCAACATCTAAGATGGTTTCTGTGCAAGTTTAGGTTGAAATTTTTACTATACACAAATTTAGTAAAGCCCAACGTGAAAAGAATGTGCTGATGCAGTTAATATCCTAGATGATATTCTGTGTCTCGGGTGGAATATAGGTAGTTTGATCGTCAGTCAAATCAAATATCATATCTGTTTTATCTTTGGTGTGATTTATCATCGATTTCAGCGAGTTAGTTTTATCGTTATCGTCATCATCTTCGTCGTCATCTTCATCATCATCTTCATCATCATCATCTTCATCGTCATCGTCACCATCATCATCACCCTCTTCTTCGTCGTCATCCTCATCGTCATCCTCATCTATTAATCCATTTCCAGCTTTCTCAGCAGTTGTGTCTTTATTCTCTTCATTAGCTTTCTTCAAAGCATTAATGCGTCGACGAACAATATCAACTATATCCAGCCATTCACGCATACCACCCATTCCAATATCTCCACAAACCAATACTTTTTCAACTGGTTTCAATATTTCAATTCCAAACCCATATTCAGGTGAAGAAATTTGTAATAGTTGCTTTGCTGTCATGGGGTGAGTGTACATAAACGTATTCATTGCTGGAGCCACTAATATTGGTTTCTTCACATTTGAAGAAGAAGGACCCCAAGATCTTATGATGGAAAGTAATAAATTGTCAGATATACCATGAGCAATTTTGGCAAGAGTATTGGCGGAAAGAGGTGCAATTACCAAGATATCTGCCCATTTCCTCAATTCATTATGTAAAATCAACTTATCAAATGGATTCTTTGGTTTCTTAGCTGCCAAATTGAGTTGACTGGTTGATTCAGTAGTTGTGGAAGAAACAAGATTAGGGTCATTATAATTTACCCATTCATCTTCATCACGCCAAATCTTCACATCGTTATGAATTTTTAATCCTTTCAAAAAATGTGTAGCTGCTTTTGTAACGACAAGTTGAATAGATACTTTAGAAGTACCGTACGTTTGTAATAACTTATCAATAATTAATGGAACTTTGATTGTGGCCACTGATCCAGTACATCCCAAAAGAATATGGAATTTCCCATCATCTTCCTTTGTAAGATATTGTTGAAAGGGCACTGGAGGGCCAACTGGCGATGCAACTATGGTTTTCTTGGATGTCTTTTTCGCCGGTACATCCAAGTTATTAATGCTAATAGGTTGTGGAGGAGACGATATAGATGAAGTTGTAGATGGAGGTGGAGGGGTTGCTGCAGCTAAAGATAATTGTTGAACTCCAGCAAATGGAGGTGGTGGTGGTGAAGTGGCTCTGTAAATCTTCCCACCGTTTGGTTTAGATGAATTTTCTGAATCAATCAGATATGAAGATTTAAGTACATTCAGTGGTAAAAGAGGTGGGGATTCCAACACTGGAGATGCAACCCTTGAAGATCCACCAGAAGAAATATAACCCGTATATAAAGAAGGTTGTTTCAGATGGGAGTTTGAAGCGAAAAACAGTAGCACATCATTTGAAACAGTTGAGTTATCTCTTGATGTAGATGTGGATTGTGGGAGTGGTTGGCCGCTTGCTGATGATAATGAATGACTAAGATGAGAATGCTTGCGCGAACTTGGACCGAAAACAATCGAATTATTTCTCGAATTCGTTCCTCCTCCTCCATTTGTATTTGGAAGAGCCGTTTGTGATGTGTTTCCAGAAGCTAGGTTGACTGCAGAAGGTTGAGCTGAGATTGTAAATCTTCGAGCTCTTTCTTGCCCATCCAAATCACTGAAGGAAACTTGTTGCTGCGAACGCGCACGGTCAGACATCTGTTACTCGGGATGGAAGTCAAATGTTAAGATAATACAAAATTTAAACTTCACTTGGAATTTCAACTGCTAGAAGAGCAAAAGTCAACGGGAATCCTTTTAATTATTTCGTTGTCTTGACGCTTGGCACTGTTTTTCTGTAGATTACAAATATTTTGATATTGATGATTTATGCAGGAACGCTTGTTTTTTGATTGATTACTGAATCAGGGTATCAAATATAGCAGCAGCTATAAAATAAATTGATTTATCTATAACAATAAATATAATGAAATCGGGATTGGTTTTTTAAAAAAAAAAATTGAGTTGTAGTTTGCTCTAAATGAAGATGGTAAGAGGATTCCGATTGTATAAAAACATACAATCTTCTCGTTAATATTTGAAATAGAAATCGGTAGTACAACTTCCCTGCGATATCTATAATACATCAACTTGCAAGGAATAGAAATTTACATCTAGTTAGCTACATGATACAATCCTTACATTTTGTGACTTAACTTACTTCGATATATATATATGTCTATGTATAATTCTCTTCTTACTGTAGTCAGGTAATCTAACTGTCTTTTAAGAAATCCGCCACCCTGTATATAACGTGGTTTTCTTTGCGGCACCAAAATATGATCCTAAAAATATGAGAGAACAAGTAGTCAGTTTCAGAAGTTGTAAAATATAAGGGAGTCTCAATAACCTACTCAAGTTTGAAGCAGTTCCGCATATTCCAATCAATTAAGGGTGAATATTATTATTCAACTGAACCATAGCGTGCATCTTAGAAGTGACAAAAAGGTGAACTTAAATTAATAAATACTCCACTTTTATTATTTTTTTTTTCCATAATGAATATCCGTCAACAATTACTCCAATTCCTACAACTTGCATATGTGTTATCCTCAGCATTTATGCTTTGGAAAACCCTCTCTGTCGTTGCCAACTCTCACTCCCCAGTAGTCGTTGTTTTGTCAGGTTCCATGGAACCTGCTTTCCAAAGAGGTGACATTTTGTTCTTATGGAATAGAGATTACCAAGCTAAGGTTGGTGACGTTGTGGTGTACGAAATCCAAGGAAAATCTATTCCTATCGTTCACCGTGTATTGAGAGAACATCATAATGAAAACAAGCAATTCTTATTGACTAAGGGTGACAATAATCCAGTAGATGATTTGAACTTGTACGCAAAGAAACAAGCTTATTTGGACCAATCCAAAGACCTTGTTGGTACTGTAAAGGGGTACCTCCCAAAGGTAGGGTACGTTACAATTTTGATTACGGAAAACAATTACTTTAAGTACGGGTTATTGGGAATAATGGGTATTTCAAGTTTACTTTCTAGTGATTGAAATATCACATGTTAAATTGTTTAGAGTATTTAAAAGCTAAGCTAGTTTAAATGTATAAAGAGATCACGATTGACTATTTGTAAGAACTAATTATAACCTTATGTATTCATTATTTATTCTGAAAGAAACACTATAATAAAAAAAATAGTTAGCAAGAACAACGTTCAAGCAAAAAAAGATGCCTTCAGCCAGATTCGAACTGACGATCTCCTCATTACTAGTGAGGTGCCTTACCAACTTGGCCATAAAGGCTGGAAATGGACGACCTCGGTGAGGGTCGAACTCACGATCTCAAGATTAACAGTCTTACGCCTTAACCAGCTTGGCCACGAAGTCCTTTCCATATTGTTGAAAATTTTTCATTTTGCTTTGCTAATTTGAAATAATACCAGTTTTGGGCAATTTTGGCCGCGCACGACCTTATTGACTTAATCTTCTTGGATGCAACTAAATTCATTTTAGGCTAATTCAAACATTTCAAGGGTCGAAATTGAAGTAATATATAGTAGCTTATGAAGACATATCCATAATGTTCCAATTGAGTAAAAATAATGTGAAAAGTTTTACAATGTTTGAATTTTGACGTAATAATGATAGATATTTTATAAATAATATATAAATACTCAGCTACCAAATTTTGGAAGTCATGTATTCTTCATTTATCACATAAGAACGTGGAGTATCTTGTAAGATCAATCTTTCTATGTTCCAGTACATTTAACTTACCTACGGTTAAATTGGGATGTTTATAGTGAGATGAAAAAAAAAACAACAGACAACATTACAATACAATTTCTAGTGTGAAACTTTCAATGCAAAATGGTAAGAGGGACTTCAAAAAGAGAACCTTTACAAAATGAGGCGATACTTTTAGGTATGAATATATCGAGACTTTACGAGATTTAGCTAGTATATATTCCAGGTATCTAATTCCTTCTGATTATTATTAGATCGGTTTTTATCCACTCTCCTCAATTAGGTAGTATCATACCCCAAAGGTTCATTATATATATATATATATATGTACATGGATAATACATCTCAGAACTACAACCGCAGGTAGTACTATGATTGCGGTTTTTGCAGCCAAAACATACCTTTAAGCAAATTTTTCTTTTTCTCTATTTTTTTATCGAAACAAATTTTATTTTCAAAACTATCCAAAAGAGAACATTTTAAACTAGCTCGACTGAATTGCCAACTGTTGTTGGGGGCCCTATATTCAGATTATGAATACTTAATAATGTGTCAGTTTCCTCAATTCTTATACTCGCACGAACAAAAGACATTCATTTTTTTGTGCGAATATGAAACCTGACCACTTTAAATATACTTCCTTATTACAAATGTATGGGAGACGATGTTTAATCACAGGCGCATCCCAAGGTCTAGGATATGCTTTATCACATAAATTGGCTCTTATGGGAGCATCAGTGACGCTTGTAGCGAGAAATGAAGATAAGTTGATCCGAAACCTTGAAACCTTACCTACAAGTGAAACCCAATCTCATTCGATAGTGCCATATGATCTTAATAATCTATTGCCAGACATGGCTCAAGAATCCAACAAAAACTACCTTAAATTGGTAGACTCTCTAAAGGAGATCTCTGTCTTGATTAATTGTGCTGGAATCACCACTCATAGTTTGCTACCTAAATTAAAGCCTGCAACTATTGCATCTACCATAAATTTAAATTTAACAGCTCCAATCCTTCTTAGTCAATTATCATATAGACATATGCTCAAGAAGCGTACCGCTAACAAACCAGTAATTGTCAATATCTCATCTGTACTCTCGTGTACCGGCACCACACTACCAGGTACAGCGGTTTACGCAGCCCTGAAAGCAGGTCTTGTCGGGTTCACAACATCCTTAGCTACAGAAATGCGTGGGAAAGTTAGAGTTAATGCAATTTTACCAGGATTAATTAGTGAAACAAGCATGGGTGCCGAGGTTAACAGAGATTTGGGTCTTTCACAAGTATCTTTGGAAGACGTTACCGATGCAACCGTTGATACAATATTGAATGAAGAATTGAATGGTGAATGTATTATTGTTGATCAAGATGGTCAAAGGTTATTTAAATTCAAGTGAAAAGGAATCTTTTACAGGTATATACACACATATTTAATGAAAACGATTAACGGGATTCGTCAGCCAGTGATTGTGTATCGGTTAAATTTACTACAAATGGACGACTATCGGACAAAGCATCAATAAGTGCCTTATAAATTGAAGCCACTGAATGTGACCAAAACCGAGGTCTATCTCCATAGTAACTCTTGTAGCAGAATACAGCCAATTTCTTGTACACTTCATTGCCATTTCCAGTGTCGCTGAGCCAGAATAGAAACTCATCGAACTCAACGTTACTATTTTTATGCCGAGGCCGTTTTTTTTGAACAATGGACTGTAATTGAGCAAGGAAGGAACTAGTCATCTCTAAATCCATATCTTGGAAGTGCTCTTTTAATTCTTCTTCAAGAAAATAACTTCGGAGTATAATGATAGACTGATACATTGACAAGATTCGTGATTTCCTAAATTTAGACGAAGTGTCATCTCCAATTGAGTTAGCTACTTTCAATGCATTCTTCGATACTTTAATCAACCCAGTAAAGATTTCGTCATTTCCAGGAAGGAAGGAGTTGAATACACACCCAGATGGTGAGAATCCTAACCATGTTCGGACATAATGCTTGCAAGATGTATAAAGTTCATCGATACTTTTCCCCTTCTCTAGTGAGGAAGTACTATATTCTAATCTATGTCGGTATTTATGAATGATACGACTAAGAATGTTTATCAAGATATTGTTAACCATCTTATTTTGAGGGCAATTTCGAATGATATTATAGATAAGCAATTGTACTTTATGATCATCCATGGCTTTACTTAAGGGTAGACCTTCGAGAATTAAGGCATCGTACGTTGAATTTACTTCCAGGCTGGAATAAGTCAGTTTGAAACCCAAATCTTCAATGAAAGCCCTCCAATAACCAGACTGAATGTACGAATAGAAGATGCGTTGTGATGGCAAAAGAGTTTGGAATGGGTCGTTAGTTGATATCTCCTTATACCAAAATTCATGGAAAAATGTACCAGCAATTGCTCGAAATTGTGGGGCTCTTGTCAGCTCTTCCACCAACCAGTGGATCAAAACTGGGATAAGGGTATAGAATAGCAAATCCAGGTAGAATACTAGCAAATGGATAACATATCCTACGATCAAGTCCGACCTATTTGGCGTTGTCACATGTAGTGGTTCCATCTCCAACCATTTATCAATATCGTCCAGGAACTCATTGTCTGTTTCCAAGTTCTTATCAAATAATAAAGAGTTACTGAGTTTATAGTGCGACGTCTTAGTATACTGAGCAATAGACTCACCAATCTTGAAAGCACATAGAGTTGAGAGCAGAGCAGGGGCCCGTTCAGATCCAGAAGATGAGTGTTGTTCTGAATGTGCGATGATCGAATTGATAATGGTTTTGAAAATCTGGAACAATTCCTTATATGATTGGAATAATTCAGGAGAAATGAAGGGTTTTAAAGAGTAAATTCGATCTTGTGACGTTTTAGGATGTAATCTTTCCGGATATGGATTAGGAACTGTATTGACAAATGATTCATATTGATCAAAATCAAAGTCTAAGATAGATGGGAAACTGGTATATTGTTCATTTAAAGTGTGGATTTTTGACACAAGTGGCCTTACAATTCTTTTACATTTGGAAATAGTCCACAACTCCACAGAAGACAGCTTAGCCATATGCGTAACCTCCAGTTCTAGTGTACTTATATATGTATGTTTTCCTTGCTTGTTTTTCTATTTTGTGTTGGGAACTACATATCTTGAATTTCGTTTTGATCCCGCGATCAAATCTGTACTGTTCGCATGTACGAGTTGAAAACGAAAGAGTTTATCAAAATCTGATATCCCTATATTTCATTACATTGCCTTCACTATGATTTTCAATGGTGTAGCATTGACTACATTGGCTTCTATTGTCATTACTGGGGTTTCTTCCGAAATAATTGGGGTACACCCTTCTCGTCAACACCTTTATGAACCAACCATAGTGAATGGGGAACAAGTTTGGAAATGTCTTGGGGACCCTTCAATAGTGTTGGACTACAGCCAGATTAATGACGATTTTTGTGACTGTCCCGATGGGTCAGACGAACCGGGCACCAATGCATGTCCGTACTCAGCCGATAGAGAACCGTTTTATTGCGAAAACAAAGGACACATTTCTGGATACATTGACCATTTCAAATTAAATGATGGTGTTTGTGACTATGAGTATTGTTGTGATGGATCAGATGAATATGCCAATGAATCATTGTGTCCAAATAAATGTAAAGAAATTCATGATCAATTTGAAAAATACAAACAGAATTCAAAAGATGAAATTCAAAAGTCTTTGGACGTCAAGAAACAATTAGTGCAAGAGTCTACCGATGTTAGAGAAAATCTTGAGAAATCAGCTTTAATTCTTAAGAATGTATTGGCAGAGGATGAAAAAACTTTGTCAGAACTCAAATCAAGACTTGAAAATCTAGTCGTTGATTCGCCAGAAACAGAGGTAGATGAAGAACAGGGCCATATCAATTTCGATCCACAATTTGCAAAGATATCATTATATATTCAATCACAGAAGCAAATTATAGATAAGCAAAAGGAAAAGGCACAAAAGTTGGCAGCTATGTTGGAAAATTTAGTAAACAATTATAACCCAAATTTCAATGATGCTGCAGTAAAGGAAGCTGTGCGTAACTATCAAAACTTTGCTTCTAATGACGATGGTACTGAAGATCAACTTGAATCTCAAATACATGAAGATGCCGACTCTGTATTGAATGAATTGAGAGAACAAGTTCAAATTCAACCACCAGTGGCCAGCACCAGTCCAACACAAGCACCACTTATCGTTGTCCCATCATTCCAAAATATGGTTCATTACTATTATGATAGAGTGATAAATAATTTCTTGAATGCCCCAAAGCCACCAAGTGATAAACAAGAATCCCCATCTAAAGAAAAGAATCTGAAACCAACTAAAAGGGTCAATTCTGAAGAAGCTTCGATTCTTTCAGCCGATATCAGTGGTATTGAATTGGAAATAAATGCCAAGAAAGCAGAGCTTTCTATTGTTGAAGAGGATCTTCAAACGAATTACGGGGAACAAGACATCCTCCGTTCTGTGAGAGGTAAATGGGTAGCAAATAAATTGGGTGAATACCGTTACAATTTGGGCTTTTTCGAAGCCATATACCAAGAGGGACACGGGAACAACGTCCTTATTGGTAAATTCTCTTCAATTGATGCCAACAATCGTTTGGTTTATCAAAGGGGTGAAAAATGTTGGAATGGACCCCATAGATCGGCCGTAGTTGAACTTTTATGTGGTCCAACTACCAAACTTTTATCAGTTAGTGAACCTGAAAAATGTGAATATTACTTCCAACTCATGACTCCTATTGTGTGTCAAGAAACTAGCGAGGACGAATTGATCAGTGGATTCAAAATAGACTACGATAAATTGTAATGATAATGATTATTTTAAATATGTATAGGATTTCTAAATAAACATAAAGTTAGTTTAATCAAATGTAATCTTTTTACCGGTAAACTTGACGTTTTTAAGTTTCTCTTCTGCCAATCTCTTGGCTTCCCAAGATGGATGTTCCTTTTTCTCAGGAATAGCTTGTGGAGCTGGCAGGGCAGTAGACGTGGAATCAGAAGTTCTTGGCTTTCTTTCTCCAAGTGGTGCAACATTCGATCCAGAAGGAGCATTTTCCACTGCCAATCTTGCCTTTTCTTCTCTCTTACGACATCTTTCTTCGTAATCCTTTTGTCTTTGTTCACGTTCAGATGCATATCGTATTTGTTCTTGTTTAACATGCTTGGCTTCCTTCCCGTATTTCTTTTCCCACAACTTTTGTCTAGCTCTTTGACCTCTTCTATTCTTTCTTTGTGTAACAGCAGCCTTCACCACTTCATCGTTATCCACGTCATCAGAGTCAGAGTCACCCCCCGAGAAATATCCACTAGCTAAATCAGGTAAGGCAAGCTTCTTAGATTCTTTCTTTTCCTTTTTGGATGTCTTTTTTTCGTTTTCTTCAAAGAAATCATCTTCAGATTCGTCATCATCAGATTCTTCATCTGCTGAAGCTTCTTCATCGGTAACTTCATTATAATTCACATTTGGATCTATGGCAAATTGTGCGTCACCTTCAGCTTCTGGATCAGAATTCTCATAAATTGCAAATCTGTCAAGATCCTCTTCAGTCATTTCTACATCTTGCTCAATTGCTTCATCATCAGAATCATCATCACTATCATCATCACTACCTGGTGCATTTTCATTTTCTTCCTCATCAACGTCCTTACCAGTTTGAGATTTTCTCAAATCCTTTTCTTGCTTGGACAAGTTACCTCTTACCACCTTGAAAGACCATTCTATTTCTCCTAAAAGTGGTTTAACTGTCTTGTTGTTCCAAAGATTAGAGATATATTTGTTCAAAGTCTTGTTATTCTGACAAGTATCTATAAAGAAACGAGATGGATGTGCCTTGTTATTCTTGTCTTTAATGATAGTTCTGACTTCTTCTGAAATGAATTTAGGTGGAGTCTCCTTAAGTTCCTTAGTGGTTAATATACTTGTTATCACACTTTTAACAAGTTTAGATGTCAACATATTTTGGATATTTTCTTCATTGGAAACAAAGTCTTTCACTTCAGTTTCATTTTCTTTACTCTTGATGATACGTAAGACTTCTTTCTCCAACTTCTTGTGTGCTCCATAGTATTTTCTTCCGAAATAGTCCTGTTTTAACGCAGCAATTTGTTGTTCAGCTTCAGCTCTAGTGCTTGGAAGTTTCTTCAACAACTTTGAGTTGTTTTTAGCATGAAGAAGTTTCTTTGTGTGGGGAAAACGTGGGTGTGCAGAGGTGAACTTTGCCTCAAGCAAGTCCAACTTCCACATGTCATTACTTTGCTTCATTTTTGTCCCTGAATTGTGTATATGATAGAGGCAGAGAAGGGATCTTCCAAATGATGATGTCTCTCTTTTGTAAAAAAAAAAAAAAAAAAAAAAATATGTCTTGAGATGCATCCGATGCGCAATGGGAATCAACCACAAATACACAATCGATAGCCAACTATTAATCGAGGAGATACGATATTAATGACCACTACACATACACCCGAGCCAGAACCTCCGGCAATCAAGAAACAAAAGTTGGAGAATACTTCAGAACAATGTGCCTTCTACTTGGCGAAAAAGAAAAGAACATGTCGAATGCAACGTAAGGCTGGAAATATGTATTGTTCAGAACATATGATCCAATCCAAGGACAGTACACCTGAAGTTTCCTCCAAGGGAGAGCGTGTCCCATGCCCGAAAGACCCAAGACATACAGTTTGGTCCAATGACGTTGAAAGACATCTTAAACGTTGTAAAAAAGTGGTGCAAAAGGAAGACCTTTGGTTTCATCAAGATTTCAATGTGACATTGCAAGACTCTAAATTAGAAAAGACTAAGGTAAACGAGGAAAATTCTACAGAAATCAATAAGAAGGATCTCTTACACTCTTGTATTGAAGAATTAAGGAAACATAATACATACCCACCATTGGAATTGAATGTACATGAACATCCTGGATTAAATAATAGATTGGAACAAGTACAACAGAAGAAACATCCTATTCAACAATCTTCCCTTATAGGGAACCTTAAATCCAATAATCTTTTGGGATTGGGTCATCGATATATAGAGTTTGGTTGTGGGAAGGCAGAATTATCAAGATTTGTAAATTTATCAATCTTGGAAGATTTGAAAAATAACAGTGATACTAATTCAATTGAGACACCCTACGGGTTTGGGTTTATTGATAGAGGAGTAAACCGTATGAAAATGGACCCCAAGATTCTCTTGGACGTCAGTGAGTTCCTGCAAATGAAAGTGACACCACCTACCATTGTTCGTACAAGAATAGATATTAAGGATTTACATCTTGATACGTTCTTGGAACAATTCCCTACAAATGACACTGGCATTGTATGCATTTCCAAACATTTATGTGGCGCAGCTACAGATTTAACTCTTAAACTGTTGTTAAATTCTCAAATTTTTGCAACCAAAAAATTTTCAGGATTACTTGTTGCCATGTGTTGTAGACATGTTTGTCTGTATGAACAACTTCTCCCACATTCAAGAGAATTCCTTGCCCAAAGAGGATTTAAAGATGAGAATACATTTGCTGTATTGAAGAAAATTGCATCGTGGGCTGTATGTGGTAGACCTGAAGGAATGGGTGATGATGATGGAAAGGACCATACCAGTGGACTTTCTTATAGTCAACGTGAAGAATTGGGACAACAGGCTAGAAGACTCATTGATGAAAGTAGAGTTTATGCATTAAAACATAGTTTACCATCAACATATGAAATCAAAATCAATTGGTATGTTCCAAAGGATATAACGTTGGAAAATGTTACGTTAAGCATTCTTCCTCAATGATACACTGGAGCTCTCATTTCTACATCAATAAATACAATGTAATAATATAAGTATATTTCAGAATTAAAAGTATTTAGACCTTTTCTTGCTTGATACCGTGCTTCCAGATAGCAACGTATGGAGTGGTACCGTCTTCACGGTAGTTCAACAAAACAACCATTCCATCTGGGTCCATGGATTCACCAGTGTAGAAGTCCCAGTCACCGAAAGAAGAGATAACCTTCTTGGCGTAAGCAGCGGCACCCTTTTCGAAGATTTCAACTTGTTCTGGGTCGTTTTCGGCCAAGTGAGCCTTAACTTGCTTCATGTAACCCTTAAGGTAAGTCAAGAAAGACTTCTTGTCGAATTGGGTTTGTTGTAATCTGAAAGAGTAAACAACGTTGTTAACGGTTTCCTTACCGTCTTCAAGGTCTTCACCAGCTTCTTCAGCAGAAGCGTTGGCACCAATGTCAACGTCATCACCACCAACGGTGACCATGTGACAGTCAGCTTCGTAGATAACGTTGTCAACGGTCTTGACGTCGTAAGCGTCGGACAACAATTCGTCACCGGAAAGAATATCTCTGAAAATAATCATTTTAATTAATCGTTATGTGGTATTTTTAAAAACAATGTACAAACTTTTGATCAATTTTCAATGATTTCCATCGATTTTATAATAAATTTTTTTTTTCTTCATCTTTTGGATGAGGCCACGTGACAGTTGAGATTACCCGGATACCGGGTTCTAGACTTCCCTATACGGTAATAGAGTCCATATATATACTGCAGGTAACGATTTTTATCAAAATTTTTTTCTTAATTTTTTCAATGTTTTTTTTTTATTCCATTAATGTGTCTTTTTTTTTTTCCTTAAAATTTAGTTGCAAAAAACAACGTTGAGGGGGGTTGCTTGCTAAATATAATTTTAATATTACAATTATATGAAC
This sequence comes from [Candida] anglica, assembly GCA_963924405.1. Classification (NCBI taxonomy): domain Eukaryota; kingdom Fungi; phylum Ascomycota; class Pichiomycetes; order Serinales; family Debaryomycetaceae; genus Kurtzmaniella; species [Candida] anglica. The sequence continues at coordinate 675,622 of OZ004258.1, forward strand.
TCTATATAATACATATTATTTCTGTTCTTTCAACTTAAATATACTCACCTTCAAATGCTCTCTTAAGCCAGGTGAGGAGTCTATCGTAAACCACAACCCCACCATTATGGTAGGTAATAGAATGATCTGAATCTGGGAAAATGTAGAAATCAAAGTTTTCAATTGTTGCTAAGTTGAATTCATCAATAAGTTTCAAACTATTTTGGAAATGTACATTATCATCTCCAGATCCATGTGCAATCATAAATCTAGTAACGTTGTGGAAGTTGGATAAATCATGAATAGATGCGGTTTCGTAACCCTTGGGGTTCTCTTGTGGAGTTCTCATATATCTTTCAGTATAAATAGAATCATACAATTTCCATTTAGTCACTGGAGCCACTGACATACCATAAGAAAATACATGTTCTTCAGAGTCAGTTTCTAAAGTTTTCAATGTCAAAAATCCACCGTATGACCACCCCCAAATTGCAATTCTATTTGAGTCAACATAATCTCTTTTACTCCAGTTCTTCGCAGCGGAAATTTGATCTCTTGGTTCATAATATCCCAATTGATCACGAACACAGAACTTGAAGTCGGCACCCAATTTCTCATTGAGATTATTGAATCCAGTACCTCTACCATCAACAGTGACAACAACAGCATCTAATTCAGCTGCCACCACTTCACTAAATCCGACTCCAAAGGTGGTACTAACCATTTGAGAACCTGGTCCTCCATAGACAAAGAACAAGACAGGATACTTCTTGGATGGGTCGAAATTTAATGGTAAAGTTTCCATTGCGTTGGCCTTAATTTCTTCTCCAGTTTCTTCATCAGTTGCCAAAGTAATAACTTGATAGTTGGTTTCTGGGATGTTATATCCTTCCAAGTTTTCAATCAATTGTTTGTTTTCTTCAATGATTGTAGACGAGGAAGCGTCTGATAAGTTATGTAAATCAATAAGTTTTTGATATGGGGTTGAAGGCCCTTGGTAATCTAATAATAAATATCTTGAACCTGAAGAAAACGACCCACTATACCAACCTTCTTGAGAAACATCGGTAACGTTACGAATGATTGTTTCTGAAGTACTGGAAGCAGCTTCAGCTAAATTGACAGAATAAATATGTCTTTCAATGGAAGATTTTTTGGTTCCAATAAAATAAACTTCATTATTGACATAATCAAGAGATGAAACACCTTCAATTACTTCCCATTGACCTTGAGTCAAGATAATACCATTAGGGTTTTGTGGTGGACTGAAGTAGGCCAAATGGTTATATCCATCAATGACAATTGTATCAATGTAACCATCTTCACGGCGGCCCTGAGTTTCATTTTTAGGAACATATATGGTATTTGAGGTGATTTCAAACCAAGAATTCTCGGCAGTATGACTACGAATAAGTTGGGCATCATTTGTTTTCGCTTCAATCAAAAAGATATCCAAAATATCACTGGCTCTATTTGAAGTTTTAACTAAAAGATATTCTTCAGAAACCCAAACAACTTCAGTGATTAATCTATCTTGCACAGAACTAGCTTTAAAGTCAGAAACATTCATTTCTGAAGAAGATTGAGCAGTAGTTTTCAAATCATAAATAATCAAATCAACAATAGGATTAGGATAACCTGCCTTTGGATATTTGATCTTTCTAATTTCGGGGTAGTCTTGATACTTTGATTCATCCTGAACAAAGTAAGGAAGAACATACTCTGGGACAAAAGTATCATTAGTCTTCAAAAATGCAACTTTATCTCCAGTTGGAGACCACCAAAGAGCAATGTCAGTACCAAACACTTCTTCTTCATAGACCCAATCTGGTTTACCATAGAATAATTCTGCACCACCATCGAAAGTTACTTGTTCAGTTTTGGAGGTATGAATGTCCTTAATGTAAACGTTATTTTCGTAAATGTAGGCAATATTGGTAGAGGAAGGAGACCAGCTCGTGGTGGCAATCTTTTCCTTAGTATCACGAAGTGGAGTGATGGTGTTTGCGGAAACATCTAATACCCAATAGAGAGCAAATGTAGAGTGTCTCCAATTATGAGTAGAATTTGTCTTGAGGATTGCTTTTGAAAGATCTGGCGAAGCGACAAGTTGATCGATAGAATATTCAACGTTCCCATAGACAAAAGAAGTATCATTGAAAAGATTGTATTGATAAGAATCATCTTCAATAGACTTGATAACGTATTGAGTAGCGTTATGGAACTCATTTTCACTCTTCAATACATATGTACCTTTATCATTCAAGATTGAATTAGGTTCCTTGATCCATTGTAATTGTTGATGGTTTGGTCTAAACTTTGCAGATCTAACCGCGTCAAAATCAAGGGGTTTCTTACCATTTTTATCCACCTGATGAGATTTCAGATTCTTGTTTGCTCTAAATTTTTGAAGTAAATCAGGGGAATTTTGTTGAAGAAGGAAATTTAATTTATCGGTGGCAGTTGTCTGTCTGAGATACGCAACCGAAGTAATAAGAGAGGTTGACCCCCATAAGATTATACAAAGGAGAACTCCTAGAAAAGCAATTTGTCTGAAGTAAGTCCTTCTTCTAGGACCCATACTTCCGCCGTCAAAGTCTGCCTTTTCAGACAAGGTATGAAGCATGTTTTTATTTAAAGGACGTGAGGAGAATTCCACTTATTTCTGTCTATTCAAGTATTTAGAAATAAGGAATATTCTTCAAGGAAAAAAAAAAGTACACTATCAAAGTAGAGGAAGGAAAGGGAATATATATATATATATATGAATTGCCATTTTAGTTCAGCCAGGTCATGTCGCATTATCTTATCCCACACAAAAAATATTGAAATTGAGGCATAATTACACAATATGACATAAAATCGCTTATGTAAGCACACAAGCCTTCTAGATACACGGACATTTTTTTGAAAGCCACATAAACGATGGGCTATAATGAAAGAAATTGAGAAATTGAATTGGAGGTGTTGCATTTGATAATAGATACACTGATAAATAAAGTAACACACTAATTCATAATATTAAATGTAGAAAGATTTTTTTTTTTTAAGCAAGGCATACTCAAGTTGAGTTCTAGATTAGTAAATATGTGAAACATGTAATGTGGAGAAAATTCATTTACTTGTTAGGCAGAAAAGTACATTAAATAATGAAGAAAAATAAAAACAAACAGTCATAAACTGTACAATGTATTGAAAAAAAAAGTAGAGTAATGAGAGTGAAATTAATAAAATACCAAAAAATAAAACCGTTGTGGTATAACTTTAATAAGCGGTATTCCATACATTAAACATTCTCAAACATTCCTGTTCAACTCAAATTTAAGTTTTGACAGAATATTGAACAATTTTGAGATCTACCAACCACATGGATTGATTCTAAACTCCGCGAAGAAATACCAAGTGTTTAGTATAAGCATTGAGCATAATAGGTTGCCAAGAAGAAACAGCTTCACTCTGAATTTCTATTAATACTCTTTCTGCCTGTATTTTTACGAATAAATTATAACATGCAACTATCATGGAATATCGTTTGAAATTCCTCTAAAATTCCACCAAGGATTATTGGTAAATTTAGATACTATCTTTCTACGCTTCCTACACAATTTGACAAACACAACACCAGAAAATAAAAATTATTTGGTACTAAATCTGTCCGTATAGTATTCGTTTGTCAATCTCCTTTTTGAAGATCTGTGTCTCTCTTAATTCTCTTTTTCCATGTTCTCTATTTTTTTTTTTTTTTGCAACATCTAAATTCCTTCAGATTGGCGCAGCATTCCTAATTCGGCACAAACATAAATATTCCACAAAGGCTCTAATTGTGATATCAAACAAAGGGAAAAGTTATCACTCCTACATTACTGATTACAAAACTTAATTGGACATTGCTTTAAATAACCAATAAACCAACTATCCTTTTACACACCTACTATATTTTACTACCTTCCTAAAGAATACAGCTTGACCCAATATGTCGTCTCGAATGGGAAATTTTTTCAACAGATCACCTAAACATTCACTGAATATGGACATCTCGGATGTGTCGCAATCCATGGAGAACATTTCCTTGAACAGTAGTGCCATGGAAGTAGACTCATACAGAGAGTCTGCATACCCTGCGGTGCCACAACTCAGACAATATGAAAACAACCGCAATAAGGAAAATATAACTCCTACTAGTTCTCCCACCAAATCAATCTTACACAATTCCCCCACACATAATAATAACCTATACACTGGGAATAGTTATATTCCTAGAACTCCTAACCAGCCACCAAAGGCTCCACAATACTTACAGCAACAGTACCAGCAACATCCAGCACCTCCACCCCCACCCCCACAACTGAAATTCGATGAAGAGTTCTATAGAAAGGCCAATGATCCGAAAACTAAAAGATTAGCATCAGTTGCTCAACTTTATTTCTTAGATTATTATTGTGATATGTTTGATTATGTCATTAATAGAAGGGAAAGAACTAAACTTGTTCAACATGAATTATCAAGTGCTCAATACATCAATGATCCTCAAAGTCAACAATTAGAATGGAAAAGTTATATTGGTAGAGAGAGAGCTCTTCTTAGGAAAAGAAGATTAAAGCCAAAACATAAGGATTTCCAAATGATTACTCAAGTTGGACAAGGTGGATATGGTCAGGTTTTCCTTGCTCGTAAGAAGGATACAAGGGAAATATGTGCTCTTAAGATATTGAATAAGAAATTATTGATGAAATTAGATGAAACAAGACATGTTTTAACTGAAAGAGATATTTTGACCAATACTAGGCTGGAATGGCTTGTTAGATTATTATATGCCTTCCAAGACCCAGAAAAGGTATTTTTGGCGATGGAATTTGTCCCCGGTGGTGATTTCAGAACTTTATTAAATAATACTGGTTATTTAATTCCTCCTCATGCAAGATTTTATATTAGTGAAATGTTTGCAGCAGTTAATTCATTACATGAATTAGGATTTACTCATAGAGATTTAAAACCAGAAAATTTCTTAATTGATTCAAAGGGACATATTAAACTTACAGATTTCGGATTAGCTGCTGGAACTGTAAGTAATGATAGAATTGAAAGTATGAGAATTAAATTACAAAATTTAGAAGATTTAGATAATTATAAAGTTCCATCAATTTCAATGGTGGAAAGACAAAAAATTTTCCGTCAATCACAACTTGGTGTTGGTGGACATAGAAACCTTGCCAATTCCATTGTTGGACTGCCTGATTATATGGCCTTGGAAGTGCTTGAAGGTAAGAATTATGATTACACGATTGATTATTGGTCGTTGGGATGTATGTTATTTGAAGCCTTGTGTGGATATCCACCATTTTCTGGAGGTAAACAAGATGAAACATATCATAATTTGAAGAATTGGAAAACTGCATTAAGAAGACCTCAAACTAAAGATGGGAGATTTGTATTTAGTGATAGAACTTGGAATTTGATCACCAAATTGATTGCATCACCATCTTCTAGATTGAGAAGCTTTAAACAAATTCAAAACACTCCATATTTCAGCGACATACACGATTGGGAAAGAATGAGAGAAAAGACTCCACCATTTACACCTCAATTGGATAATGAGGAAGATGCTGGATATTTTGATGATTTTGAAGATGAAGAAAGTATGCAAAAGTACAAGGATGTATTTGCTAGACAAGAACACAATGAACAACTTTTAGAAAAGGGAGGACAGAAATTAGGTGGAGCTAATAACTTTATTGGATTTACTTTCAAACATAAGTTGAATCCAAACAATAAACTTCAAGGAGAGATCAATTTATTGAACTTAGGATCGAATAGATTGGATCCATTAGCGACTTTGTATTAGAATAAAGAAATGTATAACGAAGAAAATATAAATGTAGGACACACAAATTAAATGAGGTGAGAGGGAGGAACTACTCTTCACTACAGAATACATATATATATATATTTAATTTGTAGTATTTAGTATTATAATGTACAGAGATAGGATATATATGTATATATGTAAATTTTATTATTTCCAAACAAAGTCCTTGGTAATCTTGTCAACAATGGCAGGTCTTTGATAAGATTTATGAACCTTTTCACATTCACGACTGGCCTCATCTATGGCCAAGTAGAGCTGTTGTTCCGAGAAGGAACCCTGTGATTCTACAAGAAGCAATCTGTCTGCCTGTTGGTCTTTTATGTCGTAAGATATAACGTGATGAGACTTACTATGCAAAAGTTGATCTATGGTTGGATTCACAATGAAATCTGAAGATCCTGGGGCAAGACATAAGGAAACAGATGCAAAGGAGTTGTGAAGGGCGACATTAGCGTCGATTAATGCAAAATAGCAACAGTTAATTGCGGCGTTAAGTTCACTTGAAGTTAAATCTTTTGAATGAACATCTGATGAAAAATCGCTATCTGAGGTCAAAAATTGCACTACAATTTGAATAAGTTGTCTAGGATACTTGTGTCTGATGATGACGGATTGAAGCAACGAGCGAAGCTTGTCTTCCAACAACTTTTCTCTGGTCAGCGCGACACCGGTAGCTGGTCTAACAATTATTTCAAGCGATGCCAATGTGGGAAGTTCTTGTCTAGCCTTTCCTTCGATGGGTCCTGTGACGGAACTAACTACCTTGATGGGACCCAAGACAAGTTGAGCAGAGCCATCGACACGAGTGAGCACTGAGGTGGATGGGGTGAAGGTCATTTGTTCTATAAAGGAGGAGGATGGGACCTATTATTGATGGTATTTAGTGGTTAGATATAGATTTTTTTTGTGAGCTCTTCCGCTTTCTGATAATGTAGCAAAGGGCAAAAAAAAAAAAAAATTAAAATAAAAACCAAAAAAGGTTTCTAAATACAACAGGACTACATGAAGGAAGAGTTTACGTAAAGCTACAAACTATCTTTATTTGGGTCATATAGAAATATGGATGAAGACTTGGAAAGTGCTCTTTTAGCCGATTTCGGCAGTGACGAAGATGAGAGTCAAGAAGAGATGGAAGTAACAGAGGAAGTTACGGTTGAGGATAAAGAGATGGACCAAGAAGTTCCAAAGACAAATGGTCACCAATCTAATCAAGAATTTAAGCATGAATCAATTGATGATGCTACTAAATTAGATATACTTCTCAAGGGAGTAAATGAAAAGAAAACCATTGAAAAAATCTTGGGAAAATTCGATATTACCACGATATATGATGTCACAAAGGATTCAAAAATTGCTCCTCTTATTCCATACTTGCAAGGACAAATAGCCAAATATTCGAGTGAAGAGGAGAGTGATTACCATAACTTATTAGCTTCTATAAGTCAAGATGGTCAATCCAGTGAAGAATACTCGTTCATCTTGAAGGTGAATGACATCACACAAGTGATTAACGATGAAATAGCAGCCATTGACTCGTTTATCAAGATGCATTATAAAGTTGTGTTTTCAGAATTAGAATCATTGGTGGCAAATGCAGTAGATTATGCCAGTATAGTTCTTGTCTTGAAACAGAATTTAAATGATGTTGGACGATACCAAGACGATTTGAAACGCATAGTTTCCAATGAAAAGGTATTGGTGATCACCATGTCAGCATTGCAGCAACAAAAATCTCAACATTTTGAATTGGATGAATATGATTTTAACATGATTTGTAAAGCATGTGGATTAATTTTACAATTGAATTCAATTCAACGTGAATTATCTCAATTCACATCATCTAAACTCTCAAAATTTGCACCCAATGTTTGTGCCATTGTTGGTCCAATCACATCAGCACAACTCTTGACGGCTGCAGGTTCATTGAGACAACTCTCAATAACTCCCTCATGTAACTTACCATCGTTAGGAATTCGAGACTTGTCATCTGAAAGAGACAATTTGGTTGCAAAATCTCGGAATGTAAGACAAACAGGATATTTGTTCCATAGTGATTTAGTGAAACATCTCCCGGAAGATGTAATGAAACCAGCAATGAGAATGATTAGTGGGAAAGTTGTATTAGCTGCTAGAATAGATCTTGCACAATCGTGCGCTTCTGGAAGTATTGGATCAAAATATTTGGAAGAAATCAACAAAAAGATCGATAAATTACTCACACCTCCAGAGAATCAAGCTGATAAGGCATTACCTATCCCAATTGAGCAGAAATCTAAAAAGAGAGCGGGTAGAAGGTTCAGAAAGATGAAACAACGGTTTGAGATGTCTGACCTTCGGAAGGCACAGAATAAAATGGCATTTGGACAACAAGAAGATTCTATTATGGATAGTTTTGGAGAAGAAATTGGACTTGGAATGAGTAGAGGAGGTCAAGGAACTCTAAATGTAAAGATGAATACCAATACAAATGCGAAAATGTCAAAGGGAATGGCTGCAAGACTCAAGACAAATAATACAAGGGAAGATATAGAAAGTCTTGTTTTTGCAAGACCTTCACAGTCACCAATAGAGACTACCACAATTACTAGGCCAATAAATACAAAGGAAACACATAATGAGTCAAAGTGGTTTACCGGAATGAAAAGGAAAAGGGAAGAAAATGAATGAGTCAAAGACAAAACAAACAAAATAGATTACAACATGAGTCATACAAAAAAAAAGTAATGTAAGACCGATTTATAGAAATATGTGGATTAGATAGATAAACGTGATTTAAAACCTTGTCTCTCTAAATTTCAATAGATTACTCATTAAACATAGTGTGTTACATTAGTTTCACCTGAGCGCATGAGTCAACCATATGGCTATAAATAACACAAAATCGGGGGTTTGAAAAAAAAGTGTAGGAATTTTTTTTTTGAGGTTTAAGAGGAAAGCTACAAAAAAAAAAAGTTTTGACCAGTTGTTGCATGCAATTAGGTAGAATCTGGCTAAGGAATCACACGCTTCTCAGAGTATATCAACGTCCTGTAGTGTTTAAAAGACAGTTCGCTAAAATGAGTGAAGTCACAAATAAGATTGAACAACAGGCTCAGCAACCAGCTGCCGCTGGTGCTGCTCCTGCTGCTGCTGCTGTTGGTGCCACCGCTGATGGTGCTCCAGTCAAGGAAAAGACCGCCAAGGAACTTGAAAAGGAACGTAAGAAGGCCGAAAAGTTGGCCAAGTTCAATGCCAAGAAGGCAAAGAAGGAGGCTGCTCCAGCTGCAGCTCCAAAGCCAAAGAAGGAAAAGAAGGTTGCCGAACCAGTCCCAGAATTCATTGATGAGACTAAGGCTGGTGACAAGAAGATTTTGGTTTCTCTTGAAGAGCCAGCCTTCAAGGCCTACAGTCCTAAGAACGTTGAATCTTCTTGGTACTCCTGGTGGGAAAAGGAAAACTTGTTTGCTCCAGAATTCACTGAATCTGGTGACATCAAGCCAGAAGGTTGTTTCAGTATTCCAGCTCCTCCACCAAATGTCACTGGTGCCTTGCATATTGGACATGCATTGACCATTTCTATTCAAGATTCCTTGATCAGATACAACAGAATGAAGGGGAAGACCACCTTGTTCCTTCCAGGTTTCGACCACGCCGGTATTGCTACTCAGAGTGTTGTTGAAAAGCAATTATGGGCCAAGGAAAAGAAGACCAGACATGACTACGGTCGTGAAAAGTTCATTGAAAAGGTTTGGGAATGGAAGGAAGACTACCATGGAAGAATTAAAAACCAAGTCAAGAAGTTGGGTGCTTCTTATGATTGGTCCAGAGAAGCCTTCACCTTGAGTCCTGAATTGACTGAATCCGTCACTGAAGCCTTTGTTAAGCTCCACGAAGATGGTACTATCTACAGAGCTTCTCGTTTGGTTAACTGGTCCGTTAAGTTGAACACTGCCATTTCTAACTTGGAAGTTGACAACAAGAATGTTGCTGGTAAAACTTTACTTTCCGTTCCAGGTTATGACAACAAAATTGAATTCGGTGTTTTGACTTCCTTCTCTTACAAGGTCGTTGGTTCTGATGAAGTTTTGACTGTTGCTACCACCAGACCAGAAACTATTTTCGGTGACACCGGTATTGCTGTTCATCCAAAGGATCCAAGATACACTCACTTGCACGGACAATTTGTTCAACATCCATTTTTGGACCGTAAGATTCCAATTGTCACTGATGGTGAAGCCGTTGATATGGAATTCGGTACCGGTGCTGTTAAGATTACCCCAGCACATGACACCAACGATTACAACACTGGTAAGAGACAAAGCCTTGAATTCATTAACATCTTGACTGATGACGGTTTGTTGAATGAAAACTGTGGTCCTGAATGGAGCGGAATGAAGCGTTTTGATGCCAGAGCCAAGGTTATTGAACAATTGAAGGAAAAAGGTTTGTTTGTTGACCAAAAGGACAACGAAATGACCATTCCAGTTTGTTCTAGATCTGGTGATGTTATTGAACCATTGTTGAAGCCACAATGGTGGGTCCAACAAAAGGACATGGCCACCGAAGCTATCAAGGCTGTCAAGGATGGACGTATTACCATTACTCCAAAGACTTCTGAAGCCGAATACTTCCACTGGCTCGAAAACATTCAAGATTGGTGTATTTCTCGTCAATTATGGTGGGGTCATAGATGTCCTGTCTACTATGTTGTGATTGAAGGCATGGAAGAAGACAGATTAAACAACGACTACTGGGTTGCCGGTAGAACTTACGAAGAAGCTCTCGAAAAGGCCCAAAAGAAGTTCCCTGATACCAAGTTTACTTTGGAACAAGATGAAGATGTCTTGGACACCTGGTTCTCCTCTGGTTTGTGGCCATTCTCCACTCTTGGATGGCCAAACAAGAGTGTTGATATGTCCAAGTTCTACCCTATGTCTATGTTGGAAACCGGTTGGGATATTTTGTTCTTCTGGGTTACTCGTATGATTTTACTTGGTCTTAAGTTGACTGGTGACATTCCATTCAAAGAAGTTTTCTGTCACTCATTGGTTCGTGACTCTCAAGGTAGAAAGATGTCCAAGTCTTTGGGTAACGTCGTCGATCCATTGGACGTCATTGCCGGTATTCCTCTTCAAGGACTCCACGACAAGCTTTTGGTGGGTAACTTAGATCCAAAGGAATTGAAGAAGGCTATGGAAGGTCAAAAGATTTCTTACCCTAACGGTATCCCAGAGTGTGGTACTGATGCTATGAGATTTGCCTTGTGTGCCTACACTACTGGTGGTAGAGACATTAACTTGGATATCTTGAGAGTTGAAGGTTACAGAAAGTTCTGTAACAAGATTTACCAAGCTACCAAGTTCGTGTTGATGAGATTGGGTGCTGATTACAAGCCTCCAGCAACTGTTGCTGTCACCACTGAAACTTCTTTGGTTGAAAAGTGGATTTTGCACAAGATGAATGAAACCGCCAAGTCCATGAACAAGAGTTTGGATCAAAGAGACTTTGCTGAATCTACCACTGCTATTTACAACTTCTGGTACGATTTGTGTGATGTTTACATTGAAAACTCCAAGTCTTTGATTCAAGATGGTACTGAAGCCCAAAAGATTTCTGCTCAAGACACTTTATACGCCTGTATCGAAGGTGCCTTGAAGATGATGCATCCATTCATGCCTTTCATCACCGAAGAAATGTGGCAAAGATTACCACGTAGAGAAGGTGAAAAGGCCATTTCTATTGTTACTGCCAAGTACCCAGAATACGAAGCCAAGCTCGACGATGTCAAGTCATTGGAAGCATATGAATTAGTCTTGGATATCACCAAGGGTGCTAGATCTTTGTTATCTCAATACAACATCTTGAAGAATGGTTCCGTCTTTGTGGAATCTTCTAACAAGGATATTGCCAACATCGCCAAAGACCAAGAAGATTCTATTGTCTCTTTGATTAAGGGTGTTGAAAAGATTTCTGTTGTTGAAAGTGCCAAGGATGTTCCATCTGGTTGTGCCTTGCAATCTATTAACCCTGAATGTACTGTTCACGTTTTAGTTAAGGGTCAAATCGACTTGGATGCTGAAATTGCCAAGGTTAACAAGAAATTGGATGTTGCTAAGGATTTCCAAACCAAGTTGAACGATTCTATTTCCAAGTTTACTGAAAAGACCAAGGAAGTTGCTAAGGAAGCTGCTTTCAAGAGACAAGAAAACTACAAGGCTGAAATTGAAGGTTACGAGCAAACTATTGCCATTCTTGAGAAGTTGAAGTTGTAGATTATATAAAGATTTGTTAGAAGCAATTATAATTAGTATTGAAATGCTTGTAGAGGAATAAGAAAGTATTGAAAGTAGTATGAAACTTTAGGAAGGTGATATTCATCAGAAATAGTCGCTGCATAATTAATTTCTAAAATGGTAAGTTGAGAGATTATTGGTCAATGTATTTAATACGAATTCGTATTCCCTTCTACAAAATACACAGCTACTGTGAACTCATAGAAAAATCCAGTATGTTTACTAAACCTTTTGTATTTGGAATAATAAACTAAAATGAAGTATTTGGCGCTCTGGCTGGTAGCTTGTTACCACAGACGGCTGCAAAAAGAGGATTCTTTTAAATAAAGTAGGCACTTCCCAAATCATACAAGCGAAATATATGGACACTACCTAGCAGGTACTAGTTAGTTGAGTGGTGAGTACTCTTATCTTTAGAGCTTCTCAATAAATGGGATTGCAATTATTTCTCTCTGTGATTTAGTGTTAGGCTCGCGGAGCAGTACCTTCCAAATTTGTTGGTTATTCAGGAAGTCGAGAAATTACTGATAATGATACCCCGGGGTTGACACTGCTTAGATAACATCGAACGTGAATTGACTACTTGATCTTACAAGGTTGGGATGTGCAAATGAGAATGGTGAATGTGTTTCTACTTTTCGTATGCTTTTTCTAAAGGGTTGGTGCTCAAATTAAGTCTCTACTGTAGTTTCCCGTCCATAAATTCATATGCCACAAGGGCATATTATAAATACTCTATCACTATAAATATGGGAGCTGCCCCGAAAGATCTTGACATATTTTTTGACGGGCTTTTCCAAATAATTATCAAAATAACAAAGCTAATCAACAACGAATCAATGTACACTGCAACTTACCAACGCCCTACTGCATTTGATGCGATGGGTTTCACTTACGAAAACCATTCCTTACAAATGTCTTCACTCGAACCAGACAAAGTATTCTGCAACTATTCTGAGCTCAACGTGGCCAGTCCAATCGAAACAGCCTGGCGCGGTGACACGTACCAGGGAGAATATGTTCCCTGTTGTCTTCCAACTGACCAATCCATAATGTGTGATTTATTGTCATCTTCATTTCAACTTGAATTTACACGTTACCAATCTATGAAAAATACGTTACCACGTCGTTTGCAACCTGATATTTCTCTATTAGCAAAATATCGAGAGAACATCAAATATCGAATTCCACAACCTAGACTTCATAGACGAAAAATCGGTAACGTTATAAAAAAACAAACTAGAGGAGCCAATCGAATATTTGATGACTTGGCAACAACTTTTCAAGTCATTGGAATCGAAATTTTTGCTGCCGTTACTCAATACAAAAAGGGCCGAAGAGGAAGGTCTACTATTTATAACAAGGAAAGAGGCATTGAAGAGCTCCTTACTGTTTCTGAGGATGATCCATTGTTACAAAGGAGTGCTTCAAAGTTCGATACCTTGAAAACAATATGTGATAATCATCTGAAACCGATGGATAACATGAATCTACGAGACTATGACTTAAATTACACGAATCAAGAAACGCCACTAGTTGGTCATAACAGCTTACTAATGTATCCAATTAGTAACGATCAATTTAGCTTTGAAAATACTCCTTGTTTGCAACAACTTCAAGATTGTGCACCACCTTTGTGTACTCAAGCGACAACTTACTACATTCGGAATTTAGGAATTCCAATGATCCAAGCTGACATGTTCAGTATTTCTACATTTGGAGATGAAAGTGATAATGACGGTTCATATGAAGATATATACCTTGAGTATCTCAATCCAGCATCAATTGATGGCTACAAAGAATCCACATCTCTTTTACGTTATCTTCGGGAGCGCTTGTCATTAACTAGAATGACCAATTGGATTCAAAATCACACTCGTTAAATACACCTAATCTATAGTAATATTACGAAAAAAAAAAATTAGGTAAAAACTAACAATACAGTGATGTGTACATCATGCAGCAATGTAGAAGTTGGAATTCTTGCCCGTGTGAAGAAGTGAAGTTAAAAATATTTAAAGGAAAATTAATACACATTCCAAATTTCACTTTATAAAGCCAAGAGGGTGGAGTCCGGGGAACCATTTACACTTTTCGTATTTGTGGTATGAGCTCTTGTTGACAGCATTATCGAACTTTTAGTGTTACTTGGTGCACGATCTATCCAATGACGCAAAGAACATCTCGAAACATATTATGAAACCAATCAAATTCATTCTTGTATAGAATCTCAAATTTGTACAGAATTGAATCATACATGAGAGCGTTTTTATATGTATGAATTCGCCTGATATTAATACCATTTAATGAATAAGCTTTATAAATTGTTTCAAATGAATATTGTACATGTGAGCCTCATGAAAGAACAAACTTTAATCAGGAGGTGGAATTTAATTGTAATTCAACTCATGCAAGCTTATATAATCCACTGAGGTATTTTTCTGTGACCCGGCAATTCATTAACGCGTTCAGTATGTAACTTTGCGTCAGTTACGTGCGTTGAGGGGTGTCTCATATGCAGCGAAAATTGGATTGGGCAGCAGCGCCCTGATTGTGTTAATTTGTGTCGACTCCCCCTGGTTGTTTGTTTTTGAGGTATTGTCGTGTATCCGACTATAAAAGGAGCCTCATATCTCCATTAAAATTAAATTCGTGTGATATTTCTCCAATTAGATATCTAATTTATTTACACACTATACACAATGGCTTTCGACGATTTGATTAACAAGGCTAAGTCTTTGGCTGCCGGTTCCGACGGTAAGCTTGACTCCAGTGACTACAAGGCTTATGCTGCTGATGCTCAAGATGCCTACACCGAATTCAACAAGAAGGACGGTACTTTCGCTGACCACGCCAAGAGTGCTTACTCTGAAATTCAAACCAACCACAAGGCTGGCGGTTCTTCAACTACTGAAGCTCCAAAGAAGGAAGAATCCAAATAGACTATATAATTGTTCTTAGATGGAAATGTACTAAATTAATTTGTTAAATGTTATTTGCCACAGTAGTTTTTTGTTTTCATTCTGTTTAATTTGTTCACCTTAAAGTTGAGCTAATATCGTAGTGCAATACATGTAGATATAGAGGAACAGCATTCAATTGGGCAGGCCCAACCCTAATATATTTGTATGTCAACATCCGTATACGGGGTGACGCACTTCCTTCCGAGTCAAGTATATTTACTGAATGGTATCCTCCCAAAATCTCTTATCCTATATATTAGCGGCTACTACTTTATAACTGACAATTTTCATCTTCAAATATTGATTGAATATACTAGTCAATTCCTCTTATAAAGATAATTACTTCACGTTCTGTCAGTTTATCCTCAATGACGTGTTAGCCCTAATCGTCATCCTTAAAAAAAACGTGCAATTACCATATCTTCTGTGGTTGAATTTCTCACGCACAGTGGCACACATTACAAGAATTTTTATTAGTACAGATCAATAGTACAGAGTAGAACCATACGTATTTATGTCCATTGGTAATCGAATAAATCATTCTAGAATCCCGTCTGAGATAATATCACTGTATCTTGCATACTTTCGTGCCATAGACAATGCGTTAAATTTATATTATGCTAATCATACATCTGATCCATCATTAGAAGAAATATTAAAATCTGCATCTGGATTACTTTCCAAGAGAGTAACTTTGACTTCAATATTAGTTATTCTAGGGATTTATCCAGGAGCATATGTATTGAAACATAACCACAAGGTGATCGGAACATCGGAATATCTTATTCTGTTACCTAATGATCTTCAATTGTTCAATGGAATGATTGTGAAACGATCTAATGAATTTGAGACGCGACTACTACAATGGATTCAAGAATATCCAGAAGCAGACGCGTTACCTAGTGCTTCTATTGTCAGCTTAACCTCTCTGACACCAAGTAGAAGAACATCACCTTCCAAAATCACAAAACTTTCGACAACATTGAAGAATGATTCCTCTAAATTTAAATTCAAGGCTAAAGATGAAGTACAACAACAAACATTAAACAATGGACTTACATTATTAGAACGGATACGACTTAAGGAAAAACAGAAAAATGAAGGACCTCAGGATACAAAGGAAACGAAGTATACTCGATATCTAGATGGGAAACTTGGAATGGTGTATGATATTATGTTTCAAACGTATTCACAAGACAACGCAAGTGCCAAGACCTATGGATTAAGAAAGTTTTCTGAAATTATCCGTGATAGTCTTCGATATCCCATGAGTATAGAAGAAATTTCAGATGTGGTGCATAGATTGGAGACTACTCTTGGTCAAGAAAGAATAAAAATCTTAACTCGAGGTGGAGTCACAGTCATTAAAATTAATGATCTTAATAGATCAAAGGATCTTGAACTAATCAAGAAGATTGAACCTAAAAAATAAAACAACCTTGGTGTTTCACATAACCCATTTAATTACTTAATACATAGCATAATTACGAATAAAATCGACTTCAATTAAAATCTATAAAAATGTTCAAGGTAAATCAATAAACTGTCAAACATCAAATTATTTCTTGTCTTCATCTCTCAAGGCAATGTCAGCTGCTTCATGGTTCATAAAGTTGTACTTAAATACAACCTCAATAAGCCAAGTGACACCCAAGTCCAACAAGATACATGCGGTCAACTTGGCCTTGAAGACCAAGTCCATAGGAACAAACTTCATGGCTTCATTCAATTCTGGGAAGAATTCAGTCGATCCAGCAAGAGCCAAACCAGCAACACCAAGTAAACCATAGTACATACCCTTGTTATCCTTGATACTTTCTCTGAATGGCAAACCTTGGTAGTTGACGGCAAATGTAGACACTTGTTGGGCCAATTGCAACAAGAACAAACCAGTGTTCAACAATGAAGGAGAAAATTCCTTTTCCAAGTCAATTTGTGGTTCTCTAGGTTCCAAAATGTAAATTTCCTTAGTGATATAAATCAAAGTAATAATGTGAACAGCGAATTGACCTAAAATAGATCCCATAATGTAAGTGTTGAAAATACCATCTTGAGGTCTTTGCTTGGAAAGCTTTTCAATTGGTTTACCACGAGAAATTGACAAGAAACAAACAGACAACAAGATACCAGAAACAGTTGCTTGACCATCACCAAACTTGATACCTGCCAAGTACAAGACAGACAAAGAGTAGGCAGAAATCAAACAGTTCAATGCCAAAATCTTGTACATTTGAATGGTAGAAACCAATGCACAACGACCTTGACGTACAATATTAGTAACAGCAGAAACAGAGCCCAATTTGGAAGTGAAAGGAGCGGCAACAGATGCATCACCCAATTTCAAAACTGGAGCTTCATCATCCATTTCAGCATCTTGCAATGCAGTCATGATAGATTCACCCAAGTTTTCAGATCCAGGCTTGGTCAGAGTTGGAGGAGGAACAAATCCGGTCTTGTTGGCAATTTCAACAGCCTTCTTCATATCATCAGTAATTTCAATACCCTTCTTTTCCATTGCTTCTAAATACTTAGGGTTAGATGGTCCAGGTGGATACAAGTGAGCAATGATAATAGGACATGGAGGAGCAGGCTTACCCCAGTTAGCAAATAATTGAGCTTGCTTGTCATAGACCTTCTTAGTAGTTTCAATTTTTCTGTTTTCAGCAATCTTCTTCATACCGTCTTCAGTACCGTTCAATAAGGCAACACCAATATGAGCTTGTTTCAAGGCACCAACATCATTAGTACCATCACCACACATTAAGGTGTTATATCCAGCGTCCTTCAAGGAGGTAAGAATGAATTCCTTTTGGTTTGGAGAAACTCTGGCATAAACCCAAGTGTGCTTCAACAAGTCGAGAATTTGAGAGTGGTCAACCAAGAATTTTAATGCATACCCAGTGACACAAATATCATGCTTTTCAAAAAGAGAAGTATCCAACTTGTCGGTACTCTTAAATGGAATAATCACAGTTTCGTCAACATTTCTCCAGACCAAATCTTCTTCTCCAGAAACATTATGGTGGTCTTCTGGGGCATCTAAAATAAGGACATCCTTAGTAGTAATTTCAACTTCCTTAGCAACATGACAGGCAGTCAAAGGATTATCACCAGTAATCATAACACAACGATGGGATGATTCATTCAACATCTTAATGGATTCAACGGCATCTTCCTTCAATGGACAGTGGAAAACAATGAAACCAGCAAAGTGCAACTTAGATTCAACATCCTTACGAGTGACCTTAACAACATTAACATTGGTGTCCAAATACTTATAAGCCAAGGCAAGGACTCTGGAACCAGATCTAGTAAACGATTTATAAACGTCTTCATAGTTGGCAGGAGCATCAATAAGCATTTCACGGATAGTTTCTGGAGCACCCTTGACCGAAATCAAGTTCTTTCCTTGCAAAGAGTTAACACTAGAGATAGCAGAAGATCTCTTTAAAGCAGAAGAAAATTGGAAACGACGCAAGATCTTGATCTTTTCAAGCTTACCATTAGATTTCTTTCTTTCAACAGTATCTTTGAGACCAACAGTCCAATCAGCAGCTTTCAAAGTAGCTTGTTCCATTGGGTCACCAACAACATCACCATCATCCAACTTGACCAAGGCATGAGCAGAACCCAAGACAAAGGAAGTAGTTTCAGGAGCTTCTTCACAAGTAGACAAGTGGTGGATATTAGATTCATCGAAACCAGCCAAACCTTCGAAAACCAAATCTTCAGCAGTTAAAGTACCAGTCTTGTCGAAACAACAGACATCGATTCTTCCAGCCAATGGGATTCTAAATGGTTCGGTACAGTAGATGTAGTACTTCAGCAAGGCAGACAAAGAGTTGTTAACAGCCATAGTCAATTCCATTGGTAATTCAGGAGGAACAACAGAGGTGATAACAATAATACAATCAAGAATCAATTTGGATTGAATACGACCCATTCTAGTACCTTCAACCCAGACATACCAAGAGGCAGCAATGGCGAAAACCAACAAGAAAAGGATAAAGAAGAAAGCTTCCTTATTACCAACAGAGACTCTTTCACTAGAGAAAATCATCATACGAACAAGAGAACCTTGAGAAGTTTCAAAACCAGTCTTGGAAACAATAGCCAAGGCACCATTATCTGGGGCCAAGGGAACAGTTGGGTTTTCAGGCTTAGAAACTTGCAAGGCCATAGTACCACCGTGTAACAAGGAGTTCTTATCGAACGATTCAATGGCCAAATTTTCAGTGGAAGGTCTCAATTTAATAGATTCTTTAAGCAAAGGAGTAGATTCACCAGACAACATGGCTTCGTTAACAATACATGAACCGTCAACAAGAAGCAAGTCACAAGGAATGGCACTGTCATCATTAGTTCTAGTAATAGAAACTAAATCACCTGGTAACAATTCAGAAGTTTGAACTTGTTTCCATTGTTTATCTCTATGCACATAAATATCATAAGGTTTAATACCCATACTTTGGAATTCAGCCATGGTAGTTCTTCTTTGGAAAACAGTAGTCATTTCAAAGGAAACCAACATGAAAAGAGAGAAAAGAGAGTAGTACCATTGTTCATCCATGCACCAAAGGGCCACTGAAAAGATTTGGAATACAAAAAAAGGAGCAACTGCATGTTCTTTGAACAATTCAAAAAAAGTTGGAATAGGAATATCAAACTTGTTCTCACCATAGTTACGTCTTAATTTATCCAAGTATCCTGATAAACCTTTAGATTCTTGAAATACAGAAAGGGGAGGAGCTTCATCAAAAAGAAATTCAGGAGGGGCAAATTTTTGTTCCTTTTCATGGAACAAGTGACGTCTCTTTTGGTACAAGAAGGACACTTGCAATTCACCGTCTTGGAACAGTTCACGGTTGATGGTGGAAATTTCACCAATTCCTGAGTTTGGAGCAGGGGTGATAATAATATGAGATGCTTCTTTGATAGTCTTGACATCAGAGTAGTTGAACTTACGGTCAATGTTGATGTTCCAATGAGGCATCAACCAGAAAAGAAGGTTGATAGAAATAATGGCAAGCAGATAGACAAAAGTCCATTCTGAGCCAACAATGTAGGTATCATAATGATCAAGGTAAATCTTCAAGAAGATTGGGTAGATCAACGTGAACGGCCACACGTATGGTCTAAAGATCAACGGCTTGGGTACCAACAACTGCGCATCTGCAATGGCAGGGTTGTTAACAAGCGAAGATGGCATTTTCGAATGTCGTATTTATCTCTTGTGGGTTGAAACAATAAAACAATATTTTAAGAAAAAATGAAATGGACAGGTTTGGGTACTTAGTCAACGTGTAAGACGCACACTAGGCGCGCGGGCGCGGCCGCGGGTTGAGAACGTCGATAGTTAGTACTGTTTTGTGCAACTCTACATAAATAGAAAAGAGTGCAGTCGTGTAGGAAACTATCTTCTAGGAGGTTCTACAGAGCAAATAATACATGCGACGGCAAAAATGAAGATGGAGATAACGTAAAAAATTAATCCAAAGCGAGTGAGGTATATTCTTTAGGTTTGCAGGAAGTTTTAATCTACATCCTGCAAGCTGATATTTTTAGTGGTATTAAACATCGGTAAATGCGCTCTAATCAAGCGGAGTTTTTTTCTAACAATTAATCTTTTCTGGATCTTTTTTCTCCATTCATAATTTTTTTTTTCACATAGATAATAATTCCGCTCTGCTAAGAAAAGGGAAGTAGGTGGTGTGCACCTACAACTTGACTGTGGCTTTAAAACCCATTGTACAAATATGAATTTTTTTTATATATAAGCCAATCCTTTTATTGACATCTCTTAGGCACCAAATCTATATGATATCGGGCTTACCGCATATAGTTACCTCTTTTTGACATTCTAATTTCTATGAAGTGTTCACGTGAATTTGCTAACCCATAAAAATGCAGCATTAAAACTGTGGCGTTTTTATTTCTTAGTAAGCGGAATCAACATCCGATGTTGGACCGTACTCACATCCATATATATATTAAGACAGATATGTATGTGCTTGACTGAGAATTCTTCACTTGTTAGTTAAATTTCATTTACAAGTATTTAGTATTTCTATAATATGTCGTTTCAAAGTATTCCAATTATCGACTTATCTAAGGCAAGTGATCCAAACACAAAAGCAGAATTCTTGAATGAACTTCGATATGCTTTAATAGAAGTTGGATTCTTTTATCTTAAAAACTATGAATCTGTAGGACCTTCCAAAGAGGATTTCAAAGATATTGCCCGTGAATCCGCAGAATTTTTTAATCTCCCTGAAAAAGTTAAAAATGAATGTGAAATGATTCATTCCCCACACTTTTTAGGATACACTAGATTGGCAAATGAAATCACAGCTTCCCAAACTGATTGGAGAGAACAAATTGATCTTGGAACTGAATTGCCTGCACCAAAGGAAGGTGAGCCAATCTACAAGAATATCGAGGGTCCAAATCTTTGGCCAGATTCGCAATATGCACCACATTTCAAACCAGTCATACAGAATTATATCTCCAAGATGTCTACTCTTAGTACGAATGTCAGAAAGCTTGTATGTGAAGCCATAGGATTAAAACCAAGTGCATTGGACTCTTACTTTAAGCCAAATCAACAAGCCAAATTGAAAATCATCGCCTACCCAGATACCCAAGAATTGTCTTCAAAATCATCAGCTGCTTTGGACGATTCTCCATCCACTGGCCAAGGTGTTGGTCCACATAGAGACTCTGACTTGATCACATTTATTTATCAGGTTACTCCACATCAAAACTCTTTGCAAGTTCAAAATTTCCAAGGTGAATGGATTACTGTGAAAAACATTCCAGGAACTCTTGTGGTTAATGCTGGCCAAACTTTGGAAGCAATTACTTCCGGTGTATGTAAGGCCACCATCCATAAGGTGTTGATTCCTGAAGCTGGTTCTGGAACTAGAATCTCAGTTCCATTTTTCCAAACTATTGACTTGGACGCTAGAAAGACAGCCGTGGAAAATATTCCTCAAGAAATCCTTGATCTTAAGAATAAAAGAGATGAAAAGATCAAAGATTGGGCAGTTGATATCGGATTTCAATTCATACCTGATATTTCAAAGTACCCAGTTGGTCATGCAGTGTTCCGTAATAGAATAAAATCTCATCAAGATGTCGCTGCAAAATGGTACCCGGACATTTTAAAGGAAGTTTTAGCAGAATATACTAAATAGATAGAATAATACGTACCGTTTAATGCCCTAACTTTATGATATTGTATACTTATTCATATTCATATACATCATCTTTGTTCACGTGACCCAATATGATTTTCAAAGGAACCCTACTTATCGAGGTATTCATCATTAATAGATTTAATTAATATTTGAATTAAAATCATAATATGGGAACTAGCAAGCGGGAAGATCACTTGAGGAAGGGTTCCGATGTGACGCCATATGAGGCACTTGCTGCTGGATCGATGTCTGGAGCTGTTTCACGGTATGTATTATGACCCGAAAAAAAAAACCCTGAAAAAACAACGTAACATAACAATCAAGATAAAAATCATAAACAATTACTAACTGTTTCCTTTTAGAGCCGTCACTGCTCCTTTAGATACCGTGAAGATCAGATTACAACTTCAGACAAATGTATTTGGAGAGTATAAAGGTGCTACATCAACAGTGATATCCATCATTAAGAATGAAGGAGTAAGAGCACTTTGGAAGGGAAACGTACCGGCCGAAATTATGTATATTATTTATGGAGGGGTCCAATTCACGTCCTATTCCATCTTGAGTAAAGCTCTTGCCAAGTTTGAAGATGACAATAGTCACATTAAACTTTCCCCATCCACCCATTCCCTCATTGTCGGTTCTGGTGCGGGTCTTTCCAGTACCCTCGCCACTTATCCATTTGATTTACTTCGAACTCGACTAGCCGCACACACATCCAGAGAATTTCTTTCAATAACTTCTACAATTAAAGAAATACGGCAAACCCAAGGTTTGAGAGGATTTTACACAGGTATGAGACCTGCTATGATCTCAGTAACGTCAACAACAGGGTTGATGTTTTGGGCATACGAAATTGCACGAGACGTATCCAACAAGTACAAGGGAGATATTCCATTTATAGAGGGTATTTGTGGCTTTGTAGCTGGTGCAGTTTCGAAGGGAATCACTTTCCCATTAGATACACTTCGTAAACGTATGCAAATGTATTCAGTCACCAATGGTCCTCAAAGAGTCTCTTCATTCAAGCTCATGGCAAATATTCTCTCTAAGGAGGGAATGTTTGGGTTTTATAAAGGATACGGGATTAGTGTATTGAAGACTGCTCCCACCAGTGCGTTGTCATTATTCATGTACGAATATTCCCTAGGAACTATTCGGTCATTTGAGAAGAAACTCGAGTAAATAGAGAGGAGAATGCAGTATAACTGATATAGGAGAATGATCGAAATGTTACTGTACATTAACAGTGTTGCTGAAACTAGTTCCACTAACCAGAAGTTCTCATAGCAGATCTTTTAGTTTTCATTCATGTTCCTTTTAGCTATTTATAGAGATCACTAAGAAATGTTCAAGAGATTTTGGAATGGGAATAATATTTATTATGTAGGATGTAATTACTTTTTGTGTGATACTATTTATCAATAGAGGCCATGCTAGAGAATCTCTACTTGACAGGTATAGCTGTTAAGAGGTCTCTAGATGTAAAACATTTTATCTTCATTTTCGTAGCAGCCTGAATACGTGCTTCAATTATGAAGCTCAGCTAAACAAGTAGTCATCATCTTCTTCATCTATGGTTCTGCCCGTTATTCTATCGGATTCACTGTCATGGAGTTTAATGAAGTCAAGATCCGGGAAATCATCATCGTCATCTCCCTCATCATCCCCTTCCAAGCCTAAATATCGTGACATCAGCGTGGGCAGTATGTATTCCTTGTCGTCGTCAGAGTCATATACTCTATCTGTAAGTTCATCGGATATAGTACTAGTTTGACTTTCATCCCTCGATGGTGTTCCAGGGTGCACCGCATCTCTGGAAATTGCATAGAGTGATTGAGAATTTGACAAGACATTTTTCAACCTGGAGGAAGGCTGTTTTGAGATTTCTTTCAGTGGGAGAGCTTCTCTGGCATACGATGTCAGAATTGAGTATTGCCCTGTAGCTTCTAGCGGAGGCTGAAGTGACGTCAATTGGGGAACTTTAGGCAGGACAGTTCTACTCTCAAGAACCAGTATTTTCAGGTTCAATGGCTGTTCCGGAGAGCCTAATTGTTGCCTAATATACAAAGGTAAACTATCACCAACCATAGAAGTTCGCCTAGCCTTGTCTTTGTTCATTCTTTGAGGTGATTTGGCATTGATCGAGGCTTTATCAAACACCGGTACCGAGTCAGGTTCCACGCTTTTCCTTCGAATAAATTTGAGTTTGTCCACAATTAGAAACGGTGAAGTGAGTGACTTCCTTCTTTGATCACCAACTGGTTTGGCCATAATACCTGATATTGCATCAGCCTTACTTAGAATATTGACACTGGTTATTTCCGCAGAAGCAGGCTTACTCAAGCTTGCACGCTTACTGGAATTATCTCCAGCAAAAGGTATGAGATTTGGTCTGTTTTTCTGGTCCATAAGATTTAATGAGACTTGCTGTTCCTTGTTGGTCATATTTGGAAGGTTCAAAGAAACTTTACGGGAATCTGGTGGGAGAGCTTGCAGGACTTTATCCAACTCCCAATTGGATTCCCTCATTGACTGTTGGTCCCTATCTTCTTCTATAAGATCCTTTTCTGTGAGGAACTCATGTAGTCCCAAAGCTTCCAACATGGAAGCTATCTCTCCAAGAAATGGATTTCCTTCTACTCTGGCCAATGCTCTGACATCTGATAAATCCTCATCTAGAAATATAGGGTTTGTATAAATGGCCTCTTTGTTTTCTTGGTAGAGCTCTTCAACCTTCTGCATAACAATTGATATGTCAGATATCTTGAACGTATCTTGAAGATAAGTCCAATCTATCACCTGATTGAGTTCTTCCAAGTTATCTACATGCTGGTAGCGATCTATGTATTCTCTTAGTTGGTCTAATTTTCGGTCTGTCCAATCCATAGAGGGAGAATGGACGTTATATAATATATGGGGTGAATAAGGACTGAGTTTGTTTCTATTTGAATTATAGTTGGCAAAGAAGTATGATAAGGTTTAATGATTACCAGTATGTCAATATGTGGAGACGTGTACATGCAGGAATCTAAGATAACACAATGATAGTGGTCAAACAGAAAGATGCTCTAATCTCTTACTTTTATTTTTTTTTTTCACTTTGGATTCGATACAATGAAAGGTATGTACCTTGTCAAGTATCAACTTTGGTCCTGGTAGATTATACAAAATGATTGCTTTTTTTTTCTATTTTTATTTGCCCCTCCTTAGCGAAAATGGGAGGATAGTATTCTCTATTCAGACTGCAGATTGTCTATAGAAAAAAAGTTGCAACTTTAAATTTTATTTTAATTTTTTTTTGGAACACTTTTTCTTTCAAGTATTGTAGAAGTTAAATGCCGATAAAGAGACTTCCAGATGGTATACGCTCTCAAATACAGTCACAGGTGTCCATAGTATCATTGGGAGATGTTGTACGGGAGTTGCTTCAGAATAGTGTAGATGCCCACGCTACGAAAGTTGAGATAGTGCTTGATTTCAAATCAAAGAGTGTAAAAGTAATTGATAATGGCGATGGATTGCTGCAAGTAGATTTTGACAGTATAGTGAAGCAATATTATACTTCTAAGAGTATCAGCGATGGGTGTTTCGGATTTCGAGGAGAGTCATTGTATGCCATGGCAACAGTGGCAAGTGTATCATTGAACTCAGGTAATTTTTCGTTGGCAGTAAGTGGAGAGCATCGAGAGTTGGATGAAGTAGATAGTAGTAATAGTGGAACAGTTGTAGAAGTGAAAGAGCTCTTTGTCAATATTCCAGTAAGGCGAGAACAATTGGACAAGATCCCAGTACATAAACTTTTGGAAAGTGTTCGTTTGGAAATATTTCAAACCATTGCCATTCAACCAATTGAATTAGAAGTGTATCGAGTTACAAATTCTATAAAAGAACTTTTATTTACAGTCAGCAACAATTGGTCATCATTAAGTAGAGCCCAGATATATGGTCATACAATGTCATCTATCTATGGAGAACAGGTTATACCGAATTATGAAATTCTCAAGGCAGAATTCCAAGGTTATAGATTAGAGGGGATAATTGGAAAGGAACCGCTGGCAAAACCGTATCAAACAATATTTCTCGATGGAAGAGTGTTGGTACTTTCTAACCAAGAATTCCGTACATTCCATAAATTATTCGTGGATGGTGGCGATGATCCAGATACAAAGCCTTATTTGAGACACCCCGTGTATGCAATTCTGATAACTACCCCAGTGGGAAAAGAAAAGCTTGAGCCCATAGAACTATTTCAAGATTCTTCCAAGAAAATATTCCATTCCTTCCACAAGAGAATTATAATAAGTATGATAACAAAGGTTTTCCAAAGTTATCTAAAATACAATGTTTGGGAGATTGTACGAAGTCCTCGCAAGAGGAAAGTGACTCCCGATTTAGAAAACGATAGGAAACGGCTAGATATATCCAAACAACCATTACCATGCTTAAATCTATTCAACGAACTTGCGAGTAAGATAGATACGGAGATCTCAACTATTGCTATACAACCAGGGAACTGGAGAGTAATTAAACAATTGGATGAGAAATTTATTCTCATTATAACGAATACACTCAAACCTCCACCAATGCTATTAGCGGTAGATCAACATGCATGCGATGAACGGATTCGAGTCGAAGATCTACTCAAAAATACTATAAAAGATGCTTTAGATGAAAACTCTGACACTAGTATTGAGTTAAAGCAACCAATAAATTATAATTCAATAACCACAGAGGAATCTGAGCTTTTCGCAGCATTTTGCAACAATTTCAAAATATGGGGAATTCAATATATCATTCTACCAGGGAATCATCTACAAATTACACACTTACCGTGCTTACTTTCGGAGAAATATAATGTGAATAAGCTCCATCCTGAGTTATGTCGAAAGTTAGTGCAACATGCAGTTGATCTTGATAGGAAAACTAAAAGTTGTCATTTATCTCAAACTGTCTGGACTGAGAACATCCGGAATATTCCACACGTTATATTAGAGCTGATCAATACCAAGGCATGTAGATCGTCTATAATGTTTGGGAAGAAATTGAGTGTCGATGAAATGACCTATATGGTGCATCTATTAGCGAAATGTCACTTGCCGTTCCAATGTGCACATGGACGACCCTCTGTGGTTGCGCTTGCTGATTTGAATTGTATACAGTAAATATGATGGTGATGTTTTTTTTTTGTCTTCTCACATTTTGTACTTTGTATTTTTTAATCTTTTTTTTTTTTTTTGAATCTTTAGTTTATTTTGTTTTCGACTCTTTGCACTCAATTTTAATAGGAAAGCTGAGCAATATATCCCGAAAGGACATTAGTTCGATTCATTTGATTGACCATGGCCACCCCAAGAAGGAAACCCCAGTACACGGAGTCGTTTATTGGTGATGAGTCGCTACTTGACCTCAGTCAATATGGTACACCATTGAAGAAGTTGACTACCAATTCTGTTCCAGATGTATGGAAGGGCCACGATAAAATTAAACTGGAAATCAGGTCTCCCACGATACCTACTTTCACACCCACATCGGCCCCTGTTGCTGCACAACCCGAAAACGTCCAGACAGTTCATCAATTGACACCTATCAGCGATGTAGCGTTCAGACTTCATCAAACCAAACTCATGATTGATTCCCATAAACAGCATTCACATCGAACCGCGATCGAT
This sequence comes from [Candida] anglica, assembly GCA_963924405.1. Lineage (NCBI taxonomy): Eukaryota > Fungi > Ascomycota > Pichiomycetes > Serinales > Debaryomycetaceae > Kurtzmaniella > [Candida] anglica. The sequence goes on from OZ004258.1 coordinate 703,573, forward strand.
GGGGACAATACAGGGGATGGACTGAAGCGTGGTCCTATATATTACAAACCTCCATCATCCATTCAATCAGGAGTGAAGACATTCCTCCCACCAACTTTCATTAAGCCAAGAAGCAATACTTCAATGGAGGAGTCTCTACAAAGTCGGCCATCCTGGTTGAATGCCCGAAAGAACGCATATATGTTGGCCGGAGGTGACAGTCTTGGTGGCAAAACGTTGGGAAAGGATGTGGTTGTGGATGACGAGTTAGTTGATGATAATGATGATGTACACATCGACGAGCCAACTGGAGAATGGTATAACCCCGTGGTTAAAATAGCTCTTCTGAGACAAATAAATAAGGAGAAGGAGTTCAGTAGAGTGTCGCATAACGTTATATATATCATTTTATTCTCTATATTGGTGGAAGTTTGGAAAAGATTAGTACTTTTGTACCTCACTCACAAGTTACCATTCCAAAACCCTTATGTCTACTATCCTAAAGATGTTAAAGTATCACCAGTCTACTCATTCTACGGTACTATATTTGTGAAAATTGTTGGGTTATTATTTATTACCAACATATTATATGGTAGTTATAAGCTTTTCAAGAAGCAAGATCAATGCACTGATCTCCCACTCACCAACAAACAAAGAGAAATGCTTGGATTAACGAAAATAACCGGTAAAGACCCACTAGACCGAGATCAAATTGAAGATGAAAGAGCAGACCTCGCTAGTAAAGAAAGGAAGTTCAAGCAAAAGTACAACTCGTTCAACAAACCGAGATATACTAAAACTGGGCTTTATACGTATGGTGAAGAGATGCCCATAGTTGCAGTGCCCACCCCACATTCACCATTAGACTCTCATATGAATCTGGGTAATATTGAATTGACATATTCGCAGCCAGCGGGGAAGACTCTTCATCCAATGAAGAAGTATCAACCGGACGAAGTTGAAAAATTGAACAACAAATTTAAGGGCACATACAGTATAGATTTCAATATTTCAGATGATGAATAATTAGCATATATAAACATAACACCATATCTAAATAGATATCGGGGTAATACCTACAATACTATTATGTAGAAAAAAATAAATCGGTGATTACGCGGATATAGAAAACTTAAAATGAGGGGTATACACTAACATATATGAAATGTGGAGTCTTCCATAAAATATTTACTTATACATGTTTTTTTTTCTTCATACTATTCATGATTAGCAATGGCTACGCTAACCTTTGAAGAGGCATTCCGAGTAGTTCAAGTAGATGAGAGCCACTATGTTGGTGTGCATCCGTTAAAACTCCCATTGACCGGAGCTAGAGGAGTATATGGAGGGCATGTTTGTGCACAGACTCTTTTGGTGGCCTTGGAATCAGCACCAGGATGGGTCTTACATTCATTACACTCACATTTTCTTGGACCTGCCAATGAAAAAATTGTATGTCAATATGAGGTGACTGAACTTCAAAGAGGGAAAAATTCATTACGACTGATCATTAAAGTAACTCAAACCACCAGAGATGGAACGCAAAAGGCAGTATATACTTGTATGGTTTCATTTGTTAAGAAGGGGATTAACGTACAAGCCATCGATGGTCAAAGAGATCCACCCAATGACATCCACTACAAGTACCCCGATCCTGATAAACTCACGGTGATCCATCATACGGATTTTGTTAAAAATGCATATGGAGAAGAACTTGTAGATTACCGCAATTGTCCCGAGGAATCCCTCCAAACTCCATCTGAACGATGGATAACATTGTTCAGTGGGATTGATCAACCGGAGTCATTTCTGGACCCAAAATTCAACTATGTTGGCCTTGGATGTATTTCAGATTCGGCATTATTGACCACCCTTGCAAGGGTGTTGCACTTACCATGGAACCCTACTGAAATGTTTGAAGAGGAAGAATTTGACGAGGGGAAAGATGCAAAGACATTGATGGGTACTTCAATGAATATCATTCACTTATTCCATTATCATGCCATGTCTTTGGACCATCATATCTATTTTCATTGTGATAAGGAAGAAGATTCCTTTGATGTGGTCAAGCAATGGTTAACGTTTTCATATCAGATGAAGACACTTCGAAACGGGAGGACATTAGTTCGTGGACATTTCTACAATCCCAATGGTACATGTGTAGCCACAATTGTGCAAGAGGGTATTACCTTGATCCATCCAGATGTTGCAGAAAAGTTATAAACAGAACATAGAAAAGAATCGAGTATCTACCTATTCAATAAAAAAAAATCAATATTCTAAGTATGTAATACAAATTAGATCCTTCAAATTGTACGTAGGTATCCACTCTAGTCAGTTGTTGCAAAGAAGAAGAACAATCCAAGAAATTCACTTATTCGCACATGCTATCATAAATATCACAAGACTCATCGCAATCGCAATTAATCCATACCACAATTATATTTCCCACACATCCGATTGAGAATAGAATCACAGTGGAATCCAGACCTCCGGCTAAGGGGTCTCTTATCGCCTGGTACTACATACAAGCAACCTCACTAACATGAAATTTTGGGCTCATTTAAGAAGAGGGGGGGAAATTGAGGGGCAAGTTGAACAACTAACAAAAAGAAAGAAAGAAAGTAATGATTTGTAAAGTTTAACATAAAATGTTGTTTGCCATCTATAGAACGGCTTTAAGACACAAACCAGCAATCAATGGAACACTATTTGAGATTTTGGGTTTTAATTTGTGTGTTTCACCTGCTACCGAGGAGAGGGGAAGACCTGCATTTAAACACTGTCAAGCCGGGTTTATACGGTTAACGGTGGATAATGGAAAATAAAGGCGACTGAGAGTTTTAGCCGAGGATGGAACATGTGCCCTTAAAAAGATATAAATAAAAATAATCTAAATACACATTATCAGTATTCCAAAAGGAAATATAAATACCTCTGTTGGGACCCAACTAGAAATTTACGCCTGACAATTGTGTATCCCTTTACTGATTTTTTTTTCTTTTTTTAGTTGTCACTCTTATTCATTTGAAAGAATAGTGAACTTTTTACAAACTCTAAGAAACATTTATCCGCTTGTGCTTCTGTCCATCAACCGTGGTTTCTTTTTTTTTTTTTAAGTATCTGAGAAGGTTGCACATAAGAATACCGATTGATAAAACTTTCGGATAATCTATATCTAAATATTTCCAGCAATTGTTTTTTTTCTTTATAACTCAATTGAAATGACTTCCTCAGTTAGCGAATATACACTTAGTCAGTCCAAACTTGAAAAGGCATTTGGAGTACGAAAAATCGGAGAATTAAAGTATGAAGGTTTGATACCATTAACCAAGCCTTCGGTGGGATCTCGTGGTGTTTTCGGGGGTAATCTCTGTGGACAATCGCTTTTGGTGGCCATGGAAAGTGTTGAGGAAGGGTTCACGCCTCATTCACTCCATTCATACTTTGTGAAAGCCGGTGATGATACATTCCCATGTCAATACGAGGTGGAAAAAGTCAGCGATGGGAAGAATTTTGCCAATAGACTAATTCGAGTGGTTCAAAAGGGAGAAACTAAATACCTTGTCATGATCTCATTGACGAGAAGAAACTCATTTTCCGATGCTGCTAAGCAGTTTCAAGCTGGAAAATCAAAAGGATTCCCCTTGGATTTCCAGATCCCTCCACCAAAGCAATTTGCCAGACATCATCATTCTGAATTAGAAACCAGACTTGATCATGATCATACAATGACTTTGCAGCATAAATTTGGTCCTGAATTCTACCAACCACATTTGAGTGAGCGTGAAGAATTGGCTAAATCGGCTGCTGAAAGAGATTTATCTTTCTGGCTTAGAGTTGATGACTCTGGTGTTGCGTCCAAGGAAAAGAAATTTAAATATGCTGGATTTGGTGCTGCTTCTGATTCTTTATTCTTGACTTCATTATCAAGAATTTTACATTTACCTATTGCCAAAGAATTGACTAGTGGTGGTAAAGGTGAGCATTTCTTTTCGGTGTCTCTTGACCATAGTGTATATTTCCATGACGATGAGTTTGACCCTAGTCAATGGTTTTTCTTCAATTTTAGAGCACCTAGATTTGCGAACAATAGAGTACTTCTTCAAGGATCTTACTACAATGAAGAAGGTAAACTTTTTGCCAGTATTGTTCAAGAAGGACTTGTATTCTTTCACAGTGGCTCGGAACTTAAAGCCAAGCTTTAATTTACAGGTCTACAGTTTTTTGCAACAGGTAATGTTATTTATTACATTTAGTTGATGCCTTTTTTGTTTTTCATTTTATTTTATTTATTATTAGGGGATAGATTGATAGGAATTTTTATATAGAGTTAATATTATTGTTAAATGGTATTTTGTTTTATTTTTATGTACATTAAATTTTTGTTGGGTGCAAAAAGTCTTATTATTTTTTCACTCATCATTTCGGAACTTGGCCGACTTTGTGATATTTATAATCCAATTATCCTGCACCGGAGATGGGTATTTTATTATGGACCTCGGTGTTGATTGCGGAGTCATAATCCGAGGACGCTGGTGAGGTAGAAAAAAGTATGAAAGGGTAAAGGCTGAAAGAGTAGGGAGGGGATATGCTAAATGGTACAGAACAATATAAATGAGGCTGTGAAATCTATACTATATAATCTGCATTAATAGATCTATAGATATCAAATTAAAAGGATCTTTCAAAAAAATAACAACATTAATTTAAAATTAAAATAGTCTTCGGTCACGTCACGTGCTTGTCAACAGGAAAATACTACAAATATAGATAGCCCCCACACAAGCATTTAAAAGTTACGGAACAATCAAGAACTGTAAAAATATTTACTATTATTAATAAAAGCTATGAATATTGAAGATATTAGCTCTATGGGAGCAGTATCCCATTTAGAAGAGAAATTTTCTGTGAAAAAGATTTCTGAGAATGTGTACGAGGGAAAGTATCCTCTTGAATCGTTTATGGAAGGAGCTCGTGGGACTTACGGAGGAGAATTTATTGCACAAAGTATCATAGCAGCATGGGAAACTGTTGAAGACCCAGGATTTACTCCAAATTCTATGCATTCATATTTTGTGCGTGCTGGGAATTGTGATTCTGTCATGAGATACGAAGTTCTTCGATCCAATGACGGTCGTAATTTTGCTAATAGAACCGTTCAATGTTATCAATCAGCCACTAATCAACTTTGTTTCACACTTATTATATCTTTTGCAAAGAATAATAGTGCAAAAGAAAAGGCAATTGCGTATGAAAATGACACTACAGGTAAAATAACTCCACAATTTGGATTCCAATCATCTCCACAATATTTCTTGAAGAAGTATCGTGATCATTTAAATAAATTACCATATTTTCAACATACCAATGAAAACTTACAACATATACTTCCAAAGGAATTCATTGATACCAAACTGACTGCAACTATCTTTAATCGTAAAGAGCCTGGTGACCGGAAATTAGGGGTGTTTGTTAGAGTTAATGATGATCTTACATTAGCCAAAAACGCCACAAAGACCAAATTTGCTAGTTTGGGATTTGCCTCTGATAGTTTCTGGTTATCTACAATTATTCGTGTATTGGGATTGCCAGTGAGTGGGAAGTATTTAAATTTCTTTAGAGTAAGTTTGGATCATTCTATTTGGTTTCATGATAAAGATTTTGATCCAACTGAATGGATGTTTATGGATTTTAAATTTACAAGACTTGAAAATGATCGGCTTTTAGCCCATTGTCAAGTGTTCACATTGGAAGGAGTGTGTGTGGCTACCGTTACACAAGAAGCACTTGCATTCATTCCTAAGAATCTTCTTGATAAGTTCCCATCCAAGAGTAAGCTTTAGACATTTTTAACTATTTATTTCATACAACTATAATAAGATATTAATTTTTAAAATATCCGTGGATATAAAATAATTATTGTATTACTGCCCCACATTGTAAAATCTGCATTGGCACATGATTGGAAAGAATCTGGGGTATCATTATAAAAAGAGCCTGGGCGCGCGCGGTCGACTCGGCCGAAATGTTACCCTTTTTAAACTACTAATAAGCCCCAGGAAATATACCCACCCATAAAAAATTTAAAGAAGAAAGTACCTATCGACTAGAATGGACCTTCAAGAAGCTTTAGAGATTGAAAAGATATCCGAGACTCGGTACAAAGGTAAGCATTGTCTTTCTAAGCCACATCCTACCCTTCCCGGGGTATATGGAGGTAATATGGCCGCTCAAGCATTACTAGTTGCAATTCGATCATCTCCAAAAGGATTCACCCCTCATTCACTCCACTCGTTTTTTCTTAAGGCAGGATCTGACCAAGAAGTGTTTACATGGGAAGTAGATAAGACCAGTGATGGGAGAACATTCTGTAATCGGATTATTAAAGGGGTTCAAAGTGATGGAGTGAAATATGTCGCTACAATATCGTTGACTAAAAGAAATTCAGTCAAGGGGGCAGAAAATAGTTATCGAGAATATCAAGAACAAATCAAGAACAATAAAGAGGAAATTGATAATTTATCACCGGTTGCCAAGCCGTTTGGGTTTGGAAGACCATACCCCAAATGGTTGAGTAAATATGATCCAGACTCTCTCCCGGTACATCCAAGGGTGGATAATCGACAAATTGTTCATAAACTTCCTCCAGAAATGACTGATTTGGAGTTAACCGCTAAGGAGGAAGAAGGAATGCCATTTTCAGAAAGACAATTATCATTTTTCGTTAAATGGGGTAAAAAGGATAATAATGAATTGCCCAATTTAGAGGAGTTTAGAGTACCAGGACTTGCAGTTCTTTCAGACTCACTTTTTTTAACTAGATTGGCTAGACTACTCCGAATCCCCGATCTTGACCATACCAATATCCGTCACTATTTCTCTGTTTCTTTAGACCATATCATGTATTTCCATGATGTAGATTATGATCCTACCAAATGGATGGGATTCAGTTTCAATGCTATGAGGTTGTCCAATAACCGGGTGTTATTGGAGGGAGAAATGTACAATGACAAGGGCCAACACGTGGTGTCTATCATTCAGGAAGGATTGGTTAAATTCGATGGACTTGAAAATAAGGCAAAATTGTGATTTGTTTTTTAGAATTTATTTATAATCTGTTAGAATGCATATATGGTTTTTATATATACATATAGTTTTCAATATGAGAGAATGCGCACACATTATCAAAAAGTATAGCAAAGTTATCAGCAATCTGCGAATAGGTTCACTTAATATCTCTTACAATTGCTCTAGAGATGACTCAAAATGAGTCTACTTTGACGGTGTCTGATCCTGTATTATCAGTGTTGAACAAAAAGTCTGTGGAAAACCTTCTTTCAATTCTCCAAACTGGGATATATACATCCAATAATTTACTTGTACTTGACCAACAACTATCCAATTTGATCAATTTCCTTACTCCATTTCTGAAATTAAAGGAAATTGGTAAGTTTGAGAAAATAGTATGGCTTAATAACGAACAGCCATGGTCTGATATCCTAGGTTCATTCAATGGATTGATTATTATGTGTCGTGAATCTACTGATAATCTCAACCTTGTTCTGAAATTAATCAATACTCTCCCTAAACTGATCAAGGTATATTTAGTGGTGGAGAATCTCTCCAAGGCATTCACTTATGAATTAAATCAAGAATTAAATGGTGACTTATCTTTCAATTCTACCATTGAATTGAATCTTGAATCTCAAAAATTTGTTAAATTAACATCAACCGTCAAATTATACAATTGGTCAATTAATCCTATAGTTCTTGATCCAGAGGATGGTCTGACTGGTGGATCTGTCTTATCTTTGGAACAACCATATGGAGGGTTGGAGTCATACTATACACAACCACTAGAACAAATATCACATCTATCAAAGGCATTCATTAATCTTTTACAACTTTCACCACATTTTACTATGGGTCATAAGATGTTAAAATTAAAAAATATATATGCCAAGGGAGATCATTCATGTTTACTTGCTAAAATAATACAAGACGAAAAAATCCCAGACTATTTAAATGAACAAATGTCACCATTAGAGCTGCAATTTTATCTTGAAAAAACCAAGGGCAATACTGATCTTGTCATTCTTGAACGGAATTTGGACTCTCTGGCCTTGGCATTCAACCAATTGAACTATCAGGGACTCATAGATGATTTGTTCAAGATTGACCTTAATAATGTTTCAATCCCTAAAGAAGAAACCGGTCGTGATGGAATGTTATTGGAAAAATTGACACTTCAAGATGAGCTTTATCATGATTTGAAACATTTAAATTTTGCATCTATTGGTCATAAATTAAACCAATTAGCAAAATATATTCAAAACGAGTTTCTGAAACGTGATAGTTTACTTCATAATGACCAAACTGAAAATTCTGACTTGACAGAAATCAAAAAACTTGTTAATAATTTGGGATCATTGACAAATAAACAAGAATTGATCAAAAAGCATACTTTTATTTCTGAATCTATATTGAATAGTATCAAGTTTGGTAGCACATCTACTAACCCACAATTGAAGTCAACATATTCTCAATTAAATGAACATGAAGAATTCCTTGCGTTCCAAAATGATTTATTTGATTTAGAATACAAGGCACAAATCTTAAAAGTTCGAGAATTCATTGTTAAGAATTTTGATAGTAATCTTGTTTTAATGGGGGTATTACTAGTTTCCATTGTCAATGATGGAATTAGGGAAAGAGATTATGAAATAATACTTACAGAAGTGACTCAAAACTATGGATTATTGATTAAATTTACTCTTGATAATTTGATAAGATACCATATACTTCGCATTCTTCATACTGGTGGTGGAGCTACTAGTGAACTTTTCGGGGCTGCACTTGCATCTCTTTCATTAACTGGGCATTCAAATGAAGATTCATCAACTACAAATCAATCAACATCTTTCCAAGGATACGAAAATCTTAATCTGTTGGGAATAAGTGGTGGTGGAGTTACAGGATTAAAGGGTAATTTCACATTAATTGATAAGTTCTTCAACTTACATCCACAAGAAGAACAAGTCAATGAAAGCACTGAAGATGGGTTATTGATACAAGAATACTCACATCCTACATTTGCCTTGCCTTCTTCAACAGTTCCACTTCTCACTAGAATTGTTGAATCGTTATATTTACGAGATTTCCTTACTTATAAGCCCGTCAATAATCTTTCAAGAAGACCTAATTGGGACAACCTTAACCTTGATACTTTTTTCGCAGGTAAATCATTGGATATAAACATTTGTGACACTCTGGATGACAAAAGACAGCAACAACGAGGGGTCGAAGGTCCACTTTCACGACAAGAATATCAATATGTGGTGATCATAATAGTTGGAGGTATTACAAGAAGTGAAATCAGTTGCTTAAAATATCTTGAACAAAGAATAAATGCAAAGAATCATGGAGAAAAGAAGAAAAAGTTTATTATTCTTACAAGTGGAGTGGTAAACAATCAAAAGTTATTAGACTTTTGTTCTCGTTAACAAGAATACTACAACTCCCTGGAGGGGAAAGTGTTCTAACAATTAATACATGTATTGTGATGTCTGTTTTTTCTTGTTTGTTTATACTTTAAGATAGTGCTAGGTAGTGATTTGAAATGGATAAGATATAAAACAGTTATGCAGCGCTGTAGGAATAGATACGGGACGTAGCCTAACTCAGTCCACTCAGTTCGTCTAGGCAGAGTTTTCAACCTCCTTCTCAGCAGCAAGCTTAGCATAGAAAGCTTCTCTCTTGGCAACCATTGGCTTGTGTTCACCGTACCAATAAACGTTGGCACAAACAAAACCGCAAGCGAAAGCAACGGTGATGTCGGTGATGATCTTCTTTCTCAACATACCGGTAATTGGAGCGATAGCCATCTTTGATTTATATTATGTAGTGTAGAAACGGTTAAAGTAACTAATGTTAATTTCAAAGGGTTTTTTGTATATCGTTTGACTTTTAATGATATATGTGTGAATAATATCAGTCGATATTGGGTCGTGCGCACGCCCCGCTGACCACCCAATGAAAAAGCCAATAAAAGCTCTTCGACTGTCAATTTTTTACGGGTATATCTATTTCGACCTGCATAGTAAAGTGGTTCGTTTTCACCTAAACCTCTTCAGTTTTTTTAGATTGAGGACTTACAAGATTCGATTAATCATAACATTAGAAAGTCAATAATCTATATCATAAAAAATGTTCGCCAGATCAAGATTGACCACCCAACGTCTCACTAGAAACTTCCAAACTTCTTCCAGAAGCATGAACAAGATCTTTGGTACTCCACAAGAAGGTGTTTACTCCAACATCCCATTCAAGGTTAAGAACAGAAAGATCCCTCTTGCTGTTCCATACTGGGGTGTTCTTGGCTTCTTCTTTGCCTTCCCATTCTTGGTCTCCTGGTGGCACATGAAGAAGGCCGGCTCTTTTGACATGTAAGACAGTTTAGCCAGAACATTTGCTGGAACAAAAAGGGATGGCCAAGTTTTATTAGAAATTGTTAGTTGACTTGGGTTCATTACCCCCCTGTTGCAATCTGTATATCGCATATCAAAGATGTTACGTCTTTATAATATACTTCATTTGAGGATAGAAATTACTGTAGTGATAGGACTAGTATGTTTGTGGGGTTAAAGATGATACATTTATTCAATATTCTCTATAAACTGCCAATTAATATCATCTGAAAACCTTACTCTTTTTGTAGGTTTGGGTTCTCCAAACAAGAAACTTCTCTTTTTCAAGTTGGATGGAGGTAACGATTCTGGTCGTTTTGGTATATGAATAGGTGCACTATCAGCTTGATTCATATCAACATCAGTTTCATTATTATCATCTGCAGATTCTCTTGAATCATTCAGATCCGTAGTGGAGTTAGAAACCAATGAATCGAATAAAAAGGATCCACTTGATTGAGGAACTCCTATAGGAGCTGGTGGTTTGGGAGACTCTTGTTGTAATAATTTTTGTTGTGATTTATCATGTTGTTCTCTTTCTAATTCATCTAGTTGAAGATGTATTAATGATGCATTTTCTTGACTTTCTTTAATATGTTTACCCCAATTCTCTACGCTATTTAAAAGCTCTTTATCTTCAGTAATTTCTAAAGTCCAATTACTGAAGAACTTCGTATTTGGGACTGGATCTATCTTTACATTTGGACTTGATTGTTGAAGTTTCTTATGAGACAAAGTATCGGATGATGGAACATTCTTCACTTGTTGCAAAAGTTGTTCTTGTATTTTCCTTTCATCTTCAAGTTGTCGTCTAAATCTCATAAGATCCTGATAAAATGGATCTGAATTTACTTCATATGAAGCCTTTGAGCCCAGAAGGATGGAATCACTAATATGGTTTATTCTTGAAATCATATTATTTCTACCCAAATCCATGGATATGATTTGTGTGTCATTACTACTGTTAGGGTCAAGTTCAACTTTGTCAATCTCCGCGGTTAACCCAATAATTATCTGAAGTAAAAGATTAGCTTCTCTTAATAAGACATCGGGTGGATGTACAGGAGTTGATTGTTGTTGTGGAGTTGAAACTCTTTGGGTTCCTAATGAGTCTAGGTTTTGTGAACGAGTTGGTGGTATTGGAGCTTGTTGTTGACCAATCGAAGTTGCCTTTATAATAAACTGCTCTATCCTGGCAATGACATCTCTTGGGAATAGCTCTAGCCCTGAACTAGTTCTAGCTCCGGCCCATGTCTTGAACAAATTGATAAGGTCTTGTCGCGTGGGAGTATCTGTCACAAGTAAATATGATTCAGTAAAGATTTTATAGAGCCGGGACCCAAAAATCAAATTGTATGGGTTCCCTATGTTTTTGCAAATGGAATCTAATAAATAGATTGAAAATAACTTGTGCTGGGGTAGACATTTCTTTATCCTTTCATCTATTAAATTAACAATTTCTTCGGCATGGTCTGGATGTCTCTCTGCTGCAGTGGTCAAGTCAGTGATCAATGCTCTCGAATTGAGTGTGAGTGAGGTCAAGAGATACTGGTAGTATTCTGCATCGAACGGCTCTCCCGTGTCCATGGCTAGTATACTAATTATAGAGAGTTGAAGGAAGGGGGTGGGAAGGTACTAAATGAAGAAGAATTGAAAAATATGCAAAGGGAAGAAAAACGGATATCAGAATAATAATGCAATAAGGATGAATTGTAAGAAGTGTTACCTGTTGCTGGACGTTCTCCAAAACAATAAATACTAATAACAAATCAAATTATTTGTAGAGTAAATTGATTGTGTAAGCTTTAATGTTACAGGTGTTTTTTTTTTAACTGACTCTCTAAGAAAAAACGATGTTTCAAATTGGATCACAAAAGCGAAATTATTACAAAAACACAGGACATTTATATTTTGCAGCAACAAGGGCAGAGGGAAACTTTTCATTTTGGATATAAAAGTAGAGAGAAATTAATGAAGGGGGTTTAAGTACTTTGAGTATTCACTTACAAACTAAATTCATTCAACTTCGGTATTTTTTTTTCGTATTTAATTATTTACTTATTTTACACTGTATCATGTGAGACACCTCATGAAAAGTATGGGGGGAAAGTTTGGTCATAAGACAGTATGCTTTCTTCTTGTACTGACTCAAATACTTCTAAATTACCACCTTTGGGTGAAGCAAGGGGGGTTGATTCTGCAATTGGGTGGGGATATATATTCAGTTTATATGATGATTCTAATTCCTCGCGAGCAGCTAGTAACATCATTCTTTGGTGTTGAATTTCCTTTTGAAATGATTTGTTTTGCTTCTTTATCTGTTCTAATTCCCTTTTCAAGCGGCTATTTTCTCTTTGGATACTTGAACTTGTGGTATATTGCTTGCATGTTGGACACGACAATTGAAAAGAAATCACTAGGGAGAATGTTAGTATTATCATAATTTATTGTCAAAATTTTGAAATTGATGTATTATTCTACCATACGATTTAATTTATTCAATTTTGCTCTTTTTGCTCTAGGGATTTTACTCTCTACACCTTTGGACATCCTATTAAGCTCAACCTTTTACAACGTCAGACCACTACAATATTCATTTGAATTATCTTTTACACCCTTGGTTGCAAAAACCATCAACGCACCAAATTACACAAAGTCTTGTTGAGGGGAAGGTAAACGAATGTTGTAAAAAAAAAAATTTAGCGAAAAATTGCCGATACCGGCGCCGCGAATTACCGCCTGACTCACTGTAATCGTTGGACGGGTGGAGACAAACCGATTATATATGAGGAAACATTATCTCTTTGATTAAAGAAATAAAATCTGTAAAATAAGCATTTTGATAGCAAATTGAAATCTCTTCAAGATGTTTAGAACTACAATTCCAAATGCTATTCGTGTGAATAGCAGATCTTTCACTACTTCGGTAGCTGCCTTAGAAAAGATCAAGGTGAAAAATCCAATTGTTGAATTAGATGGTGATGAAATGACCAGAATTATCTGGCAACGTATCAAGGACAAGTTGATCAAGCCATACTTGGACGTTGACTTGAAGTACTACGACTTGGGAATTGAATCTAGAGATGCTACTGACGATCAAATTACCATTGATGCTGCCAATGCTATCAAGGAATACGGTGTTGGTGTCAAGTGTGCCACTATCACTCCAGATGAACAAAGAGTTGAAGAATTTGGATTGAAGAAGATGTGGGTCTCTCCAAACGGTACCATTAGAAACATTTTGAATGGTACTGTCTTTAGAGAATCTATTATTATCCCAAGAGTTCCAAGATTGATTCCAGGTTGGGAAAAGCCAATTGTCATTGGTAGACACGCACATGGTGATCAATACAAGGCCACCGATTTGGTTATCACCAAGCCAGGTAAGTTGGAAATGGTCTACACCCCAGAAGACGGTGGTAAGCCAGAAACCCACACAATTTACAACTACAAGGGCCCAGGTGTTGGTCTTGCTATGTACAACACCGATGAATCGATCATTGGATTTGCTCACTCTTCTTTCAAGATGGCCTTGACCAAGAACCTCCCATTGTACTTATCCACCAAGAACACTATCTTGAAGAGATATGACGGTAGATTTAAGGATATTTTCCAAGAAATTTATGACAAGGACTACAAGGAATCATTCGAATCTAATGGATTATGGTATGAACACAGATTGATCGATGATATGGTCGCCCAAATGATCAAGTCCAAGGGTGGATACATCATGGCCTTGAAGAACTACGATGGTGATGTTCAATCTGATATCGTTGCTCAAGGTTTCGGATCTCTTGGTTTGATGACCTCTGTTCTTATGACTCCAGATGGAAAGGCTTTTGAATCCGAAGCCGCCCATGGTACCGTCACCAGACATTACAGACAACATCAACAAGGTAAGGAAACATCCACCAACTCAATTGCATCCATTTTCGCCTGGACTAGAGGTATTGCTCAAAGAGGTAGATTAGATGGTACTCCAAAGGTTGTTGAATTTGCCTCCATTGTCGAAAAGGCCACCATTGACACCGTCCAGGTTGACGGTATCATGACCAAGGACTTGGCCTTGGCCTGTGGTAAGACCGATAGATCTGCCTACGTCACCACTACTGAATTCTTGGATGCGGTTGCAGCCAAGTTGGAGGGTCAAATTAAGGTTTAATAATTTTTATATATTATACACATGCGAATAAAATAACTATATACACAATAAAAATAATGATACAACATACAATATTAATAAGTAGTCTTGTTCAAAATTTCTCTCAATTCTCTCAATGTATAATAAGTGCCCATTGAAATGAGAACAATTTTCCCAAATGGACGTGAGAAGTTACGATAAAAGGTGGTCTATAAGTTAGCGTCTAATTTTGCACCAAAGGTGGGGCTCGAGAGATCCGATACTTACGTGTGGACTAGGAGGTTTTGTAGACATATCTATGACGGGTGTAAAGAGGGAAACTAGACTGTCAATGGGGGCGTATCATCCTTGAGAAAGATGAACAAAGGACAACCCTCTACTATGCAGGAGAAACTTCTCAGAGGGAAATATATTATATTACCTAACCAAGGACAAAAAATAAGGTTCTTTCAAACATGCGATTATAACATACTGGGTTAAGTTGGAATAATTAGGATAATGAGTTTAAATAATGAAAGTATAGATCATCGTGTTTGAACATATTTCCTTGAAATAGCAACTTTTAAGGAATGACAGCTGATAATTTGATCTTGTTTCCCATTTAAGTTTTCGATTTTAAGTTTTTTTGAAACTCCGCAGGGTGATTTACGATGAAATTTCGATTCAGTTTTGGACCTATTGTTAACTCCTTGATAGGGTTACTAGACGAAATACTTCTTCAAAAGCACACAAACACGTTCTTCCTGTTTTTTACTGATAAGGATTGTCCTCGTCAATTTTGCATTGTAAGTATCATACTTCCGATTTTACCACTTTTTCTGTCCAACATTGTAGATATATTACTTGACAGTGCTTCCGGTTAAAAATAAAATGGCCGAGGGTTCTGGATTTGTCTCAATTTATTTTTTTGTGTTTCTGTTTTCGCCTTCGCTATAATTCACCCTTTTTTCTTTTATACTTTGTTTAAATCTTGTTGTAACATATTCATGTACAGATTATGATCATTTTATCCCTTCTGGATGTCATGCGGACCGAGTGACAAAGAAGGAGAGTAGTTTCTCTTGTAAAATTTCCCAATCTCAATCTTTCTTGAGTCCGAAATCGCGCATGTAGCGATGGAATTCGGTCAAACACACACAAAAAAAGGGTTCCAATGTACATGGGATGACACAACCCGAAACAGTTCTCAGATCTAACCCGTATCACACCTCGCCTCAAGCTTTATATTAAAGCAACTGTGGATGATAGATTATACCCTCAACTTGTCCTATATAAAATAAAGAATTTTGTGTAGGTGTAGTATTTGGTACCTGTCACTTTCCCGTTAATTGCGTTAGATAAGACGCACATGTATGTTCTGGATTCCAAAAAAAGGACGAAAAAAAAGTAAAATCAATCTTCTGTGCACTACACAAGGTGCATTGCTTCGGGCCAGATGGGTCACTCCTGATTTTCAAAGTGTTATCTTGAGCTCTGCGGGTTGTTCTATCAAGTGTCCCCCGTTAATTGTATTATCCATAGATGTCAATTTAACCCTTTGCACATGGTAAAGTTTTTTTTATCTTTTTGGGAGGCAAAGGAGCCAGAACTAGACCAATCCATGGCGTAGGTCTTTTTTCTTTTTATCTGATTCTTTTTTTTTTTTTTTTTTTTTTTTTTTTTTTTTTTCGGGGGTAGGTTCCACTATCTTACCCCCCTTTGTCCTCGATCTGCAAGTGTTAGCCACAACTTGCTGCACCTGAAACTCTAATCTCGAGCGATCCTGTATTGCGAGTTACGAAATTGCGGTGTGAAGAAGACATTTCCATAGTTAAAAAAAAATTCTTGAATCCCATTTACTTTGCTCTTCCCCTTCAACTATTTTAAATTTGCAAAGGTTGCTCGTGAATTCAGTGAATGTAGAACATTTTGGTTGAGGAGTTCAAGGTTGATAGTTTAGCTCTTACCCGTTAAAAGATCCGAGTATCCTTGGTTAACCTTCCCGAACTTTTATAAACCCTGTTCCGCCCCTTATCAGATATTGTTCTCTTCTAGAGTTGCCATTTCCAGCTATGAACCCATTTTTTTATTCATCACCAAAGCATCTGTCTGGTCAAACCCTGGCTGGTCAAGGGTCACCACAAACCCCCGAGAATGTCCAAGTTACCTCCCCAGTTTCTCATGTGCCCTATCCTTCACCCGGTTATTATTCAAATGTACATCAAGCTCCTCCCTTTGTTACTCAACCTAGCCAATATTATTTTGAATCACCAATTTATGAAATGCAATATAAATATGTTCCTTATCAACAATATCATATCCCACAGCAATACCCCAGAAGTGAGGTCAATCATAAGAAACCTGATTTGATTAATCGGAACAATTTACATTTTTCTCAGCCTTCGCAAGATCAGCTTCCCATGGCACTTCATGCATCTTCTTCGCATACATCAGGGCAAGACCTGCGCCAGAGTCAATCAGACCATCAACAAAGATCACAACCTCATTCTCATAAGCGCCATCGTAAGTCTAAACTGTTCCCTGATAAACATTATGCCCAGATGTTTCCCTCGAAATCAATGAGTAATAAAAAGTCTCACAATGCAGAAGCACCATCTTCGGAAAATGTCAAATTTCCAATCATCCCAATGCCTCAAACAACAAAGGTTTCTTCATCTATAGATCTTCAGTCACTTTACTCAAAGATTGAAGTTAAGAAATATTCAACTTCTGCCATTGATCCAGTAAGGAATTATTTGACTGTTTATGAATATCCAATCAATAAACATTGGGTTGTTTGGGATTATGAAACTGGATTTGTTCATTTGACGGGGATTTGGAAGGCATCTTTAGAATGTTCGCTGTCACATTCCTCTGGAAGCTCAGCGCCAGGATCCTCATCTTCAACAGGACATTCTGGAGGTGATCTGGGAGATCATCCACTTCCCAAATCACATTCTAAAGCGGATATTGTGAAATTACTTGAAACAACCCCAAAGCAGTACCAACAACATATCAAGCGAATTAGAGGCGGGTTCCTCAAAATTCAAGGCACGTGGTTACCATATTATTTGTGTAAAATAGTGGCAAGGAAGTTTTGTTATCATATTCGATTTGAACTCATTCCAATTTTTGGACCTGAATTCCCTGATTCATGCTTAACCCCAGAAGATCCAGGATTTGGGAAATTGAGATTAGACGAATGTCATGGTGAATTGTCCAAATCAAAGAAGCCAAATAGTTTATTGAAACGGAAATTGGATGATGAATTGAAACTAGAAAAGGGTTTAAATGATGAATTTGCAACCAAAAAATTACCTAAAATTGCCACTGAATCTTTTGGTGATAGAAAGGAACAATTTGGAGGGGTTTTAGTCAGGGAAAAAGAAAAGGATGAAGTAGAATCTTCAGAAGCAGAAGCAGATGAAGATCAAGAACCAGAAGAAGTGGAAGAATATGATCAAAGGAATTATTCTTCGAATTCAACTGGCGCACCACCTACTCTTGGATTATTTACAACCACAAATAATATTAGAAATTTAAATCCTGCAGAAACAACTGCCACATTAACAAATGATCCACTGTTGACATATCATGAAATGTTGGACATTGTTACCGCTTCTAAATGTCTACAATCTTTAAAACAACCATCTAGTTCTACATCTCCAACATCAGTTTCAGTGTCCCCAAACTTCTCTTTAGCTCCAGATATGCAGCTGGTCTGTGTCAATGGAATTTCATCGATTTTGGAGGCTGCTGGATTGAAAGAAAATCCTCCAAAAAGAAGAAGAAGTTTGAAAATACATGAATTGATATCGTGATACAATTTTATATACATATATACCTCCATCGATTTAGATGATTTTTTATTTTAGTTCTTATTCCATATACTTTCTTTGGGTGTGTGTATGTGTACACGCGAAATATAAATTTATTAAATGTTCAGAGATATATCCATGTGCCGGATTCTTAGTTATGAGAGAATTTTAGTGACAAGTAATCACAAAGTATTATAACGTGAATCAAGATACAAAAAATAGATGAAGTAGGGATGGATTTTATAGATTTCGACTCATTCCAAGAAGGTGATGAACTACCACAGCCACAACCAGCATTATCATTGCCGAATATTGAAAATTTCGGTAAGAAATTCACTAATTTAAATAATTTAACTCGTAATTTGTTAAGAAATAAGAATGATGAAGTTCAATCTAAAGAGGAGAAACTTGCAGAAAGATATGCAACAATGTCATTAAGTTTGATAGAGAAGGAAGAACAGGATAAACTAGAAGAACTGCATAAACATGGACAATCTGAAGACAAATCGTCGATGGTTGGAGATGAAAAAAATAGTTCAACTCTTTCCACTAGACTTTCAAGAGTTCTTACCAATCCAATGTCTGATAATTCCATTCGTGACATTTTCACATCATTAGAAGTGAAAATTTCAAATACAGATGATTTGGTGGAACCAGGTATCATTGGATCAATGTCAAGAAAGGCACTTCGTAGTGAGATTGAAAATGATCTTATCAAGAGTCAAGGAGCCGTATTGAAAGAGTATCTGACTGTTTATAAGTCATTTGCTGCCCTCGAGAATAAACTTCAAAAATTGAATGAATGTCATCTGTCCATGGTGACTAGACTTGATAAGGGATACGAATCCACTGTGGAAATCAATGAACAAGTACAAAACCTTATTAATGAAAAAAAGGCAGTTGCATTGAAAAAGCAAATCTTAATAACATTTAAAAATAAATTCACTTTGAATGAATATGAAGAACATCTACTTCGTGGTGGAGAAATCAATTCTGAATTTTTCTCTGCTTTAGAAAAGGCTGAATTAATCCATGAAAATTGTTCAATTCTTTTATCTCTGGATAATCCACAATTGGGACTTAAAATCATGGCAAAGACAAATAATTTAGTGACACGAGGCGTTGACCGGATCACGCTGTTTTGTAATAAAACCTTGGGGAATTTACATTCTCTTAATACCAAATCTCGGTTGGTAACTTTACATCAATGTTTAAAATATTTGAGTAATAGACCAAATTATTTGAATACCATTCTTACAAATTTCACTGAATCTAGACTGAAGATGGTTGTTGAGGAGTTTTTGGATCAAATCGATGGCGATTTAGAGAGGAAAAGAGAACGACTGGGTAGTGTTATTAGCGATAGTAGCAGCAGTACTGGTGCTGTCAATAACAGTAGACCAATAGTGTTGTCAGCACATGATCCTGTGCGGTTCATTGGTGATTTATTGGCATACGTACATTCAGTGGTGGTTAATGAACATGAAACAATTGAAAATATATTCAATGATTCTTCTAATGTTTCCAATACAACCATTGATAATATTGTTGCATCAGTACTTAAATCCTTGGTCAGACCGATTAAGACAAGAATAGATCAAATTATTAATTCCGAACTGAAAATTGCCACAATCTATTCCATTCATGGACTTCTTGAACTTTATTCAATGATGTTTACCAAACAAACAAATAATTCTGAATCTCCAGCTGCACAACCACTTATTAAAGCCTTTGATACCCTTGCCCATGCCACGGTTGAAAAAATCACAAACATCATCCAATCACAGTTGCTCACGATCAAGCATTCTAACCAAGCTCAATTGGATATAAATACAGACTTACAAGCACCAGAATGGATCATTGAATTCTATTCAGATATTCTCCCAGTGTTGGATAATATATCATCTACTACTATTATGAATGTTTCTGAAGAAGAAAATAAAAAATTAACCTCTATGCTTGTGAATGAACCAATTGAAATATTCAATACTCATATACAAAATAATTTGGCAAAGGTACTCGATAAAAGAGATCAACTTATCATAAGGGCCAACTTTTTAGATATCATTCTAAGTAAGATTACTCCAATCACGGTACTTAACGATAAGGTTCTTGAGTTGAGTGAAGCGGTCAATTTCATTGGGATAGAACTCACCAAAATCCAAACCCTTCAACTCTATGAAGGATGCAACTTGACAAACTATACTAATGTCATTAATATGATTTGTCCATTCACAGATGACTTTTTCGATGTATCAATATATCAAGCCATCACAGAAAATAAATTTTTCACAAAGGAACTTGTCAATGAGGTAAATGAATCAATTCAAGAGTTTTTACCAACGGCTTTACTTGATGTACAACAACAACTTCTCAAGATCAACTCACCCATGTTGGTGAATGACATTGTGACAAATTCATCGATTGAATTTGTTCAATTTTATCTCAAATTTGGTTTAATTTGTGAAGAATATTTAGGTGAAAAGGTTTTAACTTGGTCTGATATGGATGTTGCAACCTTATTAGGGGTTGAGACTTCATACGAAAGTGTAAAATCGAGAATGGAGCTTTAAATATTTAACTTGTGACAAGTATGTAAATATCTAATAAATGAAAAGATTGATTGTCATTATTTTCTCTATATATACATTCTATTAAACTACTTCACTATGATCCGGAACCTTACCTCTTCCATACCCATTCTTCGAATAATAATCCATAGGATAGTATCCTTCATCCCACATCCTGTCGTTGTCCAACATGACCATGGCTTCGTATGGTGTAAGTAAAGGCTTGTTGAATGCGTAACCCCAATCGATGGAAAGACGTGGACAGGCAACTTGTACAAAGGCATCTATATCGTCAAACATGGCCAATTTTTGCGGGAAGATTTCACTCAAGATAATCTTAACCACTTTGATTCCATGGCTAGTAAGTTTCTCTTCTAAAGTATCCAAAGTGGCATTGCTACCTTGACGACCTAATGCTCCAAGAATGAGCCCCACCTTACGCAGCTTGGAGGCTGCAGCGACAGCATCTGCTCTGACATCAATCAACTCCTTTTGGTCATAGTATTCACGAGTGAATTTCCGCAGATATGGATCGTAACGGTATGCTGGGATATCTGGGTTATGAATCATCGAGGATTCCATATGGAAACGACCATCCCCGACATAAATCATTCCTTGGATCTGAGACTTATCCAAACGGGCAGAGGTACATCCAAGGACTTCACCCTTGGATAATGGCATGGTTTGTGGTGGGATAAGGTATATAGGATGGTCATTGTCTTCAGCCAACTTGGCCCTTATACTATGGATGGTTGGGTTGAATTGAATGGTTCCAAACACAGCAAGTTGGGCACCACGGGCAAAGTTCCGTTTGATGGTATTTAAAAGATGCGACTCATCAATGTTGATCGTAACAAACACATAGAGTACCTTGATGGCTGTGATATCAATGGGGACCAAACATGAATGGGCATAATGGACAATGAAATCACAATCCAAAGATCTGGCCGTATAGTCATCTATACAACACGCTCCGTACGAGACATCCCCCATGACCACTGTTTCCACGCCACAGAACTGTTCGATGATGTCTGAAATGACGAGAGCGTAGATAAGAAGACCTTCGGGCATTTGAAGGGCCACTCTCTTGGCACCATGAGTTCTAATGTTCCATATGGTTTTATGAAGTTCAAAATTGTAATTTGATGGGAGAAGACCGATTGCTGCGTCGAGGTCCTTATCGTTAAGGATATCGTCTGGAATCTGGTTCATCAATCTTCCTACATGTTTCTTACGAGTACTTTTCACAAGTGATGATCCATCACTTGATGACACTTGATTTGGCTTACCAATGAATCTTCTTCTTGGTTTTGGGGCGGTTTCTGGAGCTGGAGCGCTCTCGATAGAGTTGAGCTGGTCCGTCAAGCCATCTCCTCCTATTTCCCCGTTGTCTCTGACCTCAGTTGTCATGATAATTATGTCAATACTTAATGCTTACCTTTCTCTTTCCATCTGTTTGCCATTTCTTTTTTTTTTTTAATCATCACAGAGTGTTTTTTTTTTTTTACTTCTTTATTTTTTTATTTGTGAAATCAGTGGAGACTTCATCATTACTCTTAAACATGATTACGCCGTTCTTCACAATCTCACAAGACGATGAGTTCATCTTTATCGATGTGAAAATCAGTCATGTTCGTTTCAGCGCTCAAAACATTGAAATGGTGGTGGAAAATGAATTGTTTATCTTCTCATTGGCTCCATATTACTTGAGAGTAAGGTTGCCCTTCCCATGTGTAGATGATGAACGTTCACACGCTGAGTTTGATTCCAAGAGTGAATGTGTCAAGGTGAAGATCCCCAAGGAAAACCGGGGCCAATTTTTCCCCGATTTAGATCTTACTTCAAAATTATTGGCAAGAGTCAATGAACCATCTACAACTGAAGTCAAACAAAATGGTACCACTAAACCATTGATTCAAGAACTTGATATTAATAACGATATAAGTACAGGAGAAGCTGGTCCCACAGAAAATACCATTGAAGCCACTGGTGAACAATTTAATTGGGAGATTTCTCAAACTGCAGCCACACAAGACTCATCTGAACCATCACAACTTACTCCAGATAACAACTATGGGTTCAATAACGTACATTCTGGAATCATCGGAGTTTCGATTTCGAATGGTAATGATATTAATGAGCTTGGTGACCCAGAAACAACATCATCATCCGATCGTATCATGGAACGACTTATTAAGGAGAATATCAAATTCGATCCTGAATATTATGCTGCTGATTATATCATGCAAAAATATCCTTCTCCAGATGATGATAAACTCTTTCTGAGACTTCTTGAATGGAAGTCCCCCACCACTAAAAAAGTTATGAAATGGTACAAGGAGAACAAAACGGGGATTATGACGGTGGACTTTTCCACCAAGGAACAAGAACAAATGCTTGATCTCCCCAGAAAATCATATATTTTAGAAGAACAACAAAAGCAAGAGTTGCTCACGTTGTTGGTTTCTTTGTTGTTTGCTTATCATTTCGATTTAAGAGAAACCGAAGGTGATAATAACATTGAGAGTGCATGGACAATTGGAAGATTAACTCCTCAAATTTCCTTCTTAGATGCCGCCATAGTGCAAGGAGCAGTAGAACAAAATGTTCTCAAGGCTACAGTCATCACCAGTGTTAGAAGAGCATTGTCATACCCATTACACAGAAACTATGCCTTATGTGCTAAAGTTTGGGAAGACGTGTACTATAGCTTGCGTGGTGGTAAGAGACTTATTATCAAATGTTTACTTGATTTGAGAGAAATGTTTAGATTTCATGATGTTTACTATGTATATTGCAAGATTTGGTTGGATGATCTTTGTGCATGGGTGATTAGTGATGATGTGAATGAAACATTGATCAGAGGATTGGCACATGATTTAAAGAAAGAATATGAAGGATTAAGAAAGTCAGAGATTACTTTTGAAAAATTGGATGATAGTGTTGAACGTGAAGACATTGATATGGAAGGTGAAGATGATATGATTGCATTAAATTTGGATGAAATAGAGCAAATGGCAGAAGAGCTGTATAGAGCTTATCAAGAAGGAAATTAGATACACGAATAGACAATATAGTAGGGAGAAGGGGGGGATATATAATAGAGACTGAGATTCGTCTACCAAAAAGTATACACATTCATTATTAGTATTTATATACACTTCTTGTACCTAATCTTTAAAGATTGCTTCCAATCCTTTACCCATGATACCTCTAACTTTCTTTGGGTCTTGCTTGGCAAATGATGCCAATACCATAAAACTTAAACTGAATGCAAGTCTTTCCACCATCAAATTGAACTTTGTTGGTTCACTAGGGACCAATGCACCCAAAGCTCTAGGAGCTACAAAGAGTGATAATTCCTTTCTTCTTTGGGCATTCTCAATGAAACATCCAAACCCACATCCCATGGCACCTGCTGCTGGAGCAATGGTATCGTCCCAACGGGTGATGGGGACATTGGGGAAAAGTTTAGGAAGTAATCTTGTTCTTGCCAAACAGAGTGAATACCAATAAAGGGCAATAAAAGCCCCCAAAAAGGCCAGTGAACGACAAGTGTTGATCAAATATCTTTTAGGACTTCCACGACGGATCAACCAAACCACAAAATTGATGGTTCCATAAAGGTTAAATGCAAACTTGAATCCACGTTGGAATCTCCAAAGGGCATGTAATTCGCAATTTTTAGTGGTGAATGCATGGAGAACTTCACAAGGGAGTGGGGTGTTTTTAATTAATGAACCCTTGGAAGGATCTTGTCCATATCTATCACACATTGAAACGAATACATCTTCATCAGGACAATGCTCACCATATTTCAAGGTGCCCAGTTTGATGGCTTTGAATGCGGTGACAATTTCTGGGTCCACATTAGCAGCTGATGTGATCCATCGATGATATGCTGGAGGGAGTTTGTTTGGGTAAAAGAACCAATAGTGCATGATGAAAAAGGACGACACCACAAACAAGAGTCCATCCCCATAGTTTTGGAGGAAAGGTGGAGGGTTCTTTACAAGAACTGGGAATAAAGATGTCCCCACGGTATCAAGAGCTCTTGTGAAAAGAATGAGGGTGAAATCAAGGGAAAAATATCGGTTATACTTGATGATATGGGCTTGAAATGATGGGAAATTGATAATAGCACCTAAAAACGAGGCAATGGTAGATACAATCAACTTATTGTTGGTTTTACGTTGCAATAACTTTTGTACAAACGGGGTCAAAACATTGGTGGTTGCAATCATTTTCGCAACCAATAAAGGGAACTTCAGCGGATGAAGCGCCCTATACAAAGTCTTGAGAATTGGATCAACACTATCTTGTGGTCTTCCAGTCTTTATTGCCCTTGAAACATGTTTGATGATTCTTGGTAGAACAACATATAGGTACGAGAAAAGGAACGCCTTTCGGGTTGATTTCAGAAACGCATTACTGGGAACTTGACGAAGAAGCTGACGAAGCAGCTGATGTGTGGCAAGTGTCATGATTTATATTTGTAAGGCGTGGGAATTTTGTAAAATATTGCAAAAAAAAATAAACCGTAACTTCGTCTAACAATTTTATGCAAGGAAATGTATTACACACATATAAGTAGCCCTATATATATATACATAGTCTAATAATATTAATAAAAATAATTTATATGTACGCTAAAAGACTTGCGATGAAACGCACATTTGGGCCCGGAAATCATAAACAACCGCGGCACAGACGCCATAGAAAGTGAAGAAATGTTCTTCCCTTGGGACCGATTGCTAGTGGGAATGGTCACTTCTCTAGGGTATTTACAGTGCTTTATCTATTCCATCAACATCATAACTAATTAGAATTAGAACAAAATGAACTCTAAATGGGGTTTCCATAAACTAAACATCATTGTGAGGCCACTTTCACATGCAATTTCAACGTTATATTCCTCTTTGATGAGAATTAGCGGTTAAAATTTCAAAATTGCAGAAAGAAAAAAGTCGCGGAGGGGGTGGGGCTTATCGAGAGAGAAGCACAAAGTGAAAATAACAACACCTTTAAAGTGTACACAACGTCTAAAAATTGACGACGAGATTTGAAAATAAAATACGGAATTCTGTATAAAACTACCTCTATATATATTGTAGATGTAAATTCCGTATGGACTCTTCATTTAAGAATTTATTGAGTATGAAGGTAGATGATCCTACCGATTAGACGAGGGAGAAGAAAGTCAACTAGAATGGAATGTAGCAAAAAAAAAAGAATTTAACTAGTTAGATGGTGTTATGCTCAGTTTCTCTCTGGTGAGAGAATGTTTGGGTATCTTATCTCACGCTCTTCCTTCTCCGTCACCATGGAAGTGTCCATACTGACATCTTCATCTATTTTCTCTTGCTTCATATCGATAGACATGTTTTCTGAATGGGATTTGTGTCGTTTATGGGTCGTTGATGGTGGTTGGTGACCCGATCCAGACCCACCATCCTCAGGTTTCCAATGGTGGAACAGAATGACATGCTGGAGAGATGTCATGGACTCTTGAGATGGAGGTTGTGCTTGTTTGGTTTGAGCATGCAATGGTTGTGCTGGAGCTGGTTTCACATATATTTGAGAAGTTGCACCCTGCGGCAGTGAAAGATTAGATGGTTGATTCCTGGGTGGTTGAAGCATGCCACTACTTAATTGTTGCATTTGTTGGCGGTATTTGGCTCCACTTTCAGGGATTCTATTTAAGTCGATGGAACGCCCAGGAGATCGGATGTATGACTCTGTGGGCATTGAATAGTATCTTTGATGGCCTCTACGGGTACGATATGGAGTTGTAGGGGTCGCCAAGTTTGCCACTGCCACGGCTCCGATTTTTGCCGGTGAAAGGGGTCGATTTACCTTTTTTGGTGATGAGGCAGTAACTGGACCCCCACCAAATCTATACAGCATTGGTGGGACAGGACTGGCTGATAATGCATCAGGACGATTTAATTCCCGTGAAGGAGTACGTGAATGGCCGGACTTCTCGGGTATTGGAACTGGTACTGGTCCTGGCACTGGTCTCGATGAAGTGGATGTCGTTCTTGTTGTCGTTGTTGTTGTTTCTGGCGCGTGTTTGGGAATAGGGGTTGGGGATGCAGTAGATCCTACGTTTGTGGATGATTGTGGCGGGATTTGAGGAACTTGTAGGTCAGACAGACCAACACACATACTAGGGATTAGATGGACTGGGATTTGTGCTTGAATGGCCATTTGTAAGATGGCAAGGTTCTTATTAGCAATCTCCAATTTATAATAATCTTGTTTGGCGCGTTCTTGCTCTGCCCGTAGCTTGATGGTTTCCATGTAGGCCTGTTCCGAGTACGGGAAAGATTGGACATCGGGCCCCAACAAGGCCAATAAGCCCGAGTTTAATTGAGGTGGTTGTGGTGAGATTTGAGGCAGAGTTAGTTTGAATTGTGGAGGTTGTTGGTAGGATAATGGAGGAGGCACAAACGAGCCACTGGCGGGTCCAGTGGGTCTCGAGCTTCCACTGCCTACACTTGGAGCATCTCCTGTAGATCCGCCCCTTCCAGATCCTGAACTGGATCCGATGCCACCGGACTGTCCGCCCGGATATCCCGACAGCTCATCAGGTCTAGGATGTTGCCTCAGTTGTTCTTGCTGGGAAAATTTATCAATAAGTGAATGAACACTCATGGAAGACGACGACATCGTGAAGCCATATGTACAATATTACCCGGGTGGTCGGCACTAGTTCAGTCGTTTTGATGGTCGACCCTTAAGTTCATTCTCTAAAGCCAAAAATTCCTTCTATGAAATCAAAACCTGTTTACGGTTTCGCACCCGCGCAGATTTCGCAGGGGGGGGGGGAGCAGAAACTTAGTGGGGCATCATCGTAGAAAAGGATGACAATAAACACAACAACAAGGGCACAAAACGGGTGCATTTACATAAGTTTCTTAATATATGATAGACTATTTACGGGATGTAGATGGCGTATCTGGTCCATATTGGCGTGATTAACTAGAGAAAGTACCTAGAGGGCCATGCGCAACCATGCCCAAAAGGGCAACTATTTCGATTAATTCGGAAGATCGTTCCACAACAGTACAGGACGGGAAAAAATAGCTACACTTAGTGCCCAAAGTGGGATATTGATTCAAAATAATATTAAAAATTTAAATCAAGGGTATCATTACTAAAAAAAAAAAAAAATGGGACTTAGAACATATATACATGGAGCAGTTGATTGATACATTTGTACAATTCAGAATTATAAGATTCATTTGTCATATCCATTCTCATTCACCAATTCTTACTCTCTTTCACTCTTACTCACTAAAAATCTTCAACTTTAAATATAACTTTTTTATCACTTGTCTTCATTTCTTTGATGATAGATCTAAAATTCTTTCTCCAATCTGCACATTTATCAACTCTAATATTCAATTCATCATTGAAATATAAATCTAATCCTTCAAGGATCCACTCTTTTTTAATTTCCAATTCAATATCTTGAAAGAAATTATATCTGGCCAACCAAGCATTGGCAAGTCCAACCGACCATTTCATGGTCCATGGACTACTAATCATTTCTGAAGACTCTTGAATCAAATCCTCAACAAGATATGATGGTTGAGAAAGCCCTTGCTTACAACAAGCCACATAACTAGACCCTAAACTCTTTGGCTTGAGAAGTTTCATAAGTAAAGGTTCCACTGTTGCCGAATGGAAAAGTTCGGAAAGTGATGATGATGTTGATATTCTCGTAAGATATGGGAACAGTAAAGTTTCCAATTTATCATATTTAATCGACAGAGTTTGGAAATATTTATTACCACCAATAATATCAATAATTGAATCAAGTTTATAATTATTAATTTCTTGTTTAGTAATTTTTCTTGAATGATCTGGTTCAGTCAAGAGTGCATCAATAATCTCTGAGGCGAAAAAAGTCGGTTTCTTATAATTGATAGGGATTTTCTCACCTGGGAGTACAAGATCTTCATTGGGGGAATCAAATGGAGTGAGATGGATGGTTTTCAGCACTGAAGGGTCATAATAACGACCAGAGGTGAAATGATGAATCAATTGTTCAAAATGATCGATTGAAGAATGACGTATCACCAAAATTATATTGAGTTTAGTCACATGTGAGTAAATAGAAGAGTTAAGAAGTTGAAGTATGGTTATACCCAAATCTGTATCAGCTCCATTGATGAGGATATTAAGGGAAGTTGCATGTGGGAGATGTGAAAGCGCCTTCTTAGCACGACAGTAATGTACTGGGAATGTAGTAAGAAGTGCTTCAGCGGGGATTTCAATCGATGAGGGTAATGGTGGTGGTTTAGATAATTTGGTGGAAGTAGAAGTTGTTACTGGTGATAATTTAACTTCTTCTTCTTCTTCTTCCTTGGTCGAGGTAGAGGTTGATTCTGGGTTAGTATCATAAGGGTTATCATCTCCTTCAATCTCCTTCTTATCTCCCGATTTAACTTGTTGTTCCACTTCTTCTTCATTATCATCCTCCAAATCAAATTTCTCCTCACCTTTATAACCCCAAGATCCTAATTGAAAAGTTTCCAATTTTTTCTTCAATTTCTTGTCCATTTCTTCATCAACAACAATCAAAATATCTCGAATTGGATTGACCAAAATAGAGGTGGAAAGAGCTCCCTTCTTCTCCAATGGCGACACAACACCAAACACACGTTGTCCCACATGGTACTGCAGTGTTTCTCCCTGATAATTCAAACCAACCTCACTGATTACCCCATAAAATTCATATCCAAGACCAACTTTTGCAGCACTTACATTCAAGATATACTTGTTCACCTTACCTAGATCGTATGAGTTCAATGAGGCATACTTCACATCCACAATAATCTTTGTAGGTCCAATAGGTCTGTCAATGGTTGGGTAGTTGAAATTAAGTTCAGTTTGCTTATTCTGCACCGATATGTCCTTGATCGTAAGTGCACGAAGATCACCCAATTCTTTGTATTTCTTGGTGGAGGCTTTAGGAGTGGGTTTGGAAGGTGGAGTGATTGGTTTGGGGTCAGAGGATTTCCCTCTTTTCTCCAAGTAGGCCAATTCTGGTGGGATTCGATGGAATGGGTTGGACTTGAGTTTCTCTTGTTCAATCTCATGGAGACGTTTATGATGTTCACGAAGATCTTCTTCTGGAGGGGGTGCAAACCCAACAGACTTTTTCACCGGGGTTGCAGTCTTCTCGGGTTGTTCAGACATGTGAGTAGGTGCAATTTAGTGGGGGGGTATACCAGGGATGTATCGAAGACTATCCTTATATTGCTTTGGATCGTACGGACTAAACGGAACCTAAACAATGACACAAAAAAAATATAAATACTTAAAAAGAAAAAAAAAAAGACAATTAAATCAATTTGGAGTGTTTCATTGAACCATGGGGAGGTTTTTAAGGATAGGATAAAGTTTCTAAAAAAAAAATAAAGGAAGGAGAAGAAGTTAGTGTAAAGTAAAATGTAGGTTTAACCGGGCTATATTAAAGTGGCTCAATTATATAAATTAGGTTTTGAGTAAAGTAAAAAGTCTTGCATGTATTAGACGCCTGGCCCCCTTGTAAAGCGGGCTTTAATTTGTCTCAGGATCTATCGGAACCAGAGAGAATGTGGATAAAATTGAAGAGCATTAAAGAAGAAAAAAAGAAAATAATAAAATGTGGAAAAGTAAAACCAATATGTGGATTGCAAATCCGTATACATTAATCTATTGAATGAATTACTCTATCTATCTCTGTTACTATCTAATCTCTTAAACTAGACTCTATGGGGATAATATTATTATCTCAAGTGCAATCTTCGCACTTTTTGCGCACGTGACCCCGCCACATGGAAAGTACCACATAACAATTTCCTAAGTGTTGTAGGATAAAGATCTAACCCACAACATATTAATCAATGTGGATTGCGCCGTTTATTTGCTACGTGGTGACTCTTTTCATCACGTTATGTGGTGTGCAATATCATATTAATATCTTCAAGTACCCATTTTATTTGGGTATCCCATTAACATTGGCGGTTTTCCTCCCACTTTCCATTGTGGTATTACTCCCATTAGATTACGTATCTCATAATGCCAAGGGCCCCATTCTGTGGTTTGAAATGCCCAAGAACGTGATATTGGTTATGTGGAAGTCCAACTATTGGTCCACATTTGCCCTTACTTGGCTCTTACTCCCAATTCTTCAAGAATATTATAGATCGGGTCATTACAATAAGTTGGCCAAATTGAAAGAAGCTGCAAAGAGGAACCTTAAATACCAGGCAATCATGTTGGGTGTATCACTTGCTGGGTTGGTGTACCTCCTACTCGAAGTAGGACTCACAATGGAGCATGTTAAGCTCATGATCATTGCCCTTCTGCATATCTATTCATTGGCGTTGGCTCTTTGGTTGATGGCCCATGGGTTGATTAGTATCCCGAGAAACCGTTGGATTGCTGGTAATCATGTCAAAAATTTGAATCATTATTATCTCCAACTCCCAAGATTGGTGGACTCTTTGGAAGACACAAAACTTTCATTTAAAGAAGAAATCTTGCAAGTGTTAATCTTGGAACAAAACTATACAAATCCTTCAGTTTCTGAAGACTTGAGGTTTAGAGATTGGATCTTGGAACTTTCCAAGCAAATCCCACTTGATTTGAGACCAATAGTTGAGGTTCAACTTCGAAATGATGTCAGTGGTAATAATAGAATCAGTAGAGATCGAATTACTGAGCTGTTTATGACAAAATTATCCGCTGGTTTCAATCTGAATTTAAGTAAATTGGTGGCATATGAATCAGAATTCAATATTCTATTCACAAAAATTGTGGAATTAGAAGACATTGTTGGTTGGAGATCAACAAGTCCAGATCAATTGGAACAATCATCAGTTCCTAATCATCTGTACAGTCGGTTTAGATTCAAACCAAGAACATGGCTCCCACCAAACACACATCTCCTCTATGTGACTCATATCAAACCGATTCTTAACCGTATGCTTTCGGTACTTCTTTTCATTTCATCCATCATTCTTATTGAATCAGAATTCCTTCATTCAACAAAATTTTCTTTAATGAATGTTTTAGTTTATTCCACTGGTTTAAACAAATTCCCACTTCTTCAACTTTTGGTTACTAGTATCACCTTTTCATACATGTTATTTGCCGCATTGAATTCTCTTACAAGAGTGAAAGTGTTTAATATGTATCATTTGGTACCACACAAATCAGATCCAGTCTCAGCATGTTTCTATGCAACCTACATTGCCAGACTTACACTCCCACTTTCATATAACTTTATCACATTATTTACATCGAGATCATCGATCTTTGAAGATTGGTTTGGTTCCTCGATTGTTTTGGATAGAGCAGGACTTTTCAATGTAATGAACAATTGGTTACCAAGGTTATTACTAATCCCAGTGGTGTTGACCATGTTTAACGTTTATGACAAATTGAAGAGTAAATTGGGGTTGAATTCGGATATTTATGATTCATGGGCTTTGGATGATGAGGATGATATTACCACAGATGAGAATGGGAATTCTAGAGTGGATAAACGTAAAGATCTTGTCATAGTGGAAGCCAAGAGAATGGTGAATAGAGAATGGCTCAAACGGAAAAATGAAACTACAAGAGAGGCTTCACTTCGTCCATTCAATTTGGCAGCTGCTGCAGACTTAAACTATGAGAACAATCGTACTCAATTCAACCAATCATTACTTGGGAATCGCATAGAATATAGAGACGACGATACCAGTTTGGAACCTTCCTCCTCTCAGGGTAGTAGCATTGGAGCTGATATGTGGAGCAGAATAGGTGGTGCTTTTACAGACATACGAGAGAATGTAGTTTCGAGATTTGGAGGTAATTCACGTCCAAGTTATCGGGATGTACAAGATGATTTTGATTATGATAATGATAATCTAGTTATATAGGAGAATTCAGAAATTAATGAGATACGGATCGAGAGATCTAATACCATATCTAGAGATAAAAATGTAGTTGTATAGCTATAGACTGTTTCTATAGAGGGGTAAGTGTACAGAGAAGAAAAAAGGAAAAAAAGAACAAAAAAAAAAAACAATATGTTACGGAGATGTACATCCGCAGCTACCAAGAAATAGATAACCCACAAAGTATGTGTTAATATTATAAATAAAGTCTACCGGGAGTGTAATAAAATTGTTATATATGACGGAGAACTACAGTTGTATGCCATTGCTGTCTGTAGATGCGTAGATCATAGATTATTAATAGAATTATATGTACTAACAAGTTAGTTATCCTTATCTAATAAGGGGGGTAGTACCCAACCAAATTCCACCACCAACAGAACAGATTCTCCACAAAATATACCCCTACTTAGTATTTTTTTTTCACTTTACAAGCTGTAACGTTCACCTTCCTGGCCTTAGCCCACCCCACATCTCAACGTTTCATAAAACGTTGCAAAATTTCTCCTCAACCCCACGCGCACATCTTTTTTGGGACTCTGGATATCAAAAGAGTATTTAAAAAGCTAAATTGTAAATTGTACTTCCTCCCACAGTCTGATAAAAAACCAAGAATAAAAAATAAGCATAAGATGTCCAGCAGTCGTATCTGTATGCGGACGACTGTCTTTGGTCTGCCACGCTTGGTTCCAGTGTGGAAATACCGGGTTGGTGGTCCATTGACCCGTCTGGTGTCTAGCTCAGTTACATTCACCGCAATTGATAAATCCCCGAGCACTCCAGCATCCGAAAATAAACCACACTTGTCGGGAAAATTAAGAGTCCCCTTGTTGAAGAGTCCATCACACCTCGGTCATTTCACCAGCAGGGTGAATCGACTATATAATGAGGACAAGTACAGTGCCAATGTCTTGTCGTTGAAGAAGACAGGGAAGAGCAAGACGGCTGGAAGTTCCGGCAACACGAAAAAAAGCAACCCTGAAGTGGATGCACATGCCACTGTATTCAATTTCAGCATATTTGACGGTCATGGTGGTGAACAATGTCTGACATTTTTAAAGGAAAATTTGGCACAAGCCATTGAAGATTCAGATCAACTCTGTGGGAAATCTGATAAGGAAAGAAATGAATTGGTGAAGAAATATTGGAAAAATATTGGTGGATATTGGAAAAGATGGTACAAGCATCGTAAGGATAACTTTGCCAAGATGATGGATCATGATCGGAATCAAATCAAACTTCAAGAGTTCCCCAATCTTCGAGATGATCTCTCGGTGAGGTTACCCATGAGTTTTTTAAAGTTAGATTATGATTTTTTCGAACTGGAGGATAACAAGTCTGGATCCACTGCCACTCTGGCCTTCATTGAGACCATTTATTCTGAACCAGAGCTTCATCTGAATGTTTTCGAAAACTATTATTTCAACCGGAAATCCATTCTGAAGTTGACGGTGGCTCAAGTTGGAGACACAAGAGCCATTATAGTTGATAAAAATGGTGAAGCACAGGCGCTTACTGCGACCCATCACCCTTCGAACCCAGAAGAAGCGGCTCGATTGAGGAAATATGCCGCCAATTTCTTTATGACCGACTCGTTTGGAGAAGAACGGTTTATATCTTTGGCAAATACTAGATCTTTTGGAGATTTGAATTTCAAAGAAGTTGGTGTTACATCTGAGCCTGAATTGGCTCAATTTATCATTGGAGATGAACAAACCATTCTGAAGAAATTGACTGATGACGAAATCGCCAAGTACACTATTGGTGGGTTAGGAGGTGATGAAGCGTTTTTGGTGTTGATGTCGGATGGAGTGACCAACGTGATCACAGACCAAGAAGTGGCTGACATTGTGATGGTGAATGTGAACATGAAGGGACTGCCCAAGGCCACGCCTCAATTGTGTGCCGAAGAGGTTGTCAAGTTTGTTGAGTACATTGGAGGCGATGATAATGCGACATGTTTAGTGGTGAGATTGAATGGATGGGGCAAATGGCCACTGATGGATAGAACTGGAGAATTGCGTCAAGAAAGGATGAATGATTACAATCCTAGAGGAGTAGATGTTGGGGCATGATTAAGGAGAAACTTCAAAAATTTCAGAGAGAGAGAGAGAGAAAAGACTTACATACGCATACTAGGCAGGCACCCGATTAAGAAAAGTGAAGAGTGAATGGAGGAGCATCTCAAATATAAGCTTCCATGAGAAGGGTGCCATTACCCTACGAAGTCAGTGAGACGATCAACTGGCCCTCTACTCGGGGAGAGCCACTGCGTGGTGTTTGGCCCCTCTTCGAGAAGTACAAGAATCTTCTCGCCAGAGGAGCGTGCCCTCCACGGCTAATGGCCCATGGAGTGTCAGTGGAATGGCTTGCAGCCATACAGGGATTACCTGGTCAATCACCTAGTCTCTGCACACTTCTTCTACACCTCTCCTATCTTCTCCATTTATTCACTTCTTCACTTATTCGGACGTATTCATCATTCCTACACTCTCTTCTTCTCTTCAACCACTCGGTGGTCTTTTCTTTATTATAGACACAAATAGAGTATCCAATTATATATACAAGGGCTATATGCTAAATCTTCTAGTTCTTGGAAAACTTGTAGGTGAATCTCTTTCTGGTGGCGGCAAATTCGCCCAATTTGAACCCCACCATTTCATCGGTAATGTCTACTTCGACATATTCCTTCCCGTTATGAATTTGAAACTTCAAGCCAACAAATTGTGGTAAAATTGTACATGCTCTGGCGTTGGTTCTTATTGGAGATCCGGTCTTACGGGCGTGGGCTATAGGTAACGGAACCACGTGAGGACCCTTCCAGGCAGACCGCTTAAGCAAATTCAAGGCAGGCTTCATGTTCTGTTTATAGTAATTTGGTTCACTATAGCCAAAGGTTTGATTTGTGTTGGTCAAAATTTATGAAAATATGTTTTTTTTTCTCGGGTCACGTGCGGAGCGAATAGAAGAAAAAAAAAAAGTAAATAGAAAAAAAAAAAAAAAAGATGAGGTTTGTGTGTGCGAGACCGCAGAGAAGAGGTTGGGGTGGTACGAAGAGAATAGAGTTGATAGAAAAGAGTAGGGTAGAAATGTTTGCACAAAGATTTGATCCCACTGCGGCCTTTGGTGGTGATGAGAAGGTGAAGAAGGTTTTGATTAAGCCCAGGAATGGGACAAAGAGAGCCAGAGAGGTAGATAGTGATGGAGATAGTGGAAGTGATGATGATGATAATAGTAGTGACAGTTCAGATTCTGACGATAGTTCTAGCTCTAGTGATTCTGACAGTGATAGTTCAGATGATACTTCAGCTTCCAATGATTCAGATTCCGACGATTCTAGCTCCAACGATTCAGATTCTGACGACTCTAGCTCTAGTGATTCCGATTCTGATGACTCTTCTGATTCGGAATCTAAGAATATCACCGAGGATGCAACTCCCATCACTGCTAGTTCTCCATCTGACAGTCCAGCTGAAATCCCTCCAATCTCTTCCACATCGAAGACATCCAATGAAATATCTCCTTCCGATGATATGGATGTAGATGTCCCTGAAGAAGATCCAAACTATATCTCCAAACATAGCGCCATCTTCAAGAAATTGAAAAAGGCAGTCAAGGAGGATGATGAAAAACCAGAGGACGATGGTGAATCTATAGAAGAAGACGTCATCATGACGGAAACTCAAGATCTTGCTCCTCTCCCACAACCAGAACTTCCAAGAGATAAAAGACTTCGGGCCACCGCTGCTCATTCGAAAAACTTGGATTGGCTTGCCACTCCAACTTATTCAAGTCCAGAACATTCACAGCCATTTGAAGATTTCCCACTCTCTTCATTCATGCTTAAAAACCTTAAGTCAATGGGGTATGATCACGCGTTTTCGGTACAAGTATCGATTCTCTCACTCATGATGGCTGAGATCAAACTGGCTAAGATAAGACCAGACAGTTGTAAAGGTGACATCCTTGTTAATGCATCCACTGGATCCGGTAAAACTTTGGCATATCTGATCCCAATTGTAGAAAGTTTGCATACAAGGGTTGTACCGAGAGTTAGGGCAGTGGTGCTTGTTCCTACCAAGCCTTTGATTTCACAAGTTAGAACCACCATGATGCAGCTTGCCAAGGGTACAAACCTTTCCGTGGTGAGTTTGAAGAACGATAAGAGTATTGCCGATGAGGGAGCCAAATTACTTGCCAATGAACCAGATATCATTGTTTCCACTCCTGGTAGATTGGTGGAACATATCCAAAGAGGATCCATTTCTTTGAAAGCTCTTGAATACTTGGTCATTGATGAAGCCGATAGATTGTTGAACCAATCTTTCCAGGACTGGTGTCAAGTGTTGGTACTGACCATTGCTGCAAACTACCCTGCGGGGGACAATATATCCAATCAATGGATGAAACCAACCCAGAAATTGATTTTCCTGGCCACTTTAACTACTGATGCCGGGAAATTGGCTCTGCTTAAACTTCAATCTCCAAGACTTATCATTGTCAATGACCAGAAACAACTTGTCAACGAAGTGTTCAGTGTACCACAACTGTTGTCCGAGTTCAAGATCCAAATCGGAACCTCCAAGGCTTCCTTAAAGCCACTCATTGTTGCCAAGTTTTTACTTCAACAACAAAAGAATGCCAATGTTTTAATCTTTACCAAATCAAACGATTCATCGTTGAGATTGGCTCATTTATTGACCCTTATATTTCAAAAATTGAATTCTGGTGAGCACCAACACACCGTGGCATACCTTAATTCTACAAACAATACTGCCAGTTCAAGAACTAAAATTTTGAAAGATTTCGGACAACAAAAGATTAACATTGTTGTTGCTACTGATTTGATTGCTAGAGGTATTGATCTTCTTTCCATTGAAACGGTGATAAATTACGACTTGCCCAACTCATCGCGTGAATACGTGCATAGGGTTGGTAGAACTGCCAGAGCTAATCAAGTTGGGTCTGCATACACCTTCTGTTTCGGTAAGGGTGAAGGCAAATGGTACAAGAAGTTGATGAGAGAAGTTGGGCGTGGTGAGAAGAATGTTGAAGACATTGAAGTCAATACCAATGAGCTCTTAGAGTCCAACGATGAAGATATTTATGATGAATGTTTACAAGAATTACAAAAGCTGGTCAGAGGGGAATAGGTGAGTCGTTGTATAGTTATAGATAGAGAAAGAAAAATTTGATAGAGTTTAAGATGGAATATGTAGAGATTTCATGGGCTTTAGAATGAAGTTGGAAAAGTTGGGGGGTGTAATGGAGAGGTTGATGGATATCTTATGAGGGTGGTGGATGTCCTACGGCAAATATGAAGCTTCTACTAGGAAGAAAGCCATCAATTTAATATGTCTATAAGACGCTCAGGGAAAGAAACCACTCCCTGAGTATTCTGTGTATTTGAAGCTAATCTGTTTCATACCAATGCTACATCCCCATAGCAAAAGAAAATGAAGTTTTAAGGACTATATACTACACCATCCAACTTTGCTGTCCAATCTGACTCTCTAGGATAGTACGGTACGAATTTCTTCAATACCATGAACTCTCTCTTTCGCAGCCAATTTGTTCTTGGTTCCAAAATGAA
The DNA here is from genome assembly GCA_963924405.1 of [Candida] anglica. Lineage (NCBI taxonomy): Eukaryota > Fungi > Ascomycota > Pichiomycetes > Serinales > Debaryomycetaceae > Kurtzmaniella > [Candida] anglica. Next base: position 742,064 of record OZ004258.1, read on the forward strand.
ATCTATAGATGGACTAAATTCTTACAACAAAATAATACCTTGCAATTATCATGAATTAAACACTTACCCTAAGTCCATACTTAGACTCACTGCTAATTTCATAATTGATCAATATTGAAATCATTCGATCATTTCTTGTCTTCAAATCTTAACCTCGTAAATTGAGTAGAGATCTATGTCACGTGCTCATTACCGGATTTTAAGATATGGGTCAGAAAACAAAGAGTAAGAAGATGAGATATATCAATATAGATAAGACTTCCTAGCGGAGATTCGATATATAAAATAATTCTTATAACCTAGGTGTGACATAAACTATATCAATATGTCAGATTTGGAATCTCTCGGAGTAAAATTAGTGGATCAAAGTCATTTAGAACAATCAATCACTCAGAAGGCAAATCAAGTACTCCTTGCCAAAGATGCAGAACTAGATGGGAAACGATTGGAGAAAGCTGAAAAGGATTTGAAGAAGGTCATTGACCGCATACGGACATTACAACGACAGTTGGACCATCCAAGAACGAAAATATCTCAGAAAAAGGGACTTCGAGAACAAATCCAATGGGTTGAAAAGAATGAGTTGGAACCAGTCAAACAGGATATAAGTGATATCCAGGCCAGATTGAAAGAGACACACGACCAGCGGGTGAACCCTAGTGCCGGTGCTCCGAACGTGGATGCATCCACGGGCATGACTACCGATAATGTACAGCTTCCAGGAGAAACAGAACGAGAATTCTTAATAAGGACAGGGAAAATCACAGCCTTTGGGAATGAGAATTTCTTTCAATCTGGAGATCAGGGTGATGAAGAGCAGGCTAAGAGTCATACAAATTTAAGAGCTCCAGGATTTTATGAGGAGGATAATGACAGAGAGAAGGAGACTGGGAACAATGAGATGAATGATGACGATGATTATAATCATTCTGATGAACTGGACTCAGATGAGGATTCTGGTGCGTCGTCGTCTAGGAATGTAGACGATGGAGACGAATTAGTATTTCAGCAAAGACTTCGTCGTTGGGTTCGTCAAAGAAGTAAGCAAAGAAATAAAGAGAACACACAAATGGAAGACGACGAACCTTCAGGGGAAGATATAGATGAAGAATGGCATAAACCACATCCAAGTATTCCGGACTCGGTCTTAAATGAAACTTTCAAGCTTCCAGGGGACATTTATCCCTCGCTCTTTGATTATCAAAAGACATGTGTTCAATGGCTTTGGGAGTTGTACTCCCAGAAAACCGGTGGGATCATTGGAGATGAAATGGGGTTGGGGAAAACCATCCAGGTGATTGCGTTTATTGCCGGATTGCATTATTCTGGGCTTTTGGATAAACCTGTGTTGGTGGTTGTGCCCGCCACGGTGATGAACCAATGGGTCAATGAGTTCCATAGATGGTGGCCTCCCTTGCGGTGTGTTATATTGCATAGCATTGGTAGTGGGATGGGTAAACTGGGGAAGAAGAATGAAGAAGATGAACTTGAGGAGTTATTGGAAAAGGAGGAACCTTCTGGTACACTGACAATATTTGGCAGAAAGACCGCCTCATCCAAGCAAGCGCAAGAAATCGTGGATAGGGTTATGACCAAGGGACATGTGCTTGTAACCACCTACGTTGGGTTACGAATCTATTCAAGACAAATTCTCCCGAGAGAATGGGGGTATGTTGTTCTTGACGAAGGTCATAAGATTAGAAATCCTGATCTGGACATTTCACTCACTTGTAAACAATTGAAAACATACAATCGGATCATTTTATCCGGGACTCCAATTCAAAACAATTTAGTTGAATTATGGTCATTATTTGACTTTGTCTTCCCTGGGAGATTGGGAACCTTGCCTGTTTTCCAACAACAATTTGCTGTACCGATTAATATGGGAGGTTATGCCAATGCGTCCAATATACAAGTGCAGACTGGGTACAAGTGTGCTGTTGTGCTAAGAGACTTGATCTCGCCATATTTACTTCGTCGATTGAAGTCTGATGTGGCACAAGATTTACCTAAAAAGTCAGAGATGGTTCTCTTTGTGAAGCTCACTCAACTTCAACAAGAGCTCTATGAGAAGTTCTTGAATAGTGAGGATATACATGCAATTTTGCGTGGGAAACGGAACTTGTTGATGGGAGTTGATATGTTAAGGAAAATATGCAATCATCCAGATTTGATTGATCGAGAAGTATTGATGAGGAAACGTGGTTATAATTATGGGAACCCGGCAAAATCCGGTAAGATGCAAGTTCTCAAAAGCTTGCTACAATTATGGCAACGTCAGGGCCATAGAACTTTATTGTTTTGTCAAACAAGACAGATGTTGGACATTTTACAGAAATTTGTCGGCAATTTGCAGCCAGTTAATGATGATGGAGAAGAATGTGAGGGCCAATTCCAATATTTGAGAATGGATGGAAGTACCGCCATACATAAACGACAAGAATTGGTTGACACATTCAATGGAGATTTGAGGTTTGATGTGTTCTTGTTAACTACCAAAGTTGGAGGGTTAGGAGTGAATTTAACGGGAGCAGATCGAGTAATTATTTATGATCCAGATTGGAACCCATCTACCGACATTCAAGCAAGAGAAAGAGCATGGAGATTGGGACAGAAGAAAGATATCACCATTTATAGATTAATGACAGCAGGATCCATAGAAGAGAAAATTTATCATCGACAAATTTTTAAAACTTTCTTAACCAATAAGATTTTGAAAGATCCAAAGCAAAGAAGATTCTTCAAAATGAATGATCTACATGACTTGTTTACATTGGGAGATCCTGATGAGGTTGGTACTGAAACTGGTGATATGTTCCATGGTAGTGAACAAAATTATGGGGGTAAAGTTGATAGAAAGAGTAATAAATTGTTTAAACCTAAACATAAGAATGATGATGATTTCTATCAAGTTGCCGGGATGAATGGGGTTTCCAAATTGGATGAATTTGCAGGTGATGGTGATGAGAAAGAAGATGAAACAAAGGATGAAAGTAGAATTATGGAAGGGTTATTTTCTCAATCTGGAGTCCATAGTGCATTAAAACATGATGATATTATGGATCTGTCAAAGCAAGAATTGAGTATAATCGAGCGAGAAGCGTCTCGAGTAGCGTCTGATGCTGCTGAAGCGTTGAAAGAGTCGAGAAGAATGGCTAGAAAGACCAAAGTTGGTACTCCTACCTGGACCGGGAAATATGGAGTTGCTGGGAAATTTGGCCCCAAATCAAGCAAAATAATGAAGAAACCAATCTTAGGGAAACCAATGGGAAAACCAACAAAGGCAGTGGTGGACAATCCTTTATCATCTTCATCTATTTTGACGGAATTAAGAAGTAAAAAGGGAGTTAAATTTGGATCTGTCTTTGGTAAAAAGACAGAAGAATTGGAAAAACCAAGCAAAACTTCAAAAGAGGAAACAATTGAAGAGATTACAAATTTTTTGAATACTCAACCAAATCAATTTAGTAGTTCAGAAAATCTTTTGAAAGTTGTCAAGATGAAGATGGTCACACAACGGGATACAGTGATGATCAGATCAATGTTAAGAGAAGTTGCCGATTGGGATGTACTGAAGAAGGGGTGGAAATTGAAGGATGAATTCAAAAGATAATGAGCTAGATCCTATAGTAGTGGATCCCCTTGATATATTGTACTGACATCCGTAAGATAATTTCAAGTCTCTGGACATTTCTTGAAAAGCTTGTAGATTGAGCGAGGAATGTCTCTGCGTTGGATAAATTTGTTAGAGAGTCTTGAATAAGCAAAAAGAAACCAAATATCAATATCAACAAGACCACCACACCAGCATTACAAACCCCAAGGACTCCCAATGGGTCATTTGGTGCTGTTGCCCTTAGTTGATAATGTATGTATATACAGTTCCCCGTTACATAATTAACAATAATCATCATATATACGAAGAACATAAACACCAGTCCTTCGAGGCTATAATACCAATTGCAACAAAAGGAAATTTGAGCTTCAGATCTGCACTAGGTAGTTTATTCTAAATTATATGATAAAATAATTTTACAAAAGGCGTCCAAAGCAAAGCATGCACCGATGATAATTGTAAGAAGGGTTTCTAGTGAGGGCATGTTTGTCTCAACCTTTTGCATTTCCTTAGAAGTTTGGCTTCTACGAGTGGGAGCCTCATCGTCTCTATTTACGTACATCTATGAATCCGGGTAGCCCAGCCAAGATCTGGAACTGCAAACAAATAAATCAGTAGTCTCTTTATATAGTCTAATACATGACCCTGTATCGAGCAAAGAGATGGCCTATTGCTGTACATTGACTTGGGATTCTTTTTGAAGTAGGCACTAAGTGTTATAAATAACAAGCACTTCCAAATTAGATATGGTCTTTCGAAGCGGCACTTTCCAATTTAGAAAGGTATACCAGACGCTCCATTTTATTATCTTGTAGACTATATGGGCTGGAATATTTGCTGCCAGACATTTTTGACGCTATGCTAGTCGATGGCCCACGAAGACACGATACCCAGCTTGAACGGTAACAAAGGGGAGAGATAGAGAGATACAACCACAACATGTCACATGAGGAAGTCAAGAAAGTGAGAGCGCCTTGGAGGATGTAGTATCGACACCATCCGAGGTCTCCGAGCCTCCCTACTGACCCCTGCTCGGGGAGTGTCATTGTATGGAGTCTAACTTGCCTACAAGCAGACCACTAGCTGTCGGACTTTCCTCGTCAGAGGAACAAGGCCTCCACGGCTAGTGGCCCACAGAGTGCCAGCGGAGCGGCTTACAAATCCCGTAGGGTAGACTCCGAACCTCCCTGCGGCGCCGCAAGACGCTCCACTAGGCCCCTGCTCGGGGAGAGCCACTGCGTGGTGCTTAGCTACTCTACGAGGAGTTCCAATCGTCATAGGAACAAGTTCCCCCACGAAATTGACCCTACCATGACTCATAGAGAGCCCCAAACCCTTCGGACCGGAATCTCTCTTATCCTTTATCTCCTTCACTCCTTACCTAATCAACCTGTAGTTTCGTGCAGGATCGCCATCACATCAATCTCCAAGTCCCAAACAGGCAAGTCCAACAATTTCGAGTTCCATACTATTTACTACACCAGTTACCCTCTCTTTATTTTTCTCTTATTCTTGGCCTGGTGTTAAATATATATTTTTTTCTCTTGTTGTCTCGCCATGATTCGCTTTGTAAAACGTCAATTTCTGATCTCGGTTAAAAATCTACAATTCATCGATAGATGTCCACCACCTCGGTTTGATACCGGATGTACATATTGTTCACCCCCGGAATTCCCTCAGGATAAGCAAATTGATTTCACCAAGGATTTGAATGGTACCAAGGCTGATCATTGGAAACATTTATTGGTGGTGTCTTCTGAAACAAATGTACAATGGCCATCTAAAATCGAATTATCACCAGGATCATTGGTGGGGGAATTGACATCCCTTAAAAGAACACTCGGATCTCCTTTCCATCCGGTGATGGTGTCGAATGTAGACTTTTCCCCTCAAGATCTTGGTTTGGAGGCATCTGATCTAGACCATGATACACATACCGTGTTGCTCTTCCCAGAACGGAAACTCGTGAGATTCCCAAGAACTCATGTTGAATCATTTTTCAAGAAATATTTAGTTCCTAGTCGGAATTCAGATCAAGAACAAGATGAATTGGCTGTCCAATTGCCCTACAATCCTTTCAAGAAGATGGAACCTCGCGAGGTTCATGTAGACACTGCCGAGATAGTTGACACAAACTTTGAAGAGCTGGACTTCTCGAGGGAACTTGTAGCGATATGTGGTCATGGATCGAGAGATATTCGATGTGGAGAATTGGCACCACTTCTCAAGGATGAATTCACTCGAGTGATCAACCATCAAGGTTTGGATGTAAGTGTTGGGTATATTAGTCATATAGGAGGACATGCTTATGCTGGGAATGTGATTTATTTTGGTCCTGATGGCGGAAGAGTATGGTATGGTCGAGTATTCCCTTCCAAAGTTCAAGGAGTCGTTGAGGAAACTTTGATGAATGGGAATGTCATTAAGGAATTGTATCGAGGTGAAGTCCCTTCTTCATAGGAGAGACTTGCAACCCCTTAGGGTGGACTACTAACTTCCCTGTGGGACTGCAAGACGCTCCGCTGGCACTCCGTGGGCCACTAGCCGTGGGGGCCTTGTTCCTCTGGCGAGGAAAGTCTCAGTCTCCTGGGCACCACACAGTGGCTCTACACGAGCAGTGGCCGAGCGGAGCGTCTTGCAGCCATGCAGGGTGTATACTCAGATCAGGACATTATCCCCGGTACGTTCCTGTTCCTCTAGCGAGGATGTTCTTATAGAAAGCTTATTATTATTTATTATATTAGACGTTAAAAGTATGATTAGGTGTAGAGGAAGAGATGTCCCTAGGTGTCCCCGCTAGGGCTAATGGCCTATAGAGATCCAGCGGAGCGTCTCGCAATCCCACTACTAATCTCCCTACGGGACTGTGAGACGCTCCGCTAGCCCCTGCTCGAGGAGAGCCACTGCGTGGTGCCTGGCTCCTCTACGTGGAGATTTCCCAGTATCCAAGCCCGTCTTCCTCGCCAGAGGAACAAGGCCCCCACGGCTAGTGGCCCACGGAGTGCCAGCGGAGCGGCTTACATACCCCGTAGGGAAGTGAGTCTCTGCCTGTATGTCGGCTGTCTCACGCTACATCTACTCTACTCTACTCTACTCTACTCTACTCTACTCTACTCTACTTTCACACACTCCCTACGCCTTGGTTCTTCGCCTTGGTTCTACGCCTTGGACCCTACACCCCCCCCCTCTAGACCTCGCCAAAAATTGCACTCTTTGGTCTCTCCCCCCTCCAGCACTCGGGGTAAAAAAACAATTTAGCCCTGTCCACCACAACAAATGTATCAGGTGCTATCTGGTTGGTAACTCACTAAAATATTTAGACACGTAATTACATCCACATTTCCCACACCGTGGATCATAAGCCTTCCTTGGAGGGGCAGGGGGGATGGCAGGGGGCCACAGGCTCCCGGTCCGCTCCCGGTCCGCTCGTCAGACCGTCGGGGGTCCTGTACACACACCCGGCCCACACATCCTCTAGGTTGCGTAAAAAAGCTTTTTATTGTATGCTAGATCCAACGGAGAGTATGCGTCATGACATGCTGTACAGAACAACTCATTGTGAAGCCTGTCGCTAAGCTCCCACTTACGCATCGCAGTGCTGCTGGGAAAGCATCCCAAGCTCGCCATCATTCTGTTAGGCATCCTGCTCGTGGGACCCCCGCCTAACGGGCTCCATGCACTCCATTTTGTTCCTTTGCAGTGTCTCGAAACCCTATTCATCGTCATCGTGGGTCGACGAATCATGGGACTATCTTTCCTTAGTGCGTGCATGCGTGTGGTGGACAATCCCTTTGTCTTTTTAACTCTTGCGGCGTTTCTTATCTACCACTAATCCCTCGGTCGGGTTTAAATTTACCCGCAACAGCACGCACTGGTGCGAGGCTGCCGGTTCGAGTCCGCGCGCACGCACGCGCGCGCGCGGGTGCCATAGATCTACAGTGCGTATGCGATCTTGGCGTAAACTACTAACAGAAAGAAAAGGGGGGCTGTCAATACCACCAATTTTCCAACTATTTCCAACTCTTTCCATTGACTGGACTACCATCAATCCACATCTCATCATCCCCTCTTTACCCCTACTCATTCTTCCCCCTCCAATCTTATTCTATCCCGTCTCTCTCTCTCTCTATTTACTTTCCTCTACTTAGAGATTTACCCGCCCATGCCACAGACAATCAAAAAAAAAAAAAAAAAAAAAAAATAACAATTCAATTTTTTGTTTTAATTATTTATTTTTTTTTCTTTGTTGAGTCGTGCGCAACACAAACCTTATTCGAATGGATCCCACATGGCTCATGAGCAATGATTGATGATTTAGAGGTAATCAAACCCGCATGCATCCTCTACATAATATGGCCCTGAATAAAGATCTCCTATAACACATTCAAAGCTGCGTAGAAACTGCAACATGCGTGCTGCTTAGACAAGACGTGCTCTGGTGCGCACCAGCCGTTGATGGCCCCCCTCACATACAGCCAGACAACCAGCCGGTCCCCATTGCTCTCCCGTCTTTTCCTCCCCTACCAACCCTCTTCAACAATTGCCTTCCCCCCTGTGGGATCCCCTCCTGCTCCTCCTCCTCCTCCTCCTCGACTCCCCGAACAATCAAAAAAAAAAAAATAAAAAGAAATCGAGACTTCTGGCTCGCGCTACCAATTTTCAGTTTTTTTTTTTTTTTATTTTTTTGCTATTTATTTTTTATTTTCTCTCTTATTTATTTTTTAACCTTCTCACCTTTAGCACAAGTTGCACAGTGCACTCGCTCCAATTCTGCAGAGCGTCAAATATGCAATCAAATAACTGCACAGCTACCCCCACTATCAGCGAGGTTGTGCGTAATGATACTACAAACAGCATGTAATGTCCCTTCTGTTCATCTGGTACCTGTTCCTGTCACTGTCCGTCACCGGGGTGCGATCGTGTTGTCTCTGTTCTTCACCTACAAACTTCGTGCGCGCTTTCCCGTGCCTTCCTCTAATCCCTCCCCAAATGTGCCCTCCTCCTCCTCCCCCCCCCTTTCTTCTTCTGTCTTGTCCTACCCCGTCTATTCTTGCCCCATATGTGTGCCCTTTTGCAAGCATTCGGCCATCTCGCCGGTTCCTGTCGTAAATCCAAAAATTTCCGTCCTTGCTTGCTCATTCTTCTCCTGTACTCTCCGGCTCCTTTCCCGTCGTCCGTTTTAGCCCGTCCAACAGCGCTGTTCCCCCAACTCCTGATTGTACCGAGGTTTTAGTTATCGCTTATTCCCCCCCTACACATTGTCGTTTCCTACCCTCTCTTCTTCCCTGGCGCCCTCCGCGGCCCGGTTGCCGCTCTCTCTGTGCCGTTTGTCTTTTTTTTTTTTTTTTTTTCTGCCCACTATTTATTTTTTTTTACCTCGCTCTTCGTGCCCCCCTTGCCGCAGTGCCGCGAATTGAAATGCATTCATCCTCACGTATAAACATCCACGGCGCATCACCTAATTTGCCTTACTATCCTGCAAGTCCCACGGATTGTTCATGTTCGATCTGGCGATTTTCCCGCAACTATATACTGTAAGTGAACATTGTTGTACATATATCTCCAGGCAACTGTCTTCAAGTAAAATCTATCCTTCTCCCTTTTTTTTTCTCACTCTCTTCCTCCCTTCCTCCCTTCCTCCGTCTCTACAACCCTCCACTTCCCCTACTCCCTCCTCCATTTCCCCGACTCCCTCCTCTCTCCCATCTCTCACCATCCTCCGCCGCACATTGTAACGGTTTTCCTCCTACAAACCATTTACCCGCAAATGCAATCCAACCACAACCAAGTGACACAAACCCAAAAATTAAACTTCTCAAAAAAAAAAAAAAAATCTCTCGTTTTTTTTTTTTTTTTTTTTTTTTATTTTTTTTTTTTTTTTTCCTCATTAATTAAAAATCCACAAAACAAGTCATCTCACTTCCACGTTATATCCCACAGGTGCAAGCGTCCGCATTGCCCTTATCAAAATGCATATCTGAATCTCAGTGTACTCTTGCCATATTGCCAGGATATGGACCCCTCACCCCCTCCCCTCAGCCCGTCAGCCCCTCCCAGCACCTCCCATATGCCCCTGAACTCATGCCCACCCGCCCTCTTTTCTCCTTCTCTTTCTCTTCTCTCTTCTCTCTTTTCCCTTCTATTTTCTCTGGCTCTCTTCCCCCCCTCCATCTCTCGCTGTAATCCCGATCAAAACAAACCTCCTCGGAAATCGTCCGCGCATTCACACCCGCAGCGCAACCCGCATGAATTTTTTTTCTTCCCGCACTTTTTTTTTTCCCGTTCTCTTTTTGCATGGTTGTTTTTTTTTGACGCAATTGCGGTTTGATTCACAAACAACAAATCTACAGGGAGATTCTTCTTCATACATTTCTTTTCTCATCTGTACCATTCAACAGCTGCTTCCTGGACATTCTCCCGCACTCACCCCCCCCAGCCCGGCAAGTGTCCCTCAACCTCCCTCCCTCCCCCCCCCACGTCTCGCCGCTCCGCTCCGCACCCCCGCTGCTGTCGACACTAGCACACCCCCTGCCCTCACCTCGCCGTAGCCCCAGCCCCGCGCCCGCTCCCGTGTGTAATTCCCTTCCCATCGAAAACAGCGAGCGAAATCCCCGACCCGCTGTCGACCCCTTTGTGTTGTTTTTTTCTGTTGTGTTTTTTTACGGTTGCCTTTTTATTTTTGTACAACTGGAGAGCCTCTTCAACTTAATTGATCATGTCTAGTTCCACCCCCATTGGCGCCTTGGATGGCAATCCGAGCACCCAATCGTCGCTGGCACAGCAGGCCATGATGAGCTCAGACTACCGTGCCGCATACCAGCAGCAACAACAACAGGCCTATGGCCAACGTGTTGGCGTTGCACCCGCCACCTCTGCTGGTGGTGCTGCTACCTCTGCCGCTGGTGGTGCTGCCTCTGCTGCTGGTGGTGCCGCTGGTGCCGCCTCCGCCCAGCCCTACTACAACCAAGACCAACAGTACCAACAGTACACCCAGATGTTGAACGGGAACCCTGCCGCCAACCAACAGTATGCCTCGTACTACATGCAGTTCAACCAGGGCCTTCCTCAACAACAACAACAACAGCAACAACAGCAACAACAACAAGCTGCTGTAGTTGCCCAACAACAAGCTGCCGCTCAACAACAAGCAGCTGCCGCTGCTGCTGCCGCCGCTGGTCAACCATCACAGGCCCAATCTGATGCCTATTCTTACTCAAGATATCCAACCAGCTACGTCCCCGGTTATTCTTATCAACAAGCCGCTGCCGTTCAACAACAGCATTCACAACATCCACATGCTCTGCACTCTCTGGCCCAGACACAGCCACAGCAAGCCCAGGGCCAACCACCATTGGGTGGTGGTCCTGCCACCGGTGGTGCAGGAGGTTATTCTTCCTCTGCTGCCGGTTCAGGTGTCCAACCATATGAAGCTTCAAGTACTGCCAATGGCAGTGCCACCACTACTCCTGCTCCTGGAGATGCACTTGGATCTGGGGGTGCTCCTCCACCACCTGGTAGCGCCGGAGGTGCTGCTGGAAGTGGAGGTGCCGCCTCTTCCTCAGTGGGTCAATACCAACCACCAGGGATCCGTCCAAGAGTCACCACCACCATGTGGGAAGATGAAAAGACCTTGTGTTACCAAGTGGATGCCAACAACGTCTCCGTGGTGAGAAGAGCAGACAACAACATGATCAATGGTACCAAGTTACTCAATGTTGCCCAAATGACCCGTGGGAGAAGAGATGGGATCTTGAAACTGGAAAAGGTCCGTCATGTGGTCAAGATCGGGTCGATGCACCTTAAGGGAGTATGGATTCCCTTTGAACGTGCATTGGCCATGGCACAACGTGAAGGAATTGTTGATTTGTTGTATCCATTGTTTGTTCGAGACATCAAGAGAGTTATTCAAACTGGTGTCACTCCAAATGCTCCACAATCGCAAACCCTGGCACCATCTCAAGCCGGAGGACCTGTTCCTTCTGGCAGTGGTGGTGTTGCTGCTGGTGCTGCTGGAGGTAGTGCCGTCGGTACGCCTTCTCAAGTGGCCACTGCTCCTGCCGTTGCCTCCACTGCTGCTGCTGCTTCTGCCGCAGCCGCTGGTGTCAACTTGTCGAGCTATTACCAACAATACCTGCAACCATACGGAGCTGGACCCAATGGCATTGGCCAAGCTTCTGCTGGAGGCTCGCAACAATCCCCAAGAGCCGCGGTAGGTTCCACTGCCGGTGGCACAGCCGCCGACCAGTCGCACTACCAGCTTGCTCAACTGGGTCAACCTCAACAACAACAGCAACAACAACAACAACAATCTGTTCTGCAACAACAATCAGCACAGCAATTGTACGGGTACCAACAGCCATACTATGCGCCTAACCAGTACTACCAGTCGTACAATCCGAACGGAGCCGCGTACTCGTCGTACAACTCGCAACCAATGTACCTGGCTTATGGATACCCTGGCCAACAGCCACAACATCTCCAGCAACAACAGGCGTTGCAGCAACACTCACAACAACTGGCTCTGCGCCACCCACTCCACCAGACCGCTGGAGGAGCGTCGCATGAGTCTGGAGCGTCTGCCAACGGCACTGGTGGTGAAAGCAATTCTGCTGACGCCAACACGTCTGTGACTTCGTCCCACAGTGCGGATCACAAGACCAAGCAGGAGAAGGACTAGGCGCCGCGTATGCTGCGTCTGCCACCCCCTACCTGCGCCCTGCCTGCTAACCCCCACCTCACCCCCACACACACACTACATTACACTACACTGCACTGCACACATACACGAGGAGCTAAAGAAGAAGGAGAACAAAATGAAAATGCACAGAAGAAGAAGAAGAAGAAGAAGAAGAAGAAGAAGAAGAAGAAGACTGACCCGGACACAAGGGCACTGCTAGGAGAACCGCTGTATTTCGCCCGATAGTCTCTTGTGCCTGTTGATGAGAGTCTGCACCATTGATAGAGTTCGGCTTGCACACTTACTAGACTAAAATCTACCTGTATTATTAAATAATTGATTTGTATTCGTTATAAACTTATGTTAGTACGACTTTTCTGTAGACCACCCTCCCTTTATATCTCTGAGTTCCAAGCTTTGGAGCCTTCGGACCGCTGAGAGACGCGTATGTGGTCACCATACGGCTTGTAGACACAGTACCGGGATATGGGACGCTCCGCTGGCCCCTGCTCGGGGAGAGCCACTGCGTGGTGCCTGGCTCCTCTACGAGGAGACTCTTTCGCAGCCACTACTTCCTCGTAGAGGAACCAGGCCCCCACGGCTAGTGGCCCACGGAGTGCCAGCGGAGCGTCTCTCACACCCCGTAGGGGGGGAACTACTAACCTCCCTGCGGGCCCGCGAGACGCTCCGCTGGCCCCTGCTCGGGGAGAGCCACTGCGTGGTGCCTGGCTCCTCTACGAGGAGACCTCTAGTTGCTCCCCCGTGACTTCCTCGTCAGAGGAACAAGGCCCCCACGGCTAGTGGCCCACGGAGTGCCAGCGGAGCGTCTTTCACACCCCGTAGGGAAGCGGGTAGTCGGTCTACGCGGGGGGGTACTTGTAAGCAGCTCGGTTGTGTTTCTTCCCGCCTAGAGATTCTCGTGCCAGCGGAGCAGCTTGCAGCCCCCGTAGGGAAATAAACACCCCCTACAGATGAGACAGGGGGAAGTGGGCCGCTGGATGAGTTGCTTGGAGAGACGTTTGACAAAAAAGACAGACGACGGATGCGTTCGTGTGTCGTGTGGCTTACGTGTGGACAGAAGCGCCGGGCCAGGTGGACAACAGTTCGGGGTGACACGTGTGATTACATTAACTACCTGCTATCTACTCTATTTAATCGGACTTCTGGGTGATGGTAGGCTCGGTCAACAGATCGTACGCCTTTTGTAAGCCAACCACTTGTTTCTTGAACGTGGAGATGTCGGTGTCCTTCTGGGCAATCTGCTCCTTGAGAGCCGCCACATCGGTGTCGGTGGCAGTGGCAGTGGTGGTGCTGGTGTTGGTGCTGGTGGTGGAGACGGTAGTCAACTTTCTGTACTCCTCCTCCTTGGCAACCAATTTCCTTAAAATAGGCATGACGGTGGCAATGGCCAATTCCAAGTACAACACGGCACCGGTGATGTACAAGTTTCTCTGGGAGTAGAACTTGGAGGCCAATTGTTCGTTGGAGAGCTGGCCACGGAACACTGGAGGAGCCCCGGCGGCGTTCTGGGAGACGTAGTAAGGGTTGGAAACATAGTCCAATTTCTTCAAGCGTTGCAAACAGTCAACGAATTGCATGACAAGGAGCAACGTGGCAAAGATGGTCCCGATCTGGACGTTCTTCAGCGACCTCAAGAGAGTTTCTAGTTGAAGGATCTTTGTTCTGAAGATGTGAGGAAGTGGCAACACTAAGCCAAAGAGGACGATCATTTCGCCGCACAAGGTGGCGAACACCAAAGTCATTTGAATGGACATTTTGTAGGATGGGTGGCTAGTTAGAGGGTGCGGTGAATAGCTACCGAAAGGTTACAGAAATGATTGAGAAAAAAGAAGAGAAAGGGTGGTGGATGATGGTGATTGGGGGCTTTGCTGCTGTATCAATTTTGCGGTGTCCTTTGGACTGCAGACGAGGAGCGAAGGTTGCGGTGTACGGGTGTTGCGGGAGAGGGACAGTAGGAGAGACTAAGGATAGAGATAATAGAAGAGGGTGAGAAGGTCAGGGTGAGAGTGAGAGTGGGGGAGGGAGTTCTGAGCAAGGGCATGTAGTGGTGTGACTAGAGGACGTTTTGGAGGAGGTTCAGGGGCGGGAGCCTTTAACTAGGGTGGATATGGTCCAGTTCATGAGACTGAGATGAACGGACGGAGTTTGAAGGGTCTGCAGGGAACGTGGGTGTTTGGATGTTGCATGCAAGTGAACAGTGCACCAGGGTTACGATCTCTTGGAGAAGAGACTGTAACTCGGAGGAGGGGGGCTCAATGTTCCACCACTGTCCCACAGAGAGGAGAGTGAGTGCAACCCTACGGGGTCTTTTGGACGCTCCGCTGGCCCCTGCTCGGGGAGAGCCACTGCGTGGTGCCTGGCTCCTCTACGAGGAGACTCACTTGCAGCCAACACTTCCTCGGTAGAGGAACAGGAGCCCCCACGGCTAGTGGCCCACGGAGTGCCAGCGGAGCGGCTCACTATCCCGCAGGGAAGGAAGTAAGTGCTGACCCTACGGGATCTGTAAGCCGCTCCGTTGGCTCCTACTCGGGAAGAGCCATTGCGTGGCGTGTGGCTCCTCTACGAGGAGTTGACTTCCTGTAGTGCCTTCCTCGGTAGAGGAACAAGGCCTCCACGGCTAGTGGCCCAAGGAGTGCCAGCGGAGCGGCTGGTGGACCCCGTAGTACTGGTAGTACCCACTCACCTCGTGGCCCTTTGTTGTTTGCTCGCCCAGGGGAAAAAGCACTCGTACGGAGAGGTGACCCCAGTGGCTCTTACTATCTCGGGTATGAGCTAACAGAGTCCCGTACACAAACAAGCTGGACAGTGTGTCTTGAGGAAGGTGTCCTACCACTGATTATATATCAACATCTATATTTATACATATATACATCTCTCTACTTTCTTATAATCCCGTGACTCTCTTGGCAAAATTGTAGGCAACAAGACTGAACAAGATCATGGCTCCGACAATGGAATAGAACCATGTCAATCCGGGCACATCCTGGCCAGGAACAATACAGTTCATACCCCAGAGACCCGTGACAACATTGATGGGCAACACAATGGTACCAAGAATGGTGATCTTCCCCAAAACGTCATTGGTGTCATTGTTCACCTTGGTCATGTCAATATTGATCTGGGCCAAGTAATTGGAGTGGAATCTGGCCAAGAGCTTCTCGTAATGGTTGAGCGATTGTACCATTGTCACGATATGATCTTGGATGTCCCCCAAGTACATCCCAATCTCTTGCAGCTTCTCGGTCCGGTTACCAGTCTCGTTAAATCTTTTACTGAACCCCTTGATCACATCAGCCTTCGAACCCAAGAGTCGCAACACACTCATGACACGTTTACGACATTCTCCAATTCTTCTCAACATGTCACCCTTCCGTTTCCATCCAATGATCTTGAACGAACCCGAGCGACTCAGTGAGCTTTTGCTTGACTTGCTTCCCGATCTTGCCGAGATTCTACGACTAGCTAGCCCGCCACTAGCGCCTCCAAGCAACCCACGTTTGAAGTAATCGCCTCCTTCGACGGTGGATTTGGTTCTTTTGAGCTTGAAGAACACTTCTTGCGGGGTATTTCCTCCCGCTGGTTGTTTCCGGTGATGGTACTCACTCTCGGTGTTTCCATCGTCGTCACTATCATCCGTCTCGTCGTCACTGTCGGTGTCTCCAGAATGCATCTTCAAAATGGCATCTTCTATGGAATTCACTTCAACTTCAAGACTTTCAATCATTGGGGCAAACGAATCGGTGATATCATCGATCAAGGCATAACAGATCCAATCGGAACTAACGGTCAAAAAGTCTCTCAACAACCGAGCTCTTCTTCTCACGTTAATGGGGTGGGGAGTGGCTGAGAAGTGGAACGTAATCACCGCATCTTTAAACACAATCATGTACATGTTCAAAGGCAGTAATTCCCCATCTCTGATCTTCTTGTTAGTTCTGGACTTGATCGAACTGGATCCATGAGACTTACTACGATGTGAGTTCAGATGGAAATGACTGCCTCCACTGCCACCTCCTCCTCCGCCACTGCCACTTCCACCGCCACTCAGATACCCCAACATGCTGGTAAATTTCTTCCAGATACCTCTTTTCCGTTCCTGACTACCAAACAAGCTCGAGTTGCTGGTGTTGTCATACATTTCTTGCAACTTGTTCAACTTCTTGTCATTCTCCTTGGCCCGTTGCTTTCTTCGTTCATGGATGACGTCAAAGGACGTGAAACAGATGAAATAGTACGATTTGAAAAGTTCGACCTTTTCCCGTGCTTCTCCAAGAAAGATGTCTTCTGTGGTTAATGGATGGATACCAAATGTTTTGGAAATTACCTTCATTTCTTCTTCTGTGGGGTCCAAGACGTCCAACCAGAAGGGGTTGATCGCAGCTTCCGGGGTTGTTGAAGATGATCCCGAGGCTGCTGCTGCTGCTGTGGCTGCATTAGCTGCGGAAACAGATCCTCTAGTAGATCCACCAGCCGGAGTAGTTGCTGTTGGTGCTGCTGCTGCTGCTGCTGCTGCTGGAACAGATTCTGGAGATGTTTGACTGCTCAACTTCTCGCCCTCTTCGTCTTGCTTGCTCCCGGTGTCCATAGGAGTCATGGGAGCAAGTTCACTCTCTGGAATCTTGACGGAAGATGCAGAGGACGCCATCTTGGAGGGCACCGACGAATGATGCTGGTGATGATGATGATGATGATGGCCCTTGTGGGAATAGTACATGGGTGAAAACAAATCCTCCACGGTGATATCTGCGTTTTCCGCACCAGCGCCGGGGGAACCTTCTTTGATTTTGCTTGAGCTGTGCAAAAGCCCACTGATGTTGGCAGAATGGATCGTTTTATCCAAATCTTCTCTAAAGTACGTGTACCGGCACACGTTGGGATCCGCCAGCAGCAGCTTCCCACCGCCACTCTTTTTATTGGCGTCTGTTGGGTGGCGAGGATTGTTCAAAATGGTGGTGATCATCTCCTTTGACTTGTCCCACGGTTGGATTTGTGGTGGGCGTACACGGAACGAGTGCAGTCTCAGATTCATGGACTCCACCTCATTGATCTTCTTGTTGACCAAAAGTGGCGTGTCTTCAAAGGACTCGTCGTATGTGGGCAGGACAGGATCTTCTGTCGATACCGGTGGGAACGAGACATGTGCTGGGAAAGATGTTGGAGAGGTGCTCCCTGAGGTGGCAGCAGTGCCACTTTGCATGGCATGACGTGCCGCTTCCGCAAACGCCGCCTGTTGTGCATCCAATTCCTCTTGGAATTCCTCCAATTCTTCCCGAACAAACTCCTCCAACACCTTCAAATCTGGCCATTTCTGTCCTCCTTCTTCATCCTCGTCGCCACTCTCGTAGTAGTCTGGGAAGCAAACATCATCTAAAGACGTGGAATCGGAAGAATGATCCGACAGAGGGTTAGATTCGCCAAACTCCATCGAGTTCAATGACGACAGATCGCCACCACCATTGGTGTCTGACATCCCCCAGGGCTGTGAGCCAGCCCCGGCTAATTGTCGTTGTTCACGAGCAAATTGATCCATATCCAACGCCAATGACCCACCATTGCCATGTTCTACAGGGTACACTTCATTGGAGTACCCGCCACTAGTGGCGGCCACAAAATTGTTCAAGTTGCGATTGGTGAGTGGGAGGCTTTCTCTTCTGGTTGGATTATGTTGATGGTGGTAACCAAGTGGAGAATCTCCATGAGGAGAATGACCCATAGGTGTATCATCTCTTGCATTGGCAAAATAACTGTTTTGCTGGTGTGTGGCCACACTGTTGCTACCCTTACGGCCCGACAGAGTACGTCTTCTGGCCCGTGCAGGTGACAGATGAGTGTTGGCCAAATCATCGTGTAAGCGATGGTCAATGAACGCTCCCAAGTTTGCACTTGAATTGGAAGCTGACCCACTTTCGGACTTATCTGTGTCCTCGCTATCTTCCGTTTTGGTCTCCATTTTCGCCGGGAACCCTCGTGGAGTGAACGAGAACTTCTTGTGCTTTCTACCCATGGCTTACAGTGTTATATACTTGGAAATGAAATGCTTAGTTTATTGATGAAATGTGTAGGCACGGCAACGACGCAGGGACTGCGGAATTTGTGACAAAAAGAAGGAGTTGGAGCTTACAGGGGGGAAGGAGCTACAACGGGTCATTCAAGAGAACTATGCAATTTCCAATAGAATTGACAACGTGGTGTGCTTGACACTGGGTGGATGAATCGTCCTGGGCCCAACAATCTTGTATAACCCCAATAATTGGTGTACAATTAGTACTCTCTTATCAGAGATTTTTATTGTGGCGAGATTTTCTGTGCAATTTAATTGCTATCAAATTTTACATACTTAGCGGCTATATCTATACTAAAATTTCTGTACTGTCACTAATAATACAACCGCAATACGTAGTACTATCTCCTTTTTTCTCGACCTTTACTACTCAACTCAACTCTACTACTCTATTCAACTCTCTTCCAATACATTCTCCTTAATAATATATTACACTAAATACCTACCCAATCTCTAAATCTCCATTCATTCCTCATCTTCCTCTTTAACCTCCTCTTTAACTTCCTCCTTGACATTCTTTTCTCCCTCCTTCTCCTCCTCCTCCTTATTCTCCTTCTCAACTCTCTGCTTCTTTCCTCCCAACTCTTCTAATGCCCCCAGAATATCTCCCTGAAGTTCAAGCAATTTTTTCCAAACATCTTCCGTGAGAGAAATTCCCTTTTTGCCAGGCTTACGCTCTCCACTGTTTTTATCAACATAAAACTCCCGAATATCTACCAAACGAACGCCATTGAAAGTTCTCACAGAGACCTGTTTCTTCTTGTCCAACTCAAATGTCGTTTCAGGGGCCGTTGTTTCGGCTTCTGCCTTTCTCTTGAATGCCATTTTAGTTGCTGAAGAAGAGACCTAACCTGTCACTGGTGAAAACATGGGCCGCTAAAAATCCAATTCTCGCAATTTTTCTCCATAACACCGCCACATGGGCGTACATTCACCTCTATGAAAGCTAATACGTTGAGTCTCCATGCTGTATATCTAGTGTCTCCTCTACTGTCTACCCCTCTGTCACTTCTAATGTCTCCTCTACTGTCTCCCTACAATGCCTACAATACCTACAATACCTACATATGTCCGTACCCACACTACTGTATCTCTGTGTGTTCTAGACCCTTCATGTAAGTCGCTCCGCTGGCCCCTACTCGGGGAGAGTCTCTTAA
Organism: [Candida] anglica; assembly: GCA_963924405.1. Taxonomy (NCBI): domain Eukaryota; kingdom Fungi; phylum Ascomycota; class Pichiomycetes; order Serinales; family Debaryomycetaceae; genus Kurtzmaniella; species [Candida] anglica. The sequence continues at coordinate 761,596 of OZ004258.1, forward strand.
AGCTACATCTTCCTCGGTAGAGGAACAAGGCCTCCACGGCTAGTGGCCCACGGAGTGCCAGCGGAGCGACTCGCTGTCCCCCAGGGAAGGGAGTAAGTACTACCTTACGGGATCGCTCGTTGGCCCCTTGCTCGGGGGAGAGTCTCTACATCTCTCATCTTTATATCTAAATTCTATATTCTTCATATCTATCGATTCTAATTATGTTTGATCCCACTCTCCCAGGTCTCATTGAAATGCTCGCCCAATTCTTCTCTAACTTTTTTGAACAAAATGTCGTCTTCTCGGTTGATAGGACCGTTTGATCTCACCAACTCAAAGTTAGAGATCGCATCTTCAAGCTCGGCAACATTGGAAACCCCCAACACAATCGAACAAGTTTCGTCCCATACAAGAGCTCCATTTTCTTGCTTCTTCTCTTCCCCTTTTTTAGCGGTCTTTGATTCAAATAAGGATCTCCTCAAGGCAAACCTTGTGGCCAAATCGGCCAATTCAACTCCATCCTCGCGCTTCAAGGTGGTCGCCACCTGGGTGACCCGGTCCTTGAGCGCCCGTGGAGCAGGATGGAAGTCCTTGGTGGGCTCAGATCTCAACAAGGACATGCTCAAAATTGATCCATTCATGATTTTCTTCACTCCACATTTGGTCAAGAAATCGTCGTAATATTGAAACATAAGTTCGTTCTGGATACATCCATTGGAGTATGACATGATCATATCCAAGCTCCCAATGTCTCCCTGTTTGCATTCAAGTGCTATCTTGTATAAGAAGTCCACTGGGTACCCAGAAACACCAATGTTCAACACCAACCCTTCCTCTTTCAAGAGCTTAAGCTCTCTCAACGCTTCGAAAATCTCTTGTTCATTCACAAACTCAATGTCATGCATGTACACCAAGTCAAGATATGTGGTGTCCAATCTTTGTAAAGACCGTAACACCGATTTCCTCACCGCTTCTCTTGAATAATCAAAATCATTCAACTTGACTCTCCCGGCCTTTGTACAAATCATGTACGTTTCCCGAGCCCATTTTCCCTTGATTTTCTTCAATGCCTCGCCCAAAATCTCTTCTGAGGGACCGTAGTATGGAGAGGTATCAATGGCATTGAATCCCTTGGCAAACGCCACCTCCAATATCTCCGTGGAACTCAAGCTATGAGGGTCGGAGTTGTATTGCGTGTTGAACACGGCTCCCCCGACAATAAGAGGCGGAAGGTCACCAATAGTTTTCGTGGGCATATCTGGATGGATTGGGTTGGTATTCTTTTTTTAAGCTTCCCCCATTAGATCCTTTTTGTCTCGATAACGATGTTTAAATTTTGAGCACAAAACGCCACAATGAACGGAAATTGCGAGAATTCCTAATATTTTTCCATTTCGCACCCACAAGATCGCGTCAATGTGGGACACTTTTCCAATTTGCCATCTCACTCTACAGTCTGTCATATGTTTTAGTAATACAAATCATAAATTAATACAGAGTACATTCTATAGTGTTTGGAGTTCCTACGACGCTCTGTTACCTCTCAGAGCTATGTACCACATGGTACAGCTCCCCAAGCAGGGACCCTCAGAGGACGGGACTTCACCTACACGCTTCCGTGCGGGATAGTGACGCTCCGCACGAACTTCGTGGGCTACCGACGAAGATGTGGCTACGAGAGACTCTCCTCGTAGAGGGCGTAAGTACCATGCAGTGGCTCTCCCCGGGTAGGGGCCAGCGGAGCGGCTTACAGACCCCGTAGGATCAGCACTTACTTCCTTCCCTGCGGGATACTGAGACGCTCCGCTGGCACTCCGTGGGCCACTTGCCGTGGAGGCCTTGTTCCTCTACCGAGGAAGTGGTGGCTGCAAGGGAGTCTCCTCGTAGAGGAGCCTGGCACCACGCAGTGGCTCTCCCCGAGCAGGGGCCAGCGGAGCGGCTTACAAACCCCGTAGGGTGACTACTCACTTCCCTGCGGGACGGTGAGTCGCGTGGCCCCTTTAAAAACTGTAATCATCCTTAACGTAGTTCCCAGGAACAAGACCTACTGTTCCAGCACCAGGCTCGTGAGCTAATTCACACACATACCAATTGTCTTCTTGCTTGTGAAGAACATACATGTATGTATTCTTTTTGAAGCCAAGCTCTCCGTGATGTTGTGGCTTGTATGAGTACATGGCCTTCACTTTACTCACATATGGCTGTCCAGAAGGTGTGTATCCGTTATCATCCACAGGTGGTGCCAGCTTCAGTGGAGAGTCTTGAATGAACGAGTGCAAGTTCGTGTACGACTTGGATGGCGTCTTCAGAAGACTACGTCTTGGCATATGGTTGCTTGTAGCAGCACTCTTGGTAGAATATACATCATCTCCATATTGGTTGTTACTGGACTCATACATCGATTGTGGTCTCTTCTTCTTCACCGTGCCACTCTTGCTGGGTGCAAATGCCTGTGTGGAAGGCGACTTGAAGTTGATAGACCCATATCTCGTGGCAACTTCATCGTGGTCATCCACATAGTCGGAGTTTGGTCTACGGCTTTCGTATGGAGTCGAGGGCGCCGTCTGTGAATATTGGTACTGTTGTTGTTGTTCTCTTTCCTTGGCTCTTCTCACCGATCTTCTATATTGGTTGATGTCCCCATTACCACCTGAATTCAAATCTTCGAGTGCCTTGGCAATGAAATCAATGGAGAAATCCTTTTGAATAGGAATATGTTTCTGCGCTGGTGGTTCCATGTCTAGTTCATTCATTCCCATGCTTGTGGGGAAATGAGGAAGTTCTTTGGAATTCCGATTAATTCGATCTTGAACTTGTTTCATTTGCTGTTGTTCCTTTCTACGTGGGGTGGCCCAATTCCTATCGGAACTGGTGGTGGAATACACAGACGAAGACGTATAGTTTGTCGGTTGTGAGTAATTTGATGACCCATTACTGGCGCCAAATTTGGGGTTGGTTGGATCATTCAAGGAGAAAACATCGCCACCTTCTGAAGAACTGTAATTGGATGAAGATTTTGGTGCCTTTCTGGTTGGTGATGGAGTCTTGGGGACTCCAAGTGTGTCGTATTGCGAAGAAGTTCCATACGACGATGTAGGTGGTGGGAGACTAACCTTGTCTAGCATGGTGCCTGTAGTTGGGAATGAAGTTCTTTTGAGGTTATTGTTATTGATGGAAAAGTCATGGGCCCCATTCTCTGGACGATGTTGTACAGTAGTTCCTTGTGAAGAGACAGACTTTCTCAGTTGACCCAGAGGCAGAGTCAATGTTACATCCGATGGAATTTGTTGGGGCAGGGGCACGTGTTGAGCCGGTGAAGCATGAGGAATACTATTTTGTGGTGAAGCATGTGGGATACTATGTTGTGGCAGATTTTGTTGAGGTACTTGCTGTGGCAGTTGTTGTGGCTGCATCAGAGAATGAATAGATTGAGATCTGGTGATTTCAGGGATTCCAAAATCAGCTATAACATAATCCTTCCCCTCAGGTTTCTCTTCATGACCATTCATAAACTCTACAAACTCTGGAGGATTATGGATCTTGTTCCCAGTACCATAAGCTTCTCCAAATTGTTGTAAATCTTCATTGGCATTCACTTGTGCGAATACGGTACGGGAAAGGTCCACTGCATGGTCATGTTCGACACAAAGAGTGGCTATATTGTTACAATATGTGAAACAATTGACCTTACAAACCTGGATTCTTTCTGCTTCAAGCAAATAAATATCTCTCAAGATGGCGGCCCAATCCCTCACATACGATTCGTCAACGTCTCTCAAGGTGGCAACCGCTTGGATGTAGCTCGAACGAGTGTTGACGTTACTGTTACGCAACTTTGTGAGTTTGAACTCAATCTTATCCATTTCTTTACCACCCCAGGTGGCCTGGCATTGCAACTGGAGAGACTTGATAAGAGCACATTCGTCCCGGTATTTCGTCTTGTACGTCTCATAGTTCTTGTAAGCGTCTGCTCTTCTCAGTACCAATTTGGACATGTGATGTTCAATTTTGGACGTACTTTTCGAATACGAAGCATAGAAAGTTGACAATTTTTCAAAGTTTGTATGAGCTACAGTCTTGGCAAACTTGGTGTTGAACTTGCACATCTCCTCGTTCTCATGTGAAAGCTTGTCCAAGGACACCTTGAGGGTCCCGGTCTCGTGTGACCCCAAGGTGGTCTTTTTGTTCAATTGCTCAAGTTTCTTGGTGTACTCCTTCTCAATGACTATTCTCTCCTGATAAAAGTCCATCAACTCCTTCATGGTGGCAAGCCCATGGTGGATCTTGGTCTGCACTACCCGGAACCCAGACTCCTTCGAGTTCCCCCAGAAGCTGTTGACGAACGTTGCTTGCTCGTGTATTTGTTCACGAGTCATCTAATGGCGTAGTGGTGGTGATGGGGCAATACGGAATCGTTCTCGGTTGTTTGTGTTTAAGTGTGTTATGGGTCCAGATCTGTTCTTTTGTTTTCAAAACAAAGGGGTGCACTCTTTTCTTTGAAACTGGATGTATTCTGCAAGCCTCAAGAAGGGTTTAGATGTGGTTTTTGAATCCCATGTACTCTTTGAATCATCTTGTTCTTTCTGTGGGTTCCAAATGTTTATGTTGCGTCCGAATTAGGAAGGTGCTACATTTAGTGCAGTTATCACATATTTTGTGTCATTTTAGGCGAAATCATATACAACGTTACTATTTGCAGGAAAGAACAAAGAGTAGTACTTTGAGAGTACTTTAGAGATCCTTAGTAATCTTTAGAAATTCTTTGTTAGAATTCCTTAGCAATCTCTAGAAATTCTCACACACCTCTTCATTCTCTTCTAATATATCTCCATCTAATTCTAATTCTTATATTATTTCAATTCTAAAGAATTTTCATTCTCAAATAATTTTCTCTACATTTATCAATTTTTACAACCAACTTATCAATTTAACAATTTAACAATTAAATAAGAATTCAATTCTATACTATTGCTAAAGCAAACCATACCCACCCCTTCCCTCTTGAATAACATTCATGGCTTTTCCTTTTCTTGACCCCTTTAACTCCCTCATTGTATAACTTAAACTGTGAAACAGTGACTGAAATTCGGATGTAAATCTATCCCTTTTCTTTTTTTCGCCTCGGTTACTCTCATCCGATACTAACCTCCCACAATCATTCACCATTAGAATGTGCTACTTTCAATTTACTCTATCAAACGTCAATCATGCATAGGTCATCACTGCAAGAAATGTGTCATTTCTGCACCTATTCACATAAACTCTTGCTCCGAAGGTCTGTATTTTAGCTGACCCGCGCTCGGCCCGACCATGTGCCAAATCCCACAAAGTCTCGGATCGACTATGCAAACTGCAAAACTTTTATTCTTTGTTCCTTTCCTCCCGGTTGCCGAGCGGCTGATCCATGCACCTTTAAATATATATATATATATAGACATATCAACGTTTATTTTCCTTGATGATACTAACAGCATCCCCATAATGTCGTACAAAGAGTCCAAAGCTTACAAATACTTTCGTAAAGTGCTGGCGTTTTTAATCAAACAATGGTTCTTCATCATGTTGGCAGTTTTCATCGCCTTGGCCCATTCATATCCAAATTTTGCCAAACAAGAGGGGACTATCAAGGCCCAATATACCATTGAATACGGGGCAGTTGCAGTGATTTTCCTTATTTCCGGGATCTCGATGTCCACCAAAGATTTGGCTAAAAATATGTTACATTGGCGTGCTCATTTCACCGTTTTGTCCCTATCATTTTTGATCACTAGTGCCATCATGTTTGGCATAGTGACAGGAGTTAAATCCGCCAATAACGATAATATCGATAATTGGATGTTAGTTGGATTAATTGTAACCCATGCTTGCCCCACCACCGTGGCTTCAAATGTCATCATGACGAAACAAGCGCATGGGAATGATGTCTTAACCTTGTGTGAAGTGTTCTTGGGGAACATTTTAGGGGCTTTCATCACTCCAGCACTCATTCAAATGTATTTGAAAGGCCCTTGGGAATTTGGGAATCCTACAAATCTGGCAGGTGATGGTAGTATTGGTAGTTTGTATAAACTGGTTATGAAACAAGTGGGACTTTCAGTATTTGTCCCACTTTTCGTGGGGCAAGTTATACAAAATATTTTCCCCAAACAAAGTAAATGGTGTGTTCAAAAACTTTATTTAGGTAAAGTTGGATCTGTCATGTTACTTTTAATTATGTATCAATCATTTTCAACCGCTTTTGCCCAAAATGCTTTCAATCTGGTACCTCCAGCATCAATTATATTTATTGTATTTTTCAACATTGGGATTTATTTATTTTTCACCATGATAAGTTTTTATTATTCACGTCCATTATTCATTATCAAGGTATTTTATCCCACCAAACCAACCAAAGAAAGCACTAGAATGTATCGTTGGGGGTACAAGATGTTTACCCCATTCTATTATAACAAGAGAGACACCGTTGCAGTGATGCTTTGTGGTCCTGCCAAGACTGCTGCATTGGGTGTTTCACTTGTTTCATCTCAATATGGATCAAATAATCCTAATTTAGGGAAACTTTTAGTACCACTTGTATTATATCAAGCAGAACAAGTGATGACTGCACAAGTATTAGTAACATTTATGAAGAGATGGGTTGAAGCTGAAAAGATTCCTGATGAAGAGGAACAAATAAATGATAAAGAGGACAATGAAGTAAAGGAAAATGAACCACCAATGGAAGAACAAGTTGAAGAACTGGCTCAAGAAGGGTCCGATTCAACCGTAGCCTATAGTCGATCATCCGAAGAGAACACTAAAGGTTAACACACAAATAATATTGGGATAATTGGCATATTTAATAGAGAATACAATAGTAAAGAACAGAGATAGACTGTAGTGAAAGAGAACATTCGTTCTACATATGACCGAGAAACCGCCACACACACACACACTTACTAACCCCACCCTATGGGGGTCTATAAGTCGCTCCGGTGGTCCCTGCTCGGGGAGAGCCTCTCGCAGCCACATCCTCGGTAGAGGAACAGGAGCCTTCACGGCTAGTGGCCCACGGAGTGCCAGCGGAGCGGCTTGCAAGCCCCCCAAGGGTGTTGTATAGGTACCACCCTCCGGGCGTTGTAAGCCGCCCCGCTGGCCCCTACTCGGGGAGAGCCACTGCGTGGGGCCTAGCTCCTCTTCGAGGAGATATCCTCACTATACCCAGATCTTCCTCGGTAGAGGAACAAGGCCACCACGGCTGTGGCCCACGGAGTGCCAGCGGAGCGTCTTATCAACCCCATAGGGTGGACCAATAACTTCCTTATGAGGTGTGAAAGCCGCTCCGCTGGGCTCCTACGCGGGGAGAGCAACTGCGTGGTGCCTAGCTCCTCTTCGAGTAGACCCTGTTTTCCTCGTCAGAGGAACAGGAGCCCCCACGGCTAGTGGCCCACGGAGTGCCAGCGGAGCGTCTTACAGAAACCCTTAGGGAAGGAACGGTCCACCCTGCGGGGTCTGTTAGCAGTATTTTCTTAACCCACTTTTCAGATTCGTTTCGAAATGGTATTTAAATAATTTATGTGGTTGCAAATCCGCATCGGGAATAATGACACATTTACACTTTTGTGTTGAAAAATAGTCAAAAACCAGCATATGCAAGCAAGTAACGACTACGTACCCGAGAGAGAAGATGACTCTATACACCCACCGTCTGTATATCTTAAGGTGGAAACCTTTTATTTCACTTGCAAACATTTCCAAATTCAAGTGTAATTCATACTTTGCCCTTATTTCCCCCACATTGTGCGCCTGCACATGGGTTATTTCCGAGTCCGGAAAGATAAGAGCCACTCGAAACTTACCAGATTTAACGTTTCGAAACAATGCAAAAATAAACCCCAAACCCTTTCTCAAGAATGAAAACAAGGCACAGCAAATCTAGACAGGACACAAGCTCGAGATTTCCCGGCTGTCTAGTGCTGATCCGTCGTCGTCTAGTTGCCACTGGTGGTATGTTGAGTTGGGTCGTCGCCCTCATGTGACACCCCAAGCTAAAACAAAAAAAAAAAAAAAAAAAAAAAAAAAAAAAAAAAAAAAAAGATATTTTGCTTTTTTCCCTCACTAAAAGTCTCAGGAATGCATAGAAGGTGCCGTGAGATAACCCGTAAATCGCAGCGATGTAAATCCCATCGATAACGATAAAGAAAAGAAAATGAAAAGAAAAGGGAAGTTAGTGAAACGCAAGGAAAACGCTGTGCAGCGAGTGGGGCGAGTCGGGCGAACAGTAGAGGAGGGTCTCCTTACGGAGCCCCCTCTCAAACAGCTCATCTCTCTACTCTTCTTTATTCCCCCCACCCATTATGCCATTGTGGTGATCACCGTTATCAGGTCCATAGCCATGATGCGGGTTTTTTCCATTTTAAATTTTCTGGGTGGCCCGCGCTCAGAACCGACTATCTAGAAACACACAATAAATCTCACCACTATATGGTGCACCCTCCCACTTTAAAGTGGGAGGGGCCCACACTTGATTGGCAACTTTTTGTACATTTTGTTCATTTTTTTACATTTATTTTTTTACAAATAAAGTCTCGGCTCGGATTCATAAAATATATCGACATTAAATAGGAAGTATTGTGTATATATTGCCACATTCCTCTACTCTGACCTGATCCCGTAGTACACTCTGTTACCGACCTTCCGTGACCACCCTCTCTCGTCCAGCCCAGCGACCGACCCCCCCATTGGCCGTCCTATCCACCAAGCCCTGCCGTGCCCATTCCAGTATCTCTCTCAAACGTAAGTGTGGCTAATTTTAAATTTTACATACATACAATTTTATTATTATTATTTTTTTTTTTTTTGTATTACCGGTGACTTTGTTTGATTTCAGGAATTTTTGCTACAAGGTTACTCTTTTTAGAATCCTGACAAGTTCTACTGTACTGACCATCAACACCGCAGCAACAGAGCTCCGATACAACATCATCTTTCCTACCATGAACTACTCGCTCTTCACGGAAGATTACGGGTCCGGGTCCGGGTCCGGGTCCGGCTATCCTCCAACACTTGACGGTGGCACAACCACCACAGTTGAAGAGGTGAATGCACTCAATTTGAACGACGAGATCTTTTTCTCCACCAACCAGCCGGACACCAGGGAGGGATTCGACGATCCTCAGAACAACAATAATAGCAACACTGCCAACACCACACCTGAGTTCCAGACCCCACCACAGCTGACAAATTATGACTACATGAACAAGAGAACACATTCAAATTCGTTTAGTCTCCCCATTGATCAACTCAACTTGCTCACGATACGGCCACTCACATCACAATCGTCCAATACATCCAAATCACCCTCCCCAACCTTATCGGGCGAGTTCCCTCATTTTTACAATCCGGACGCCGTGATGGAGGAACCAACGATTAACCCTAGACAGTTGTTTAATGATCATAAGCCAATCGCAGCGTCCTATAGCTCTCCTTCACTCACCACTTTATTCAAACAACAAGAATTGCCCCTGCAACAAGCAAGAAACATCAATACTAATAATAATAATTCTACTACTACTACGACTAGTACTTCTGTTCACCGGTACCCTCATAACCGTCACAGCATTAGTATAGGCCCATCTACTACCACTGCCATTGGTTCTGGCAACTCTTCTTATAAGAACTCATCCATGGAATCCCCAGTTGATGGATCCAGCGCAGGCGCCGGGATCCAAAATAACACCAATACCAACAATTCAATCACTCCAAGGTTTGATTTCATTATGAATGATGAATGTCTTAATGCCATTCATTATTGGCTCAATAGTAGTCTGCAGAAGATTTCTACTGACGTTGACAATGACAGCTGTGCTGAGATCATTGGGAATCCTACCGGAATTTTGAAATATCAAAGACGTCGTAATTCTATCCAAGTACCAAATGGGAACAATGGGAATAATGCAGTGGAGAGTAGAAGTAGTAGTAATTCTACATCACAAAAGAAGAAACGGAGAAAGTCATGTAATTATGAACAAGCTACTTCGGGACAATTTGCCAATACTTTGAAAGAAGAGGAATTTAATGAAGATTTGCTGTTTATCAAGCCAAATACAGCTCAATTACCATCTCAAAGAACCCCACCAAACGTTCATCAATCATTTTTCGCCCCCACAGGCCCAATGTTTGATAAATTGAAGAGTAATCAAGCATTCCATAAATCACCTCCACAACTCAAAACACAAATGAGACCATTCCAATCCCCCAAGGCTACACTCCCACTGCAATCTGTTCCACAATTACGAGCACAACATGACGAATTTACCTCAAATACTCCATATCATGGTGGATCACCAAGAAAGTCTAATAATGGGTCTGGGCCAGCTTTCAATAATGTGGATACTTCAATTAATGGGAAATTACCAGGTAATAACTCTGGAATTACTTCTTCTACCACCCTCACCACTTCTAAAAATGAAGCACCAACTCCAGCACCACCAACTCCAGCTCTCACCACAACCTCGTCATCAACGGGCTCTTCTTCTTCCACCACCAAGCTGAACAACCAATCGGACGAGGATGATGATTCTGATGAAGAAAAACCATTCCCATGTCCAGAATGCACCAAACAATTCAAACGATCTGAACATTTGAAGAGACATATCCGATCTGTTCATTCGAATATTCGGCCTTTCCACTGTAAATATTGTGAAAAGAAGTTTTCCAGATCGGATAATTTGGCACAGCATTTGAAGACCCATTATAAAACCTTACCCGATGGAACCACCACCATAATTCTTGGGAATCCCAATCTATATAACAGAGGAGGACGTAGAGGCAAGGGGAGCACCAGTAGTGTGTAATGATTTATGTATTGATTTATTGGATGAATAATAAGAAAAAATGGAATTGTAGAGTAAAAAGAAAATGGGAGAGTCCAACCACCGCTAGTGACGGAGGGCTAGTGGAGAGTCTCACAGTCCATCCAGGGAAGTGAGTAGGTGCAGCCCTACGGGGCTTGTAAGCCGCTCCGCTGGCCCCTACTCGGGGAGAGCCACTGGCGTGGTGCCTAGCTCCTCTACGAGGAGACTCGAGTCGTCAGACTTTCCTCGGTAGAGGAACAAGGCCTCCACGGCTAGTGGCCCACGGAGTGCCAGCGGAGCGGCTTACATACCCCGTGGGGTGGGTGTTACCCCCCGTCTCTACTCTACCGGGGAGCTCTGACGCTACATAGACCACCTACCCAGGGCCCTTAGAGAGCCACCAAGAGGTGCACCCTCCTCGAAAGTGATGATCTAGCAAGTGATGATCTAGTGTGATTCACTACAGTCTCATGTTTATAGTCCTAGTACGGTTCCAAGGTTGCATGGTCTGGCCTGCATATAATTACCCTTCTATGCATCATAACGTCATCAATCTACCAAATGATAAATAGCAAACTCAAAGCAAATTCCCAACTACTGGTTAAGTTACTACTTTCAAATCTTTCCCATAACAAAAATCTATTTATTTCATTGTATAGAGAATAAGTGAAATATCTAAATCTTCAACTCTATTCACTCTAATCATCATCACCCCCACACCTACACACACACAATCTTTCTATTTAACCATTCATTTCTTCTCTACGTTTGAAGCCCCGCGCCCACAATTTTTAGACGGCCGGTACATAAACTTCATCTCTTGCTTTGCATAGAAAACAAAAATATTGATGGCTGGATGGTTTCCACACGACTCTTACGGCACGATAGCAATTTGAAAGAGTAAAATGTCGCACAATTTGAGTGCGCGCGACATAATTTATAAGGGGGAATGAATGGGTGGTGATTGCCGGCGGGCGGAAAGAGAGGGGGGGGGGGGTCCCACGCACTAAGTGGGACGTTTTTCGCGTCTGCACCACACACCTTTCTGCGAACGCGGATGAAATGGGGCTGAAAATGGGAATGTTTTCGAAATCTCTTGCGCTTGCGATTTATTACTCCACCATATTATTTTAACACACACACATTTCCAAAATTCCCTCTACTTCTTCTTCTTCTTTCTTTCTTTTTTTCCAATTATATATTCCTCTTGCTCCCAGTTAATTTTATCGATACCAATTGAACATGTCGAATAGATCTGTGTACCTGTCCAATGGGAAGCCTTTGTCACAACAGGCTCTTTACCAACAAAAGCTTAAACAAGGGGTTTTCAATTCTCCTGGTAGCCCAATAGTAGGGGTCAATTCCAATGCTTCCGACACCGCTGCTTTACTTGCTGCATCCACCGATTTAACTGTCAAGCCTAGTTATGAACGGACCATTGCCCAAGAGGCACATAACGCTGCTCTGGCCGCTAGAAACGGGACCACGTCCACTTTTTCGTCCAGAACTGGAGCTGCTGCCGCTGCTGCTGCTCTTGGTGTCAATGGAGGAACTGGTGTACCAGCCTATAATGGACCATCTGTTTACAAAAAGGCTCTGTCCAACTCGACCTATTCCATTAGTTCCAGAACTGACCCTTCAGAAAGAGATTACCGTTCAGGATTGACCACTAAATCTGCTGCCACCAACATTAACATTTCTAAAATTAACCTGTTGGCCAATAAGAATTCATCCAAGTCTCTTAATTCTAGATTTAACCCAGAATTGGATTATCGTTCAGGTGTGGGTCATCAAAATAAAACTGCCACTGAGTTTTTAACTCAAGATGAAGAAAATTTGGCTGCCAATGGAGCCGCTGCATCATTGAAATATGGAGGAAGTTCTTCTACTGAAGCTTCTTCACAACTTCGTAATAGTAAATCTTTTACTGCCAATGATGTTGTTAACAAGACATTACTTGCCGCTGCCAATAAGGCTGCCGAGGCAAGATTGGCTCTGCTTAATTCCTCTCAACCGTTGGATTTTAAACAACAAGCTCAACTTTATGCCAAGGCCTTAACAGTTGCTCAAAAAAATTCTGATGATAGAATTGCCAATCATAAGGTTGGTATGATTGATTTGGGTGGAGGTTTAACCATTTCTCAATTGGAATTAAATAAAATGGCTGCTCTTGTTGTTCAACCTGTTTTAAATGATATTGAAGCTAAGGCTGATTCTCAAAGAGAAGCAGATGAAGCATCTAAAAAGAAACAACAAGAACGTGTCAAGGAACATGAAGCTTACAAGAAGGAAGAATTCCAAAAGAAATTGAAGGAAAAGGCTGACATTGAACAAGCTAAACGTGAAAGAGTTCAAGCCAATGATCAGAAAAAACTGAAGGAAGATGATGAATACACTGAATTCCAAAAGGGTAGAAATGAAGAAGTTGATGTTAAAACAAAGGAATTAAAGGCCATTGAATTGAAACATCTGGAAGAAAAGGAACAACTTTTGGCTGAAAAGCAAGCAGAAGTGGAAAGAATTGAATCTGAAGAAACAGAATTAATTAATGGTAGAAAGGAAGAATTGAAATCAATGCAAGATGAAAGAGATGAGATTTTGAAGCCTACTTTGGAAGAATTGGAACAAGAATTGGCCAAATTAAAGGAATTAACCAATGCTAGAGATGAATTATTAAAGGAAGTTGAAGCATCAGAATCTACCAATACTGAATATCATGCCAAGGTTAAGGAATTAACTGAAAATTTGGAATCCACCAAGACTAGTATTGAAGAATTCACGGTAAAATTGGAAGAAGCTACCACTAAACATGAAGAAACTTCAAAGGAATTGGATGAATTACATGTTTTATCTGGTACTGAATTACAAAAGGCTGAAGATACTCATAAGGATTTAGATACCAAGATTGAAGAACTTGAAAAAACTAAGCAAGAACATCTTGATACTAAGGCTAAACATAAGGAGGACATTTTAGCATTGATTGATGAACAAGTTGTCAATGAACACAAGATTAATAAGGAATTACCTGAACATTTACAACGTGACATTGATGAAAAGAAGTTGAGAGATACTTCGTCATTATTTTCAAGTGAAGAAGCAGAAGTTACCGAAGTTCCATTGATCAATAAGAAGGAAGAAGAAGTAGAAGAAGTTAAAGAAGAAAAGGATACCGTAGAAAAGAAGGACGCTCCAGTGACTCCTGTCAAGGCGTCTACCGATGCTAAGACCTCTCAATCTAGTGCATCTAAGAAGGATAACAGAGCCAAGAAGGGATTTAAGAAGTTTGCCAAATTTTTCTCGGCTGAACCATCGCAACCAACTCCTAGAAAGCCATCCACTGGAACTCCCAAGAAGGCCACTGTTGTTCCAGCTACTGCCGCTGCTACTGCACCAACAACCGAAGTTGCACCTACCAAGACTAAGGAGTCCACCTCGGCCCAGAGTGTTGTAGACACCATTGATGACAACTCATTAAAACAAAAGAAAAGTACACGTGGTGGAGTTTTCAAAGAAGAAATCTAATTGAAGAAATTATTCGAAACATTTCAAAGACACCATAAATTTTCAGTTCTAGTAAAATGAATTTTTCGATTCATTTTCTAAGTTTATTTCCCATGTTTTTATTATAATTGTATTATTGTTATCCATATAAATGTAGAACTTGCCAACAAAGCAAGAATAGTACCATTGGTCGTATGGTGTCTATAAGGTGCTCTACTAGACACCTACCTTACAAGAGCCACTGCCTTGTTCGGGACTAACCCCAGGAAGACTTTCCTCGGTAGAGGAACAGTGCCCCACGACTAGTGGCTCACGGAGTGCCAGCGGAGCGGCTTACAGACCCCGTAGGGGTAGACTACTTACCTATGCTACTGGGTTGCGAGACGCTCCGCTGGGCCCCTGCTCGGGGAGGGCCACTGCGTGGTGCCTAGCTCCTCTACGAGGAGTTATCAACTCTAATTTCAGATCTTCCTCGGTAGAGGAACAAGGGCCCCCACGGTTAGTGGTCCACGGAGTGCCAGCAGAGCGGATTACAGAGGTGTGTTGACACTCCTTTTTGCACCCATTCTCTTGTATCAATCCTCAACGATATACATCCCATTCTTTTACTCCAAAAAACCAAAGAAATGTAAAGTACGTCACTAGTGGCTAGAAACTAACTTCTCTACTTATATATATATATCTTCCTCTCTCTTTTAGTTGGTAGGACATCAAGTAATCAGTCCTCCTCCTACTATTCTAGGTATTTACTCCTGTACATAACTCTCATGAGAAATTGAAAATCCAAATTTTTGAGACCAAACCAAAAAAAAAAAACTTGTGGGAGAGTTTTTACCGCCATCAATTCCAAAATTCAACCCACAAATTAGAAACAAAATATGGATTTAGCAGAAAAATTCAACTTCAAGATAGCGTCTGCTAGTGAAGAATATAAACTCAGACGTAGAAAGCAGATGATTCTCTTTATGGGAACGTCAGCACTCACGTTATTTGCAACCAGATTGGCGTATAAATCATCAGTTGCAAGACAATACTTACCTACACTTTTCCAGGGGAACCATCAACCTCCTGCTAGTTATAGTTTTGTAGCAGATGCCGCGGTTGCAGTGGGTACAGGAACACTTCTCTGTGGTAGTGTTACCTCGATGACTGCATTTGGAGCATTTTGGATTTTAGATGTTTCCAATTTCAAAGAATTTGGATGGAAGATGAAACTGATGATGGGTGGATATGATAGAGAAAGGGAGTTGGCCAAAATGCCAATTGATCAAGAAAGTCGAGAGATACAAGAAGCCTTAAATGACATTTTGGAGGGGAAATATGAGGAGTGAGGAAAAAAGGATTGGGTTTTATTTTATATGGGACAGCTTGTAAATAGAGGAAAATAGAAAATTGAAATAGAGTAAGCGCAGATGTAGAGGGGAAGAAGTAGATAAGATGAAGTTGGATGTTAGGGTGGAAGATAGTTGGTATGTAAAATAATAATTGGTGTGTTAGGCCTAACAGTTACTGAGCGTGTCCAGGCCAAAAAATGGCTGGTTGGTTTTTGTTTTGTTGTTGTGCTACAAAAAAAAAATTAAGTTACATATAGAGGGCTGCTAAGAAGGGGGAGTGTTTGTAGGCCTTAAAAACAGAGATATACTTGTTGTACGACTCTACTATTGCTCTGTGGGATAATTGATTGCACCTTGTATAGGTATAGTAGATATAGACGACGCAAGTAATGGCTAGGTTCCCGAGTGCGAGTGCCTTGGCCAGAAAAGCCAAGTTGAATGCCGCGTATGAGCGGGGCCGCCGTATGGAAGAACAAGAAAATGAAAGCGGACTGGACGACAGCGGTGAAGAAGAGTCTTCGGAGGCCGACGAGCCGATTGTACGGAGCAGGATCAGATATGCGAGTCTGAGAGAGAGCCAGCCCGAGGAAGAGGAAGAAGAGGAAGAGGAAGAGGTAGAAGAACGTAGTTCTTCACGGTCCAATAAAAGACCCAGTAGCAGTTCCTCGAGCACATTCGAACGTAATATTATATCACGAAGTCCACTTGTTGGTCCACCACCCGTGAGGGTAGATCGTAGAGCTGGTAGTCTGACCAATGCTCGCGTGACAAAGCCCGTTGCTAGAACATCTAGTAGCAGTACACATTCGAGTCCCGCACAAACAACAAGCTCAAGTGCTAGGAAACTGACTTCTTCATCTTCGAGACCTAGTTCTAGTTCCAACTTAGCTAGAGGTACCTCGGGTATTTCATCATCGAGACCAAGTTCAAGCTCAATAAGAGATCGTTCAGGCTCATCATCATCTAGACCAGGTACAAGTTCTTCAAGACAACAGGAGACTGGGTTGTATAGAAATCAACCGGGGGATCCTGTACAACCCAAAAAGAGATACCGTCCAGGAGCTGCTGCACTTCGAGAAATCCGTAGATTTCAAAGAGGCACTGAACTTTTAATTCGGAAACTTCCATTTGCTAGGCTTGTTAAGGAGATTTCTGAAGATTTCATTGGTCCTGGATATGGTCTTAGATGGCAATCGAACGCGGTTTTGGCCCTTCAAGAAGCTTGTGAGGCATATTTGGTTCATCTTTTAGAAGACACCAATTTATGTGCAATCCATGCGAAAAGAGTTACAATTATGCAAAAGGATATTCAATTGGCAAGAAGAATTAGAGGAAATCTTTAAGCTACAAAAAGAAAGTTACTAGTGAGACTTTGAGAACGCGCTCAGTTCTCTGCGAGACAGGGTCGCGTGCGGCACCTAAGGACACTCTTCAGAGACTGACATTCCTCGGTAGATGAACAAGGGCCTCCACGGCTAGTGGCCCAGCGGAGCGGCTTGCAAACCCCGTAGGGTAGCTATAGCACTCCTTCCCTAGCGGGTGTACCAAGACGCTCCGCTGGCCCCTACTCGGGGAGAGCCACTGCGTGGTGCTTGGTTCCTCTACGAGGAGTTGACATCCTGTAGTGCTTTCCTCGGTAGAGGAACAAGTGCCTCCACGGCTAGTGGCCCACGGGGTGCCAGCGGAGCGGCTTACTTACCCCGTAGGGAGACTACTCATTTCCCTGACGGGACTAGCAAGTCGCTCCGCTGGGCCCCTGCTCGTGGAGAGCTAATGTGTGGTGCTTGGTTCCTCTTCGAGGAGACTCTAGCTGCCAGACCTCATTAGAGGACTTTTCACACGGTTAGGTGAACTGAGTTCCAACAGTAAAGCTTTGTATGGGTTGCGCGTCACATGCTCGTGCACGTGAGCATTTATAATTTGCCCTAATTGGGACCTCGGTTAAGCATGAACCGAGGGCTCAAAACAAAAAGAAGGAAAGTCACATATTTTACTCGACAGGAATCAAAAGAAAAAAATAAACACAGTGGGCTTGATGGATGGAATAACAGTACAGGTACTGCAACGTTCATATGTAACATTAACAAAGAAGGAGGGAAAATAACGACTATAGAAAGGATTTTAGAAATTTAATTAGGGGAATCCGTTTATGGGATCCTGTATGTACGAATATAAAATTAATTTATCATGCGTTTTGTAGTTGACTCGTCGTCAATGGGGGTCCTTGTGTGATGATCGCCCAATTAGGAAGGTTAATTGATTAGCACGGACAACATGGGAGTTTCAAGTGTGGCAGAAAATAGTTTCATACCAAGCCACTTTAATTGCTCATATGAAACCAATGTGAGGTGGGGAAAGGCTCCCTGTTTACATTGTGTCACTTAGCCAGCCATGGAAATAAAAAATACAATATTATAAAAAAAAAAAGGAGACCTAAAAGGGACATGGGGGGAATTAAAAAAAATCTGTCATACAGTTCCAATTTCACCAGGTTGTGACCGGCATGAGCTCGTATCTTTGCTGGTACCTGATTTAGGGGTATCACCGAAGGTGGTCAGATCAAAGCTGACACCGATAAGAAGGAGGGACTTGGAAGCGGATGGAAGGGGGATGCCGGTGGTAAGACGAGACCCACGCTAACAGCTGATCATGGACACATGACGAGTGCTTAAATTTGTTTTAAAAATTAAATAATATTTTGTGCGTGATAGATCAAAAAGTAACCATGTAGCTGCAGTAGTGTATCAATAGCCCATAGTTTTAACTTTTTTTTGGGGGGGATGTTGGGAATGCGACAATAGACGGCTACGATCGTATTCACAACCGGGTAATTTATTGTCAGGAGGAGGACCTGTAGGCAGCCGCTTGGAACCTGAGACGTCAACGAATCTGCACGACCAAGCGATTGGTATTGGCCGGGCCACAAGTAGTCTGATAACGATTTATGTACAACCTTTTCTTTTGTACCAAATTATTTTTTGTTTTCTCTGATTGTTTAAAGGAGAGAGAGATTTAATATTTTCTAGTACTGATAGTTTAACTTGTTTCTTTGTATTTTTCAAAAGGACAATTTGCAAGACAAACATTGCTTGTATTGACTTGAGGTTGTTGAGAGACGGCTCATTTATTAAAGGATAGTAATTTTAATTCGCATCTTCGTTTACAAAGACATTTTACCAGGGTTGATTCTCGAATGGCCACCACTACTGCCACCAAGCGGAAACTTGTTTACAGGCAAGACCCCGACGGGGTGTTCCGGTTGAAGAAGAGGGAGGATCCGATTGTAGCATCGACCACTCGAGAGAGATTAGGGACGAAATCATCCCATGATTATGTCAACGATCTAATCGCGTGCCTGGTTGAAGGTTTAGACACGGTTAACCCCGAACCGGAGAAAATCGCGACGACCACAACACAAATTAATAAACCTACATTGGAGGTCACCACCAAGGACAACAGACTGGCCATTGATTTTCTGGAGAACCAGACTTTGCTTCATACCGAAAAGACAACGACAGCTGTAGCAGAACCCTCACCCACCTCGACTGCATCTTCTGTTCATAGCCAAGCTGAATCAAACACAACCACAACAACAACAACAACAACGCCCCCTGTCATCCACACTCAACTGCCTGTTTCGACCCCATTCAGGACTCATCTTTTCGACACTCCACAATTCTTTACGTCTGATATGATGGCGTACACGTTTCATATCCCGAGTTTTGCTGGTGGTGTGTTGATGACAATTGCATTGTACTATCTGTCACCACTCATTGCATACTACACTCAATCTCTCTTGTACGTCTTACGAGTTGGAGTGATCTGGGGAGCCATCATTGGTGCCGTTTGTTGGTACTTGGGAATCATTCGTAGTCAAGACACGGTGGTTATCAAGCAACTTCTTGCACGCTTACAGGCGAAAGTGCCCGGTGGTGGTACAACAATAACCCCGGTGGCGATTGTAGAAGAACATCACGTACACCCAGACATTCACACTGATGACGACATGAATAGCATATCATCTGAAGATCATAAGGATCTGAAATCTGTAGAGATCTCCAGATCTGCATCACCAACGAAAGCTGTTGCTGCTGCTGCACCAATCACCACCAGAAGAAACACTTTGACTGAGGTGAAGCCATTTTTCTATACACCTCCAAAACATCAACAACATATGGACGATTATGACATGTCCAACCCAAGAAAGCAGTACCAACAACACCAACAACATTACCCTGAACGGCCAAACAGTGCCTCTAAACCTGTTATGAATGGAGCACCTCCACAATTGGCCCGGTATCAAACGGATGAACCAGTGCATGTGCCCAGACGTGAAAGAGAAAGACGTGGTAGAATGAATTCAAGTTCATCCTTGACAGATTTGGCAGTTCCTCGAGGAGGTGGAGGAGATAGAAGAAATGGAATATTGACATTGGCAGAATTGGGACGGAAAAACTCGTATCCAATCAGTCCACAATATCCAACCCATGAAGCACAAGAATTACCATTTGCAAATGAAGTTAAACTTATTTCTGAAGAATATGGTGAGGATGGTATTAGTGGGGCTGGTGTGCCCGTTGTCAAGACTGCAGAACCTTTACGGATCGTTAATGATGGGATACTTCGTCGGAAACATGATGTACCACCCAAATTCTCCAATGATAGTATCTCCAGACTGAATACAGTACTCAGTAAAAAGAGTGTCTTGGGGACAAGGTCCAATTATAACAAATTTGTGGCCAATGTCCATGGTGATGATTATTAGATGAATTAGGAAAAGAAATTTCAATAGCAAGTAGATCATCATCATTGGGAGTAAATGGGGGGCTTTGAACGGAGATAAGCAGGAGTTAAACCAAAAGGGTTCTTTAAGTGATGCATATAACAACCCAAGAGTATCGAAGATTTTAATATAATGAAGGTGAGCATAACCAAGGGTCTATTTACTGATTATTTAGGTATTTATAGTACTAATAGTACGATGAAACGGATTGGATAGAAGTAGAAAGAAAATGAAAGAAAAAGAGCCCCTCATTTTTTGAGAATATACTTCCTATGGCATGGATGTATTACTGGACGATATGTGTGGTTTGTCAGGATATAGTTGACATGTACGACAATATTGGTAATTCACTCATAGGTTTCGAATGGATGTAAATTCATAATTTTAATCATAATTCAACCATTTCTAAATTTGGATTAGCACAGTAGTGGATATTTTTCTATCTGTAGGTTAAGGACATGACGATCTATTATGGTAAGATTGTTATTTTACGTATCTTAATATTTATACAAGTAAATTTGTGTATATTTCTCATTTAACTTCTAAGAAACATTTAAGAGAATGAGTGGTTTTCAACAATGACAATAGAAAAAGATATAGAAACTTGAATAAAGAATCGGGAGGAGAAACTTTAAAGATCATGAAAAAGGGTTCGTGTACAGATTATCATTGTTGTTTCCACATACTTGGCTGTGAGATGTGGTAATATTTGCTCCAAACATGCTCAGTCCGGAGAGGAATTATACATGTGTCATAATGGAAGACCTTGGCAATACGAGGGAGGTTCAATGGTTTTGACATAGAACCCTTTTTAATTAATGTGGTGCATGAGTTCCGTGTTCCTCGGAAAGACCAAGGTTCTGCCTCTTAAAACGAGTATTCTTTTTTTTTGGGACTTTCCATTCTATGAATTTCTATGTTGGGAATTATGATACTAGTAACTTATATAAATACATTTGTTTAATACAGAGAAGAACTTGATTAGTCTGTTTTGTAGAATGGGAATAACAAGTGTGTGTATGCTGCATCGTAAAACGCAACTATTAGAATGGATCTCCGAGACGCACCAAATCTATTTTTGTAAAAAGTTTAGTACTCTTACTATCTTTTATTGGAAAGTTCAACTGTGTACCCTCAATCCTCTACGAGAAGACTATACATAGCCAGACTTTCCTCGTCAGAGGAAGAGAGCCTCCACGGCTAGTGGCCCACGGAGTGCCAGCGGAGCGGCTTACTTACCCCGTAGGGAGACTACTCATTTCCCTGACGGGACTAGCAAGTCGCTCCGCTGGGCCCCTGCTCGGGGAGAGCCACTGCGTGGTGCCTGGCTCCTCTACGAAGCGAAAGATTCACAAATGCAAACTCTTCTTACAGTGGAATCTCGTTATATTGTGTGGTTGCAAGTATTATCATAGTCGTGTATTGCATAAATAATTTGTATTGAGAAAAATAACAAACACCGCGCGCGCTAACAATTTGATGGTGGTGAATGTTTACCAGTGTAGGTTATAACCGATAGACATAGTAGTTATAATTGAATAGATAAAATGCCCTTGTATAGAGAAGACAACTACTTGGTGGTGCATCCTGGGTCGCAAAGCACGATTTTTTCTTTTGGCTTGCAAGATTCGTTGTCTCCACCACAATATAAAATTCCTTCCAAAGTTTATTACAATGAAGTTACCAAGGAATTCCGGTCAAAGAAGGAAGAGTCAACCACTTCAGATGACCTGAGTGCTGCCCAATGGGAAGAAATCTACCCCATTGTCCAAGGGAAGATTGTTCACTTGGACGCATTCAATTACCTTTTGAAGATAATCTTGCAAAGTGTAATCACCAAGAACCCAATCATAACCATCAATCAAATCCCACTCTTGATCATATCTTCATGTTTAACTTGGCTGCGTGCAACCACGGAATATGTCACCAAATACGTTTTGGAATCCCTCGAGTTCCCCGCCTTCAATGTGATAGATTTACTGTTGGCCGCCAACTTTGGATTGGGAGTTTCTCTGCTGTCTTGTGTGGTCAACATTGGTCAAGATAATGTACAAATTATGCCAGTTATCAATTATCAATCAATTAAATTTGCTGGGAAATATTTACCAGGAATTGGAGGTCAACTCATTAATAATGAATTGAAGAAAAACTTACCCTCGTTAAGTGATGAACAAATTGAAGAATTAAAGAAATCTGGGATCTATGAAGTAGTTATTAATGATAATTCATCCTTTTATTCTATGGCTGATTTAAAATCATCTCGTGGTGGGAAAGATGATGAGGCTGAGGAGGAAGATGATGATGATTTTGATGTAGCTAAGTTGGTTACTGAACTGGATAATGGTAAGATTGTACTTGATGAAAAGAAAAAGGAAACTGAAGATGAAGAAGATTTGAAACCAAACACAGAATTGGAAAAAAATTTCTTTATTGATCCAACCACTCAAGAAAAGGTTTATATAGGGAAGGAAAGATTCCAAGGAACTGAAAAACTTATTGCCTTGATTGCAGATGCCATTTATCGTTCATTATCCAAAATACCCAACTTGGAGAAGAGACAAGAATGTTTTGATAACTTGATCTTTGTTGGGTCTACTTTCAAGATCCCTGGCTTTAAGAAGGCATTACTTATCCATCTTGCCACTGAATACCTTGTGCGTGCTCCTGTGGAACACAACACCAAGAACGGTGGTGTTAGCAATGTGAACTCGGCCATTCTTGCGTATCAACAAACGGGGGACGTTGCAGGAGATTCTGAAGAATCTACTTATGCCTCTCTGCAAGTACCTACATCGATCAAAACGGTGAAATTACCTGAATATTTCCCAGAATGGAAGAAACCAAAGGAAAAGGGTGGTTCTTGGGAAGATGTATACTTTTTAGGAGGTGAGATTTATGCCAAACAGATCTTTGGCGGTAATTCGAATCAAAACGGTGAAATGTTTATCGATCACGATATTTACGAGGAGAAGGGACCACAAGGAATATGGGATGTTAGTATTTAGAAAAAGTGGTAGTCAAAATGAATGTACAATTAAGAAATAATGACAGAGTAGAAGAGCCGTCCGTTCGGGGAAACCAACACTAACTTTCTCTACAGGGGAGTGTGTAAGCCGCTCCGTGGGCCACTAGTCATGGAGCCCCTTCTAGCGAGGAAAGTCTGACTGCTCGAGTCTCCTCGTAGAGGAGCCAGGCTCCACGCAGTGGCTCTCCCCGAGTAGGGGCCCAGCGGAGCGGCTTGCGCCAGGGAAGTGAGTTGTCTCCCTACGGGGTATGTAAGCCGCTCCGCTGGCACTCCGTGGGCCACTAGCCGTGGAGGCCATGTTCCTCTTACGAGGAAAGTCTGGCTGAGTGTAGTGGCTCACTTCACCTGGCCAAGGCGATGGTGCGACTCTGTGATTACCGCGTGTGTGAGTTTTATATTTGTTTTAAATTTAATTTTATATTTCGAGAGGTGTTTAAAGAGAGAATTGTGGTTTATGTGTAAGAATTGGTTTGGATGTACTGTGTAGAGTGGTATAAAGAGATGAATTTGTCCATCAGTAGATCATTAAATTCGTAGGGGGTGTAGCGTGTGAACCTCTTAGGGCACATCAAGCGCGCAAACAGAAGAAGGCAATAAAAAAAAAAAAAAGATTGGACTTTTAACGCGTCATGTTTGCCAGTAGACTCCTACGACGCCAACTATTTAGGAGCTTCGCAGTGTTAAGAGTACCTAGAATGCCGCAGCAACAGAGTTTAGCAAGATTTTTCTCAGCCAGCGGTGGGAACAGCCGTAAAAAGGCCAAGTTGGACGAATCGGTGGCAAAGACTCCAGAGACTCCAGAAACTCCAGCGACTCCTGTAACACCAGTGGAGGTCATAAAGAAAGAAGATGTGGTGGTAGAGGAGATCAAGAAGGATGCTGAAGATGAGTCCATTCCCGTGAAGACTGAAGTAAAGAAAGTAGAAGTGGAAAAGAAAATTAATACTGGTGGAGTTATTCCCTATGCCAAGATCACTGAGGTGTTTGAAAATGTAGAAAATACATCTTCAAGATTATCAATTACAGCATTAGTTTCAGATCTTTACCTTGAGATTCTCAAGACCTCCACACCAAAGACATTGGCCAAGGTAGTGTACCTTTGTATCAATCGATTGGGTCCTGATTATGAACCAGATTTGGAATTAGGGTTGGGTGAAACTTTATTGATTAAGGCCATCAGTGAATGTTATGGCCGTGCTCCTGCGAAAACAAAGAGAGAATACCAAGAAGTTGGAGATTTGGGACTTGTGGCCCAGAAATCACGTTCCGGACAACCAACCATGTTCAAACAAACATCCTTGGACGTGGACATGGTGTTTGAAAACTTGACTAAAATTGCTAGATCTACCGGTAAGGATTCTCAATCACGGAAAATTTCCATTATTAACAAGATGCTCACGGCCTGTAACATGAAGAGTAACGAGGCCAAGTTTCTTATTAGATCTTTGGAGGGGAAGCTTCGTATTGGGCTTGCCGAGAAAACCGTTCTTATGGCCCTTGCACAAGCCTTTGTAAATTATGAAAAGATCACCAAGAACGGTAAAAAAGTCGGAGGTGAAGATTTGGCTCAAGCTGAAGATGTTATCCGTGAAGCATTTTCCACCATCCCCAATTATGAAATCATAATAGAAAATGCATACAAATATGGAGTTTTCAATCTTTTAGAACATTGTCAATTGACTCCAGGGATCCCATTAAAACCAATGTTGGCCAAACCAACCAAATCTGTAAGTGAAATCTTGGATAGATTCCAAGGTGAAGAGTTCACATGTGAATATAAATATGATGGAGAAAGAGCACAAATTCATTTCTTTGACAATCAAATCAAAGTTTATTCTAGAAATTCAGAAGATATGTCTCAACGATACCCAGATCTTCTCAATGTGATCAACGAAGTTTTCAAGAGCACCAATGGTGGAGCCATTGTTACCAACAAATCAATGATCTTGGATTGTGAAGTTGTTGCGTGGGACAAGGAACAGGGGAAGATTTTGCCCTTTCAAGTGTTGTCCACTCGTAAGAGAAAGGCAGTGGAAGAAAAGGATATCAAGGTGAATATTTGTTTATTTATATTTGATATGTTATACTTCAATAACACTGCCTTGATCAGTAGATCACTTACTGAAAGAAGAGAATTAATGATGGATAATTTACAAGTCATTGATGGGAAATTCCAATTTGCCACGTATAAGAATTCAACAAATTTAGATGAATTGCAACTCTTTTTAGATCAATCTGTTAAGGATTCATGTGAAGGTCTCATGGTTAAGATGCTTAATGGGAAGGAATCATATTATGAACCTTCGAAAAGATCAAGAAATTGGTTAAAATTGAAAAAGGATTATTTGGCTGGGGTTGGAGATTCTCTTGATTTGGTGGTTGTTGGAGCTTATATTGGTAAGGGGAAAAGAACTGGGACTTATGGTGGGTTCTTATTGGCCTCGTACAACCAAGACACGGGTGAGTATGAAACAACTTGTAAAATTGGGACTGGGTTTTCCGATGAAATGTTGACTACTTTGTATAATCAATTGAAACCTACTGAAATACCTAGACCAAAGGCATTTTATGTTTATGATTCCAATAATTCCAATGCATCTCCAGATGTTTGGTTTGAACCAACCACAATCTTTGAAGTTTTAACTGCCGATCTCTCGTTGAGTCCAGTTTATAAGGCTGCTCATAATGAATATGGAAAGGGGATTTCTCTTAGATTCCCTAGATTCATACGACTTAGAGATGATAAATCAATTGAAGACGCTACAAGTTCAGAACAAATATCTGAATTCTATCAAAGACAAGCCAGTGTCAACTAATAAACCTAATAAACGTACAAAATAATAGTATTAACTATGTAAACAAATATAAAGGCAAACAAATGCAAAGTAAAAAATTAATTAAAAAATACTCACCTCGTAGATAAGCAATTTATTAGTTAACATATGGGGGTCCCTACTCGGGGAAAGCTCCACTTCAAGGAGGCTACCTACATACAGATATTCCTCGAGAAAGGAACAAGGGCCTCCACGGCTAGTGGCCCACGGAGTGTCAGTGGAGAAGCTTGCAGCGCCCACTCTCTAAGGAGAAAAATCATAGAGCGTTTCCTTTTCTCAATCGTTCTTGGTGATTTTTTTTCTACCTTCTCTAACCTTATTACGGATTTTATCACTCAATCTCATTTTGGGAGTTGGAGATGCATGGGATGTACGTTTGGTAGGAGAGTTAGAAACTGGTTCTTGAAGCTTACCGAAATTAAGTTCAATTTGACTTTGAGAAGACTTGCGAGACAATGCAGGTGATTCTTCTTCAACTGATTCAATATCATTCAATTTGTTGCTAGAGGCACGGTTACTATGTAACTTGAAATTGAAATCATCAACTATAGATACACTCAGTTGAACATTTGAAATTGGTCCAACTTCAAATTCAGGGTTCTTGGCATTCATATGCAATTGATAATCTGAAAACATTGGGATATTTGTCAAGGAATTATCAGAATTCATCAAGGAAATACCATCGGATACAGAAGAAGAACGTTGTTCTTCCAAGGATAACCCGCTTTCGGTACTGTCTTCGCCCATTTCCTTCTTCTTTCTTTGTTGTTTCTCCAGTTTTCTTCTGTTGAGTCTTCTTTGACGTAAATCATTGGTTTTCCGTTCTTCTTCTTCATCACTATCAATGTATTCAACACCATCCTTAATCTTCAAATGATCCTTCATTTCCAACAAATTGAAATCATTTGGAAATAATTCAGGTCCAAAAGTATTCACCAATTCAGTGATATCTTCTGATAAATCATTTCTAAATTTCTTTAATTCTGTGACTGATGTCCCCGAAGTTAATGAAAGATATAATGGACGGATAGATTTGAAAATATCCATCCCTTGTTCACCAGTAAGTAATGCCGCGTATGTCACGGCAACACCACACATGTATAAAGAAAACCAAAGCATAACTAACCCCAAATTCTTAAAGAAATAAAGGTCAGACTTATAATAATACCAAGTCCCCACGGTAGCATAGAAACTATAGATCAAGGGAGCAAACACCATACTGATAAGAATCTTCCAAGTGGCAACCACATCATTGGCCTTGATCTTGACGGTAGAGTTGGCTAAGGCAGTTCTGGCCTTTTCCTTAGAAACTAATTTAGAAACAAGAAACACGGGTGAAAATAACGTTGCACCTGGTAATGATAAAAGGACAAGTAAGATCAATTTACAAATTCTGAAAATGAAAATTGGTAACACTCTCAACTTGTGCAGTTCATCACAATCTTCAACATGATGATCAGGTAAATACATTTGTTTAAGTAAATCATTATAATGAAGGATTTTCTTTTTAATGTTTTGAACTTTTTCATTGTTTTGGAAGGTTTGATATCCTAAAACCAATCTTCTATTCATTTCCACCACGAGGGGTAAGGGCAAATATTGGGCAAAGTTCCCCGCATACAATCTTCTTGCAGCCTGGACCACCATCAATGTTTCGTAGTCGTCACAGGTGACGGTGACAGCCTTCAACCCGGTGGAAATGATGTCCAACAAGTCCTTGACGGCCTCACGGTTGGTTTCTGGATTCTTATACTTATTGACGAGTTCCTTGGTGATATCGATTGGGATACCAAATTCCACCACTGCTCTCGATCTAAACTTGTGAGCATTGAAATAATTCATACCACAGGGGACAATTTTCACATTACAATTTGGATCATTTGCCATGGCTCCAAGGGCCATAACGGCAACACCAGCTTTCAAGGGGAGAAGATCAGTTCTATCATGGGATCCACCTTCAGGGAAGATTCCTATACAATTACCATAGGATAAATGTTGGAAAACCAGGGTATAAACTTGATTTTGATCAACTTTATGAGCTCTTTTGTAAGGAGTACCCTTGGATAATAATTTTCTCACTTGTTCAGTGTTTTTGAATTCCTTTCTAACAACCAATTCAGTATCAGAATTAATTTCCAACACTTCAGATGCACCAAGAGATTGTGGGAGGGCAATCATACCTCCCTTCATACATTCCTTGGTGAATAAAGTACCCTTCCCATGGATGATGGTTGGGTTTGTATCAAAGTCAACCGATATGGTACCGGACCCTTTCTTAAGGATATCTTGAGGTCTTTCCACGGGGATGGAAAGTTGACATTTGGATAAATGTCCAATGATATTTTGACGGTATGACTTTGCAGCAATTAAAAATGAAACTCTACGATTAGCTTCTCTTTTAACTTGATTCATCAAAATAATGGGGTCTACAAATTGATTGGCATGAGGAGCAGCCACGAAAATCACGGGGCCAGATCTGGGGAGTCTAAAGGCACCTCTAGGTCTGATTTCACGGAAAAAGCAGTCAAAAATGACTGAAAAGCACCAAAGGAAAAAATCATAAATCACCAATCTATACCAAGCAGGATTCGCAGAAAAGCCTGAGTTTGAGCTGGAGTTGGTAGAATTTGAGGTTATAGATGATTCACTTGTGGCCTTGGATCTATCATCTTGTTTGACTTCATCTTTAACTTCCTTGCTGATGGAAGCTTCTTGCTTGATGGCTTCTTGGATGACTTCATCTTGTTCCTTTACATTGTTGGTACTTCTACTGGTACTGGGCAGAATTGCAATATTTGAATTACTCGAGGTACTCAATTGTAGCCGCGGCACTTCCATTCCAGGAACACTCATTGCCGGGATTACCAAATGGGGAGGACACTGAGAGAATTTATTTAATGGTAATATCCAAAGTGTGTAAAAGGATCCCGCCTCTCTTTGTTTTAGGGAGAAAATGCGAGAAGTCTCAGATCGTTTAGAGTTTTAGTGGATTTATTTTTTTTTTGATTTTTGCCTGATCTGGCACGCATCACGGGATCAGAAAATAATGGAAATTTTCTAGGGAGTTAGAGGGAAAAGGTAAAGGAAGAAAATGTGGGGTAGGTAAGTTAAGAAGGGGAGTAGTAGAGAGGAAGAGGGAGAGGAGAAGAGATAATAAGGTATAATAAGGGGGTAATAAGTAGAAGGGGTGAATGTTATAAAGAGAGAGAGAGGAGTGTATTGGTGGTCATAGAAGAAGACACCGTGGTTTTATAGAGAAAGACACGGGGGTTATAGAGAGGAAGATGTATAAATAAATAGATAAGGTAATCATCTTAGAAGTAATTCTTGATTAAGACTTCTTACTAGATTATAGTGTAGTCTGGAACTTTAAAGAATGTCTATACAATTGTCTAGTTCTTACTCACTCCTTTCAAATTATTTCTTATTCTTTATACTTCCTCTAGTGGGGAATATCTCCGATATAATATCCCACAATTCGCAATATCCTGGAAAAACCCATACACCAGACTTCTTTACTTGTTCACTTTTCAATTCAAATTGTAATAGACCGGATCCTCGGAACCCCAGACATCTCCGCATGCAGTTCATCACCGAGCAATCAAAATACTTCGGCTGAAAATTAACGATCAAGGAGTTAATTACTACCATCAATAAACTCCCAATTTTCCCCCCCATAGACTTCATCCAGGAGTAATTCATTCCCCTTATCCGGATACTCTCATAAAATACATCTACTCTTAATCATATAGGTTTTATGTCCTTCCAATTTGACCAATTTCTATTACCTTCTACTATTCTTCTCATACTAGATCCTCGGTCTAAGTACATGCAGGACGGCGGCTTCACAGGATAACCCCGCAGAAAATTTGTCTATAAATGTGAAAACTTCCCCAGGTTTTAATTTTACCATTGTACCCTTTATCTACATTTAGGATTGATTAAAGATGTAAGTAGTAGTGTTTTTTTGATGGAGAGGCTAGTTAGATATCCATTGAAGGTGTTTCTATGCATGATTCGATGGAAATGGTCATTCTTTAGGATGCCACCTGGTGTCTTTACAATTTGAACGATTGGAAGCAATTGGAAGAAATTGGAAGCAACCCACCAAAGAGTTGGTGGGTGGTGGGGTACTCCACTGGTACTCATGGATATATGACTATATGACTATCAATACTAACAGACAGGTCCGAATTATCTTTTAAAGACAAAGTTGTTATCGTTACCGGAGCCGGTGGTGGTCTTGGTAAGTACTACTGTTTGGAGTACGCCAAGAGAGGTGCCAAGGTTGTTGTAAATGATCTTGGTGGTTCTCTCGGGGGCCAAGGGGGTGACTCCAAGGCTGCCGATGTTGTAGTTGATGAAATCAAGGCCGCTGGCGGTATTGCCGTTGCTGACTACAACAACGTTCTTGATGGTGACAAAATTGTGGAAACCGCCGTTAAGAACTTTGGTACTGTCCACGTTGTTATCAACAATGCCGGGATCTTGAGAGACTCGCAATTCAAAAACATGTCCGAAAAGGACTTTCAACTCGTGGTTGACGTCCATGTCAACGGTGCTTACAAGGTCACCAAGGCTGCTTGGGAATACTTTAGAAAGCAAAACTATGGTAGAATCATCAACACTGCCTCTCCAGCTGGTTTGTACGGTAACTTTGGTCAAGCCAACTACTCTGGTGCCAAGTTGGGTCTCATTGGGTTTGCTGAAACTTTGGCCAAGGAAGGTGACAAGTACAACATTATTGCTAACACCATTGCTCCATTGGCCAAGTCAAGAATGACTGAAAAGATCTTGCCACCTCATATTTTGGAAAAATTATCTCCAGAAAAGATTGCTCCTCTTGTTTTGTACTTGACCCATGATTCCAACAAGGTTACTGGTCAAATCTTTGAAGTTGCTGCTGGTTTCTTTGCTCAAATTAGATGGGAAAGATCTGGTGGTGCTCTTTTCAAGCCTGGTAAGTCTTATACTGCCGAATCTGTTGCCAAGAGATTTGATGAAATCTTGGATTTCAATGACTCCAAAAAGCCAGAATTGTTGAAGAATCAACATCCAATCATGTTGAATGATTACTCTTCTTTGGTTAAGGCTGCTGAAAAATTACCAGAAAATGATAACTCTGGTGTTGACCCAATTTCCTTGAAGGATAAGGTTGTTTTGATCACTGGTGCTGGTGCCGGTCTTGGTAGAGATTATGCCATTTTCTTTGCCAAGTATGGGGCCAAGGTTGTTGTCAATGACTTTAAGGACCCATCTGCCGTTGTTGAAGAAATCAAGAAGCTTGGTGGTGAAGCCCATGGTGACAAACATGATGTTGCCAATGATTCTCAAGCCATTATTGACAATGTTTTGCAAAAATACGGTAAGATTGACATTTTGGTGAATAATGCCGGTATTTTGAGAGACAAATCATTTGCCAAGATGACTGATGCTGAATGGTATTCTGTCCAAAAGGTTCATTTGAATGCTACTTTCAACTTGTGTAAGCTTGCCTGGCCTGTTTTCTTGAAGCAAAAGTATGGTAGAGTCATCAATGTTACTTCCACTTCTGGTATCTATGGTAACTTTGGACAAGCCAACTATGCCACTGCTAAGGCTGCCATTTTGGGTTTCTCCAGAACTTTGGCCATTGAAGGTGCCAAGAACAACATCAAGGTTAATGTTGTTGCTCCACATGCTGAAACCGCCATGACCTTGACTATTTTCAGAGAAGAAGAAAAGAATGTTTTCCATCCAGATCAAGTTGCTCCTCTTTTGGTCTTTTTATCTTCTGAAGAATTGCCAGTCACTGGTGAATTGTTTGAAGTTGGTGGTGGTTGGATTGGTAACACCAGATGGCAAAGAGCCAAGGGTGCTGTTTCCCATGATGAACACATCACCCCTGAATTTGTCAGAGATCACTTGTCTGAAATCACTGATTTCTCAAAGTCTGTCAACCCAAAGAACACCACTGAGTCTTCTATGTACATCTTGAGTGCCGTTGACCCAGATGATGATGATGATGACGATGAAGATGAAGACGATGAAGAAGATGAAGAAGAAGATGATGAAGATGACCCAGTCTTCACCTACGGAGATAAGGAAGTCATTCTTTACAACATTGCTCTTGGTGCTACTGCTAAGGAATTGAAGTACACCTATGAAAATGATCAAGACTTTGAAGTCATTCCATCTTTCGGTCACTTGCCAACTTTCAACTCTGGTAAGTCTCAATACTCATTTGCCAAGTTGTTGAAGAACTTTAACCCAATGTTCTTGTTGCATGGTGAACATTACATCAAGGTTGAAAAATGGCCAATCCCAACCGCCGCTTCCATCAAGACTTCTTTCCTGCCAATTTCTGTTACTCAAAAGGGTACCAACACCGTTGTTGTGCACGGATCCCAGTCTGTTGATAACAACACTGGTGAACCATTGTTCAGCAACGAAGCTACCTTTTTCATCAGAAACTGTAAGGGTGAAACCAAGAGTTTCGCTGACAGAAAGACTTTTGCCACTGCTCAATTCGTTGCACCAAAGACTGAACCAGACTTCACTACTGATATCAAGATTGATGAAGATAAGGCCGCTTTGTACAGATTGACCGGTGACAGAAACCCATTACACATTGACCCTAACTTTGCCAAGGGTGCCAAATTCGACAAGCCAATCTTGCACGGTATGTGTACTTATGGTTTAGCCACCAAGGTTTTGTTGGACAAGTTTGGTCCTATCGGTGAAATCAAGGCTAGATTCACTGGCATTGTTTTCCCTGGTGAAACTCTTAGAGTGTTGGCATGGAAGAAGGGTGATGTTGTGACCTTCCAAGTTCAAGTTGTTGACAGAAAGACCATTGCTATCAACAATGCAGCCATTAAGTTGCTCAGCGACAAGGCTAAGATCTAATGAATTTTATAGTTACTTTTTATATGAGATATCAATAAAGATAGTTTATTTATTGTGAATTTAAGATGTAAAGTACCACTCTCTATATGAAACACCTGTCTTCTTTTCCTATGGTTGGGTCATTAACAGGTAACCATGTTCTATTGATGACTATCTGAGCCTTTCAATCCGGTAAGAGCTTTAAGTCATTCCCAAGGCGTTGTAAGGCTCAAGCTGCTTACTCTCATTAATATATACTCTCTACATGATACTCTTAATGCTATGGAATATTAATTTTGTAGTGCTTACCTATTAATTATTAAATGGATTCTTTTGAATGAATTCGGTCGAGAGCTTGATGTCAGTTAATGTGCCATCAGCGTCATTGTCGTCCTCTTCATCGATCTCGTCAATGTCTAAAGAAATGAAGTTGTAGCACCCACTGGACAAGAGAGATCCTGATCTCCGTCTGGAATGCTTCAGATGCTTTGTTGGGACCAGGAAATCGACTGGTGTATCATTGATGGGATCAATGAGTGATGATATGAGTGTGCCTGAGTCTGATGCAGGAGTGATGGTGGAAAGTGGAGAGCTTATCACGGGCGATGAGCTAGCTGTTGGTAGGAATGTATTATGTGCTTGTTGCTGAGCCTTGGATGTGTTGATCCGGTTTAAATTAGTGCGAGATGTCTTCGGTTTAAGTCCTTGCATTGGGAATTTGAATTGGTGGTTGGACGCATTGGGTCTTCCAGGAAGTTGTGGCAATGCAGATGATGGTTTCTTTGCTAATGGGTTAAGTACAGAAGTTCCTGCTTTCGATAATGGGTAAGGGTTGAAGTTGGACTTCATATGATGACTTTGGCTCTGGCCATGGCCTTGGCCCTTTTGGTCGAAAAAGTCTGTAAACTCAGTCATGGGCGACGAGTACGAGTCAGACAATGATTCGGTTGACAGGAATGCAGATCCTTCGGATGAGTACGAGTTGATCGATGATGATGACGAAAGAGTATTGATGGAACGTCTATTCAATCCGTTTGAAGATTTGAAAAGTGCTGTAGGGGGTTGGAAATCTTCATCCAAGGTGGGGAACGAAGGGTTCGACCCATTGGCCAATGGACTACGAGTTGGTGATGAGTTGAAGATGGACTGCGAATATGAAATTGTGGAGGATCTTTGTGCACGTAAACTTGTGGGTGAAGATTCCATGGGTGATTGTTGTCCACTAGGTTGTGATGAAGAAGTAGAAACTGAAGCTGCAGCTGCAGCTATGTCCAGTAAATTCACCTTGGACATTGATCTTTGTCTCTTCAAAATTTTCAAGTTTTCAGCATGAGAGGTAACGGTGGTGTATGAATTACTTCGAGTATGTTGGAATGAATGTGGTCTCACCAAACTCTTACTCGATGGTCTATGATGAAGAGGAGGCTGAATACCGAACTGGGTGTATGACTTGGCTCTAGTTAATTTGCTGGCCTGACGAACCCGGTCCATTTCCAATTCACAAGCCTTACGATGGTTGATGTCCTTCATCTCGATGTAAGCCTGTGGCTCACAATGAGCCTTATACTTGTCATAAAACTTCTTGTAGCCACCTTCAAGGATGACGATATCCGGATACGTCAAGTTGGGGTAGTTGTTACTATTACGGATTCTATCACATTTCCGTAAATGAGATGCCATGGTGGGGCCTCTGAAAATGCTGAATTCACAGTGGAAAATCACCAATTTTCTTTTCAGGTCGGTACTTTCCACCAGATGGATGAATTTATTTTCCAACTCCTGTTGGCATGAAATGTTGACTGCTCCTTCGATATGACCTCCATTAAATTCATAATTGAATCTACTGTCAATTATCACAAAGTCGTCAAACTCGTGGTTATGCTTGCCAAGTAAGATGTTGTACATGTCGTCATGAGAAATTCTTGGGAGTAAATCATTATCAACCTTAAAATGGTTGAGGGTAGATTGTGAAAGGATTGAATTATCTTCCATACTGAACGTTTCCTTTTCCTTGTGGGTATGATACATGGAATGAATTCTTCTAATGGTTTTATTTGAATTCTTCTTTGGTGCAGTGGGTGAATTTGGTGGGGAAAATGCCGGTTCTTCCTTATTGGAAGATGATGTAAGGGTGGGGAGTCCAGGATTCAAAGTAGTTTGTGCTCTGGCTAACCCCTTCTTGGTGATATTGGTCACAAAATTGGACAAGTTCAAAAACGGTTTCCTCATTGATGGTGATTTATTCTTCTTGATAATCAGTTGATTATGATCAGAAGTATTATTCTCAATCTTGAGGAAATCAGCAAGATTGGCCGGTAATGTATGGGTAGGGGAATCCAAAAAGGAGGATTTGGGTCGTTCACGTTTGGTTTCTGTGGATGACATGGGTCTCATACGAGGCTTTGGAGATGAATGATGGTGAAGTAGAGAAGATATGGGGGAATCATCAGAACAAGACTCGTGTCTAGACCCCGATCCAGCTCTAGATCTAGACTCAGACCCGGATCGGGACCCGGACCGGGACCCGGTTCCCTGGGGATGATCATCGATATCAGCAATGGTGGTCTCTGTATCATTGCCACTGTCCTGGGAATCGTCATATCCCGACCGAATGCCAGATCGTGATCCTCCCTGACTTGAGCGGACCGATTGGCCTATATGTGAAGGAGAAAGCAACACCTCGGCCATCGATGCAATTGTATTCAATCTAAGATGCCTATTCACACTGAATAAGACAGATTGATTGATTAGAATCAATAAGAAAAAATTGCCAATGCTCTATAGGATAATTTTTTTTTGAATAATAATATTAAAAAAAAAAATCTAAAACCTTCCTGTTTTCCTTTTCCTTAAATCTGATTGATTTCTATATCCCGTTACCAGGCCAACACGAATGTCTTTTGAAGTACAAAAAAACCCGGTTACGAACCACAAACAGAGATTGGGAATGAGATTGAGACTGAGAAAAATAAAAATATCCTCAAGGTGACTCGGGGGGTGTCCAAACGAGGGGAAGTTTGCACCAGGGGTAGGGTCTAAAAGTTAGTATGACAAGATCGTCAACTGGTGTCAGGTGTCGCAATGACCGATTGGGAAGAATTGAGGAGAGTCCATGCGGTGTAGAAGACGAAAGATGGAGTTTCTGCGTGCTGCTAGAAAATAACCAGTATGTGTGTGAACCACAAAAGGCCTATTGTTAAAGTGGGCCGAAATAGAACACTGCCAAAAAGGAACACACAAAAAAAAAAAATAAAAAGCAAAAAAATAAAATTTTAAAAAATAACAAATAAATAATAATAACAGGGAAGGAGCGAAAAAAAAAAAAAAAAAGACAACATCGGGACTAAAAACGTAAATAGAAGGAATAGGCCTAAAAAATATCTTGAAATGGAGAAGGAAAATCAATATATGATTCCTTCCATCATGGTTGCATATGGCGAGTGTTTCAAGACGAGATGGAGAGTAGAGTGGGTTCATCATTCCGCAGGGTTGTCGTGGTAGCTTGGGATATGTGTCGTGTGCTGTAGGTTTGCTGTAGGTGTTCTCTGTGGGGCTGTCAAAATAGGTCACCAGACATGTACGGGCCGAGTACGGGAGTACGTGCCTGCCGCAGCTTGGTCCATGTTTCTTCATGCCAGTACTGGCACGCTTGTGTGTCCCGGTTGTTGTTGCCAGGCCCCGGTGCATGGTTTACGGTAGGTATTTTTTTGCTCAACACCCATTGTTAAGGCATCCATATTAGTAACAAAACACGCACTCGCACTCACGATCCCTCCCTCACTGACACCCGCTTAGAATACGATTCCATGATTCCAAACATCATTCCATAGAAGGTTTGTAAAACATGTATCATCAACCTTCTGTTTCTATACTCCACTCGTCGTCATCGTCATCGTTCTCGTCAGAGTTCGGTATTCATTCTTTTTCTTCTATGTCTGATTGCATTCTCCATTCTTTCTTCGATATTCTTTTCCCCCCTCTTCTATCTTCTGTCTGATATTTATATCTTCTCCAGTTTTTTCCAATCCTTCTGTTCTGACTCTTCTTACTCTTGTCTTCTTCTTACTCTTCATACTCTCCTTCTTACTCTTGTCTTCCTCTAAATACATACCAATATCCACTACAAATATTACTATTCTAGCGTTATAAAGAAAAAGTATACACTGTAGATCCTACACTACTCATATATATTATTAATATGAAACTTGGATGTTTACTGTTGTCCAGATCTGTAACTATTGTCTGAAGAAAACGGGATACAGCAATCAAGGTGTGCGGATGCAGGGTGTGCACGGGGAAACACGCGTTTGCAGTACGGCTCACCAAAGCTCCGAAAGAGCATCATTCGGATCTACGAAACCCCCGTTGATGCGGCATACTCGATCATCCTGGTGGCAGGTTGGTTTACACGTCCAACAGTTAAATATACCACCCTGAAACAACTTATTTATACGCACCAACGTGCCAAACTAACGCTCGCACTAAATTCGGAACGACCATGAAACAAACTTGAAATCCCCCAACATTTACACCACTTTGTTTGGTGAACTTCCGCATCTTTTACGTCGTCGACGTTTATCGTGATACCCCCCATTGTCCTCCGCTTTTCCTTCTCTCTATAAGATATTGTTTATCTCGCTTGCTTCCCTTGTTGTGCTTTTTGTTGCTTTTACGGGAAGCCAAAAATAAAAATTAAAAAAAAAAATAAAATAAAAACTTACAATAATCAATAAAATCTCAAAACACGCAATCTTAAGCCGCACGTCCAAATCAGCTGCTCCTATGGCTCTCTTCTTCATGAACTCAGTCTTCAAAGAAAGATCTACAAATGCAAGTGACTCTACGCCTCTACTGCCTATTGTACCAGAGTAATGTCGCCTGAGGTCGGACATCCTAAACACGTTCTTCCTCGTAGTATATGCACTGTCCCCCTAGTGATTCACCAATAAAAATAATATTCTCGCACGCTCTCTCTCTCTTTATTTTGTCCACTGTGCCTCACCTGGCATGAGCCTTCTGGTTCACCTCTTGACACAGGTTCTCTATCCCCTTGGCTGCTGCATCTTTTCTTAGCCCAGAATCTTTTTGACCCTTCTTACATGGTTTCTATTTTTGGTTCATCCTACTGCTATTATTCTCTTTCATTGTTTCCCAAGGTTGCCCAAAGTTAATTCCCAGGTGTGTTGTTCTGTTTCCTCGGCTCAACCCTATTTCCCTTCCTTTCTCTTCTCCCACCCCTCTTCATTCTATTCCAATCTCATCTTATCAACCTTATTCTATTTTGCTCGCACCCACGCAGCTCATGCATTTACCTCGGGGCACATCCCGCTTTCCGTTCCTTTATTGTTTTGATTTCCTTCTGTTTGTTTTTTTTTGTTTTTCCCAGCTACAGGGCTCAAGATGTATTTACCTTTCACTCGCTCCCGATCTCAATCTTCGCGTCCTAATCCTACACCCGGTACCCGTATAATAACAGGATGATTCCATCGAATGTAACCCAACTTGTAGATGCCCAAGGTTCCAAACTACATCCTATCCGCTCCTCTCTCTAAATATGTATTATTAATAGTAGTATTGCTATTGTTTATTTTTTGCTATTTGTATTTGTATTTTTACTTTTAACTACTGGACTGTCCTTCACTTCCTCATGTGATTCTATCATTGTCCTTCTTAATATGCATTGTATTCTGGTATCTGATCCTAATTCTCATTCCCTATATCCATTCTTTATATAGAATTTAAGCTTCCGTCAACTTCGGAATTATGTTGTTCCTAAAGTCAGATAGACGAACTAGACGAGAGATTCCCCCTCAATTGAATGGCAAGCTTTGTTCGAGTTGGTCGGGTACTTTACCCAGTATGACAATGGAAACGTCTTGTGGAGAAACTCCCCGAGTAGGGGCCCAGCGGAGCGGCTAACGGGCCCCGCAGGGAGGTGAGTCTAAGAGGTCTGCGAGACGCTCCGCTGGCACTCCGTGGGCCACTAGCCGTGGTGGTCTTCTTCCTCTGACGAGGAATATCCCGGAGAAATTAGGAATCACCACGCGGGGGTGCATGTGCAATTGACCATTTAATTATCAAATCTATCCAAATATTCACTCATATTTGGTCTTCTTCTTGGTATATCATCCATTGTAAGCGTCGTATTTGCAGCCTCGTCGATTTCGTCATCATCTTCATCGTCATTCTCGTCTTCTCCTCTCATTGTCTCTCCTCTATACTTCAAAGAATTAGAATTACTGTTCCGCACCGATGTCAAAGAATAGGAATCATCAGTCAAGTATCCATTCAAATTAAGTGAAGAGCTTGAACTGGTGATCCTACTCAATCCATAGGATCGTACCGAAGAAATAGAGTTCTTTCTCGAACTAGATGCAGAGTTGGGTGTAGAGCTATTAGTATTATTGTTATTGTTGTTATTGTTGTTATTGTTGTTGATATTCATCGTATGTCCACTGAACATGGTTGGAGGTTTGAAATCCTTATAATCATTCTCAAACGGTGATGACAATGAATTGATCGTAGGCTTTAAAATCTCGTCGTTTGATGATGATTGCTGCGATACTGGCAGTGCCAGTTGAGGTTGTTTCTTACCCAATCTTGAGAAAAACCGTCGTGATGGACTAAACATACTCTTGAAAGTGTTGGGAGAACCTGCTCCAATGGTTACAATCAGTTGTTTTATTTCACCATCATTCTTTCCAAGTGTATCTATAGCCATCACTGGATTACCCAAGTTAGGCTCTTCTGACTTCAAATTCATGGGTGAAGGGATAAATTTAGCCTTTTCCATCGATGAATTGGACTTCTTAACGGGGGATATCTCTTCTAAAATGTTAGAGGTATCCACCACTTCCACCTCATCTTCATCTTCTATAGACCCAAAGGATGAAGAATCATTGAAATATGAATCCAATAGATCATCAACTGGTTCAAGTTCAGTGTATTTCTCTTTATTGTGTACATCATCTTGTTTCTCCTCTTTAGTAGTAGTACTGCTACTACTTCCACCGAAAAATTTAATGATTTTCCCAATGGTTTTATTTTGTTCATATTTATCATTGAACCGTAAAAACTCTTTCCTTTCCTCCATGTTAAGATCGTACAAGGTGAATTCATGTCGTTTCACCTCGTCAAGACACGCTCTTTCCCGTGGGTCCTTGGTAAGAAGTCTTTGTATAAGATCCTTTAATAAACTCATCTCATGCATATCTTCCTTGGTGGCCAATGTAGAATGTCTAATCTTGGGGAAAGTTAACTTTTCACTAACAATATTCTTGAATAATCCAAATTCATTAAACCCATTGAATGGTAGACTATGGAAAATCAAACAATATAAAATTACTCCAAGAGACCAAAGATCAATTTTGGCATCGATTTTCCTTGTCGATGCAACGTCATTAATCATAGAGTATCGATTGTTTACAAACTGACATAACTCTGGTGCGAAAAAGGCTGGTGTACCCATAGATCTCCCCAATTCCTTGTCATCATTAGC
Organism: [Candida] anglica; assembly: GCA_963924405.1. Taxonomy (NCBI): domain Eukaryota; kingdom Fungi; phylum Ascomycota; class Pichiomycetes; order Serinales; family Debaryomycetaceae; genus Kurtzmaniella; species [Candida] anglica. Next base: position 802,255 of record OZ004258.1, read on the forward strand.
ATTATTCTCCAAAATCAAACTAACTCCAAAATCAGAAATCTTGATGGTCTTGTCAACCCCACTAATAAGCAAGTTGGACGGCTTCAAGTCTCGATGCACTATGTTCTTGATCCGATGGAGATAATCCAACCCATTGATCACATCCCGAAGAATCTTATTGATGGTTATCCCATCTTCCTTGTAATATTTCTCATTGTAATGATTATAATTCTTCCAATCTATCTCCCCGTATGCACAGTATTCCAACACAAGTAGAATCTTATCATACTTCAAATCGTCAATCACCTTGTACAATTGCACGACATTTGGATGGTTACATTCCTTCATGATTTGGATCTCTCGTTTGATCTTGGTCGTATGGTTTAAGTAAGTTTTGGTGATCAATTTGGTTCGTTCAATCCGATTGATGGTCTTGATCGCTACATACTGGAGGCTTTTGCCCTGTGGTGTGGTGCCTCCACTGGAGCGACTACGGCCACTATTGACACTGGTGGTACTGCCCAGTGGCGACACAATCTCGGCAAGCATAACCTTGCCAAACTGTCCCTGGCCTATTTTCCTAACGATCCGATACTCATGATTTATCACCTTCCGTTGCGATTTCGGGTCGGTTTCTATGCTGAGCGTGGATACGTCCATCCTCTCTACTCATGCGTCCCCTTGGTACGTGTAAGTCTTTTCTATTAAGCCCTATATATCTATCATCTACTCCAATGCGATTACAAAACGGCTGCGACGACATCGCCAAAAAAGTCTCCCTCTCCAAAAAAAAAAAATGTGATTAAAAATAGTACAAGCGCGACATTTTTGGTTCCGGATCTAGTACCTGACTAGATAAAGAAACAGGCATACTCGTACTCTGGGAACCCATTACCCTACTTGCGAGTCTCCTCGTAGAGGAGCCAGGCTCCACGCCAGTGGCTCTCCCCGAGTAGGGGCCTCAGCGGAGCGTCTTGCTAGCCCGAGTAGTAGCTACCCTACGGGGGTGTGTAAGCCGCTCCGCTGGCACTCCGTGGGCCACTAGCCGTGGAGGCCTTGTTCCTCTAGCGAGGAATACCTTTCTGGTGGAAGACTCCTCGTAGAGGAGCTAGGCTCCACGACAGTGGCTCTCCCCGAGTAGGGGCCCAGCGGAGCGTCATGCTTGCGGAAGGGAATACCCTACGGAGTATGCAAGCCGCGCTCCGCTGGCACAGTAGATCTCCCCAGGACGTCTTGCACTGTCTGAATCATTGTGTAGAGATCTATTCAACCATTTCTCCAACTCTGGCCTCATCCTTGACGCGCTTCATGTACTTCTCCTCTGTGGTCTCTTCGTTCAACTCCTTGATGATATCTTCTTCTTCTTCCGTCAACCCAGTGAGATCCGGTGGGATCTCCAGCATTTGTACCGATGGGGCATAATTTAAATATCTTAATTGTTCTAATACCTCATGTTTTACGCTTTCCAAGTATTTCTTGGAATTCTTGTTATCAATCCGTCCTTCAAGTTGTGGATGTAACAGATAATCTGGTCCAAACCAATCGTATGTGGGGAGATAGTTGGGGATCTTATGGTCTAACGTCACGTCATTAAGTACCGAGGTCTCATAACACCAAAGTCTTGAAACGTTTCTTGGTGTATAACCACCACCACCCAAGACAAGCATAGGTAATCCAAATGATCGAATGAATTTAACACATTCTCCATGTGCACGGATATTCAAGTTGAAACATCCTAAACGATCATACCCCAAGGAATCTGCCCCACATTGTTGTACAATACAAGTAGGTTGGAATTTAGTGATCAAAGGTTCCATGATCAGCTTGAAGAGACGAATGTATGAATCATCATCAATACCATCTTTCAAGGGAACATTGATGGCATAATTCTTCCCCTTACCAATACCAACTTCATCTACAGATCCAGTCCCGGGGAAAAACTCTCCATTAAACTTGTGGAAGGATACGGTCATGACTCGATCAGTGGTATAAAACGCCTCTTGTACTCCATCTCCATGATGTAAATCAATATCAATGTACATGACTCTTGGATGTACTCGAAGTAAATTCAAGATACTCAACACAATATCATTGACATAACAAAACCCACTGGGTTCAAACTTCTTGGCATGATGTAACCCACCAGACCAATTGATGGCAATGTCAGACATCCCAGAAATCAATTTCCTCAGAGCATCTAATGAAGCGCCAGCGTATTTAGAGGAATAATCATAAATCCCATCAAATACAGGACAATCGTCCCCTATATTAAATTGAGCCAATTTCTGGTCTGAAAGTTTGGCAGTCATTTCAGGCGTTACTTTCTGAAGAAAGTCAATATAATCCTCTGAATGGAACTCCAAGAGTTCTTCCTTGGTGGCACTTCTCGGCGTAAACAAGTCCATTTTCTCGTACAATTTGTACGAGATCACCAAATGGTCTGTGAGCATCAACCGGAACGGTTTCATGGGATGATGAGGTCCATAATGGTACTGACTGATGGTTGGATTGTAATGGTATGAAACATTGGGAGATGAGGCCGAGTTTGCAAGGTAAAGAGGCGTGTTTGACTCCGTCTTCGCATCGGTGGAGAATGTGGTCATGATCTAGACACTAGAATTCTCTCTCTTACGGATTATCAAACCAGGGAACTTGCAAATATCCTCTCTATATTTCAACTATTGGTGTCTACTCTGTCTCTCTCTCTATTTCTTTCTCTTTGTGGTGAGGTTCTTTACACTCTGCGGTTTTGTGTAAACTTTCAGGGTGGTTGGTGCACGACCGCGAATTTTGAGTGTGTGTGTAAGGAGGACGAGAGACAAAAAGAGAGAAGTCGCCACTTGATAGAGGGCGATAATTAACTAGTAAGAATATATTTATACATCAATTATAATACACAATGTCAGGTATGTACTGGATAGAAGGAGGAAATATTATGAAGTAGTGGTTGATTATATTGAGGGGGAGCTTTTGAGGGTGAATTTAGAGTGAGGATGAATGGATCTGTGAGTTAGAGGCTCGTGGGGAAAATGATTACATTGGACACACTCAGACTCAATAAAGAAGAGCTGAGGTATGTGGAGTGTGGCAGTCAAGTGGGATTGCCAACGCCAACGGAGCGGCTTGCATACCCCGTAGGTCTTACTAGCCCCGCTGGGCCCCTACTCGGGGAGAGCCACTGGCGTGGAGCCTGGCTCCTCTACGAGGAGACTCGAGTCGTCAGACTTTCCTCGCTAGAGGAACAAGGCCTCCACGGCTAGTGGCCCACGGAGTGCCAGCGGAGCGGCTTGCATACCCCGTAGGGTTAGCTCTCCTCTCCCCTGGCGGGGCTGTCAAAACGATCCGCTGGTACTCCGTGGACCCCTGCTCGAGGAGAGCCACTGGCGTGGAGCTCTCTAAAGCCTATCGCCCCGCTGTCTAGATCCCTTCTAGCTTCCCTCTGTTACGAACTCTCATCTTTTTTCTATGCGGTCTACTAACATGTTCTAGGATCTGCTGGTTTTGATAGACACATCACCATCTTCTCTCCAGAAGGGAGATTATATCAAGTAGAATATGCATTCAAAGCTATCAATTCTGCCAATATCACATCCATTGGGGTCTGTGGGAAAGACTCTGCTGTTCTTATTTCTCAAAAGAAGATCCCAGATAAGTTGTTAGATCCAAAGACAGTATCATATATCTTCAGTATCACTCCTTCCATCGGGTTAGTTGCCACTGGATCCATTGCTGACGCCAGATCTCAAGCCTTGAGGGCCAGAGCTGAAGCTGCAGAATTCAGATACAAGTATGGGTATGAGATGCCAGTCGAGGCACTTGCCAAAAGAATGGCCAACATTTCACAATTGTACACTCAAAGAGCATACATGCGTCCACTTGGAGTGGCGTTGACCTTTTGTCAGGTTGATACTGAAGAAGAATCTGCCCATAGTGGACCTCAGATCTTCAAGTGTGACCCAGCCGGTTACTACACTGGGGTCAAGGCTGTTGCCACCGGACCAAAGCAACAAGAAGCAACCACATACTTGGAACGTAAATTCAAAAAGATAGATCATGTTAAGGGTGATTGGAAGGAAACTGTGGAGTTTGCCATCACCTCTTTAAGTTCTGTTTTGGGTACGGATTTCAGAAAGAATGACATTGAAATCGGTATAGCTACCGCTGAAGGGTTCAGAATCTTGAACCCAGAAGAGATTGATGAAAGATTGGTTTCCATTGCTGAACAGGATTAGAGTAGGATATATAAAATGAAACGAATAAGAAAAAGAAAAAGAAAGAGAGGGCTCGAAGTAGATTCCATATAGGGTAAAGACCGTACTAACTACAAGGTGAGAGTAGTCTCGATAGTCCCGCCTTGAGGGGAGCGCTGTACTGATTACCCTACGGGGTTTACAAGCCGCTCTGCTGGCACTCCGTGGGCCACTAGCCGTGAAGGCTCTGTTCCTCTAACGAGGAAGTTCTGACAGCTAAAAGTCTCCTCGTAGAGGAGCTAGGCCCCACGCCAGTGGCTCTCCCCGAGCAGGGGCCCAGCGGAGCGTCTTGCTCGCCCCGTCAGTGATGTTAGTAGTGTGTAACTGTAAAGAGTTCAGAGTGAGGATTCATATTACTTGCTCGCCCTGTGGGACATAATAGTGGGTCTCTACATGATGTTTTCTAATTTACAACTTATTTTATTTGGGGTCTCACCACCAGGTGAGGTCTGATTCTATTTACCAGACATATGGAATGAACAAATATGGACAAGCTTCACAATATCTGTCCCAATCCTTGCCGTACTTCTTGACACACTTTCTAGAGTCTCTGAATGCTCTGTGGACCAAAACAATGGTGAAAAACACTGGGAAGAACCATGGGAATGGGGACTTGAACCCACAGATCAACCCCCAGGTCAAAGCTTGGGTCCAGTCAGCGGTGTAATGGAACTTTCTGGCATAAATGAGCCATCCATCGGTCAAAAGATAAGATCCATTGGCACACTTGATATACTTTGGATTTTCCAAATCACTGTATGGCAAGTATGGGAAAGTCTTTCTAAGGTTCTTGTTCCCGGCAATGGTTCTTCTGAATGAGTTCTTTTGTCTGTTACCGGTGTCAAAGAAGTAGTAGGCAGTCAAAAGAAGAACAAAAAGAATAACATTGACATAGATTGGCCATTGGTAATCCTTTGGATCGTTCCAGGCAAGATACAAAGTACAATGACAATAAGTGAAAGGAACCCCAGCAATGTTCCAGAAAATCAACATAAAGCCGAATTTTTCATAGGCCATGTCCCAGGTGGGGACAATGAGTTCTTCACCCTTGGCACAGGCATTGACATAAAGCCAATGGGCCAACAAGACAAAGGCAGCTTGAGGAGAAACATAACCATAGGTTTCATATTGTCTCAAACAACAAGCCAAAGAAAGGAAAAATAAGATGAACCATGGCAAACGAACTTCGAAAAACATCTTAAGATCCAAATAAGGACCGATTCTTGGGTTAAGTGGAGCACCCATAAAGATATCATACAAATGGCTACCAGTCATTCTATGGTAATCCTTGGTGACATAGAGACAAATCAAGTACAAGCCAAGGGAGAAGGTGAATCCATAGAAAATGGCAGTGGTCATGATTTCACCAAAGTTGTCCAAAATATAACCCAAGGGGAAAACATTGGTGAAGTGTAAGGTCAAGACAATGGCCACGGTGACGTAGAAAGACCAGACTGCATTACAAAAGTAAGGAAGTTGCTTGTTGTTCAAGTGGGTCAATGGTTGACCCTTGGTCCAGACACCTGGCAAGGTGACGTAAAACACTCCTTGGACAAGAATGAACAAGGTGAAGATGACAAAGGTCTTGATTGATGGAATACCATGACCAACAAAGTATTTGTAGAAAAGAGTATCCACAAGGAAATGAGACCATGTCTCACCATCAACGGGCCAAGCAGGCTTCCCGTCAAAGAACTGGGCACTGATCCACATGTAATACATCAAGAGTGGGAACCCAGTCATCATTCCAAAGGCTCCGAGGGAACCACCAAATTCCCATTCGATATCTTCAGGCTTCAAGTAACCCTTAGGGACCTCGACGGACTGGGATTCTTCGTCCAGAGAGAAATCCTCCTGCTGTTGCAGGAGAAGCGGTTGTGTTGCAGAGGCTGCCGTCACGTCTACAGTCATGATACAGTTAAATCTAGGAGAAAAGTTGATAACAATTTTTGTATTCTCGAGGACGGACTTTTGAGGTCGTATAAATGCGAACAGTGGAGGTTTGCTAAATCCGATCAGAAAAATTAAAATTAAAAAATAAAAAAAAAATAAAAAGAATTACAAAGGAAAATTTAAAAATAAACACTTTACTCTCGTTTAGCAGTGTAGACAAGCCCACGGATGCGGATGCGGGAGTGCGGTTCGCGGCACTGGTACGGATTTAAGCTTGAACGAGGTATACGAGAAGAATAGAAACAAAAATGTGGGACATTGATATTGGAAAAGTGGTGATGATTAGATACAATTGTTTTACAATGGGGATAGTGCTTATGTAATAAATAATACATTTTCTTTATTAATAATACAACTATGATATTTCTATAGATAAATCCGATGATATGACATTGGTGAAACCTGGGGTGACAATTTGTTGCAAACTAGTATCAAGAATAGTACTGAAAATTCCTCTATGAAAATGCAATGACTTCTCGAACCACCAGGGAATCCAGTCCCCCTTCTTCGGTATCACCTTCCAACTCCTGTCTCTCACGTCTTCTCCTGGTTCTCTCTCTCAATTTCTTGACCAATTCTATTGTAGCCAATGCACTCCCATTACCAAGTAATACCAACCCTTTGAAAAACAATTGTAATTTTTCAAAATCTAGATCATTCGATACAAACGACGTACAAAGACGGAACAGCGCTTGAATCATGATGCATCGGAAATCAAAGAGTTCTCTTGGAAGGTAAAAATTCTCACTTTCAGCCACGAGTTGATGTCTTTCCGTTTCATAGTCGGGGGAATCCTTCCGCTTTACGAAAAACATGTAGTTTATGATCCGACGAACTAGTTCCTGCACCATTGGGTGGCTCTTGGGGAGTCCAACGATCTCAGGCATCGACATGGTTCTCAAATAAATCGCATCGATCCGGATCTGTTGTGAGATATCGAACCAAGAATAATAGATCGGTTGGCCCTCGAGGTTTGTGCTTTTCACGTATGCAGTTTGTGGGAGAGTCACCTTATTCGACTTTTGGTAGTCTGGATGGCCTGCACTCGTCACTGGGACAGTCCAATTGGTGGTGGACGAAACCTCGGGGACAATGTGGGCCTCCTTGGCAGTGTAGATCAAACTCATGAGCTTGGCTATCCGGTCCGTGGGGACATGGAACCCTGGCTCGTCAATATTACTTCGAACCATGTTCAAAATCCTGATAAACTCTTGGTTCAAGTACACCACGTCGATGGTAAACCCCAAGAAAAGGTTGAATTCCGCCTGTCGTTGGATATTTTGACTAGGAGTCAATAACCCAATCCTTACCAACGTGTCATGGTACTCTGGATTGTGCTGGTATGAAAAGTACCCGGTATCCTTAAACACCTTGTACTTGTCTTCTTCGTGTGGGCCATCATATTTGGAGCGATTTTGATTTGAAGTGAGATCGGTTGGAGTGGAGGAAGAGTTTCCCCCACTGATGCTATTTCTGGAGGAGGTGGTAGTACTCACGTTCTTAAGAGGGTCATCTGGTATTTCTTCACTACGCTTACCATCCACGGTCGGTACTGGCTTACCTACTCCATTCTCATTCTTGCCTCCGACTTTGTTATCTTTGGAAGAAGTTCTTGGAAGTTCTTCGCCAGTTCCCTCTGAGTCTTTACCCTTCCCTCGAGCCAAAGTTCCCCCCATGGGAGACATCAACCCAGCAAGAGATTCAAGGGCGAAAAACCAAATCTTTGCCAAGGCCAAGCCCGGTGAAACTGTAGTGCGTTCCCTCAGATGCGATTTAACCGACGAATAACTTATAAGCAAATCTTTAGCACCACGAAGATGTGTTTTCCAAGAATTCAAGATGTTATCGTCACGATCTGAAGTGGCTGTGAAGTTCAGAGTCAACACAAGGACCGTCAACAAGAGTCTTTCGATATCATTTGCCAATTTGTGATTGTTTTTACTCGATCCTCCTCCATTGTTAAACTCTCGACTGAGTAAAATTAAACAAACACTCAAGTACTTCTGTCGGGACATGTCATGCACCGATTTCCCAGTCTGGTTGTACTGGAACGTTGCCGAGATCGCCAAGAGTGACATGAGCAAGTATGGACAATTGAGCAGGTACTCCAAAAGAATGTGAACCACTTCGTTTGTTTCCACTGAAATTGCAAATGGATATAAATGGTACGACAAGTCTGTGTTGGTCAAGATCTTCAAGTAAGTTACATGGGGGCCGGCAAGATTATGTTGCTTGATGGTCTCCTCAATAAGATGTGAGTTTGGTACAACAAACGCCAATCGTTTTATGTCGCTGGGATAGAAACTGTTGGGGGGGTAAGGGATGTTTGGGTCCATGGAAAGTGGTGACCGGTTGACTATATGATCTGTGAACTCCTCCAATTGGAAGTTATGCTTTTCATACGTGTCAGACATCAGAAGTCTCCCACTCTCGCTGCCAGAGTATGTTGCAAGTTGAGGTTGTCGATTGATGCTATTTTGTCTTGAGATGGAGAAATTGTACGGCGATTGAACTGGCAGGTCCAGATGTGGGGGGTGTTGCAGTTGCAGTTGCAGTTGTTGTTGTTGTTGCTGCTGCTGTTGATGTTGCTGTTCTGCAGTTTGCGTGTGGTCATTGTCCATGTATTGGTTTTGAGTGAGGAAATCCAACGAAACAAAATCATTAAGGTCATGAACCAACAAGCTTGCCTCGTCAAACACTTCTCTGAAATCTGCCAGGCCGTGTTCTTGTGGAGAATTGATGTCATTTGCTGCCGTTGGCGTCAAGATATCTGAGATGGAGTTTCGAAATGATGACTCTCTTCTCCCGCCTGAGCCTGTGTTTTGGTAGGATGGTGAGGGAATGTTGAGTGATGATGTAAGGGGTGGTCCAGGCACGGATATAGATGCTGGTGCTGGTGCCGGTGCTGATATCACCAGTTGAGGTGGTTGAACCGACGGATTTGATGGTGCTGGTGTTGGTGCTGGTAGATGTTGTGGGTGTGGCTGTGGATGTGGCTGTAACGACGGTACTGCCACCGGTTGTAACCGTGGGAGTGGAGAACTGGTCGTGGTCAACGGTGTCCCTATGGAAGAGGAGACATGTGACATCGAGGCACGAAGTTGTTGAGGTGTGTCGTTCTTCCCAAGGTGTGGCGGGAGTTGTTGGTGAAATGCATGAGGAGGTTCATGGATATGACCATGGCTGTGGATGGCAACGTCATGGAGACCCCTGGGTTGCATGGGGAACCCATATATTCCACCCTGGTCATAATACCGTGGTGAGACAATATGACCACCTGCTGCCGTTGTTGTTGTCGACGCCGTCGTTGTCGTCGATGCCGCGGCAAGAGGATGGTTTATGAGCCGCTCCTCTGATATCTGCCGGAGTTGAGTTCCATGAATCAGCGGGAGTATGAGAGAATGGTTCATTTCCCCCATGGAAGCAGTCAATTGTTTCCCCTTGATTGGCTCTATTATGGATGGCAGCTTGGGCTCAGTTTTCGGGTGGACACCCGGCACCGGGCCTGGCCCAGTGTCCATGACATACTTCTGCTTGCCCGGATACACACACTGCTTCTTGAGCCGCGTGCAATTGTCACAGAAGGGCTTAGTTTCGTCACATTTCATCTTTCTTCGTTTGCACTCATTACATCCACCGCGCGAATATTTGCGCTTCTTTATCGCCGGTCTCTTTTCTTCGTCCCGATTAGTCGGCATCGCTACTGCTGGTGCTGCTTCTTCTGGTTGCTGCCGAGGCGTGGGGTCCCTATGTGTCTGTGTGTGTCTGTGTGGTGCACTCCGGGGCTAGTGACTCGCTGCGCGTGGTTATTATTATTGAGGTAAACTCAAGTCCCTCCTCCGATTTCAACTCTATCGGTAATTCTCATTTTAGTTCCGCCTGTTTGATCGCAGAACAAAAAAAAAAACAATTTTACAGAGTGCCTGCAGGTAGCACGGAATTTCATATGATAAAGTGGAGTACAGCCTGTCCATTAACAGTAAGAATGTTTAAATGTTTAAATGTTTAAATATGGTCTAGATGGGTTTAGATGGTCTAGATGACCATCTAGCGTGCTCGTATTGTAAGGGGTCCCTCTCACAAGGGTGTCAACTGGGGAGTTGATGATATGTGTAATTCCTACACTTGCACGTGTAACTCCTTCTAATAAAAATCTCTCTTTATTTTCTTGTTTCAAATAAAATTTCCTCAATGAACTTGCCACTACTAAATAAAATGAGAATTAGTTAGTACTACCATTTGGTATTATTCTGTTTTCTCTTTATCTACCGTCTTTATCTTTAATCATTTTATTATTTTATTTCACTATCTGCGGTCACGTGCCGATGATCATCACTCAAATAAACAACTCATCACCTTACTCATTACTTCTCTTCACTTACTTCTCTTCATTTACTCCTATTCACTTACTCCTCTTTCACCATTTCATGATCGTTTTAATTCCAATTGCCACCATTGGTTGTGGTAAAACAACCACTTTCCAAACCCTTCAACTGGTGTTTCCTCATTGGGCACATGTTCAAAACGATAATATCAATAAATCATCCAAATTGAAACTTGTAGATCGTTCATTACTTGAATTTTCCCAAGGTAAACCAGTTGTTATGTGTGATCGAAATAATCATCAATTCCGTGAAAGATCTCAATTATTTAAATCATTCCATGATCTTGATTCAAATTACTTATCAAAAGATCATACCCCTATAACTTTTGTTTGTTGTAATTTTTCCACTTCAGTTCCTTCAAAGGAAATCCTCAAGGAAATCACTTATTCTCGAGTTTTAAACCGTGGTGATAATCATCAATCCATCAAGACAAGTTCGGGTCAAGCAGAAATGATTATGGATGGATTTCTTTCCCGATTACAACCTTTCAACGGATCCAAATATCCCGATAATCGTTTTGATTTGGTCATAGATATGACCGTTTCAAACACTCATCAAAGTTCCTTGTCAAATGCAAAATTGATTGCTAAAGAGTTGAATAAACATTATCCTGACATTGTTGGACATGTTCCATCCGATCAAGAGTTCCAAGATGCCTTTGATCTTGCTCTTAATTACACTCCAAGTCATACCAAGTCGTTTCTGAACAAGAAACCTCGTAACGATGGACCTCATGATAAGAACTTGGCCAGTGTTTCTCCAGAGAAATAGACTGACCGCCTCCGCCTCCAGTCTCGAGAGCCCTGGACGAAGTGAGGGGACCACCCTACGGGGTTAGCAAGCCGCTCCGCTGGCACTCCGTGGGCCACTAGCCGTGGAGGCTCTTGTTCCTCTACCGAGGAATTGAGTGCAAAGGTCTCCTCGTAGAGGAGCTAGGCCCCACGCCAGTGGCTCTCCCCGAGTAGGGGCCAGCGGAGCGGCTTGCAAGCCCCGCCAGGGAGGTGGGTGCTAGCTATCCTACGGGCTGTGTAAACCGCTCCGCTGGCACTCCGTGGGCCACTAGCCGTGGAGGCCTACTTCCTCTATCGAGGAAAGTCTGACTGCTCGAGTCTCCTCGTAGAGGAGCCAGGCTCCACGCCAGTGGCTCTCCCCGAGCAGGGGCCCAGCGGAGCGACTTGTACAACCCCGTATGGTATCCAGTACAGTACACCCTTCCCTGGAGGGGGGTAGCAAGTCGCTCTGCTGGCACTCCGTGGACCACTAGCGGTGGTGGCGGCTCCTGGTTCCTCTAGCGAGGAACAAGGACTCTACATCATAATTCTAATATAGCTTATATACATTGAACAATTTCAAACTAATATACAGTCTAAAGTACAGCTGGAAAGCGTCGAAATTACAAACTCTGGATCTTGGTCATGATTCTACGTCCATGGGGCGTGTTCTTGATGTTGGGCAACAACGGATGTAATGCGCCCGACAACTTGGCCAAGTCCTCTGCGTTCGCAACCTCTAAACTGGTTTGGAGAACATAGTTCCCGTAGGCATCGTTAAGCATTTCTGAGAAACGTTCCTTATTCAATAACAACACCTCGACAAGACTGTCGGTGAGTTTGTTGATACGCAATGACTTTTCGATCACGTTGGATCCAAACTTGTGTAAACTCAACGAGATGACATTCAATTTAATGTGTTGCAAGATGTTTTTAATCGATTCTTCGTCACCACGGGACAACACGTATTGAACCACATAGTTGCCAAAGGGGTCGAGAGACAAATTGGTGGCGTTCTCGGCCACTTTGAATGACAATTGTTGGCGTTGCTTGGCATTACCATGGTCCAAACATCTTTGTAAGACACAACATCCATGTCTATGGGTGGCAATCTCATTACAATGAAGTGAAGCGGTATCAAAGATAAATTGATTATCCTCTGGCTTTAATCTTTGTAAGCATTTCTGTACCACATGGTTCCCATTCAAGTCTCTAGAAAGAGAAACAATGTGTGGTGAAAGCAGATCAATGATCAATTTGGATTCTTCCTCGGTTGTGATACATTCAACAAGTTTTTGTAAGGCTCTGGTTCCATGGGGGTCCAAGGCAATACGAATGAACTCAGGGGATGCATTCTTAACCAAGATGATTCTTTGGTCGGTAGATACATTCTCGAAAAGCTTCTGGATCAAGTAATTCCCAAATGGATCAGTCATCAATTCAATAATCTTGAGATAAATCTCATTGAAAATCATCGTGGCGGCGATTTCACTACTCAAGACTCCTCCAGATTCCGTCTTGTTTTCTCTACCCAAGTCCAATTGACGTTGCAAGAACCGACATCCGTGCTGGTCCTTGCAGAGAGAGTAGATCTCCCCGGAAAAGTCCTCCAACTTGGCGTTGGCATACTTCGAGGCGTCATCTCCCTTGCGCTTGTGATGGTTGGTGTTGTTATTGTTATTATGCATTTTACGATGGACATTCATCCCGTCGTTAGTGTATTGGTTACGGTTACGGTGGCTGTGGCCATTGAATCGGTTGGAGTGGCCATTGTTGTGGTTGTTGTTGTTGTTGTGGTGGTGGTGGTGGTGGTTGTGATTGTTAGGGTTGTTCGAGTTGTTGGAAGGATGAGGGCTGGTAGAGTTGACATGGTTATTCTTATAGCCTCCAAGGGATGAGGCCACATTATCAACTGGTTGTTGGTTGATGCCGCCGTATTGGTTCCACATGTTCGTGGTGTCCATGAGTTGTGGGGGCAAGGACATTCCACCAAGGGTAGGGGTCGATCCTGCTACACCTCCAACGCCTCCCACGGGTCCGGCTCCGGTTCCGGCTCCTCCAGAACCGCCAGTTACGGCTCCTACACCCATCAATGCATTATTTGACGCCAAACCTTTGAATGGCATGAACTCAGGCTGGAACATATTGGTGAAGTTGGTATGCTGCGGGTGGGTTGATTCCTCGCCTTCGGGGGCAATACTGCCCTCCTTGATGAAGGGGGCGTCTCTCAACCCGTCGTGGAAGTACAATCCGTTCAAACCAAATGGCGGGAGATGCTGCTGCTGTTGCTGGTGGTGATGGGACAGTTGTCCCTCGGTGTCGTCGCCAGGCAATTCGAACGGTTTTATGGAAAGAGAAGACAAGTCTTGTTCTCCACTGTACATGAACGGAGGAGCCGAGGCTGGGATGAAGCTGTTGCTCCATGTGTTGGACGGGGTCTTCACGGCAAAGGACGACGTGGACGTTGAGCCGTTACCGTCGCCGGCGCCGCCAGCACCTCCACTGCCGCCAATGTTGGGGGTCAAGGATCCTTGTGGAGGGTAGGGCGAGTAGAAATGCGCTGGAGGGTGATGGTATGAATGGTCCCAGAATTGTTGATGTTGCTGCGAGGCAGCGACTGCAGGGCCAGTGGTGAAGGGCGTGGTGGATTTGGGGATGTCTCCGGAGGTCACAGGAGCATCTGCTGCGATAACAGACGTGTCCTTGGTGGCCAGTTCGACAAACTCCTCATCCAAGTTGAGGTTTCCCAACGCTCCAACAATGTCCAACAGAGCTCCGGTAGGCTCGTCGTCGGCAGATTCACCTCCATTGACAGAAGGTTGATCCACAGAAGTGGTGGAGGTGGGCGTGCTGGTGAAAAAATTGGAAGACGCTATGGAGGCCGACCTAAGGGAGCCGGATCCCGAGCCCGCAAGGCGACTATTCGTCTTGAGTGGAGGGGCAGGGGCGACCGGCGCACCAGACGATGGTGCATCTGTCAGTGTGTGGTCAGACATGGTCTCTCAAAGTGCTGGCACAGGGAGGGAGGGAGAGAGAGAGAGAGAGAAAAAAAAAATCGTTTCACTCGGGCTTGATCTGCGAGATGGGAAAACTAAAGCGAACTTTTGTGTGTGGTAACAGGGGCACACAGGAGGGCCAGGCTACAGGTTCGATTTCTGGGTCTATCACGGGGGGTATGCGGGTCTGGCTGGGGTGCCATGCACGGGGGTGATCTCGGGATGCTGCTCGTCGAACCGGGAGTGCTGAAAGTGGCTGTTTCCGACGTTCTAGAGGGGAACAGATGGAGGATTGGTAGGTTCAAGGTGAGAGATTTGGAGAGATCTCACTTTTTTTTTTCACAAACAAAATTTTCATGGGTGTTAAAAAAAAAAATTAGAGAGAAAAAAAATAAAAATAAATTTTAAAAAATCACAAAGGGCTCGCCAGGACGAAGGGAGTGTATGAGCGGGATCAGTGTGAGTAGGTTTATATGAGGAGGTATGTTCTGAGCCGGGTTGGGAGAGTGGAGGTGGAGGTGGTGTGGTTATCAGCTGGATGTTGTATAGGTTGTAGCAAGTTGGAGTGGTTGTAGCGGTTGTAGCGGCTGTAATGGTAGTGGGTTGTAGATGTAAGGACTGCAAAAAGAGACACACCTGTGGAGAGTCATGGAGGGACTAGAGACATCCGGTGGATTAAGCGACGGTCTCGTTCTCTTACCCTGGGTAGGAAGGGCAAAATACCCGCCGATTGGGTGATTTAGGAGAAGGGAACGTTGGCAGCAGCGGAATTGGGGTAGGGATTCCCCCCAACTCCTCAGTGTTGGGTGGAATGTGTGCGTAACGTCATAAATTGAACCCAGGGCTTTCTCCAACAATTAGAACCACCCCGAAAATTCCTCGTCAGAGGAACAAGGGCCTCCATGGCTAGTGGCCCCAGGGAGTGCCAGCGGAGCGGCTTGCAAGCCCCTCCAGGGAAGGGGGTGTACACCCTACGGGGTATTCAAGCCGCTTCGCTGGCCCCTACTCGGGGAGAGCCACTGGCGTGGGGCCTAGCTCCTCTACGAGGAGACCTTTGCACTCAATTCCTCGGTAGAGGAACAAGGGCCTCCACGGTTAGTGGCCCACGGAGTGCCAGCGGAGCGGCTTACATACCCCGTAGGGTAGGGAGTGCTCACTCCCCTTCTCGGTGGTTGAGGTTGCATTGTAGAGCGTAGATCTTCCAATTGCATAAGAGATAAAGTTTAGATCAGATGGGAGGTTGGTGAAATAGAGACTAGGTATGGTGTAGAGTAGTAGAATAGTGTACATCGTTCAGGGAGAGGAAACATGCAAAGTGGTTACAAGAGGAAAGGGTTGCTACGCGTACAGATAGTAGGTCCGCTAACTAATTGAAAGACGACCCATTATCCTGGACCACCTCTCTGAGAGAGTCTGTGAGTCGAAACAGACCAAACTACCAGGACAATGGCACATTCCTCGATAGAGGAAGAAGGGCCTCCACGGCCAGTGGCCCACGGAGTGCCAGAGGAGCGGCTTACACACCCCGTAGGGTAGTCAGTACTCCCTTCCCTGGCGGGGGCTAGCAACACGCTCCGCTGGGGCCCCTACTCGGGGAGAGACACTGGCGTGGAGCCTAGCTCCTCTAGAGGAGACTCTTGCAGCCAATTCCTCGATAGAGGAAGAAGGGCCTCCACGGCTAGTGGCCCACGGAGTGCCAGCGGAGCGGCGTACACACCCCGTAGGGTAGCTAGTACTCCCTTCCCTGGCCGGGGGCTAGCAAAGACGCTCCGCTGGGGCCCCTACTCGGGGAGAGACACTGGCGTGGAGCCTAGCTCCTCTAGAGGAGACTCTTGCAGCCAATTCCTCGATAGAGGAAGAAGGGCCTCCACGGCTAGTGGCCCACGGAGTGCCAGCGGAGCGGCGTACACACCCCGTAGGGTAGCTAGTACTCCCTTCCCTGGCCGGGGGCTAGCAAAGACGCTCCGCTGGGGCCCCTACTCGGGGAGAGCCACTGGCGTGGAGCCTAGCTCCTCTACGAGGAGACTCGACAAGTCCGGATCCTCGTACAGGACAATGGCCAGCACGGCTAAATGACCTACGTTTAAATCCCAATAAGAAGGAGATACGGACTTATAAAACGGTCAGTTCACATCAACAGCACCCCTGACTATCCGTCTGCACGGTTCCTGGGCTCGGTTCCTTGGCTCAGTCAACCAAGATGATGGTCACAGAACATGGTTCAATCTTAAACCATCAACCTCCACAAGACAAGGTGTAACCACCTTGTCACTTCATCTACAATCACTCTAAACATTATTATCTATTATTGTACTATAATACGAGAAAAAATTAAATATTAGAAATGTAAACGACGGGATGGGAATCAAAATATAAAAAAATTGGGATAAAAATGTTGTCCATTACTGAACGTGCGGGATGGGGGATGGGGAGAAAAGAACCTAAGTGGACTTTTCGTGTTGAGTAGAAACTCTTTGCATGGAAACCAAGAAATCTTCGAGGGATCTTTGGTCCTTCTTTGGAGAAGCTGGTCTACCGTTACAAATGTTGTCAAAGGCTTCGGAACCGGCCATAAGGTAGTAAGCACCACCCAAGACACAGAAGACACCGAAGGAGAACAACCAAGTTCTAACAACAGTGACAATGTCGGTCCAGTTTTGAGACCACCAGCCGAACAAGGTGAAACAAGTGGCAATGATGTCGACAATCAAGACGGCACCAGACAATTGCCAAGATGGAATGGAGGACCAGAAAGGACCTTGAGCTCTGGTGATGAAAATCAACCAGTTTTCAGTCAAGGAAATTTGCAAGAACAAGATACCGTCAAGACCACCAAAGTTTTGGATGATACCACCCTTTGGCAAGAACATGGTGGTCAAGGTGATCCAAGTACCAACAGCCAAAATGATTCCGAGAATAATGGACATACCCCACAATCTTGGGGTGTTCCACTTAACTGGAGCTGGGTCATATGGAGCATTGTCGTAAGCAATGGCCAAGGTGGCAACATCAGCGAAAATAGCAATGAAAACAATCAAGTTAATATCCATGGATTGGTTCAAGATAGCAATCCACAAACCAAGGAAGATTTCCAAGTGCAAGGACAAAGCAATTCTGTAAACAACATAAGCGTACATTCTGTGGAAAATTTGTCTAGAAGTCTTGATGGCATCAATAATGGCAGACAAACCTGGAGCAAGGAAAACAATATCAGCGGCGGAACGAGCGGCATCGGTAGCACCTTCAACGGCAATACCAGTGTCAGCCTTCTTCAAGGATGGGGCATCGTTAACACCATCACCAGTCATGGCAACCAAGTAACCTCTTTGTTGCAAGATTTCAACGGCATTGTACTTGTGTTGAGGGAAAACTTCAGCAAAACCATCGGCATTTTCAACAAAGTCAGCAATTTCAGAACCAGCCATGTCACCACCACCGGAAAGACCCAATCTGTCAGCATCATAAATGTTGGTACCAAGACCCAATTGACGACAAGTTTCCTTGGCAATACCAACGGCATCACCAGTCAACATCTTAACTCTTAAACCAAGACGACGGGCTTCGTTAACGGTTTGGGCAGTGTCATCTCTTGGAGGATCCATACATGGCATAATACCCAAGATTTCCCAGTGGCCTTCACCTCTCTTTCTAGCAACACCAAGAGATCTGAAACCTCTGGAAGCAAATTCAGCAACAGTGTTTTGGTAGTTTTCGTGGACATCTTCAGGGATTGGGTGGTCATCTTCAACAGTCTTCAAGACGAACAATGGAGCACCCTTAACACAGATAATTCTTTCACCTTCTGGGGATTCGACAATGGCAGTAACCTTCTTTGAGACAGGGTCAAAAGGTTGGAATTCAATAACCTTGTACTTGGTCAAGGCGGCCTTGGCACGTGGGTAGGAGATCAAAGACTTAAGGAAGGCCTTGTCAATGGCATCAAGACCCTTCTTCTTACGGGAGGCAGCGAGACAGGCAGTCAACATCAAGTCGTCGGCTTCGACACCTTCGACAGTGTATGGTTCATGCAAAGACAACTTGTTCTTGGTCAAGGTACCGGTCTTGTCAGAACACAAGATTTCGACACCGGCAAGAGATTCAATGGCAGACAACTTTTGGACAATGGCTTGCTTCTTGGCCAAGTAGGCGGCACCAACAGCCATGGTGGTGGTAACAACGGCTGGTAAACCAACTGGAACACCAACAATGGTGATAGCAAGAGTGTATCTCAAGATTGGAACAATCTTAACGGTTCTGTAGAAACAAGCAGTCCAGACAACCAAAAGAGTAACAATAACCAAAACAAGCAAAATAGTACCAATAGAGTTCAAAACTTCAGTGAAATGACCAGCGGCACCACCAGCCTTGTTAACAAGAGCAGCAGCACGACCGGTAAAAGTGGAGTCACCAGTGGCAGTGACAACCATAAAGGCTTCACCAGTCTTAACAGTGGAAGAAGAGTAACAAGAGTCACCACCCTTCTTGTCAACAGCCAAAGATTCACCAGTAATGGCAGATTGATCAACTTGCAACAAACAATCTTCAGAAACAATACGACCATCAGCTGGGATAACAGTACCATCTTCCAATTGTAAAATGTCACCTGGGACAATTTCATTGGATTGAACTTCAACAAGAGTACCGTTACGAATGACAAAGGCAGTGTTGGCCAAAGTCTTCTTCAATTCTTCAACAATGGAACCAGCTTGGTATTCTTGAATGAAACCAACAAAGGCATTCAACAACAACAAGGCACAGATAACACCGAAATCAACCCAATCTTCCAAACCAGCAGCCAAAATAGCAGCGGCTTCCATAACGAATTGGATAGGACCAACGAAAAACATAATAAACTTAAGAACCAAGTTTTCGGATTCTTCAGCCATTTGGTTCAAACCATACTTCTTTCTTCTCTTGGTGACTTCAGCATCGGTCAAACCGGTGGATGGGTCGGTCTTCAAGAGTTCTTCTGGGACAGCCTTGAAGGAAGAAGCATCTTCTTCTTCATCTTCATCTTCATCACCTTCAGCAGCACCGTGGTGAGATTGCAAGTCCAAAATCAATTGGTCAATATCTTCGTCTTCATCGTCAGAGACGTTCTTGTCGACCTTTTCGACAGTGGGTTCTGTAGCACTCATCTTGAAATGTAGATTAAAAGAGCAACAGGTGTACGAGAAAAGAAGAAGAGAAAAAAGAAAGGTATGGGAAGATGTCCAAAGGTTTATATATTGGTTAGACAGTAGGGGAACGGGACAACGTCGAATCTCAGCCAATAAAGATATCGGGGGATGCGGGAATTTGGAAATTGGAGGTGCGGTGCGGTGCGGTGCGGCGCGGCGGGGGGCCCCCCAAACAAGAAACAGCAGGGAGTTTCCGCATACGGGGCGGTGCGCCGCGGCGCGCGCGGCGCGCGCGCCTGTTTTGGTGCGCGCGACGCCCGAACGGGCGACCCGTAGGGTTGCTAGTATGCTTGAATTAGCTCTGGAGAGGTTCCTTTGGGGGGGTCGTCCTGTATGGTGCCTGGGCCTTCTTATCTGGAATTCGGGAATGTCGGGCAATTACAAAAAAAAAAATTTAAGATTAAACGGGAATAAAATAAATATGTGGAAGGAAAAAAAAAAAAATTTAGAATTAGCAGAAAAGAAATTTGAACAAAGAGAATGAAGTAGAGGAGGTAGTAAAAGTAGAAGGAGAGTTTGATAACTAGGAATATTTCAAGTTGGGGACATCAGTGTGGGAAGCGCTTTCTGCAGAGAGGACACCTCTCCCAGAAACCCAACCCATCGATAACATCACCCACCTCTTCTATTAGCTCATCACTAATATTCGTATTTCGACGGTTTCTTATCGCCCGGATAGGCTAAACCACAATATTTACTATTATTATTATTTATTGTTGCTTTTGTGTATTTTGTCATCATAATAAAATTTCTTGTTATTATTAAATTTTTTTTTTCTATTCACGGCTTTTTCGGTCCGAAATACATGGAAAACTTTTACGTTTCAGGATTATTTGTTGACTATTTTGTTACTCTGTTCGTTTCTTTTTTTTTTTTTTTTTGCTTTAGCGGGATCTCCGGCGACGCTAATCCAGCGTAAGCACTCTGTTTAGAGAGAATGTTTCCCGGGGAATGCGTGAAGTAGATGAAGGGTGCTTGTTGGAGACTGGTTACCAGCTGAAAGGGCAAAGACTGGCTCCGGTGTTCTGCCGAGCAGTGCTGATGACGAATCTGCCAGCTAATTTTCGTTTATTTTTTACCGTAGCACACGTTTACTCGGGGCTACAGGTTGCCCGAAGTGCATGGTAAAGTACGAGAGTTATAGACATGAACAAAGTTAGAAGAGGAAAGAAAAGTGAAAAGATGCGGGTTAAAGTGGGGGTGTCAAAATGAGTTAATTATAGAGTATATAGATTTCTTATCTGGGACTGTTAGATGTATTATTATTCCTCTCTATACTACACTTTCTCTCATGACTCTTGTCTGAACTTATATCTCATCTCATCTCATCTCAACTTCTCTCATCTCCTCTCCTCTCCTCTCATCTCATCTCCTCTCATCTCATCTCCTCTCATCTCATCTCCTCTCCTCTCCTCTCTCATCTCTCCCATGCCAAGACTAAGTAACTCTCGGCCAAACCTGTCTCTGTGACACTTACCCTATTCAACATTCTCCATTCTCGTTAATTCACATTACATAATACTTCTAAATTCTACTATCCTACTTGATGGAGTTCACCCACCCTATCGGCCGAACTGTTATTGTCACTTTAATCGTAGCTGCATCCCTACAGGTATCTTAAAGATTGCAACATGCACTCTCAAACGGGTTAGGCTCTTCGGTCGAACAAATGCTCGGTCAGTGAACTCATATGTGCATAGACCAGCGTTGCTAGTCAATCTGGCAACGAACGACTTCTTGCTCGCGCACGACCTAGGTCCTACGTTTGTTCCTGTTTTTTTTCTTTCACCTCTAAGGGTATAAGCCAGGTCACACTATACGTATACGACTCGTATACTCTCTCCTCTACACTGCCCTACCCTACTCTACACTTTACTCTCAAAGAATCCCCACCATTTTCCCATTCTTCCCATTCTTTTCACCTCTGGAAAATCCTCGGGGAAACTTGACTTCTTTCTTAGCGGTAATTCTCGGAACTCTCCCTAAATCTGAGAGCGGAGTTTGACGTTCCTCACTTTCTTGTCAGGATTTAACTCGCTCATTATATTCGCTCAACTCAGCGGAATAAAAAAAAAACTTCAACCCTATGATGTAATCGCGGGAACCTTCCAAACCTGAACTTAAATCTGTATTATTATTTTTCCCTCTATGAATAATCTCGCACGTCGGTTCTTAACCATCCCACGTTAACCGGCTGAACCATTTTTTACAACCGAGAGACCCCCATTACCTCGTGCAATCACCTTTTACTCTACATTTCCGATCCTATCCTGTTGCCTTCCAAAATCCCGCGCCATATCTTTCCCGGGAGTTCCTGGTTCAAACATTACAGTCCCGGTCCGGTACAAACTCAAACTCAATTACAATTACAAATAATCCCTTTGGTGGCATTAACACGGGTCCTTGAACTATATTTTAACGTTAGCCTCTTCATGTAAGTCAGCCCGTTGGGTTTCTCCTTCAAGCCGTGGCGTCCGGGAGCCTGGCCCCATGAAATTGGGTTCCACCACATTTTCCGCTTTGTTTCTTTTTTTCCCATAATAATTTCCCTTTCGGTGAAATGAATTCCCAATAAGTTTTTTTTTAGTTTTTATTATTTTTTTCGCTGTGTCCGGATTTGGTAATTTGTCATCAAAATCTAGCGCACATCCAAACACCCACATTGACACATTTTGGTTGCAAAAAATAAGGAACCGCCTAAACTTAGCCCATTAGAAGACTCTCCTTCCAACATAACACGTAAGTAGGTCATAGTAGAGATATTTTATTCTGCGTAGAATTGTAGATTTATGGACTACTGCTTTATCTGATATGGTAAAGGGGTTCTCTCGAAAGAAGTTCTCTATTTAATATTTTTGGTATGAATTTGAAGATTTCAAGTTTAAATTACCTTCAGTGACAACTCTCCCTCTTCACTTTTAAGTAAATATATAGACTCAATTGAGAATACGAACACTCTTTAGTATGAATAGAGACATTAGAAATACTAGAAAAAGGATCTTTACAAGGAGGAAAGTGAAATATAGACTCATTTTAGAACATAAATCTACCAGAGTGACTCGTTAACCTCGTGATGACTGCCCTACGGGGTGAGCAAGCCGCTCCACTGGCACTCCGTGGGCCACTAGCCGTGGGGGCTCTGTTCCTCTAGCGAGGAAACAACTATAACACCCTGGTAAACCTCCTCGAAAAGGAGCCAGGCCCCCACGGCTAGTGGCCCACGGAGTGCCAGTGGAGCGGCTTTCTTACCCTGTGACTACGGGGTGGGGTGTGCGAGCACTCACACTTACTCTACATTAACGCTAGATCTTTCATTTCTTATTTTGTATTTATATCATTGGTATCATATCAATTGGAATAGATCATTTCATTTCTCCTCTCTTACTGAGTTCTTGAATTTCTTTTAACCTCTCTTCTTGATCTGAACTTCCATTTGATAGGTCTAAACGACTTGAAGATCATGTACAATGTACTTCCAAAGAACCTAAACAACGCCAACCCAGCGACAATCCACAAAATGATAGTCAAGAAGATTTGTGCATTCTTGTTCATAGTGGCTTGCACATTCTTACCGGTGAATGTATCAAGACCGGCTGCATTCAAAACAATGGCAATCAAGATGGCATTGGTCAACATCCAGATCAAAACTGTGATGGTTCTAATGAAGGCATAGTAGGCGTCATCCTTTTGTTTCTTGGTGATGACCGCCGTTTCTGGAGGTGGAATTGCTCTCAAATCGTCCAAAATGTTGTAATAAACATCATCCACTTCATCTGACGCACCAGGGGCAACCATGACCAATTCATCCTTATTCCCGGTGGATTTAGCAGATCCCAAATCTCTTTCCTTGGGTAATTCCTTAGTACCCCAGGAAACATCATGGATATTGGCAAAGGCATAAATGTTCAAAACATTGATATAGGTGGGGGATAACAAGACATATTGGACAAAGGATGTCAACATGAAGGATGGTTCTCCGTACATGAATGCACCAATAAAGTAAAGGGTATACGTTGACAAGACAGACACAATCAAATCTCTAAATTTCGAATCTGTAAACACCAATAATACTGAGAAATTGTTTGGATGATCTTTAATAATCGATTGCACAGTATGAACCGCCAAATAAATGGCAGAAAACATCAAATAGGCCATTAATACGGCGAAAAACGAGGCAATCACCATATAAAACTTCCGGGTACCTCTTGGAGTGTTACCAAACGCCAACACAAACGTACAGACAACTGAACCAACATAAAACCATAATAAAATCACCGCCAAGTATGCACCAACTTGGAAATTCATATCAGAAGAACCCAAATTCTGGGTTAAAATTCTAAACACTAAAAAGAAACATGACAATGAAAACCATGAGACTAATAAGGTGATCAATTGGTAATAGAATTCCAATTGTAAAAACAATTTTCTCAACAAAGAATGGTTAGATTTCCAAATCTTGGTCCAATGGAAAAGTGCATACCCAGCAGCAAAGAACGACCCATTCAACCATCTTCTTCTTTGTAAGACAAACTCATCGATCCGTTCTGGAACATCGGTTTCTGCCTTGGCTTCCTTAACGTATCTCAAGATGTAATTGTGGCCCTTTTTCGCCACCAATTCGAAACATAAAATACGATCTTCTGCCAAATACATATTAGAGGTGAAGATCCCGGCTTCTTGGTAATTTTTCTCTTTCAACTTGCGCTCATCATCGAACTCATCTCCCACATTGGCATCTTGATGTAAGAACTCACCTTTGAAATATTTTTCCAAGGGCCCTTGGCCATCCACATTCAACAAGGCATCGTATCTATAGGCGGAAAACGCACCGGGTAACACAGAAATGAATCCAAAAACTGATTCCATAGGTTTATCCAAAATATTGGAAATTTTATATTCGAAATTTTGTGCTGCCACCAAAGGGTTACCAAGCAATTTCCTACCGGGACCCAAGGCAGCTCTCATTTCTCCACACGCTCCGGCTACGTTATCGTCACGGAAAGTTCTCCACAAGTAGTAAAAGGCGTCCTTGGCCGGCTGGGTACCACAATCCAACAACATGACAACCTTGGGGTTCAAAATAGGACCAAACGATTGTAAACACCATCTATGGGAGTTAATTTTTTTGGCATTCTTCTCCTTCATACAAAAGATGAATTGCACAGGGGTGGAATTGGCCACAAGGTGGACTCTATCATTGACAGCCTCGATCCCCACGGTGGAGGTATATTCATAAATGTGCGCCTTGACATTTTTTTCATTGATCTTGGATTTGGCATATCCGTCTTGGTACACCCCAAGGGCAACCATCAATTTTTCTGCACGCTTGTGGAGATTGACCCGTCCATCCACCACGATGGTGATGACGACTTTCTTCCATGAATCTTCACCCCACACCGGGTCTGCACGGCGGGTTAAATCTGTGATATTTTCAAAGATCCCCTTGAGGGTTCTTGCAAGTAAAATTTCATTTTCGTTATACATGGTGACACAAATCATCAACTCAGTTTCTCTTGGTGGTGAATACAATGGTTGACGGAGACTATAGTTGTACCGAAGAAAGTTCAGCGGTCCACAGGTGGCGGCCGTGTATCGCATGTATGACATCTCACGGCCTCCTTCAGTGATTTTCTTCCCATAAGTTTCCAAGAGTGCCTTGGGTACAGGTGCATCAATGACATAATTCCCGTTGACCAACATCACCTTTTTAATGGTTTTCGTGTAATTAAGTCTTGGTCTGAAATCATCATCATTACCATAATTCAAGATCTGATCATCATCTTCTTCATCCAAGAGATCTTGGTCGATATCATTGCCGTTTTTGTCCTTACGACTACCACTACGACCACGGAGTGTAGTACCTCTTCTCATGGTGTTTGCTCGTTTCATCTCTTCCCCCGTTTCTGAGAAAAGCGAATCATCATCTCCAAAGGGATCAAGTTCTCCGTCAGCGTCAGCATCTTCCATTTGGTTGATCATGTAATCGTCCCCACTGAAGGTCATGTGGTTGGAATATGGTCTCAGGAAGGAATGGCCCGGAGTATGACCTGGGGTGAAGTGAGGAGGGTGAACACCTCCACCAACTCCATTAAGAGGACCATTTTCTAAATCATAGGTGTCGACTCTTTCCATTTCGTATTGCTTCCCACCCATGGCAAAGAAATCGCTGGGACTCTTTTGAGGCGACGCATACATGTATTGCTCGGCTTCCTTGAAGGCAACACCCTTTGGCTTGGCCACAGTGGGAGATCTCAGTTGATACATCAGCGAGGAAGATCCTTGCTTGTCGTTGAACATGTCATCGTCAAAGGTTGATCCGGGGCCACGACCACCGGGCCCAGCTCCAGCACCACCGGGCCCACCCACATAGGGCAGATAAGGTTGGTATGGTTGAAGAACAGGGGTTGCTGGACCCATGCCCACGTTTGATTGGGGCTGGGCACCATTGTAGCCGTTGTACAGCAATGACCGATCTGGTTGGGTATGGACCGGGTTTTCGGTCATGGGAACATCGTTGGAGTCAAACAAGTCGTCGTCGTCGTCGCTCACGTGAGCAGCAGCAGGATGGGACATGGCTCAAGTAGACTCAATACCAATGGGAAGAACAGTGGGATGTATGTTTGTAAAAAAATGTCTAGCCTTCAGAAATAAAATAAAACCAAACCAAAAAAAAAAAAAAAAAAATAAATAAAGAAAATACAGCGAAGGACAGACAGACTGGCTGACAGATGGGAGTGGTTTGGTTGCGCTACAAGCAAATCAAATTTATATGAATTAGAGATAGAGAGAGAGAGAGAGTGTGTGTGTGAGTATGTGTGTGGAGGTGCAAGTGGGGGTATTATAGAGGATGACGTATCTACAATTTGCTGTATCGATTATGTTGTTACACACTTGCTCATTTAACGATTTGGCGGTAAATTTCATTTTGGATAAAATTTTTACCCTTATAGCATCAACGAATTCTATTACACGCAAGACAGGTTATATTGCAACACGATCCCGAGATGGAATAGCCCACGCTACGGTCATATACAGACTTGATAGACTCTTGTTTTCCTTACGTGGTGCTCTATTGGCAACCATAAGTTCGTTGCAAAACATTGGAAAAGCCCCCATTTTCCCTGTTTGGAAAATGTACCCAAATTTAGATTCTCGAACCTGTTTTGATTTGTAGCCCGATCGGGAAAGTGCGCCGCACTCGCCTGTATGCAAGGCAAGGTACAATGTTTCCTTTCTATTGTTTAGGAATGATGGAATTGATTCCATCGAACAATAACAGATAAAACATAACAGATATAGTGGATATTTAGGGCACATGGTCTTAATTAAAGGGGTTCACGATTAGACAAGTCTTACAGATCTAAAATTTTGGATCTAGAGATTTAGTTTATTGAGAATTTTTCTTTTCAATCTAGCTTTTATTGTGTATGATTATTTTTTAGAGAGTATGTGATTATGTAAGGATTTAAGGGATACAACAATATATAGTTTATGGAGGAATGCCACAACTTTAAATTGTATAGAGTTGATAGAGGTAGAGTCGTTGATGTTGTGATTGAGAGATAAGAAATAATAAGAGTTGGTAGAGATAAGTGGTAGTAGACAGTAGACAGTGGTGGGCAGTAGTAAACCAGTTTAGACAATTGTAGACAGTTGTACACAGTCGGTAGATATTAAGATGAAAGATGACAAGACTCAATGATAAGGATAGAGTTAAACAAATCAGACTTCATTACAAACTTTAAGTATGGATCCCTTTTTTTTTATATTTACAAAAATTTTGGGATAGTTAGTATATGTCAATTATTTGAGTTAATAAGAAAACTGACTCTCTAGTACTCTATAAAACTTATTGACCACCCGACGTGCAGCCCCTTAGGGAACAGCTGGCACTTTGTAGTAGTTTGTACCTTGATTTAGGAAATAATTGCAAAAATCTCCTCGTAGAGGAGCTAGGCTCCACGCAGTGGCTCTCCCCGAGCAGGGGCCAGCGGAGCGTCTGGCAGCCCCTCAGGGAAGTGTATATTTGTATAGACCCTCAGGTTCATGGTTAGCTTAAGTTTTCCAATACACAAACTTCTCCGCCTCCTAACCCATCGAAACAAGGCTGGTGATATCCATGCCCACAAGCAAAGAAAATGAGCCCACAATGGCGATATTTCCCATTTATATCTACCTCCAAGTTCACATGAATTGTTTCTCGCAGACGATCTTCCCAGGCCAACCAATGATCTTCCGAAATATCGTTTCCCCACATGGCTTTCCCACACGATGTACAGTTTTTTTGCCGAATATCCATGCCCCTCAACGCTTGTGATCGAATGACTTTCATACTCTTGTTGATCCCAGAATGTAACAGTCGTAAGCATATCTTGAGCATTTCGCTTTCATAGGAATATGAGACGAAAACTTCATGGAGAATGCCACGAACATTGGAAAGAGTAGCAACTGCAATCTTCTTGTCTTCACCAATTCTTTCAAGAAATTTGTTGAAAATGGCAAAAACTGAACGATCTTGTGAGTTCAGAGTATCCTTTTTCGTACTGACTCGTTTGAAGCATGTTTGAAGTAAACCATTTATTCTGGTTGATGATTCTCCATGGGCAATCTCAACACAAGTGTCAATGAGTCTGAGCCACATACGTTCATTCAAATACAATTCACCGTCAAAATTTTGAGGCTCTTGTGAGTCACAGATATCCATGGCTAACATACCATATTTCTCAACCTCCGGTACATCCCCAAGACTAGTCATTCGTTTCAATACCCCGTCAAGTGCTTCCTCGTATCGTGACTCCTCCATGAAAAGAATAGTTGACCCATCGATACAATCAGCGTCACTAAGAAGTTTTTCCACGTCAGACAACACTACACCCACCTTGGTGACCGCTAATCTTTTAACAAACAGTAACAATTTGGATATATCTCTGTCCTTCTCCTGTAGTAATACTTCAACGTATTTGTGAATGATCTGTCCATTAATTTTCTCAATATCAACAACTCGTAAAAGCTCCTCAATGTACGAAGCAAGAAGTTCTGTTTTATGTTCCACTCTCAAGATTTCACCATGTACAGAGGGACAGTTGAGTTCCACTAATCGTACCAAACTTCTTGAATCAATTGCTAAAAGGGTCAGGAAATTGTCTCGAACTACATTCACTAAATTATGTCTTTCAGATGAGTTCCTCTTGCAACCATTAAAACAATCCTCCAAGACTTTACCCATTGATTTCCCATCGTTATGAGAAGCCATTTTTTGCAACCATGATTCTAAAACATTGGAATAACGCATTTCTGTCCGGTATATCCCCATCAATACGTCATAAAATTTGGCTGCTTGTATTTTCGCAATCAAGACTGGATCAATTTCTGGTTCATACTCGGAGATAAGACTTTGAAGAGCCAATTGACAATCATCCAAGATATCATCATCTGTATTTGAACACAAATCATCAATGATCCCGTCCAACGTAGAATCCGAGAGTCTGATAAATTGTGAGTATTTAGGGTAGTTCCTGGCAATAAAGATCCCCAATTGACACCTATCTCTTGTGTTAAACTCTTGTGAATGGGTATCAAAGATATCCAAAAGAGCTTCGATGATATATTGTCTGTTCAAAAGAATCCCTTCATTATCATTAAGGACCGTGTCTTCAAAGAATTCATTCAATGTTGAGAGCATTTCGAAAGAATCGAATCGAAGAAACATCAGCAAGTACGGGAAAATGGAATCATTATCGGTGGTGAGGGCTCCATCAACTATTGTGTTACTAAAGAGGTACTTACATATACTCTTGCGAGCTTTCAGTTCCATTTCCAAACCTATGAGTCGATCGGTTGGATATTGTCTACCAGTAAGAATGTAGGACATGTAGGTAAACACTCCACATGATACCGAATCTAAGGCCCCAACCCGTATGTCATTAATATACTCGACAAATGGAGTCTCATAATCTTGTAGCAAGTAGTTCCAGATGTATACGAGAGCGTCTCTAAGATTATACTTACGACACAATTGCATGGTCAAGTCAATGTCAAGCAATCTGATGTCCAATACACACAATATTTCTGTCAAAATGTAGCCCCTTTCCATTCTAGCATAGTATGATACCAATGCCTGGAGCACGGTTGGCGATAAGACGTCGATACTACCCCTTAAGAGATATGGTTCCAACGTGTCAAAGAAAACGTCTTCATCTTGGAATTGTTCAAAAATCGCGTCAAGAACCGGCATGGTCACCATCGATACTTCGGTTGGATCATCTCTACGAAGATCACAAAAAATGTCGAAATATAGCTTGAGGGAGGTTGCGGCGTTTCCCCTTTGCTGGAAAAGGTAGTTGATGGAGATGGTCATGATATCTAGCAAGTGTCGTTTCACCAATGGCTTACGCACCGGGGCCAGAATGGGTAACCCATTGACCTCCAAAAGGCACGAGTCGGTGGAATTATAGAACTCGGTTGCCCTGGCCAAGGCAGAAAGGTGGTCACCTTGAGAAAGAAGATGAACCAAGGTATCTGCCCAATTGACCAAGCTTCCCAAAATGACCGAATGATCATCTCCAAGAACAAGAAGACGGTCTCGTGAGTTACGCACGGTGATTGGGGTGATCCCCATAGTGGTATCTTCGCCCACTACCGTGAGTTTAGTGCCAGAGTAGTGCAACGTTGTCATGACATTGTTGCAGGTGACACAGACGAGTTTCGACGAGATCCAATTGACTGCAGATATACTTCCTTGAGGATTTGTCCACGTAGAGGTCTTGGTCATGGCAAGTGTGGGTAATGCCTTATCCTTGTCCTTGAGATCAGAAAGAACAGCAAGGAAGTTTTGTGGTAAAGTATCGTTTTGAAGCTCAAGAATATACAATTGGTTATCCCAGGCATAGGCAAGCTTGGCATTCTCCACGTGGAGAGTGTTGGGGATCTGCATGCATGGGTACCATGCGAGGGTTGCAGTGGACGCCATGGCTGACGTGGAGCCATTTTTCTTTCTTCGAGCCGTGTGATGTTCACGAACCTTGACGATGTGTTGGTTGTCCAAGGAAAGAAACGAGCACACCAAGAGAGTGTTCCCAGTCATCACAGACACTAGTCCTATGCTGTCAGTGATCTGTTCCGAGCTCCCCAAGGGGAGCAATTCACACGCCATGATGGAGCTTTTCGCCCTACTTAGCACCCTTTGCGACACGAAATGTTTCCGTAACACCTGCTTTATGCCATGATGGTAGCATACAGTGCCATTGGAGTCAGAGGAGAACAATTGGGAATGATAGGCGGCAACAAACCCAACGCTATTGATGGCAGACAATCCATCGTGTCCCGTCATAGACGTGGCTATTGTGTGTGTCGGCAAGGTGGACACTGCTGCTATCGAGTCAGCCCCCGTGGTGACGGTGGTAGCCGCGGTGGAAAGGTCCCAGATGGAGATTCGACCACTTGAATGACCAGCAGCCAAATGGGTGGAATCAGACGAGAACGACAAATAGGTTATATCTGGAGCGGTCTGGAGGGCAAATTCAATCGACTGGCGGTAATTGAACCCTATTACATGGCCCTTATCGGTGGCAATTGCCATGTACACGGTGGAAACCTCAAACGTTTGAGGGGTTCCAAATCTTTGGATGAAGTCAGAAGACGAGATTACCTGCGAGAGCGAGGCAACCGGCAGCCATTTGATATGATTTAACGGGACAAGCGGCGCCAGCACATCAGCTTCACGACGGCTCACGGGCTCAATGTTTTTGCTAGCGGCATTGCTACGCAAGGCCAAACTCACCAACGTTTGTGAACGGTCATCAAACCGAAGTTTCCTCACAGCGCCGGCGCCCGCCAGCCCGCTCAACGAGACTGTACTTGCGCTGTGCGACGGACTGGACGTCATCGACCCATCCATGCTATATAGAGGCAGCTCTACTGGGCTCATAGTGGTAGTGGCAATGCAAAGGGGGTTGGGGTTATCAGATAGATTGATTGATTTGAGCTCTCCAGAAATACTCCCACTCATATCGGAGTGTACATAAATTTTACACCTGCAACCTTCACCCAGAGCCATGGTAGCACCCCCATACATGACGCTCCGCTGGGCCCCTACTCGGGGCGAGCCACTGCGTGGGGCCTAGCCCCTCTACGAGGAGACTCTTACAGCCAATTCCTCGATAGAGGAAGAAGGCCTCCACGGCTAGTGGCCCACGGAGTGCCAGCGGAGCGGCTTACATACCCCGTAGGGTAGCCAGCACTCCCTTCCCTGGCGAGGGCTATCAAGACGCTCCGCTGGGCCCCTGCTCGGGGAGAGCCACTGGCGTGGAGCCTAGCTCCTCTACGAGGACTATCACCCCATCAGAGGAACAGGAGTCCCGCACGGGTAGTGGCGTAGATCCTGAAAGAGGACTCATCTACATTTTACAAATCTTTCATCTTTATAACTTTCCCGGTTATATATGCCGCCCGGATTCCATGTTCCATTTTCTTTCTACTTCTTTATGTATATGAATAAATATTTTAGCATAGCACTTCGTCATCTAGAGAACAGGTGGGCTAATCTTTCTTAATCTTTTTCGTTTCTTCCTCCTTTTTCTTTTCTGCTCTGAAGAATACATGTAGAGCTATCATTTGATAGAGACATGTAGCTATTACACCACCAACCACCACCAACAGCCATCGAACCACGGTGGCACATGTTTGTTCTGATTGGTCGCGGAAGGTCCATTCCCGTTCACGGAGAAAGCTCTGTTCTCTCTGGATGTCTCGGAGTTTATCGTTGAGACGGTGCACCTCTTGTACGAGAGAGCCCACGTCATGGGCACCACCTGTGGGTGAATCGAGAAAGGTACCATCATGCACCTCGAAATGAATAGTTATGCGGGTGTCCACAAAGTCTGGATCTTTGTCATCATCTTCCAGAGACGCTGTTGAGCCATACGAGGACGTCAATGCTGATGCGGCCATACCGAGCCAGTTTTTGGGGCGGTGATAGAAGCTCTTGGGGGTGAAACAAATCCGATGTTCACCGGAATCGAGGGCACTGAAGGTGAACTTCCCTGCAAACAGAGCTCGCAGATGTACCACCTGGTGATCAGAGTCAAAGGTTTCCTCGACGTCTACCAAGACTCCTGTATTAGACCGGTCTCGGGGCGGTCTGTATGTGTTGGTGGCCGGATCAAGTATGTCCATCTTGAACTTGCCTATGAGTAGCGTGTTTGCCGTCAACTCACGGTAGAAACATCTTCGGGAGCCTGCTGCCACGTAGAAGTGTAACTGGGCACGACATAGCGTGACAGATAGCAGAAGTAGTACCACAAGGAGGAGGTGTGGAGTAGCGAAAAGCCGTGATACCGGAGATTTGTTTAATACCGCCATGTAACCAAAAGTGGGAGAATGATGTGTGAATCCCGTGATTGGTTGTGTGTAAGGGGATTGTGGGATGTGGGTCTGGTCGCGCACGCTGGTTACAAACTTCTCAGGTTGTGCGAAGGATGATGGTGTGGGAGTCTGGACACCGAGTATGCAAAGTCTATAGCGAGCGACTCCGAGACCTTTGTGTGTGTGTGTGTGTCTGATTGAGAGCCTTTTTTTATTTTTATTTTTATTTAATTTTTTTTGGCGGGTGGGTTGGCTGCGTGTTTTTGTTTGTTTTTCCATATAGACGTGAAGAAGGCACTTAGGGGCCCAGAATAGAGGTTGGGAAAGGCAGTAGAAGCACAGAACGGATCCATACAGACTCCTTATACATACAGTTTTTCTTTTTTTTTTTCCAGTCGTAGTGTAGGATGAACTTATCACTTCAGGATCCATTTGCAGTTGCCAAGGAGTTCCCGGAGACGCTCACCCATACGCTTCTGGCAGGCGGACATTCTGTGATCATCCAATTCAATTATAAGGGAGACTACCTTGCCTCCGGGTTGAGCGACGGGTCGATCGTGGTGTACGATCTCGCGAGCAATGGTGGGGTGGTGGCACATCTACAGAAGGACGGCCATATCAGAGCCGTGACATCATTATGTTGGTCCCGATGTGGACGGTACCTTCTAAGTTCCTCGCAGGATTGGTCATGCAAATTGTGGGACCTTTCGAGGGCCAATTCCCCCGATAGACAAGTACTGGCGGTGATACGAAGTGTTCGATTCGATGGACCAATATGGCTGGCAGTGTTACATCCATCCAATCCTTTCCAATTTACAGCTTCGTTGTACGAAGATAACCCTGTTTATGTAGACACTACAGATGAGGACAAGGTGGTGATTACTACACTCCAGACCCAGCCATTCGAGGCTAATGAAGGAGAAAACTCCACCGAAAGAAGAACCCCAGATACAGAACCAGAAACAAAGAAAAAGAAAACAGAAAAGCACATGACGTTGGTGACTACATTTGAACCCAGACAGGGGAAATACATCTTCACAGGAACGAGCAAAGGTTGGCTCAACATCATTTCCTCAGAGACTCTACAAACGGTCCATTCGGTCAAGATTGCCAACTCCAACATTAAAAACCTTGTGATATCCTCCAACGGGAGGAAACTTGCCATCAACTCGTCTGATAGAGTCATCAGACAGATAAATTTGCCGGATTTCGTCAATGACCTGAATACCCCTGAGCTCTGGGAGTTTGAGGTGGAACACAAATACCAAGACGTGGTGAATCGGCTCCAATGGAATTCTGTGGCATTCAATCACAATGCCGAATTTCTTGTGGCTTCAACGTTTGGCCAGTCTTCCCAGGACTTGTATGTGTGGGAAACATCACTTGGGTCACTTGTGAAGATTCTTGAAGGGAGTAACGAAGAGCTTATTGATGTGAAATGGAATTACTCGCGATGCATGATCGGATCGACAGGGTTGGATAGCGGGTGTGTATATCTCTGGCTGGTACAATTCCCGCAGAAATGGAGTGCATTGGCGCCCGATTTCGTCGAAATTGAAGAAAATATCGAGTATGATGAAAAGGAAGATGAGTTTGACATAGTAGATGATGAGATTTTGGTGCAGAAACGATTAGAACAAGAAGAAGATTTGGTGGTTGATATCACCACTATGGAAAAATTCGACGCAAGAGGTTTCGATATTGAAGAGTCGTTTGTAATCCCTGTGAAATACGAGTAGGAATAACAATAGTAATAATAAGATAATCAAGATACTAATGTGAAATTTTGAACCAGTAAAATTTGAGATTCGGCAATGTGTGTTTCAAAGCCGCATATATGTCAATTTCACGGCCTCACCTGTCGCCCGCAGTTGTACGGGCCACGGCTGCAGCAACAGCCTCCTTCCAAAAGTTTAACCTCGGGCCCCTCCACAGCAAGCTTATTTTTTATTTTTTTCATGAACCACCACATCGTGACAACTTTAACGGTTGTGGCTTTGATCGGGGTTTATGGTCTCTATGTTGACCGTTACCCTGTTTCACTGTGGTGATCAAACTATATGTCAATGTTCCCGCACCAACCCCAGAATCCTGCAGTTTGGATTCCCATTGTTCTTAGGTTTATCCACATCACCAAACGGCTATCCCGCAAGCACACAGTTTCAGAGTGTCCCAGTCGAGGCGAATTCCAGTTGATAGGTGACAGGGACGCTTAATAGTTTATAGGGGGTACGGGAGTAGATAACTACGGAACAATAGGGGGCCTCCACCACCGTGACGTCATTTTGAATGGTGCCTCACGTAGAGATAGTCATTAAACATTTGACAGTGGATTATTGACATGAAACTGACCCTAGAGTGCTTCCTTCTCTAGCATAAATAGTCACTGTACCCCGACACTTGTGTCTTTTTTCATCCTCCTTTGTTATCATCAAATATTTATTTCAAATATATCCCCATACATGAAACTTGCTCTTATCTCTATCGCGACTCTGTTTTTCGCATCCACTGTACTTGCTGCAGATGGATTCATCAAACTTGATTTTGACGTCCATCGTGGAAGAGGATCCAAGACTTCCGCGTTTAAGAGTAGTGCCAAGAGTAGAGGGGGAAGAAAAGGTTACCATGGTTCCGTTAAGGGTGCCGGCAACAGCACTGTCTTTGCATCTTCTGGTGCAAGCTCAATTGCCGTTGATAATGAACTCACTTTTTACAGTGTCAATGTCACAGTGGGAACTCCTCCTCAACAGGTTGAAGTTTTGTTAGATACCGGATCAGCCGACTTATGGGTTCCTTCCACCAGTCAAGAAGGTTCAGGGGCATTTGTTTCCAGGAAGTCTTCCACTTACAAGAGCCTTAATGAAAAGTTCCATATCCTGTATGGTGATTACACTTATGCCACTGGTGTCTATGCTACCGACACCTTTGCCTTGGAAGGGAACTTTAATATTCCAAACTTCCAGTTTGGTTATGCTACCCTGACTAACTCCACTCCAGTTCTTGGGATTGGATACAAGACATTGGAAGCTACCACCCAGAGTGAACCATTGTATGATAACTTGGTTTATAGGTTGTCCGAAGCGGGTCTTATTGAAGTGCCAGCCTTTTCCTTGTACTTGAATGACATATCATCTGTTACTGGCTCAATCATCTTCGGTGGTATTGATAACGACAAATATTCTGGTGATTTGGTCTCTATCCCAGTTTCAAGTTATGAACAGGATGGTACAGATTACGGGTACATTTACTACCAAATTCCATTAAACTCTGTTACCTTTGGTGGTAAGACTGTCCAAGATGGGGGTTCATACTTGTTTGATTCCGGTACCACTATCTCTGAAGTTAATAGTGCTGTTGTTGAATCCATTGCAAACTCCATTGGTGCTCATCTTGATGATGCATCTGGCTTCTACATCTACGACGTTGGTTCGGTTGACCTTACCCAGACTGTTTCCTTTACCTTTGGATCCAAGACCATTGAAGTTACCTTAGAACAACTCCAATACTCGTACAATTGGTTAGTGTCCACCACCGGTGACGCAGACCCATATGACGTTTCCCATGATACTTATGGTGTCCTTGGATTGGCTCCAATTCCAGGTGGACTTGGGATTTTGGGTGACAACTTCTTGAGATCTGCTTATGTTGTGTTCAACATCCAAGACCACACCCTTTCTCTTGCTCAAGTCAAGTACACTTCAGAATCCTCCATTTCGGTTATTCTGAATTAAGCAAAAAAATTACATGAAAGTGAATTCCTTGGTAGGCGTATTTTTTGCAGCCAATCCACCTCAAGGAACATCTTTCTATATATGGTTTAAGAGTAAATTTATATTGAATATGTTTTAACTTAATGTAGAGAATACATATAAGGACAAGATGGTTTCTTTTTAAAGAGAACATGTCGTTAGGTAATACCTTGTACTGCTACACACTGTGGGTAAATTCTAGTATACCTACCAAGCTATGTACTGGGTTTTTTGATGACTAACTACACAGTTTTAATAGCATTTATCCCAAGAGGTATGCAAGGATGGAAGCTCCCTTACAATCTTGTCACGATAGCATTCCGAGAGATAAAGTATCTGACATGACAGTACGAACTATATTAGTTGTATATATTAAATTTCGTTCATAATATAAAGATAGAAGGAGTAATACATCTTTTGGTACATGGGGAATGGGGGTCATCTTGACTCTTTTAGATGGTGCAACAACAGTACAGCATATCATATCATTATATATTATGAGCATACGGAATCTGGTGGTTTAATATTACCCAATTGAATCAATGATATGCCATATACTGCTCTACAAATAAATTAAAATACTAACTCCTCAAAATGAATACTAATATTTCCTCAATTGGTTTTGCCAAATCGCTGGAACTAACAATTTCTGTAGTTATTGGACGTATATCTGTGTTTTATAAAACATTAGGAGGAGTTGGCCAATGTAAGGGTTTTCTACTCTTCTTTGTCTCCAGGTGATGTTACTCAAACAGTACTACATTCGATTTAATATCACGGTTTATGGCGAATCTAAGCAAGTTGGATACTCTCTAAATATCTCATATACATGCACCCCTCCTCCTCAAACAAACCTAACTAACATCACATTAATTATCATTTTTGGATATAACTTTAAAAGTATTGTCAGGTAGAGTGATTTCCGTTTTAACGAGTGACAAGGACACATTTACTATCTAAATCAATTCTTTTTCATCTGACCAATCTTTGTCGGAATTTTTTGACTCCCCCACTTTCTGTTGCAAAAAATAATTAAAATAATTTCTACACACCAAACAACAATCTATCTAGTATATACCATCGTGTAAAAATAACGCAGGAACACACCCATTCACCCACTCACCCACTCACACCCACCCCACTACTCTTCAATCACCGATAACCCGAATTAACCCCATTACTTTGTAATAATCTCTGTTGAACCCAATTAATACCATACTTCTTTAGATATCAAGTCTCATATTACTTAATCAATGACAAAAATAGATTATAATTAAATTGCGACGCTCCTTCCTTACACCAGATTTTCCAGTTTCTTTTACAAATTCTTACTATTATTGGAGAACCTGCACACATGCCCCAGGTATCTACCTGCACTACTGGTTGTCCACGAAAACAAAAACAAATTTTTTGTTTTGTAAACAAAAAAGCTCTACTGACAGAACCTTGAAAAAAATTTCAACTCCGTTGTATCACCTTTTGGACACGTCTATCTGAGCCCGTTGAGTCGGTCCCCAATCCCCGAGCGCACCCACTCCACACACCCCGACCCACAGCACCACCACACGAGTTCCCGGCGTTTTTTGCACTATAGCCCGCTAGAACCCGCACTACCCACACACCCCAATTTGTCATTTCTAATTTTTTGATTAGACTCTCAAAGTAACCCCCCTCCCCCTTGTTTTCTTTTTCTTTTTGGTCTACCACGGGAAAGAAGATACCACAGGACGAGCGAATAGAAGAGAAAGAGCTTCAGTAGAACACCGGACTCCCACGTGAAATATTGTCCTTTGCATCAATTGAGCTGAGCTCAACCAACAGTCTATACACACAACCTTTTGCCATTGTTTACATTTGGTACCCATCCAAGTAACCAGTAAGCAATACCATGTCCGAATCGTCCACGCCGAGAAAACGGTCCATCCCGGAAGATGAAGATTTGCCCAGTTTTGATGATCCTGCTGATAAGGTGAACGCCGTGATATCTCAATTGCAGGCACCTGAAGAAAAGACAAACGTTGCCCTCACGTTTGCCAACGACAAGAACTTGGCCACCGAGGTGCAGGCATACGCCAAGATTGCAGGTACCGATTGGACTTTCTATGTCAAGTCCCTTGCTGTATCCATTGGACGGAATACTGACGTCCCCATTGGTAGCCAACAAGTGTCATCAGCAGCCCTAATTGATATTGATTTGGGACCTGCTAAAGTTGTATCTCGACAACATGCCAACATCAATTACAACTTGGACTTGAGATGTTGGGAATTGAAAGTTTTAGGAAGAAATGGGGCCAGAATTGATGGTCAAAAAGTCCCCGTTGGGAGTGCACATTCGACCCCATTACATTCTGGAGCTATTTTGGACATTGGAGGCACCCAGATGATGTTTATTTTGCCCGATTCTCCTCCAACATTGCCCAAGAAACTCCTTAATATGTATTTGGCCAAGTATAAGGCCAATATGAACAAGAGAAAGAGCGTGATTCTGACAGGAGGAGGTGCCGGAGGGATTAATTCGCATTATCCACAACAACACTCGTTACCAGTGCACCATAATCAGCCTCAAATTAAAAGTTTCCAAATGTTTGACAAGGCCCAACTTTCTCAATCACCTACGACCTCTGCCACGTCTTTACAGAACAATCTTGACCAAGATTTGTCCAAGGAAGAAGCCAAGGACATCAAGCCACCTTATTCGTATGCCACCATGATTACGCAAGCCATCTTATCAAACGACGATGGGGTGATGTCGTTATCAGAGATCTACAATTGGATTTCCTCTCATTATGCATATTACAAGTATTCGAAAACTGGATGGCAGAATTCTATTAGACACAATCTTTCGTTGAACAAGGCGTTTGAGAAGGTTCCTAGAAGACCCAATGAACCGGGTAAGGGGATGAAATGGCAGATCAGTGAATCATATAAGGAGGATTTCTTGAATAAGATCCTGAGCGGATCACTTCTGAAACAACGAAGAGGTTCATCCGTGTCTAGACAATTACAATTACATTTGGCCACACATCAACAACTCCCAGAACCTCAAAAATATTATCTGAAGGAAAGCAATAATTTCCATCAAAGGACTGATTCCTTGCCAAAATTGGGTCAACCAATTCAATACGGACAAGCCCCACCAATGAACCCTGTACAGCCGAATGCATTAGCATTTCTTAATAATAACCAGCAGCAGCAACAGCAGCAACAACAACAACACCTTCAACAACAATTTCTCCAGCAACAGCAGCTTCTTCATCATCAACAACAACAGCAACAGCAACAACTTCAGGGTAGAGCCTTCCCTCCTTCATACGGGTTCCAAGCACCTGCACCACCTCATATGATGTATGGTAACCCAATGGCTCAACGTCAACCAGGAGGTATGGGTCAACCAGGAGCTGGACCAGGACCTGTAGCACCACCTCTCCAACAACACACTCAACATCAACACCAACAATCAGCTCCAGGTGGACAACCACAGCAATTGAAGGCAGAATTATCATCACCAATGAGACAATCAAGTGATATGAATAGCACAACACCTAAACTCCCAAAGGTTGTAGGTCATAATTTGTTCAATTTACCACCACCATCAACTGGTCAGTCGAGTACCACCGGGTCCTCAGCACCGCAAGCACATCATTCACGTTCGAATTCATATAACCAGCCTGGAGAAAAGGGTGAACCATTTGCCCCAATCCCAGCATCCGAGCAACAAGGTGGTAACTCTACTACCACTGGAGGTAGCAGTGGTTCCACCACTGGAGCCAGTGGGCAACCAGGCACAGGGTCGACGGACTTAAGCTTAGGATTTACTAGTCCTAAGAAGGTTGCACCTTTGGAAGCATTTACCCCAGAGAGAGGATCCAAATCCGGAAGTGGAACAAACAGTAAACTTGGCGTCCCCAGTGGACCTCATACTAATCAATCATCACCAGCATTTTGGAACTTTGTTCAATTCAGCACCCCCAATGGACAAACTCCATTACGTAAAAATAGCGATGAACTGAATGGACTGGGAAGTCCAACCTTGAATCGTAAACCTCAAAATGATAAAGTTGGCGAACTCCAACACTCTAAATTCTTGGATGAAAAGCCAGATTATTCACCCCTTAAAGGTAAAACGGGAAGTGAGAAGATACAAAGCGAAGATTCCAAGTTGAAGGAGGGTTCTCAACATAGTGAAGTGAACGCCTAGTTTTATGATAAACGATGATGATGACTACAATTACGAAATATCCCCTACACTTTTCATTTTCATTCACCCGTGTTATTATTATGTATTTAGCTTAAGAAAAGAATCGAATATAGAGTTCTATGTA
This sequence comes from [Candida] anglica, assembly GCA_963924405.1. Lineage (NCBI taxonomy): Eukaryota > Fungi > Ascomycota > Pichiomycetes > Serinales > Debaryomycetaceae > Kurtzmaniella > [Candida] anglica. The sequence goes on from OZ004258.1 coordinate 843,201, forward strand.
TTAAAATGCCGATCTATTTCTCATTTCTGCTATTTTCTTTTCGACATCTTTTGGAGTTCTGTCTAAGGATCCTGAGATCTTAATTTTAGCTGATTGGTTGAGTTCTGTAAACTTTTCAATCAAATCCCCGTCGATTACGTTTTTCGACGGATTATAGTAGCCTCTGAACTTCAAATGATCACGTCCTAATATATTATAACCTCTATCACCAGTGGAGAAATCATCAAAATTGTAATTAAAATATTCTCGCAAGGCAATTTCAAGTTTTACAAAAAAATCAGTTTCTTGCTTTGTGGCAACTGGAACAAGGATACCCACAGACCCTTGCAAACCGGTGAAAATGAGAGCTTCAACTCCGTCAACATTCAAGCAACCTTTGGTAAAGGAGGTTGGGATATCTCCCAAATGGAACTCACAAATACTCTTCAATCTGGAACCAGAACTGTTTAAATATGGGGGTTGGAACTTTAATGAACTCCAATCATTATCAGCCTTGTCTGAAATTGAATCTGGGAGTCTTGAAACAAAAATATTTCCAAATTTATCCCCACCAACCACAGTTGAATAGTCCAAACTGATCATAGAAGTAATTTGTCTTTTCATAATATCATCTGCGAATGGCACAAACTGATTGATAGTCGAATCATACTTGACAAAAGAGGTTGATTGTGAAATGTCGGCAACAACAAGTCGGTTATTTTCATTGACCGAAATGGCAGTTATGGTTTTAAAATAGTCAATCTGAGTAGATGTCTTTCTCAAGAGTTGACGTTGACCCATGTCATAGATTCGAAGATAATTTTGCATACCAACAAGAAGCTTCCCATCAAACTCACATAATACCGTGGGTTTAAAATCTACTTCTGTTCTATAGACAAAGCTAAGACGTTTCAGTTTAGAATCTATTTTGAATGTGTATAAGAAACTCTTGTGTTCGTCATCTTTACTCAATAATACCTCATTCTCAGTAGTTCCAACAACAAGATGTTCTTGGTCTGAGTTAGAGAAGTTTACCACACTGAGAGAGACGGCTCGTTCATTATTGGAAAGTTCCACTGATTGAATCACTTCTTGAGAAGCAATTTGGGCAATCTGGATACAAGATGACCATAATGGTTTATTTATGGGTAACACTTGGTATTCAGTTTCATCATGTTCATCTTTGTGAACAGTCTCCAATACAGATATAGGATACAGAGATTGCAGTCCATATTCTGATTCAATGATATACACAGTCTCTCCCAATGTCACCATCTTTCTTGGAGTGTATCTTAATTTAACAGAAGAAATGGAAAAATCATCTTCCAATGTCAGCATTGGTTCACCTTCACTTCCAACGGTAAATATAACCAAATCATTGTCAGCGATACCAACAATCCCCTGACCACCGATGTCCTCAGAAAAGAACGAGGCACCATTGGTCACACTAACGTCCATCAATGGGGTCAATTTGAAGTAACCATCATTGCTCGTGTATCCAATCCAGGGTCTAGAGGAAATTGCAAGTACAGCCGATTGATTACTAGAATCTGGTAAGCCAATCACTGACATGTCAACGGACTTGGAACCTAGATATCTGGTTCTAGTATCGGAAAGTCTTCCAGTAACTTCATCCACAACAGTACGAACGTATAAACCGTTTTCCATCCCGATATGAATGGAAAGTTCAGTAGTACCTCGTAACATAATGATAGAAGAGCTATTTGATGATAATGCTTGAAGGGTCACAGTTCCAAGGCAGTTGTGCTGTTGCAAAGAAAGAACTGTGATAGTTTCATCAGCACATCCAACTACTGCAAATGGACTCTTGGTTTTCTCTGACGATGATGCGATGGCTACAGCGGTAATGGCACCACCCATTTCTATACGTTCTTGGTACTCGATCAATTGATCATCGGTCGGATCGACTTCAAAGTAGCAGATTTCTCGATTAGAGAGACCAATAATCACTTGCTCATTATTAGAACTAGCCAGGATGATGTTGATACCCGCTGGCGGATACCAATCTGTAGTTTTGGAAGATTCTGGAGTATTTCGAACATGTCGAATACCATTAGGATATATTTGAATGACTGAATTTTTCCCAACTTGCTGGACATCTATAGTTGGCTGCGTAGCTACAAATTGAGAGTCAGTGACTTCTTCAACCACTTCGCCAATGGATAGAATCAATGTTTGTGACGATAATGTAGAAGAGATGACCAAGTAGTCATCATTTGTGGAGTCTGCTTGAAGCTTTGTGGTGTAGATGGATGTAGGTTTGAATGGGAGTGGGGAAGAGACCACTGTAGATGTAGGTAATCCATGAGTGAGGGTCTTGAGATATGCATGAGATGATAATGTTACAAGTTGCTTGACGGGGTCATCGTTGAGAGCACTAGTTGTTTCCACGAGAGTAGCCCCTATGACAGGATTCAATGATTCCAAAGTATCCACCAAGGATAAGTTCGTTGGCTCTTCAAAGACGGTGAAACGGGTGATATTTTCGTCAGAGGGTAAACTTTCCATGGTAGTCATGGTGGTTTCATTGACATCTTCTCCCAAGTTTTCGAATTGATAGAATTGTTTATTATTGTTTTCACAGTTTGCCAAGAGGAATCCACTTTTCAACACATTAAGAGTATGACAAAGAGGAATTGTATCGAAATATGTCATGTTTACTGCATTGAACAAGTCTCTATCGGTGTCATAATCCACAGTAATCTTAAAACAATCTCCCAAGTTGGATTGGACCAATATGAAAAATGCATTTTTTTTCATCTTGTGAACGACATAGTTGACTATACGGGTTGGAAGTAGTTTGGGATAATCTTCCAGGCGTTGTGGGATGGGTAAATATAACCTCTTTTCACCATCTGTACTTTCATAGATGAGATGTTCTTCACAACAAACAAGTGAGCCACCACCAACTTGACTAGGAAGAGGAATGATCTTCAGAGCTGAAGCTGGGAGAGGGAGTTTACTTTTCCTCTTCACCACATGGTTCAATGCCTGGTCTAGCTCATAGTATTGAAGCAAGAGTGGCGAGGATTCTGGATCGTATTGAGCGGAACCGGTCGAATATTCTGAATAGTCACATTCTATAGCGGCAAACACCGGATTATCATATCCAGTATCGAGCGCCACCATATCCAAAGTGAGGATTTTCTTGGAAATGGACTCCAAGGGGGATAAGAGTTCAATTTCACTGGCATTGGAATCGGAAGCAGCCGCTTGTTTGATTGTGTAACATAACTTGTTTCTTTCAAGGGCAGAAATCATGATGGCTCTACCTTGAGGATCCACAGCAAGGTATTCACCAGGGGTGGTTCTACGGAACCCAGTTTTGGAATGTGGTTCTTGTACGAGGGGGACAAATCTACTAGTAGTGACATCGAATTTCAAAATGACCAACTTCCCACTATCTGATGTCACCACAAGGAAGTCTACCGAGGACCCGGGAACCCTAAAAGTGTCCAAAGCTTGTACTTTGGCCCAAGTGTCCTGCAGTGCCACTTTAGATATTTTTCCAGAGTCGGTATCGGGTCTCCACACTTCAATGTTTGTAGAATTGGCAACCACCACATCTTGCAACTTTTTCGAGCCCGTGAACAGTCCCACCACTACGGCCACACTATGGGACGGTTTACGTAGCGTGAGCTGGTACAAGTACAATGAGGCACACTCGTTGGCAGCCATCTCGGGTATATGCTTCTAGAATGAGTAATTTGTGATTCTTTGGTTGATGAAGGTCCACCAAGTGTTTTTAAATCACATCCCATCCATACTATCGCAAAACTAACACAAAAGTGAATTCTAAAGAGAGTAGAGAGGTGGAAATAGTATTGTGAGTGAAAGAAAAAAGGATAATGAATGTGAATGATTAGTTACAGAGGCGATAAGGGAGACTATAAATACAAGGAGTATATAGGTAGGTATGTAGCGATTAAGTTAAAATAACAGTAGTATGATAGTATTATCCATGACAGTGGGTGTGTGGATGTTGTCACTCTTCTTTTTTTTTTATTTTTATTTTTTGAATTTATAATTTTTGTTTAGCTTACATGAAAATGCTACGATTATAAATTCACATAGAGAAACTACGTGATAATACGTATTTAGAGCAAAACTTTTAATGGGGGCAAGGTATGTACAGTTCGCGGATGGATTGATAAAGGGGATGGAAGTATGGGGTAGGGGCTTTGGGGAGTGAGAGAGGGGGAATTTGTAGTGGTTACAGGATGCTTCAAATCAATGCATTTGAGGAATGTACCACAGAGTAGGAGGCATCTGATAGGTGTTTCATATTAGTTGAAGAAAGGGGATCCACCATAGAGAACAGGTATGTTGGCTTGATAAGAGGTCAAGTACCATGATACCATGATTCCTAGTTTCCCTTTGACTTACACATAATCTAGTACTGAAGCTGTGGTAAGTGAACCCCCTCTCTGTCTGACAAGGGGAGTCTTCCCACGTCTAATAAGATAGTTCCATTTTTATACCCTATACCTCGTATAAACCCGCTTTTCTTCTTTATTTTTTTTTTACTAACAATTTAGTTGCAAAGATCAAAAGAAACAATTGGCAATCTGCTTACAAAGATCACCATGTGTGCTTCTTGATAGAAACACGCCAAAGGATTGTTTGACCAAACCAGAGTTGAAAAAGGACCTTCCTGAGCTTTGTGTAGCCCATTTCCGTTCTTTCATGGAGTGTAAAAATGGGATATTCGATATGCGTAAACGTATGGTTGGTAATGCACCCCTTTCTACCGGGAAGTTTGATGAAACATACGACAATTTATCGTCTGGGAAGTTTGATGCACACGAGGAAATGCGTAAACTTGACGTTTTAAATAGAAACTTGTCTAAGCAAAGACAAGCTGAGGAGAAGAGAAGGGAGCAAGAACTTTTACAAAACGAATAAGAAGAGGTTAAACATAGTAGAGAGGAACTAGTCATAGACGATCTAGATGTCGCTAATAAGCAGCTAGCAGCAAGTTCTTATTTAGAATTTTTTTGACCTTGCCAAGAGAATTCACTCTCCCTACATAGATTGTAAAGGAGATGTGTTATTTTCTTCATCCTTGTACATAGACATAAAAATATACAATATTAACATTAAGAGAGAGAGAACGTATTACCCACGAATTGACGCTATTATACATCATCATTGCGTGAAAATGTTCAATTTGCATGTCATTTGATGCTGGTTGAGGTTTTTATGGTGTTTTATTTTTTTTTTACAAAAATTGACTTGCTGTGGCTCGAACCCCTTCCTGGGAATAATCATATGAAATTTTAAGAATATCCTCGTTTACAAAAGAAAAGGATTAAAACGTCAAATGCCCAAACCAATGCACAATTTAACGGTTTTGGCTTTTTTTTTTCTATAAATAATTTTTTTTAGAGAGACCATGACTTCCATTAGAAGTGAATTAGAATCAAATAGAGTACAGGAGCTCGACCAGCTTTTGAAGCTTGTACTGCCAAAGATCTTGGAGTATGTAGCCAAGGCAGACCCAAACTCTGATCTGTACCAATCAAACTCATTAGGAACCTACCATGAACCTTCTGAATTGAAGGAGAAGTTGTTGACCCATCATGATCGTTTGGATGCCACTGGGATCAAGGATGCCCCACTTGGGGAATTGGAAGACGTCATTGATAAGGTTCTCAACCTTTCTGTCAATACATGGAACCCTGGATTTATGGACAAGTTGTATGCATCCAACAATCCAATTGGAGTTATTTCCGACCTTATTTTATCAGTTCTTAACACAAACTCGCATGTTTACACGGTATCGCCAGTTTTATCTGTTCTTGAGAATTATATTGGGAAGAAGTATGCACAATTATTTTTCACCAATGATCAACAAACTTGTGGAGGATTGACCTTTTCAGGAGGTTCATGGTCTAATGTCACATCGATGCAAATTGCCCGTTCATTGAAGTTCCCAGAAACCAAGGAATTGGGTAATGGGAACTACAAATTTGCCGTTTATACCTCGAAACATTGCCATTATTCGGTGGAAAAGGCTGCTATTCTTCTTGGATTAGGGTCCAAAAACGTTTTTAAGGTTGATATCTTGGCCGATGGATCCATGGATGTTAACTCTTTGAAAAGTACTGTGGAACAAAGTATCAAAGATGGATATACCCCCTTGTATATAAACGCCACTGCCGGTACAACCGTGTTTGGATCATTTGATCCATTCACGGAGATTTCTGAAATTGCTCGCAAACATGACATTTGGTTTCATATCGATGGATCTTGGGGTGGTAACGTGGTGTTTTCATCTACTCACAAGAAGAAGATGATTGGATCCCATTTAGCCAATTCTATCACTGCAAACCCTCATAAGATGTTGGGAGTCCCAACAACCTGCCTGTTCCTTTTACTCCCACACGTTGGACATTTCCAAAAGGCCATGTCACTTTCAGCACCATATCTTTTCCATGGTAACAATGATGACGAAGAGAATTATGATTTGGCCGATGGTACCATGGGATGTGGCCGTAGAGCAGATTCATTTAAGTTCTACATGACTTGGTTGTACTATGGCCAACAAGGATTGGAAGAACGGGTTGACCATGCATTCAACATTGCCCAATATTTCATAGAGAAGATTTCCCATCTAGATGGATTTGAATTGGTGGTTGGATCAAAAGAATCCCCTCCACAATGTCTTCAAGTTTGTTTCTACTACAGCCCTGAGGGTTACAAATCTAAGGACCATACAGAAGCTACACGGTTCATTTCCAGAGCGTTACACTCCAAGGGGAAGTATTTGGTGGATTATTCACCTAATCCAACCTCTCAAGACGGTAAGGGAGAATTCTTTAGAGTTGTGTTCAACTCACCAATTCTCACCAGTGAGGTTATTGACGATCTTGTGGAAAGCATCGTTGCAGCCGGCAAGGAGTTAGAGTTGTGATTGTACAGTCTATATAGAGAGAATGTATATTTATTAGAGAATAGATAACATCAAATGTCAAGTGATGTTTTCATGCATTATCTGGGTTACAGTTTTTATTTTGTGCGAATAAGGCGATTTTGATAAGGAAGCAGCAAATTTAACAAGAGGCGAACAAAACACAAAATCATCAAAGATAAGCTAGCAAATGGTGCCACCTGAAAAAAAAAAAAAAAAAAAAAAGTAGAAAGTGAATGTGTTCGACACTAAAATAGAATTTGATGCAGCGCAGGGGGTGTTTCTCATTATTTTCCTTCACTGAAATAGATAATTTCAAATGATGGACGGGGGAAAAAAAAACAACTTTTAATTTTCCAAAGCCAAGAGCCTCTGGGTAGGATACCCCACTTTTCTCGTTATTTGATGATCATACTACCCCCTCTCTAAATTAAGCGGGATTTTGGAGAATATTTGTGAGCAATAAATCTCGGGACGTACCTGCAGGAATTTCAAAACTGCAACATTGCAGTTATTCTAGTTAAATCGCAGATTAAAAAATTATTCTTAGAGAAGATTTCCAGTGAAATAATCACGGAAAGGAAGAAAGGCAAGCTTAGAGCATACTCGGCAATCAGTAAGCTTCGTAGATAGATAGCAGATAAGACATGTATGGGATGGGTGTAGATTGGACTCTTGCATGGTACATCGTATAATTTGTTACTTTTACAACATCGAACGCTCGTCTGTGTAACGTGCCAATTGTTTCTTCTTACGCGCTTCAAGAAATTATTTGGCACCCTACCTGTTTATGTAGAAGTGAAAGCCGTATACAAAGCATGTACTCGGCTCGGTTCAATGGGGGGAGAGAACGAAAAATAAAAAAATTATAGAATTTATCTTAAATCATACAACTAAATTTTGAGATGCTACATAAAAGCTTGTAAGAAAATAAATCTCAAACGAGAATGACAGGTCATTCTCCACAACGTTCGGTCTATATGGGTTCAATTAGTAGTGGTTTGACGACTCTGTGAATACCGTAGTGTAGATACCTCTCTCACCTGCTACTCTTCGTTGTTGCAATTTCCAAACGATCATCTCGCATGAAGGTTGTACATATCCAAATCACAATACACGTCTTGTTAGACCACCCCCGCAAATGTCCTGTACACCGTTCAATACATTTTTTTTTTGGCAATGTAGCAGTATCGATAAGTAAATGTTACCTTGATTCAAGAATGTAACATTGGAGACAATCGCTGTATCGCGGAAAATCAAAGAAAAAAAAAAAAAACCCAGAAAAAAATAAGCAATTCCCAAAGAGGCAATCTGTCATCCTTTCTGTATACCTCATCCCGGGGAATTCGTTTTTGCCTTTCATCACCCGTCGCGAGGAAACTGCAAATGTAGAACCCTATCATCTACATCACAACACAGCACTGAAACTGGTGAATCTCGAAATAATGAATAATCAATTTCATCTTTTCTTCTTTGCTAGCGCCTCTTTGGTGTTTCATAAATTTGTTCCACTTTAGATCCAATTACGGCGACTGATAAGACTTTGGGTTATATTTTTTTTTTTTTTTTTGCTTATTTATTCGAAAATCTTTTTTCCCAGTGGGAATGGCTCAAAATTCGTATGCGGGACTGATCCTCCGTTTGGCCCACATGCCGTGCTGTCAAGTATGAGACATGCGGCATAAGTGGGAGAAGTTCTGCATCAGCACTCCGCGCTCTTTCTTGACACCATTGCAACCATGTTACCTTCAACGAAAGTCGCTTTTTTCTTGATATCAATTTACCACAAGATATATAAACCAGACCAAAAGTCGCTCAATAAAGAGTTTCGGACCCATCAACAGTCAACAGTTCCTTTGTTAATTACACACACACACATACACAATATGGAAAAGTCTGCTGAAGAGGTCCACACCTCATCCACCACTTCTCATGACCAAGAAAAGATAGCCCCAGTCGAGGACACACACGATGACTACGACCCAAATGCCTGGTACAATAAGAAACTCTTTGGTGTTCTCCCACCATACTCCAGTTCCATGTTCCAGGTCGTCATGCTTGCCTTTGTTGTTTTCATGACCCCTGGTATGTATAATTCCCTTTCCGGTCTTGGTGGTGCAGGTATCAGTGACAAGGTCACTGCCGATAACTCCACCGTCGCCCTTTATGCCACCTTCGCTACCATTGGTTTCTTTGGTGGTACTATCTGTAACATTGTTGGTCCAAGAGCTTGTCTTTGTTTCGGTGGTACTGGTTACGCACTTTATGCTGGATCTTTACTTGCTTACCAACATACCGCCAACAAGGGTTTTGTCATTTTCGCTGGTTGTTACTTGGGTATTTGTGCCGGTTGTCTTTGGGCCGCTCAAGGTGCTATTGTTTTGTCATATCCTACAGAAGATAAGAAGGGTACAGCTATTATGATCTTTTGGGTTATTTTCAACTTGGGTGGTGTTATTGGATCTATTATTCCTTTGGCCGCCAACATGGAAAACAAGAGTAATAACGCTACCAACGGTACTTTCACCGGGTTCATAGTTTTGATGGCCAGTGGTTCCCTCATTGCCTTATTGATGTTGCCAATGGACAAGGTGATCAAGTCTGACGGTACTAGAGTTCAAACCCAAAAGTTCCCAAACTGGAAGAAGGAAATCATGGGTCTTTTCAAGTTGGCCTACAGTCAACCAATGATTCTTTTGATGTTCCCAATGTTCTTCTCTTCCAACTGGTTCTACACCTACCAATTCAACGCTGTCAACGCTGATCGTTTCACCATTAGAACTCGTTCTTTGAACTCTCTTTTGTACTGGACTTTCCAAATGGTTGGTGCCATTCTCATCGGTACTATTCTTGATTTGAAGATGTTCAGAAGAAGTGTTCGTGCCAAGATTGGTTGGGCTCTTGTCTTTGTCTTTGGTATGGCCATTTTTGGAGGTCTCAAGTTCCAACAAGGTGTTACCAGAGAAAACGTCGCTGACATCAAGCTCATCGACTTCAAGGACTCCGGATATGTTGGTCCTATGTTCCTTTACATCTTCTACGGTGTCTACGATTCCATGTACCAATCCTACATCTTGTGGTGTCTTGGTGCCATGAGTAACAATGCTCAGACAGTTGCCTTGTACGCTGGTTTCTACAAGGGTATTCAATCTGCCGGTGCTGCTGTTGCTTGGAGAACCGATGCCATTGCCATCCCATTCATTGACATGTTCATTTCCTCTTGGGCCTTGCCAGTCGGTTCCTTGTTTGTTGCCATCCCATTGATCTTCTTCAAGATCACCGACCACACTGAAGCTTCTCAAGATGGTCTTGTCGACTCTGAAGTCCATGACTTGAAGTCTATCCGTAGTGGAGTTGAATCCCCAGCCATTGTTGTATAAATATATTAATAATAAATATTAGTTCATATGAAGGAAAAGAGAGAGAGAGAGAGTAATTGTAATACAAATGAAACAAGAGATCAGCTTCTCATATATATATATATATTTTTTATACCTTATTTATGAAGTGTGGCATCGAGGTGCATGGTAATGTGTATTATACACGATCTGTATACAAGATGGTTCCATATAGCCCCACGTTACCCACAGGAATAAACCGCACACACCGGATCGCAATTCCTTATTGCGGTATGGGTTACATGATCTAACTTTAATCCCCCAGTGTCTGCTAAGAGACATTCAATATTGGCGCCCAAAACCATTCTAAACTTCAATCTTATTTTATTTCCCCATGACATTGGCATTTGTACCGGGAGAGGTCAACGCCCATCCGTATAGTCTTGCCCAAACTGTATGGAAGAATCATCACATAGTCGTGTATTGTTCTGGAAACAATCTCGTGATTTCCACCACGTCGACTCCGAAGAAATTTGGTCAAAGGGTACATTCCAAACGACAGAAAAACCTCCAGACGGTGTACTTGGATAGAGACGCCATCGCTGTCGATATTAACTCGAAGAATGCGTTTGTTTCCGTCTCAATTGGCGAACAGATCCACATCTTTAGACCAGACAGTGAATATCTGCAAAAGCCCCATTGGTCTCAAAGTCATATCTTTTCCGCTGACGGGGTTGTAAATTGCTTACAATGGGCCGACTCTAATGATGAGCTAGTGGTGGCCACTAATGATCTGTTGGTGCTTTATCATGTCTACGATGAATACGGAGAAACAGTTGCAACCACTAGATGGAGCTCACCCCAGCCCAACAGCATCACCCACGTCAGAATTACTCGTAATGGTTCTAAAATCATCACAAGAGACAATTATGATCGTTTGGCGAAGCTATGGACCCGTGCAAGCTACGGAGACACCACGTCACTCTTTGTGTTGACATATGTGGAACACCCACAATCCACATTCGTGGTGGACTTCCGATGGAAATGTACCGAAACTCATACCCATGGCATGGATTTGACATCTATGGCCAATATCAAAAACATGAGAGGGTTCTTGGAGAATGACAGCGATAATGATATCCTCTATACTCTTACAAATGATGGGATTCTTAGGGCTTGGTCCACCGATACCAGTGGTCATAATCGTATCAGACTATGCGGAGAATTGAATATACGTCAGAATCTTTCAAGTGAAAATCTCTTGTTTAGTTCTCTTATCATCATTGACAATTGTCATCTTCATAAATATGTCAACGACAATCTTTTATCCAAAATCAATCGTGCCAACGTTGAGGGGCTAGAGCTTGTGTTGGCCACGTCAACTTCAGGACAAGTTTTCATCTATTCCATCGACACCCTGTCCCCCGGGAGACCCAACTCTATACAATTCCTTCGGTTGAACACCCTGCAACCAGTATTTTTCAATGATCATTGTTATCCACTTGGGAACTTACCAGAGGAAATGCCACAAGAATTAACGGAACAATCTATTCAATCAGTTGACTTTATCAGCAAGTTTGTCACCCCTATTATCATCCCTGATATTCAATGTGTCGAGTTTGAAGAAAGTTTGGGCACACCACAACTCTCCATTCTAGTACATGACCGAATCAAACATACCATCAGAGTGGATTACTTGGATTTAGAAGCATTCTCCAGGGCAATCGACACTTCATCCCGTTTAGGAACAAAATTGATGGACAAATTTTCAGGTCATACAAAGGCAATACATAGGTTGAGGAAGTCAACTTCTTCCAAAAGACACAATACTGTATTGATATCCATCCTGGATTTCCCCGATCAAAACTATATATGGGAACCATTGATTTTGAATGAGGGAACTAATCGAAGTATGACTTTAGCCAAGAGATTTAGAATTGAAGTACCATCTAGCGAGGAAGGTGTTTCAAACCACTCAATCGAGGGGATTTGGGATGCAGTGATCATTAATGACATTGAACTCTTTTCTGATGATTTCCCTCCTTCTTGTAGACATCATTTGGTACCAGTTATTGAAAAAAATGGATATATCTCACTTTGGGATTGTAATGGTACTGTTATGGACGATCAACCTGCACATCTTCTAACTCGGTCCAGAATTGAAGATAATCATGGACATTATTTGAGACAACGTCCAAAGGCCTTTGTTCTTTCAGAAATTGAAACCACTCCTCAAAAAAGGAGTTATTGTGCAATTGCCATTTTCGAACGTGATTTGATCAGAGCTTGGAAAGTTAGCATTGAATATGTTGATCAAAAAGTTGAGAAGATTGAAATGACATCATTTGCGATCAGCACTCTTCCACAAGAAGAAGAAATACATGCCATTGAGATGGTTGATCTGTATGCTTCAGAAAAGAATGTTATCACTGTGATTGATGTGGCTGGGATATTGAGAATCTTTGCTGTATCATTTAAAGATGATACTTGTGAATGGGTTGAAACTAAATTGATTCACACGAACATTAAGAACGCCAGTAGATTACATGGTGCTACAATTATAAACAAAATGGCCATTGTAGATGAGAGTGGACTAAACATGTCCATTTGGGATACCAAGAGCGGAGTGTTAGAATATGAAGAGACTTTTGAAGAGACAGTCTTGGATATTGATTGGACTAAAGTGGATGGTAAGGACTTATCACTGACGTCATCATTTGCCATTCTCTCAGTTGGATTTGCCAGACATGTACTCTTATTTACCCAGCTTCGTTACGATTATACAAACAAGATGCCAACATTCGGAGTTATTAAGAAATTAGATATTTCAGATTACACTGCTCATGAGATTGGAGATCTGATTTGGGTCAATAATTCATATCTTGTGATTGCAAGTGGTAACCAATTTTTCATTGATGATCGATGGATCCAAGTTGGAACATCCAGTAATAGATTTATTGACAGTACTATACGTCAATTAGTTGGTGAAAACTCGAACGAAGAGTCCATAGAAATTACCATATCTAACTTGGTTCGGATATTAAATGGTCCCTTACCAGTTTATCACCCTCAATTTCTCATTCAATCATTATTTTGGAATAAGATTCAACTTGTTAAAGATATTTTGGTTCGTCTTTTGAAAGTTATTCGTCTTGGAGGAGTTATTGAATGGGATCTTGAAATGAATTTGGGTAATGTTGTTCTTGAAAGTCCACATTTGGACGGCAGTGTTGCTGATAGTGGCGTACAAACACCTCAAAGTAATGGTGGAACAGGTAGAGCATCTTCTTCGACTCTTTTTGAAGATAATGCATTCAACTCGACTATTCAAACCTTTTTCGAATTCAATCTGGAATTAGCTACAGCTCTTACAGAAAAACTTACCAAAATATCACTTCCATTTATCACCAGACATCAACAAATCACTCTTTTATCAGTGATATCAATTGTACTGGAAATTGATAAATATTCAGCTACATTGGATGGCAATGGGATAAGGTTCCTTATTGGGTTTAAACTTTTCCAAATGTCAAGTAAACAAACACATTTGACCATGAGAGATATCAATTGGGCTTTACATAGTGACAACAAAGAGGTGATCATGTCCATTGTGGAGGAACATTACAAACTTCGGATAGAATGGAGATCGGTGAGAGAGTCGGGACTTGCCTATTGGGTTGATGAGCCACTGAAGCTTGCAAATTACGTGGAGAAATGTGCTAGGAATGAGTTTGCCAATACGAGAGACCCTTCAGGATTAATTTCTATATTTTATCTTGCATTACGAAAGAAAAATGTTTTGATTGGACTTTGGAAGTCTGTAACTCATCAAGATCAACAGAAAATGCTCAAATTTTTGAACAATGACTTTACAGAAAAGAGATGGAGGACTGCAGCATTGAAGAATGCCTTTGTACTTATGAGTAAACATAGATATTTGGATGCGGCATCATTTTTTCTTCTAGCTGATTCTTTGAAAGATTGTTGTAATGTTCTTGCCAATAAGGTCAATGATATGAATTTAGTACTCGCAGTAACCAAAGTTTATGAATATTCCAAAACTAAAAGTACTCCAGATACAACTATTTCCAATATGGCCTATATATTGGAGTCATTTATATTACCAGATGCATTACAAAAGGGAGATCGATGGACTACAAGTTGGATTTTATGGGAAATGAAAAAGAATGAGCTCGCCATAAAGGCATTGATCGAGTCACCAATTGCAGTGGTGAAGCAAAATAGAACGGTATTCTCCGAATCTTGTATTAAAAACAACATTGAGGATGTGAAACTTCATGCTTCATCGAAACTTTTCCTTAAGGATGATCCAGTGTTGATGATTTTGTTCAACAATTTGAGACAAAGGAATGTCAAGTTTCTTCATGGAGCCTTACAAGTCAGTCCTATCGAGGAATACAATTTTGTGGTTAAAGTATGTTTAATTTATACACGTATGGGATGTGACTACTTAGCTTTATCGGTACTTCGGAACTGGGTGTTTGTTCAATACGACACCAAGGAAAAGGATACCGTCAGATGGTCTATGAAGGATAATATTCAAGATGAGAGCCGCGACACTAATGTTCCATCTGTTTTAGCTACTGGATATACAGATGGAGGACGGGCCAATGGGTTTGGTACAGATAGTGGAGTACGTACCAAGGCTCAACAACCTCCGCCAGCGGTGGTATTTGAAGAGCCTGACATGAGTTCCTTTGACTTTGGGTTTTAGAATACTTGAGAAACCGTACTAGACAGTAAAATAGTGTTTATCACCGTAACTATGGGCAGCCAAGCCTCAATAATCGATGATATCAACACGACAAGGAAAAACACAGCTAATTTGGAAATGGTAAGACCACGAACGACACCATAAAGCATCGAGTTCCAAAATGCAATTGCAACATGAATGATCTCGTAAGTTTCCACTTCAAGCTCCAGGGACTCAAATATCCTTGAGGTGACATATTTCAAGGGGTATGTATCTATAAATAGCAGAATAATCAAACGATCAAATTCATCTACAGAAACTGGTCGTACATACACAAGCTTAAAGGTTGGGAAATATGTGTAACTGAGACCTGTAGACCCTCCAACTAGGCTATGTTCTACCGCGTGCCGGCACTCATTGTCAAGGTTGCAGAACTCAAGCGGCAGTAGAATTACATGGAAATTTTGTTTGAATGAATCAAGTGTGGAGGGATTTATGACGAAGGGGAAGCATAGAACCACAAGGAGGGGCATCAGATAAATGAAAACCACCCGGGAAATTCCAACTATATCTTTGAAAGGCATTGAATTACAACAATTGAGCGAAAATATCTTATGAACTAGCGTAATTGAATAGCAAAGTATATATACAAAAGAAATTGCTTTAAGAAGAGAGTCTAAATAAATGATCCCCTTATCAAAAAAAAAGAAACAAAAACCCTACCCGGGACTCGAACCCGGAGTCTTCCACTTAGGAGGCGGATGCCTTAACCGTTTGGCCAGCAGGGCCAATTCATTTTTTTTTTTCAAAAATTCACATCAGACGCACAAAAATGATGTAAAATGACG
This sequence comes from [Candida] anglica, assembly GCA_963924405.1. Taxonomy (NCBI): domain Eukaryota; kingdom Fungi; phylum Ascomycota; class Pichiomycetes; order Serinales; family Debaryomycetaceae; genus Kurtzmaniella; species [Candida] anglica. The sequence goes on from OZ004258.1 coordinate 859,014, forward strand.
TCATTTTGCGCCAATTTTACGATTTTATGCATATGATTTTATTGTGTTGATTGTGGCGAATTTTACGATGAAAAGAAAGAGGGTCCCTTATAAACTCTCTTGACTGCTAATATGATAGTAAAGGATAGAAGTTTGTAGGTCTCATATATAGAGATATGGTTTTGTATAATAACCTACTGATAAGCTCGTAAATGGGTCGAAATATATTCGCCTCTTCCATTTGTGAATCTGTAGTTGCGTGGAATGCTTGCGAAGTTTAATGTTTAACTTACGAATTCATCCTAGAGTGGAATTTGATACCTTTCCATAGTTTTGGAGGATATTAGGAAAGTAAGAAAAGTATTAGTTTTCGGAATGTATACTGTTAAAAGTAAAACCTTAACAGATTGATAGAATAAATTCCCAAATTGAATTGAGTGCTCCTCGTTGGAATGACAAAAATATTTTAATGCAATTCCAAGCCTGCCTAATTCTTTATCATTTAGAGCAACATCCAGAACCGTAGAGATTTTATAAGCCCACCCCCCTGAATCTGAAGATACCCTCTCTACATGAAAGAAAAGCAATATCTATACCCAATTGAGACATGTAATGAAGTGCCTTCCGTTCATTGAGTGTCGTTCAAGGCTTGGACAACAAACAGTTGGGTTTACTCCGCTTCTTTTGCATTGTACATCAAAACAGGGTCTCGTAGATGGTACCCGAGGAGTTGAACCCCTCTAGAAGAACAATAGCATTTGTGGTGGATTGCACGTTGCCTCTAGTGGGTCCATCTTGGCGAGTGGCTCTCAGTTTATATTGAGGCAGTCCTATAGGCCAAAAAAAAGAAAAAAAATAAACGTTGAAGTATGGACTCCGCCTCTTTCCTCAATAATGATAGTGGAGTATAATCGCATATTGTGTTTATGGAACCGATAAGATATTTCTCTGCCAAGTTGTTCTTTCTCTGCATGCAGTCAAGATGAAAATTCTTGGGTTCACTCGATATACTGAGTTTTTCGCCCGTCGCGCCCTAGCGCCCAAACTAGAAAATGGGCAGTACCAAAAAAAAAAAAGGAAAATGACGGTCCGCCTCCAATTTGACAGCTCCATCCAATGATTGCCAAGACTGATAATATTGTGGGAAGCATAAACAATGGACAAATTCGAGAGTGTGAATTAAATATCTTCCCCAACATATGAGAAAGAGAACCTCTTAGTTGGAGATTGGGATGTAGCGGTTTAATATTGATGTTGTGAATAAATTGAGATCCCGTGCGGTATCTGCTTCGTCCGCGTCCGCGCGGGTAACTGCGAACTATTACACAGTGTGGTAATGACTCTGGACTTATCCTGGTGTCATTGTAATCTTTCATTTTACTCCAGTTCAGAGATTTTTTTCTTGGCAAGCAAGAATACTATGCACGGCCACAGAAATATTGCTTGTGTACAGTACCTCCCACCTGTCAAGCTTAACTCCTCTGAAGCACAGAAAAAAATCATACGGACTTAATACCAAAGTGTAGTAATTGAATAAACCAATTTCAACTAAATATCAATACAATATACAAAGTAGAAATCCCCCCCTGTAGCTGTTCTAGCCATCACTTGCTAATCAACCCGGTTTCGCTTCTGTATGCATTCCGATAACGCCGTTTGACCCTGGGATGCTTGAACTTACACAAATGATTGGAACACGACTGGTTTCACAGGTACGGCTCATACACAGCCCCGATTCATAAAAAAAAAAAAACTACTGGGCGAGGAGGCACAATATATAGGAAGTATAGTGACCATTAGTTACATTTGCAATCAATTGGGATTACTAGTAGAGAACATTGCCATCCGTTGGTTTCTTTTTTTTTTTTCCAACCTGTCGTCACCATCGTACTGTACAAAATCTATACCGACTCGTCATTCTATCGGCGCAGCAACCCTAGTCGCTGCTTAAACCGTTTGCACCCCTTATAATACAAGCAGGGAAGCTAATCTTTGCAAGAAAACGGACCCTGAAAAACCTGTCAAATCATCGATAATGTCTGACACGTTACAAATCCCAACCATTAAACGAGAACATAGTTCCAATAGTGTGTCCAGTATATCTGACCGCAGTAGTATTTCATCCACATCACCGTTAACCTCCGAGGGTGATTTCCAGCTCACAGTGCAAGACTTGACCGAGCTCCATGACCCAAAGTCTTTAAAGAAACTTTATTCCTTAGGAGGCATCAAACTGTTGCTTACCCATTTGAAAACAGACGCCAAGCATGGGATCATATCACAATCAGACAAGGACGAAAGAATAGACGCATTTGGCGCCAATGTTCTTCCAGTAAAGTCACAAAAATCCTTTTTCAGGTTATGTTTTGAAGCCTTGAAAGATAAAGTCTTGATCATGTTGAGTGTGGCAGCCGTTGTGTCATTGGCCTTGGGTCTTTATGAAACTTTTGGTCAAGGCACTGAATATGATGATGAAGGGAAGGCATTACCCAAAGTTGATTGGGTTGAAGGTGTGGCCATTATTGTTGCTGTTCTCATTGTGGTTCTCGTTGGTGCCGCCAATGATTACCAAAAGGAACGTCAATTTGCCAAATTAAACGCCAAAAAGGAAGACCGTGAACTTATCGTCATACGAGATGGTGCCCAAAAGATGATTTCTATTCATGATTTACTTGTTGGTGACATTCTCAACTTACAAACCGGTGAAATAGTTCCTGCTGACCTGGTTTTACTTTCTGGGGAAGTTGAATGTGATGAATCGGCCTTGACTGGTGAAAGTGATACCATCAAGAAGAAACCTGCTAAAACTTGTTTATCCATTTATGAATCACATCTCCCAACCGATGAAGACATTGGAAGTTTGAAAATTAAGTTCCGTGATCCATTTTTGATCTCCGGAAGTAAAGTTTTGGCTGGTTTGGGTGATGCTGTGGTTACTGCAGTTGGTCCTAATTCCATCCATGGTAGAACCATGTTACTGCTTCGTCATGATGCCGAAACAACCCCACTTCAAGAACGTTTGGATAACTTGGCCGAAGGTATTTCCAAGTATGGTTTATTAGCTGCTCTTATTCTTTTCATTGTCTTATTTATTAGATTTTGTGTCAATTTGGGACCAAATGGTAATTATGTTGACTTGATAGGTGCTGAAAAGGGTAAAAGGTTTTTAGACATCTTGATTACTGCCATCACTATCGTTGTGGTTGCCGTTCCAGAAGGTTTACCCTTGGCTGTGACATTAGCATTGGCATTTGCCACCACTAGAATGGCTCAAAATGGTAATTTGGTCAGAGTTCTTAAATCATGTGAAACCATGGGTGGGGCTACCGCTATTTGCTCGGATAAAACAGGAACTTTGACTATGAATAAAATGAGAATCGTCAAGGGTTTGTTTGCTGAAGACATTGAGTTTGATGACACTGTTGGTGGTCATGGTCCTAAATTTGATGATAGTTTAAGATCTAAAATTTCTGAAGATCTTAAAATCTATTTATGTACCAACATCACTTTGAATAGTACTGCCTTTGCTAATGGTGGATTTGACGAAGCCGATGCTGAAGCCATCGCTGCTCAACAAGCTGCCATGCCAAAACCATCATTTTTCAAAAGAATTCTTTCTTCTAAATCTGCTGAAGAAGAACGTCTTAAGCAAAATTTTGATCTTTTACAAAAGGGTGAACCATATTTGGGTAATAAGACTGAACTGGCTCTTCTTATCATTGCACAAGAAAAGTTTGGACTTTTTGAAAACCAATCATTAGATGACATCCGTAGTGGTGCCAGTAAAGATATTGTTCAAGTAATTCCATTTGAAAGTTCACGTAAATGGGCCGGTGTTGTGGTGAAGATTGAAAATGGTTATCGTCTTTATGTCAAGGGTGCTGCCGAAATTGTGTTCAAAAAATGTGGTTACCAATTCTCTGGAAACAATGTTGTTGAATTGGATGATCGTAACAAGAGAGAAGCTGTTCTCACCAAGATTGATGAGTATGCCAATGATGCATTGCGGGCAATTGCTTTGGCTCACAAGGATTATGTTGGAGACTCTGCTTGGCCACCAAGGGAAATTGTCGATGAAAAGACCTTGGGACATCATCATCCATCTGCTGACCCAGATAGAATTTGGGCAGTTGAAGATAAACTGTTCACTTTGGATGGATTGGTTGGTTTACAAGATCCATTGAAGGAAGGTGTTCCAGAGGCTGTGCTCAAGTGTAAGCAAGCCGGTGTTACCGTCAGAATGGTTACTGGTGACAATTTGATCACAGCCAAGGCCATTTCTAAAGGTTGTCATATTTTAACTCCAGATGATCTTTCCAACGAGTATGCATTCATGGAAGGTCCTACTTTCCGTAAGTTGCTGGATACAGATAGAAAGGCCATTGCCCCACAATTGAAGGTTTTGGCCAGATCCTCGCCCGATGATAAACGTTTACTTGTTCAAACATTGCGTGAGGCCGGCGACGTTGTCGCTGTTACAGGTGATGGTACCAACGATGCACCAGCATTGAAATTGGCCGATGTTGGGTTTTCCATGGGTATTGCTGGTACTGAAGTTGCTAGAGAAGCTTCAGATATCATCTTGATGACTGATGATTTCACCGACATTGTACAAGCGATTAAATGGGGTCGTACTGTTTCAACCTCGATCAAGAAATTTATTCAATTCCAAATCACCGTTAACATCACTGCTTGTGTTTTGACCTTTGTTTCTGCCGTGGCTTCCTCTGAGGGTAAATCTGTCTTGACTGCTGTGCAATTGCTTTGGGTGAATTTGATCATGGATACTTTGGCTGCATTGGCCTTGGCCACTGATAAACCAGATGATCTGCTTTTGAATAGAAAACCCAATGGAAGACATACACCATTGATTTCTGTTTCCATGTGGAAGATGATTCTTGGACAATCCATTACCCAATTGATTGTTACATTTGTATTGCATTTCTGTGGCCAACAAATCTTTTTCGGTAAGGGTTCAATTATCGACAACCATCAACAATTGCAACTTGATGCTATGACATTCAACACTTTTGTTTGGTTACAATTCTGGAAGTTGGTCGTTACCAGAAAACTTGATGAAGCTGATGGAATCAGTAAGGTTCGTGATAGAATCACCGCTGATAATTTGAATTTCTTTCAACATTTGTTCCGTAATTGGTACTTTTTGGCAATTGCTGCAATCATTGGTGGATTCCAAGTTTTGATTATGTTTGTTGGTGGTGCTGCCTTCAGTGTCACTGGCCAAAACCCTGCGATGTGGGGCACTGCCATTGTTTGTGGGTTCCTTTCCATCCCAGTCGGGGTATTGATTAGAATCTGTCCTGATGAATGGGTCTTGGCTATTTTCCCATCCCGTGCTTTCAAAGCGTTTATCTATGCACTTCTGTTCAAATGGATGAGAAAGGGGAAGAATGACAAGGACTTGGAGGCTGCCAAGGAAGGAGAAACTTTGGAAAAGGCCTGAACTTCATTTTAGCATTTTATTATTATTATTATTATTATTATTATTATTATTATTATTATTACTCGCATAGAGTTCATGTACTTATATATATATATATATATATATATAAATCAACATACTTTAGATACCGACAATGTACATGCGGCGGCAACCGCGGCCACAGCGGGGCGTGGCGGAATAAAATCAGACCTAATCGTTTTATTATTTTTTTTGGCTTTGATCCGTTCGCTTGGCGGTAAGTTATTTATAGCCCGAGTGTGGGATTTTAACTTTATCGGGTGGCAGTGCATCCAGACTTTCACGGTGCTTAATGAGCTAGTGGCTTCTTACCGGTGACTAAAAGGTGTTTATTCTCTATGTACATCAGGGGGGGAGCAAAGGTTCCAGCCAAGCGCCGTGGCCAACACAATGTGAATGCAAGAAAAAAAAAAAATACCACCTTTTTCATCAAAATGGGAGAAAAACTGAAACGAAACCATCGGTTCGGTCCGACCCTTACCGATAACGTAGATTTTATAGATATGTATTATTTGTAGTCTCTTTGTGTCTTTTTAATAATTATTATTTCTTTCTCATACTTAGGTACCGCTCCTTGTCGGCCAATATTCTTGAAATGAACCGTTTATACACTGCATGGAAAGGTGTTCCCTGGAATAATGGCAACATGGACGATAAACTGTCGATGTTGCCAATTAATTCAGAATTAATTTGGGAGAAATCTTGATCAGCCAATTCTTGCCTTATGGATTCCTGGAGCATATCCATTGATTCTGTGAATTGGTCGAGGGTGGTGGCCCTGTAGATGGTTGTAGACGTGGCTTGTTGATGATCCAGTTGAGCTGACATATCAAGAAGAGTATTGATCCGCTCAAATACTTCAAGAACCTGTCCCAAACGTTGTTTCACTTGCTTTAACAGCGTGAGTTTTTCTACGGGTCCATCTGGATCTGAGGCTAAGGAAGCCTTTTCTTGTGCTGCGGGAACTACTCCCAGGACTTCTTGTTGTAAGGAAACCACCGCATTGGTTAAGGACTTGATATAAAATTGAAGTCTAGTGATTTCAACTTGATCATATGAAAGTCCTGAAGAAACAATAGTAGATGTATCCTTGAGCTTTTCAATGTTGCCCGACAATTCCGACGAAAGTTCATTGGTATAGAAATCAAGATGACTAACAAGGGTAGAACATCTACTTTGTAATTTATGGAGATTTTTCTCATTGTAAACCAGAGACGGTAAGGATGTGGATTGGGCTGCCAAAACCGAATTGAACACGGCGTCTACATAACTGGCGGGGTCAAAGTCCTCATCTAGGAACATGGCAAGAGTTTCTGACATGATGGAAAAATAAATTTCTTAAGCAACAGCGTAGATGTAGTAGTGGTTGGTAATGTGTTCTCTTGTAGTTGTTTATGTGATTTCTGGTCTTTTCAATAATTTTTTGGTGTTCTCACTTTTTTTGGGGTACACACCAAATCTCAAGTACACATTTTATAGAGGTAGAGGATTGGTAAAATATATACATATTATGGACAGAATAATCATCCAAGACTCCTTCCAGGAGGTTATAGAAGACGTTTATAATGGGGTCAATGACTCAGATTCGTTCTGGGTTTCTAGAATCGTCCCTGGAGTAGAAACTTCACAAGAGTTCCGAATCAATGTCAATGATGAGAGCAACCAGTTCCATGGTGATAATGGAGTTCAATTTAATCAGATTTCACCAGATAAATATGAATTGAAAGTGGATCAAGATAATGAATATCTTCTTCAAACTCCATTTAGTAGATTCTCTAAAAATTTACTTGACATAACTGCAGTGGCATTGTCTCCCGATGGGAAACTTGTGGCCATTGGACATTCAAATGGAAGGTTAAAAGTGATGGATACCTGGACCGAAAAAGTCGTCCTTTCAATAGAACAAGCTCATTTTGCAGATATCACCAGCTTAAAGTTTTTCTCCTCTGGTAAGGTGATTTGCTCCGGTTCCATAGATATGCAAATAAAGCTTTGGTCGGTGGAGAAAGGGACTAATCCGAGAAGTATGGTGGGCCACACCCTGGCGGTAACACAACTCATCTTACTTGGCTCCACCGGTCGGAATTTCTTGAGTAGTTCCACCGATGGGTCTGTTAGACTCTGGGAATGTGGTAGTGGATCCAATATCCATACATTCCGTCGTGTTGTTGATATGAATGATGAAGCATTGTCAATGTCAATTACCAAAAGAGAAACTTCAACTACTACTACTACTACTACTACCAATTCTTCGAAAGAGCTCCAATTTGAAACCAAGGGTTATTATGTCTATGTTGGTTACTCGTCTGGAAATATCCAACAATATGATGTTGATGATCTTCTGCAAACAAAAGTCAAGTTCCCCAGTATAAATGGCTCCTCGGTGACATCTCTAGATGTAATTACCTTGGAAGAGGACTTGGTAATTGCTGGATATCTGGATGGAATATTAAGAATATGGAGAGATAATAAAGTTTGGTTTGAATTGAGAGTTGATGGAGAGGATCAAGAAATTACGAAAATACACTCCTCTCTATGCCAATCGACAAACTCATTAAAAGTCTTGGTTTGTCATGGAGATTTGATCAAATTAAATATAAATCTTCAACTGGGTGAATTGATAGGTGTTGAATATCTCGTTGGCATGGAACAAATCAAAGACATTGATTTAAAGAGTAAAGTGTTGATGGCGGGGGGTCACGAGGGAGTCATTAAATACATAAACTAGAACTTTACATCTAAATATGAATAATACTACAATTCTTGTGGGTCTACACTCTCTCTTCATGTTTACTTAAAAATTTTTATTTTATTTCTTATCGTCTTAATTCATAAACTAATGGTAATCTACAACTTTGGTCTTGGGTCAGCAGCCTTGAAAACACTTTCAATGGCGGTGGCCTTCATCATGTTACCCTTGACCTTCAACTTACCGTTCATAAACAACTTTTGACCGTTGGCCTTACCGTTGGCCAACTTGACAAAGTCAGCATCCTTCAAAATCAATTGAACGTCAGACTTTGGAACACCGTCAACCTTCTTGATGGAGGCATCGTTCTTGAAGTCCAACAACCACGATTGTTCCTTACCGCCCTTGTTCTTCAAGGTGATGACAAGAACAGCCTTGACATCCTTGATGGCCTTTTGGGCGAGCTTGTCGTCCTTGAGGGCTTCTTGTAAAGTTTCAAACAATTGGGAAGCGTTGAATCCGTCAGCAGATACAGACATTTTTATTGGTGTTAAATAGATATGGGATTATAAATAAAGTATAAACGTGAGAACGTAACTATGGAGGGAAAAAATTTATTATTACTTTGAGTATTTGGCCATATATATATGTATTTGAATTGAAATCCACAGAAGTGGAAGTTCCCCAACTTTCATGTGACGGACCTCGGTGCGATTTTTATCGCACATGACTCCGGACGGGTTCTGTCATATGCCACCAAAAGAGGGGCGGATTGTAAACGATATGTAGGTCTAGGTAGAGGGTCTTACATGCTACTTGGTGGATGGGAACTACAGGAAGAAGTCGTTATTAGAGTGTCTAATATGAAATGGATATATAAACTCTCTAGGTTTAAGCGATATATTCTGTCTTCCTCCCCCCCGATATTGCTTTACCCTTAGTTCCGGGATAGACTTGAAGTTTTTTTTTTTTTTTCTCTTATTTTTTTGCTCTCTTCTTTTTTAGTAATTATTTTTTTTTGCTTTTGAAAAACTAATTATTTTTTTTGCCGCTTCTGCCAGTGAATATCCCAAAGATTTTGAAAGATCAACAAAAACACCACACTCTAAGATCTTTAGGTAAGTGGTTGAATCATATGCTGAAAAAATAAAAAAAGCAAACTTGAATCAATTGAACGTGCGTGGTATTAATGCAAGTAATCTTTATTTTACCCCATAGTATGGACTGCATGTAGTGCGGTTTTTTCAATTCTTGTGACAATTTTCAATTTTAATTCCGAGGTGTTCTTCCCTATGGGGAAAATCAAATTTAGTGCTTGGTACAGAGCAATAAACCATCAAGAAATAAATGTACCGCGGATATGTCCACCAAAAATGCAAAGAAAATAAAGATATCATTGAATTGAAGAGGAGGAGGAGGAGGAGGAGGAGGAGGAGGAGGAGGAGGACATCTGACTAAATTTCCCAAACGATTACAATCTTATGCTATTGATGCAAATAGGTCTTTAAAAAATATATATAAGGTCATAAGTTTGAATCACATGATCTTAGTCACGCGCTAATATCATGTGACTTCCTTCATTTTTCCCAACTTTTACTTACCTGCAGTCCTTCCATCAATGATATATCTCATCGCATGGGTTTTGAAACTTTTAATGATGAACGATATCAATTGAAACAAATCAATAATATATCTAAAAATCATGTCATTTGATTCTGCAACTTCACAGTCCCAGGCCAAATCCACTGTGAACAAGCTTTTGGCAAATTTCCTTCCAGGAGCCGCCATAGCATCCACCACAGTGGTACCTACCAAACCAACGGCAAAGGCACAAACTGTTGCTAAAGAATTATCAAAGAAAAGTAACCCAGAAGAATTAAAACGTATAGCCAAGAAGCAGAAGTTAGCACAAAGAAAAAAGATACTAAAGAACTCTGAAACAACCAAAAAATTCAACAAACTTGCCAAGTACAATAGCATCAAGGCCCATAAAGAGTCTGGAAACATAACACCACAAGAAGAGAAATATTTGAGTAAATTGGTTAGAAAGAACATATCAGCTGTAAACTCGCTTTCAGAGATTGATGACCCAGAACTCAAACAAGAGTTATCTGAAGTTAAAAAGGACATTTTGTCGATCTATGCCCCAGTAAAGAAATCAAAGAAACAATCATCCAAGCAAAAGGATTTCAACACAAAGATCCAAAAGGGTTACATTTCCTACCCTGGCTTGACGCCAGGTTTGGCTCCTGTAGACTACAACGAGTCCGACTCCGAGTAGAAGTCATACTTATAGATATAGAAGGAATATAAAGATAAGGTACATTCATATATTATGTAAGCTTGTAGATACAAATATAAAGATTCTAGAATCTTTTAAAGAGATTGTTGTTTCATTCTTTTGTTGTGTTGAAGACCACTGTGTTGGACTGGGTGGTTGGTCTTATCAGATTCAGTGTGCTAGTGTTGGAGGAGATTCTGTTAAGAAGCACGTTGAAGAATGCAATTATTTCATACAAGCCTTTTAAAAGAATTTTATTTGTAAATTTATCTACATTTAACAGGAAATTCTATTCTCCAATCTTCTTCACTTTAATTTATCTATTAGTCTATTAGTCTATTTAGTAAGCTCATATGAGATTTGTCTGGCCAAGTTTCTAACACTTCTCTTTTTATCATCCAAAGCCTTGACAAGTTTCAAAGAAGTGGTCTTATGATAAGGTACCAAATTATTGGCATCCACGTTTTGGAATGTCAATAACAAACACTTCAAACTAAGTCTTCTAATTTCTTCAGTGTTGACCGAGTCTGGACTAGTACTCAACTTTATTAAACTTGGAATCAAGGTTTGAAGATGTGGAGACATAACTTCCGATGAATCGGTTAATATAATTTGGCACGTTTCAAGCGAAGATTTCAAAATTATGGTGTTCCGGATGGAGAAACTGGTGAGAATCAATGGAGCCACTACTTCAACATGTGGCTTCAATACCGATGTTGGAATGTTACTCAAAAAGCTTGATAATGCAACTAAAAAGCTTTCCTTCGACTGCATATTGGCCGCTTTCTGGAACCCTTCAAGTAAGATTGGTAAGGCACTGTCAAAGATTCTTTGCTTGTATAACATACGAACGTTGTAACATTGAACCCCTGAAATAAGTTTATTGGAAGAAATTGATTTCAAGGATGATGTTGTCGTTACTGGTGCGGTAAACACTGGGATATCGGCCATTATAACTGCCAATGATTTCGAAATAAGTTTACTAACATGATCATTTGGACATGATAAAAGGAAAACAATTTTAGTAAAGTATTCTAATCCAATCTTATTGGATTTAAGAATCAAACCTTTGATGGTCCAAATAAAAGTTTCAAAAGATTCAATGAAAGTCTCATCTGTAGAAGTAGATTCTTGCTCAAGTTTGGAATAAGTTTGAGCCAAAAATTCTTCTTCAATAAATAAAACATCTTCCTTATCATTGGTGAATTTATTAACCAATAATGCCAAGAGTTGTAAGTACCCCAATCTAACGTATGTTGAGGTGGAGGCGTTTTCAGCCAATCCTGCCACCTGTTTAAGAAGTGTGTGCACGGTTAATTCTCCGCTCAAGGCACTTGAAAGTGTAACGACTTTAAAGTCTAAACTAGATAACACTTTATCGAACAAGTTCACCAAGACACTTGGTTGGGAAAGAATAGAAGTGTTGGTTGAAGAGCTATTAGATTCAACAAATGTCGACTTGTTTTCCAAAAAGATCCCGGTAAAGTCCTGTAAGATAATTTGATGTTGAGCACGATCGATGTACTTGATAATAAGTGCCAATAAATCACCAGAAAGTTCCACAATATTTTCATCTTGTAATTTTAACACATATCCAAGGAATCGAGGCACAAAGTTCTTATACCAAGAGTTGGTTAAGAATTGCAGAGTCATCTCAGTCTTTGTCACTGCATCGATCAACAAACGAACAGTAACGATAAAGTGTTCCTTCTTCCCAGAATTGGAGTATTCCGACAATCTATTGAGAAGACGGATAGATAAAATTTCCAAGAATTGATAATTGACACATAATTGACCAATCAATTGTAAAACCTTGGTGAAGGATGATAAAGATTCATTTTCTTGAGCACTCAATGCTGCCAATAAATTAGGTAAAATTCTCTCAATAACCAATGGAACTCGGTTACTATTTTCTGACATGATGTCAGTCAATGCCTCTTTAACCTCAACTACAACGGTGTCACGCTCCCAGTTCTTGGGATCATCCTTGATGGTATCCACCAAGATATCGTTGAAGTATCCAAAGATAAGTGTACATTCCTGAGAATCCAAGAAATCTTGCAATTTGATGAGTTTTTTAAGTTGTTGGGTAGTTTTAGCCTTCAATGTCTTTTCAAGATTAGATGAAGCTTGAAGAAGTTGACCCATAAAGATCAATAAAGTGTCCTTATGAAGAATAAGATGGTTGGAGTTGACAAATTCTTGTCCAGCAATTGAAACGATATCGTTATAAGAATTCAACACAAAGCCCAAGTTATCAATAAGCTCTCTTTGTTTGGCTACAGTAAGAGTGGAATCCTCCTCTTTATCCTTGTTGTTGATATCAATTTCCATGTCAGAGTCCTTTGAAGAATTTTCCTGTGGTACTTGCCCTTCTTCCTCTTCTACTCTACTCACACCAAGATACTTACCCCAAACAGAATAGGAGAATAAGAAATCTACAATAAGATTGAATGCTTCAGGAGTACTGGTGGCAACAATAGTCACAAGTAAAACGGATTGCTTGAATACCTTATCCTTGACATTACTCAAGTTTTCCTTGAGTTCATTGGTGATGGTTTGACACATGTTCTGCAAGGCAGATCCCTTGGTATCTGGACTGACAGTTGCTGAATCAAGTTTAGTTCCCAATTCTTTAACGATTTGTAAAGTTAAATATAAAGGTTTGAAGTCATCTGTATCATCCATATCACTATAGAAATTGATGGGAAGAATAGTATCATCTTCCGGTCTAAATTTCAGAACGTCATTATGTAAGATTTCAAACTTGAGGGCATCCCAAAGAGTCACCCAGTACTCCAACACGGTTTCCGAATCGTACCGTTCAATACAGAGTTGGATAGTCTTCAAAGTATCATTTCTAACCGCAGGGTTAGTCGAAGTGAGTTTTTCTATCAAACTGGGGAACGAATCCTTAGCATAGAGTGGTTGCAGGGCAATGGCTGTACGCAATTTGGACTTCAAGTCAGTGGCCGTGATCTTGTATGGATCGTTTGCAGGAGGGGTGAAGGAAATCGGGAAGTAGCAAAAGGCTACATCAAAGAGATCGGCAAGGAATTCTTCGTGCTTGGGAGATGATTGGTCAAAAGTAACAATGGAAGCGATGAAGGCATTCAATTCAAAGGAAACAAGAAGGTTTCTTGGATCCTTTTCACCGGTAGCCACATGGATAAAGGACGACACGAACAAGTCTGCTGTAGATGGAGAATCTACGAAATCTTGTTGACAAGAAGACTTTGTTGCAATTTGTTGAAGAAGAACAAATGGTTCATATCTAATTTTGGCCAAATGAGACTTTGGGTTATATTTATCCACCACTGCTTGGAGCAAGTCGGGCAACAAGGAACGGTGGAACGTTGAAAATTGAACCAAGGTGGAAAGGGTTTGGAACACATATATGAGACAAACAGAATCATCAAATTTGGAAATCAAAAATTGAAGAAGTACTCCAACGTCTTGTCGAGAGAGCACTTGTTTCAGGGTGGTACTGGTTTGGATCTGTTTGAGGGTTTCCGCAAGACATTGAATGGCCCGAGGGCGGATCAGGTCTGAATCAGAGGTAAGATGTGGACCCAAAACTTGAATAAATTGAAGTAATGATAACTCCTTGGACTCAATTAAGTCAGCCAAAATGACTGGGTATTGACCAGGATTTGAGTCTGAATCAGAGGCCAAGAACTGGCTCACCACCACAGAGGGGACGTGTGGGGATTCAGGCATTTAGAAGTAGTAATTGTGGGGGGGAATTAGGTAAAAAGAAAAAGTGGAAAAGAGCTTAAGACTTGTAGTAAACCATGAGATTTAGGATGGCGGAATTTTGGCGATCTTACTCACTCAGATAGATTTTGATTTCGAGATAATGAAAAAAATAAAAAAAATAAAAAATGGGACGCATTAGGATTTTCCGTATCAGGTTAGGAGCGCTGGGCCGTCTAAAGAGAAACGAGAAAGGAAGAAGAAGAAAGAAAGCGAAAGAGTAAATTGGATAAGTGGAGAGTAAATATTAGGATAAGATCAATGATTTAATTGGATGAGTTGCTCATAAAATAGCTGACAATTTTAAGTATTTTCATATCTTTGGTAGATATATTTGTACTGCTGTCCTAATCACAAAAAGAATACGTATTCTCCTTGAATGGTGTGCACTCCTCTCGACTGGGCTATCTGCACTCCCTGGTAATCCTTTTTTATACAATCAATTGTTGAATGATCTAAAACTGAATCCTCTCCACCAAGACAATTACGTTGCGGGAACCTCTGTGTAGTGTGCTGACGTTCTCCCAGATAGCTACTGATCAGATCCAGGGCGTTATTGACAAGCCGAAGGACGAGAAAGTAGAAACTCCACTCCAAGAGACAACAAAACACACACATAAATCCTCGAGACGACAGTTTGTCACTAGTTGTCTTCTTCTTCTATAGAGATCATGATTGAAATTCCAGATCTAGACTCGTTGCCCGTCAACGCCACTGACCTGAAAAGGGTGTATGGTGGGCTGGGGATCCAGGAGGACGGTGATGGACCTCCGGCTCCCCCTCAACCGTCACATCAATTGTACTCTGCGTCCGGATCCACCGACGAATACATCCATGACTTGAAGGCATACCGATTTGGCGAGTCCAGCGGCTATCTCAGCGATCGTCCTCTCAGCCAGGGTGCCTCCAAGAACGTGACCAATGGTGACGTTTTAGAGCCCCCAATCGACTTCAAAAATATCGAGACTCCTCCATCGCCTGCGCTCAGCCATGGTCATTATTATAACGATTCATCGTCCTTTTTCGAAGGAGAATCGAGGTTGGCGTCGCAGGATTCGATCTCGGCGGAATACAGTGTTGCCCAAGTGGCTTCGATCCGAACACCAACCCTTGTTGAGAGTCCATTGTTGAATCTTCAACAACAGCAGGAAGCAGTCCAGAATAGTTCGCCACAACAACTGACTAATCGGGATTTACTCAAACAAGAACAGGAAATCCTTCGTGTGTATCGACAAGAACAATTGCAGAGGCAGCAGCAGCAACAACAACAACAACAACAAATCGATGATGAAGATGAAGAAATGCTCAATGTTCAAAATCAAAACTATAATCCTCAAGAGGAAGACGAATTGCAAGAGCAATTACATGATCAGCTTCAAGACTTGAACCTTCGCAGTCTGCATCAACAACCAGAACTTCAGCATGACCAATACGTACCACAACAACCTGAAGGTGAAGTGAAAACTTTGTTCCAACAGCAACCACAAGGACAAGAATTGCAACCGGGGGTAGAACTAACTAACGAAACCATTTCTGGTGACGTATCTGCCACTGGGGCCCCTATTCGTCAAGTTATATCTGTTGCAGCACCTATCAATGCCGGTTCGGCTTCCAAAGCAACCACTAGAAAAGACCTTGCTACCGACCTGAAAACACCTGCTGAATATACCCTTCATATACTTTTCACACAGTTTGTGAGACATGCCGAACGGAAACTCAATCTTTGTCTTGATTACCCTCTCAATGATGAGCCACCAATTATCGATTTGCTTGCTGAAGGGGTTGATCCACAGTTTGACCGTATTGTGGCATCGTTGGGGTACATCTCCCGTCGTAAACCAAGTCCAGTTATTGACAGTGTGATGTTTTGGAGGAAATCCAAAAGTGAAGTAGCCACCATGGCAGCACAAGAAGTAGAAAAAGTTGTACAACAGGCAAGACAATTGCCACCACCTCCGCAACCACCATACAGTGGGGGTGATTATGGTGGCTACACCCTCAATGCTGCAGCCATGAAGAATGGTGCTGGTGGTGCATCCAACGGAGCTCATGTGAATGGTAGAGCTAAACGTAGTCTCTCATTAATGAGAAATAGGAGCATTTCGAAACTAACTGGGTCACATAGAAGAAACCAATCTGCATCTCTGGTGTTAGGGCCAAAGTCATCCAATCCTACACCAATTACTTCTATCAATAATTATGACTCCAATAATGACTCTTACGATGAATACCGAAAACTGCTCGAAGGGCAGATGCATCAGGCACGTGAAACTGCCATCCAGGCCGACCGTAAGTCGTTGGCGCTGATCTACATTTTATGCCGAGTTCTCATTGAAGTGGTCAGACAAACCCCCTCGTCAGTGATGGGTGATGATTTGGGTGGGAAGTTGGAAGAGATTGTTTATACGCAACTAAAAACAACTGACCCTATCAGTACTAGTGAGTCATTGGTAAGGTCGTCCAATTGGAACTTGTTTGCTCAACTTTTGGGATTCATGAGTGAAAAGAGATTCCTAAGTGTAAGTGATCGTTTTATTGCAGACTTGGAGAAAGTGCCCGCTCATATTATCAACCAAAACGATGAACCAAGACTTCACTTGTTGATTCATGGAATGAAATATTTGAAATTGACCAATTATCCCTTGGAAAAGTTTGAAGAAAGTGCAGAATTTATGCAAAGTTTAGGGAAATTTTTCAGTAAGGCCATGAATGAATCGGTTATCTTTGCATATTGTGACGTATTGAGCAACTTGATTTTACCATTGGCGAGTGTTTTAACGGCGGAAACTAACCATCCAACGTGGGTAGAGGCCATTGAGATGATTTTCAAAAAGGGGATGAACTTATTGTCCCAAAGTTGTGGAAGTGTTGGTTCTACATCCGGTACTGGTCCTGCTTTGGTTTCTCCAGGTTCAGTTGGGGCTACTACAACATCTAATGCTTCGTTTAATGGGGACACTTCCAGTATTAATTGGACGTATTCACTTCTTCTTGTTACATCAGTGCTCTCTGTGTCGACAAAGGAACTCTTTTCACAAGAATGGTTGTCTTTAATTGAACAAAACATATTCAAACTTAAACCCAAGGTTCCAATACAAGATAAAACGACCCTTCTTGTTTGTGTTACCCGTCTTACTTGGGTTTACTTGTACAGACTCCCGGACTCACTCAACAATACAATCAAAAAACTCGATTCGCTTTTCCTTTCCCTCTTCTTTGGGCCCAATGCAAATAGCAAGAAACAACAATGGATGACCTCCGATAAGGCCATGATTAATGCACTTATCTCCTTAATAAAAAATGTTGGGTATCAACATCTTAATTACGTTTTGGATAATGTATTACTCCGCTTGTTGAAGCTTAGTTTTGTTGGAACTTTGGAGAATTCATCTATTGAAAAATTGATACTTGTAGTGAAGGCCTACCTTGAAGTTATTCAAGGTTATGAAGCAGGCGAGAAGCCCGCATTCCCTACAGATGAAGTATTGACCTCTTTGTTGGTGGGTGGTGATGCCTTGAAAAAGGCTAAATCGAACAAGAAGAACAATATTACCGCAACGGCAGTAAAGAATACAGCAACTGTTTCGACTGACTTTATGTTCCTTGCAAAGAAACCCAACAATGCATTAACTCATGAAGAAATCTGTAAAAATTTTGCAACTTTGATCAAATTATTAGATGCTCGTTATGGGGCAGATGTCTTGTTGCCCGAGTCGTCGGCATCTGGCTCCACCACTCCATCTGTATTACCTACAAAGCTGCAAACCAATTTCTTCCATTTTGGAATTGATTTCAGTGATCAAGCTGCAAAGCAGCTGCATATGGAACTCTTTGCTACTTTAATCGAAGCGATCCCTTGGACTTTGGTCCCATTAGGGGCTGGTTCAGAAGACAGCTCAACGTCATTATCCGGCATGCCATTTAAAAACGTGGTGGAAATTTTGGCTCGTAATGCGGTCCATCCAGACTACTTAGTGGCACGAGCTGCCACGAAATCTTTACGAAACTTGGCTTCAAGGAAGAATCCAAGTTCTCTCGTCACCATTTTTGCCAAGATTGCTTTCCAATTTACTGAAAAGCCAGGAAGTTACAACTCTGTCTTTTTAAATTCTCCTGAGTTCCACCGCTTGTTGAAAATTTATGTTGACTTGTTAAATTGTTGGTTAGAACAATTCCGAGAACGTCTGAGAGGGCAAGCCTCTACCACTACGGCAACTGGGATTGGCGGAGGTGGTATTGGTCCTGAAACCCCACAAGATGATGAAATGATGAATAAAGACGTATTGAATGATTTGTATCAAATTAATTACAAAACTGATGGCATGAATATTAACCCCACTGCAAAGGCAAAAACAAGTGATGAGCTTGAGTGGAAAAATATCATAACTGTCATTGAAGAGATTGAAGGTAATGGTCTCTTTTTCTTGTGTTCTCAGGATCCTAAGACTCGTCATTTTGGTATCTTTGTGTTGAAAATTGTTGAGCAATTTGATCGGGCTATCTATGTGGCAACTGACCCGAAACTGGAGATTGTCACTCATTCAAGAAGTTCCTCCAAATTTGCCGCAGACATAGGAACTCGCTTAATCCATGTGTTGGAAGATATGGATTTCCTTGAGTTAATCAAACCTCTTAGAAACGAATTGAGTGGTCCTGAACGCTCACGATTATCTAAACTTAAACACAAAAAGCACATATTAGTTAAATTGGGAGAATCTGATTATGGTATTGACTCCACCTTATGGTTTAGACTTTTCCCAAGACTCTTGGATATATTCTTTGAAAGATGTCCCATGCCCGTTGCTATGTGCCGTTCTATCGTTTGTGTTAGAATGGTTCAAATGCATGAATACGTATTGGACTTTGCCAACACAAATAAGAATAATACTTCATCCTTATTCACTCGTGCTGCAAGTACTCAAGGTGGTCCACCGGAGGTTTTGGTTGACCAATGGAAATTATATTTAATTTTTGCTGCTTGCCTGCTTACGTCTACAAATGAACAAAAGATTTCATTCCCTAGTCAACCTACCCATGGTAGAAAGAAATCCATGCCAATGTATATTCAACATCAAAAGATTACTAGTGCAAAATCCATCTTCCGCATGGTGTTCCCACTACTTAAACTGAAACAACCAATGGTGAGAGATTCAGTAATTACAGGTTTGAGTTGTATAAATATAAACATCTTCAAGACCTTGTTGGAAAATGTCCCTGCCAGTGTGAGTGACTGGGAAGTTGAGAATATTGGTAAGAAACGGGATAACGCTGAGGATCAACTTCGAGTAGAAGTTGTTCATATTTTAAGTAATATCACCAGCAAATTCCAAGCAAACATTGAGGAAATATATGAAGATGAGTGGACTGTTGCAAACCTAGTGGCTATCATCAAGCAAGTCAAAACTTTCTTGAACCATCCTGTAGTGCAAGTTGATATTGAATTTCAAAAGCTTCGTCGTTACTTCAGTGTCTTTCTAGGTAACGTTTTTGAAGGTATACAGGCAGTGCGTGATGATCTCAATAAATGGTTACCCTTCGAAGCTCGTTTGGGCTGCTTTAATTATTTGAAAGAATGGTGTGGTTACGGTGATGGTGCTATGGAACTTGCTGAAGATCGGTATAGCTTAATGACCAAGAAGCTGAAAGACGTAGCAACTTCATCTGCCACTGCGGCAATTTTAGAAGTTGAACGTAAAGCACTTCAGTTTGCTTGTTTAAATTGCATGGCAAAGCTTTGTTCTGGATCTATTAAGCATCAAATCGAAGTTGCCAGTGGCCCATATATGAGTGGGGGTATGGGAACTCTTGCAGTTCTTTCATTTGATATCCCAGCTTTGCAGAGTTGGATACATGGACTCTTTTGCACCGACAGTGATAAAATCCATGAAATTGGACGAATTGCCTTGAGCCATATATTGAGAGGAAGTAAGGATGAGGAAATGTATGCAGAAGTGTTCAAACAATGTTATACTGATCAGAAAAGTGTCAGAACTACCGAAAGTTATTTCACAGTGTTCGTTGACGCTTTCATGGAAAGTCAAGAACAAAAGCAAATTGATAACTCGACATTTACCTCACCTCCCTATGATGTTCTTTGTCTCTCTACATTCCTTGTTGGTAGTGAAAGTTACTCAGTAAGACACTCGGCAATTCAATTACTTATTTCCCTTGAACAAAAATATTATGGTCGTGTCATTAGTGATAGATATACCGAATGCGTTTGTAACAAGACCAAGGTGGTGTATAAAAAGGCATTGTTTGATATTTCTGCTACACTCGCTGCTGAGCATCCAGAAGGGGTATTTGTGCGAATCAGTTACCTTACGATGTTTTTCAATTTGGTGGGAAATTCTTCAAGAAGAGATATCTTATCATGTTTATTACCTTGGATACAAACAGTGGAATTGAAGGAAATAGTTGGATCCGAAATCGCTGAACCCAAAGTAGTAAACTCGGAAGACGATAATAATCCTCCACCATTGGACTCATCCTCCATGATGGTTCTCAATAATTTATTTGAAATCACGGTTAAGTTTAGTTCAGTGATTCTGAATGAAGTTGAAGCCTTATGGGTTGCACTTGGTAGTAATGCTAGAAATTTTGACAAAATCGTTCAGTATATTATGAGCAATTGCTTGGAAAGAAAGAATGCCATGGTTGTTGAATTCTCACGTCAAATTATTGATTACCTTCTGTTTCTGCAGCCTGACCCGCTGTACATTGTGGATAAGTTAATTGGGAACTTGAATCCGCGTGCAATGGTCCCACCGCAGCCATATAAAATGAAAACTGCGGCTACTATCAATACTACTGTGGTGGACTCTATTGAGTATCCATACACTGCAAATATTTGGGACATCATTCCAAATAATGAAAAGGATGTTGCCTTTTCATTGGGTCAATTGTCGTTAGTATTTTTGGTTGACTTGTTTACTACTCAAAGTGAGCTTATGCGTGAAAGGTTACCGTTACTATTACATGTTTCGTTTGCATTATTGGACCATTACTTATTCTTGGTACAAGAACAAGCAGGCATGTTATTGATTCATTTGATTCATGCATTGGCTCCAAATGAACCGAAATCACGTGAAACCATTGAAATCTTAAGACAAAGAGATCATTTGAAACATTTGTGGGTTTACGATGACTTGAATAGTGAAAAGAGAGGTGTTGGTGCTCGTACCCCCAAAAATATGGATTTACTTGTTAGAAATGTGTTGGAGATCTTCAGTAGAGTTGGATTGGGTACTGGAAGCGGTGGTGCAAGTATTGAGGCTGGTAACGAAGAATCCGGTGAGTCTACAATAATTACTCCTACAGCACTGACCACGGGTGCATCTGCTGCTGGCACCACTGGTGCTGCAGTCGATGGTGCTGATATTTCTTTGGAGAAACATGTGGCAACACTTCAGGAAGAATGGAGTAGAGTGTCTCTCAATTGGGCTACAACATGTGCAGTGCGTCATCTCGCGTGTAGATCATTCCAAATCTTCCGATCTTTACTCCTGTTCCTTGACCAAGGTATGTTGAAAGATATGCTTCATCGTCTTTCAAACACCATTTCTGATGATACTGTTGAAATCCAGGGATTTGCTATGCAAATTTTGATGACTCTCAATGCTATCACTGCAGAGTTAAACCCTAAGAAACTTATTGATTTCCCGCAACTCTTTTGGTCCAGTGTGGCATGTTTATCTACCATCCATGAACAAGAATTCATCGAAGTGTTACTGACTATGTCAAAATTCGTTTCCAAAATTGATTTAGATTCTCCTGATACAGTTTCCTGTTTGATTTCAACATTCCCACCCAAATGGGAGGGAAAGTTTGAAGGTTTGCAGCAAATTGTAATGGTGGGGCTTCGATCTGCAACTGCTTGGGATCCTCTCTTGAAGTTTTTAGATAAAATGAACCAATTGAAAGATAGTGAAATTATTGGAATGGGTGATTCCCGGTTGTTAATGGCGGTCTTGGCTAATATGCCGCGGTTCCTTCATGCCTTGGATATTAAGACTATCACACCGGAAATCGAAGAAACAGCCATGTTACTCAGTTCTATGGCAGATAATTGTCAAAAACCAGGACTTTCCAAGATCTTGATTTCATTGCTGAAGAATAGGTTCCGGTCCAAAAAGGATTTCTTAAACCAAACGATATCCACTATGAAGCAAAGCTTTTTCCCTGAGTTTGAGGCTCAAACGTTGGTCTTTTTGTTGGGATTATTGTCAAACAAAATTAGATGGGTAAAGCTTGAAACGATGAACATGTTGAAACATATTTTCCCACTTGTAGACTTGCAAAGAGATGAATTTTTGGGGGTTGGAGCAGACTTGATCTCACCTTTACTTCGTTTGTTGCTTACCGATTATGCGGAGCCAGCATTGGAAGTATTGGATGAGGCTGTCATTATTTCTGGGCTGCAGTTGGATAAAGATGTATTAAGAATGAGTTTAGGAAATACCCTGGTGAAGAAAGATTATGAAAAGACAGCCACTTTATTTGGTATCCCAGACGAAAGTGGATGGGCAATTCCAATGCCTGCCGTCACCGCTTCTAGTACTAGAAATAACGTACATGCGGTATTTTCAACATGTGCGGTTGGTAATAACAATGATGTTAGTTTGGATGACATCAAGGAAGCCGAAGTAGAGGAGGAAATGATCCATTTCCACATGGAGGACTATTATGCACCAATGTATAATGACCATTACGATGGGGAATCTGTTACTGTGGGAGAACCCGATGCTTCTTTGAGTAACATGTGGGCAGCTCTTGATGAATTTGATTCATTCTTAACCAAAGAAGATAATCACCCACGTCATCACCATTATGATAACAACCAGTATAACTCTGCAATTAATGGTGGTGGGAACCTTCAAAGTCAACGAGAATTTGGCCATCATTTACACAGTGCGTCTGTTGACACCAAATATAGTAGTGCCAGTGATTCCAATGCAGCCATTGGAATGGATTCAGCACCTTTGGTGTACGACAAGAAGGTGAGTGTAATTTTGAATAGAAGTCTTGCAAGGACACAATCAAACACCTCATTCAAAAGTAGTTTTGCCGATTCCATTGGTGGTGGGCAACATACGGCCTCTCCATCTACTTTCTCTCCATTAGGTGGAGGAAGTGTTATTGCAAACAAAAGATCATACATCCCATTCCGCAATAGTAGGACCATTGTTAGTGCCAACAATTCCAATGCTGTCAACAATGGTTCGTATGGATCTGACATGCCACTATCGCCGACTTTTGATCCGGATGTCAATGTAGGACCCTTGTCTCCTTACCGGACGCCACGCATTGGTAGTCCAGTTGCCATGGGCACACCGTTGAAGAGTGCTGGTGGTGGGTCTGTCATGGCATCTCCGCCATCTGCTGGCATGCAAGGAAGTGCCGGTACCTCGTCGTCGAATCATGGGAATGGAAGTAACCCTGTTTTGGGCGGACTTGATCTTATAAACCTGCCATTTGATAGTATATTAGGAAGTGGAGGTAAGAAAAAAATCAAAAGAGGAAGTAAATTTTCCCCCAATGCTTCAAGCACCAGCATTTCGCCAGAGCTTGCACATTGGACTCAAGGGGTTTCGATGAACTCTCTGCTGACACCCCCTGGAAGTACCAAGGGGAAGAAAAAGAAGAAGAAGCCATAAAGATAAAATTGGCAGGTTTCAGCCGTGTATGTATATATATGAAAGAACACAAGTAATGAACAATAATAAATTAAGAGAATGTAGAAGAATGAACACTAATATGTGAATGTATGAACTTATGGTAACTTTTTGCAGCCGTTAAGTAACTATAAGATTTAAGGATCTTGCAAGATCTTTGTGGGAGATCTCTAACGGAGTATCACAATAACTGTTCTCTCTAAAAAAAAAAAAAAAATAAAGGAAATTGACAACATGAAGTAGAGTTTAGAATGAGTAGTATTACAATTCTACCCATCTCTGGTCACATATGGTCAACCTCAACCAATGAAATAATAACTGAAGTTGCTCATATGGAACTTATCCCAGTGTAGAAAGTGTGTGGCGGGGCTCGCAACGATTTTCACGATTTTTTTTTTCTTGCCATCTTTTTTTTTTCTTTTCTTCCTTTTGAGCTCGTCGCCTTTTTCACTTTTTTCTGAACGAGACCGTTCACTTTACTTGAGGTATATTCTAAGAAAATCGATAGCAATGCCACCTAAGAAGAAGCAACAGCCTTCCGACAAGAACAAGGCCAAGGCCAAGACCAAGAATGCCGACGACAAGACGTTCGGGTTGAAGAACAAGAACAAGTCAAAGAAGGTTCAACTGCAAATTGATCAGATCAAGGCCGGTGCCGATGGTGGGATGGCCAAGATGAGAGCCGCTGCTGAAAAGCGTAAGGCCGAAGAGAAGAGAGCTGCGGAAGAAGCCAAGCGTGAAGCCGCCCAGTTGATGGGTATCCAGCAACAGAAGGTGCCCTTTGGAGTGGACCCCAAGTCCATCTTGTGTGAGTTCTTCAGACAAGGATTATGTACCAAGGGTACCAAATGTAAGTTCTCGCATGACCTTGAGGTTGGACGTAAGGTGGTCAAGAAGGATTTGTACACCGACGCACGTGAAGAGAAGGAAGCGGACACCATGGATACATGGGATGAAGAGAAGTTGCGTAAGGTTATTATGTCCAAGCATGGTAACCCTAAGACCACCACCGACATTGTTTGTAAGTTCTTTATAGAGGCGGTTGAGAACGGGAAGTACGGTTGGTTCTGGGTGTGTCCTAACGGGGGGAACGAGTGTAAATATAGACACTCCTTGCCAGCCGGGTTCGTTCTTAAGACCAAGGAGGAGAAGCGTTTGGAAAGAATGGCACAAGAAAACGCACCAAAGATTTCCTTGGAAGAGTTCATTGAAATGGAAAGAGGACGTTTGGACAGATCCAAGTTCACTCCTATCACATGGGCCACTTTCAGCGAGTGGAAGAAGAAGATGAAGGCCAAGAGAGAAGACGAAAGAAAGAAGGAGGAAGAAAAGGGAGGCAAGCGTGTGCTCACTGGTAAGGAGATCATTCTTAAGAAGTTTGGTGACAAGTTCTACAGTGAAGAAGACACCGAAGGCGATGCATGGGATTTGTCTCAATTCAAGACGGACTTGCCCGAAGAAACTGACGAGACCATCAAGGATTACGGGGATGGGTCATTGGCGTTCAGCCAGGAACAACAGGCACCAGTGCTGGAGGAGACACAGGAGAAGAAGGACGGTGAAGAAGTGGTGGAGAAGGTTGTAGCTTCGGCTAGCGCATAGACGAGTAGGGCCCTTCACAGTCCCGCTTGGTCAAACCATTTGATATGTACATTATTACACGTAATCTTAGATTAAAATGATATAAAAAAAAAATATAGTCAGAGATGTAGAAAAATGGCTAAGGTTCAGCTTCTAAGGCGGCGATGAAGGCCCTGATACTGTTGAGCCACTCGCCGCCTTCGTCAGTTTCTTCCCATAATTCGTAGAGTTCTGACTTTTCTGGGTCGAGGATCACAAGTGAAAGAGCTCTTTTGATGGCGGAAACGATATCAAGTCCGGTGTCGGCTAGCGGGGTATTCCTGATGTGGTGAAATTCCGTCTGGGTTCTGCCAATCAAGGCTAGTATTTGTCCGAGAGCTCTGTAGCTAGTCTTGGTTCCAACCTGTGGATGTTCCTACTGTCTATGAACCCGGCAGTGAGCAAGGCTGAGATTTGAATTTCAATTGCATCTTCCACGTCTAAGTCCATATCCTCGGTATCCATATCAGCGTATTTTTTGGCAATTCGAACGATTTCCTCTAATGGGTTTTCTTCAAAGGCTTCCCAGAAGGAATAACTCCCGTCATTTTCAAATGTACCTACTCCCCAAGTGCCCATGATATTTTATTTAGTAGGAAGAAATGATGGGTAAATTGTGAAATGTGGGGAAATCTCAAAATGAGGTATACTCCTAAAAAGATGAAGAGGTGTAGATCTACAATATTTAATATGTAGGTGCAAGGTAGTTAAGTAGTAATTTTACTAGTATAATATTGAATCAGAATAACTCCCTCTAGATATATATCTACTCTGCAATATTTTCTCTATTAATTCTCTATATGTTATTTATCTAAAAAATTATATATATACAACTTTTTTTGGATATTCAATTAAATAATTAAACCCACCCTCTCCATTAAAGACTCTCTCTATATATATTTAGAGATGAGTTTAGAAGTATGTTCCAACAAATCACTATCATTATCAGTGAAAAATCTGATTTCGGTGTGTGTTCCTCGGAGAAGTCTCTTTGCTTCAACCACCCTAGTTAGCCATGCAGCACCTCTCTTGTCCATTTCTTCAAGCTCGTAGTATGTGTCTGCTGGGTATATGTTCTGAAGTGCCTGTGTGACCAAGTCGGTGGTTGTTTGTGAAGGGGTGGACGAAAGTGGGGCTAGTGGTGGAGCTTGCGAGGAAAGACTCGATGCAGTGGTGGCCCTTCTTGGAGGTGGAGGAGGTGGTGGAGGCGATGAGTCTGTCGAAGGACTCATTGGTCGGGTTGGAAGTGGAGGTTTCCTAGATAATTGATTCCCACGTAGTTGTTGAGGCTTTTTAGGAATCATGGGTGATGGTTTGGATTTCAAATCACTATCCAAATCGATCAAATCCTTGGTTTGTTCTTCTTCTTGTGGGGGGTCTTCGAAATCTTCTTGCTCCTCCATAACCTTGACAATTCGTTTCATTTCTTCCAACACTCTAGAGTCATCGACATCACTCAACGACCCCTTGACCACTCGGATATAAATCGCCAATATTCGAGATGGATATTGTTTAGCCAAATCGGCATATGCTTCCATATCCACTTCTCCAGAATCACCCACACATATGAATCGTTTATTGGGGAAATCACCAACAATCTTGTACAACGTCATTTTCTTCTTACTGGACGATGGCTCCATAAGAGACGCTATGATATTGCCCGTGTATTGCTTAAGATGAACTGAGCCCGGAGGAAGGTTGGCCTGATGGAAATATTCCTTGATGGTGGGGAAAAGTTGCCAGGGAGAATTCGAGACATAATGGAAAGTCAATTTCCCAAGATTCAGACCATATAACTTGGTGTACCACTTGATAACACCGGGGATATTCCACAGAGAAACATCATTCAAAAGTAAGGATCGCATAAGTTCCCGCTTATCTCCAATGACCCCAGTAAGCTTGACCGTATCGTCAATGTCACTGATAAGTCCAACTCCAGAGTTTTCAATAAGCATGATATCTTCGTATGAGAACACAGTTTCATCGATCGATGCCGCCACTCTGACTGCCAGTGGTTTATAATGACATTCCACACAAACGTCGAAATTCCCATTGGCGTCAGTGGTGACGGTTTTAGTGACCAAATTGAGGTTTGGATCGGGTGAATGAGATCCTAACGTGATGGTGAGTTCTGTGTACGGTATACTTCGAGCTATGAATCCATTAAGACGGTTCCGCAACACATCGGGAGGGGCGGTTGTAGTATTAGTAGAATTAGGACCAATTGTGGACGAAGATGATGAAGATTTTGGCGATAATCTGGTAGAGGAAGTTTCACTTGTATCGGAAACAATGGACTCAACATCAGATTCATCGTAGACGTCTTGCTTTGCATGGGCCAAGCCTACTACGGCCTCTTGATTTGCCGTCTGATTGGACGAGATCCGAGTCAATTGTCGGGCAAGAGAGATGATAAGTCGGTTCTTTCTGGTCATAAGACCAGGACATAGAAGCCAGCCCTTAACGTTGACATGGTAGGTGAGATCATTCGCATCGTGATGGGCGGGTCTCACGGTAGAATAGGATGGGAAAAGAGCAATGGTTGCATCTTTCGGGAGGGAAGTCGGGGCAGACCTTGTATCTGGAGAAACCTCTTGCAGAAGCATGAGCAGCGACACAGACCCGGCAATACGCGGGATATAATTATCTCTGGTGGCTCTAGCAAAGCCTAGAAGCCTTGATCTTTTTGAAGTATCGTCCGGAATCATCTTCCGGCGCTTGAGTCCTCGATAATCGTGATATACGTTCTTGACAAAGGTGAGTCTGCGAGGGAAGATCCTCGAGAAGTACTTGAGGTAGTTTCGTTTAATTTTGAAGGTGTACTGTTCGAGAACAGCACAAATTAAATGGACAGGGCCTTTAGTTTGCTGCTTTGCTAAAAACAAAAAAAAAGAAAGAAAAAGATTAACAGCGAAAAGTGACAGACAACAGAGATATTGAACTTTACACTTACAACACTTACAAGCAGATAGGACGGGTCCTGAAGATATGAGACCTTTCTGATCAGAAGAGTGAGTGTATAATGGGATGTAGTAGTTTTCTCCTGTGGTTTGTCACACCAGGGTACCAAAATCATATTCGCGGTTTGCATACACACCGCGAGATTAGGGGCTTAGGTATGGAGAACGGATCATAAATAGGTGAGAGTAGTATCATAGAGGGCAGAAACAAATAAACCCCGAGTAAAACACATAGAGAGGGTTTGTGAATAACACCATGTACTCGATTGGAAACGAACTTAAGGATTCGTTCAAACCAACCAGCAAATGGATCAACAATGGGATAGAATGGCTCACGGATGTGGAGGAATTCTATCGAGAACGGGCGGTGATTGAACAAGAGTATGCTCTGAAATTACAAATGCTTGTCAAGAAACATTTCGACAAGAAGGCCAAGGCTCTGGCGCTGCTCTCAGTCGGGGATACGCCACAGATCACCCCGGGGAGTTTGGAATGTGCATCATTGGTGTTATGGACCGATGTATTGACACAAACTGAAGCAATTGCCCTGGAAAAAGTTCAACTTTCCAAGGAATTTACCACCAAAGTGTCGGATAACATCAGTTCCTTGAAGGGGAAATCTGGGAGAATCGCCAAGAAAATTGAACTGATCAATGAATACTTGGGAGTTGAGAAGCAAAAGACCCTGGATGACGTGGCCAGGGCCAAAAGACACTATGATTCACTCTGTCAGGCTACAGAGAATGCCAGAACAAAGACCGAGAAGAGTGCCAGTGAAAAATACACCAAGAAGTTGGCCGAGAAGGAGGTGGAGATGAACATTGGGAAAAATGAATATCTTATCAATATTAACGTTGCCAACCGATTGAAGGATAAATATTATTATCAAGACGTTCCTGAATGTTTGGATTATTTCCAAGAGCTCAACGAGCTGAGGGTGGCTATTTTAAACAAATTATTGAAGAATGCATCGATTATCGAGAGAAATTCATGTGATCGAGTCAAAGAGAAATTACATGCCATTGATAGCACCATTGAACAAAACGATCCTAAATTGGACACAGCCATGTATATCAAGCATAATATGATCGATTGGGCTGAGCCACAAGATTTTTACTTTGTTCCCTGTGAATTTTGGCATGATGATGAGAGTTTAATTACAAAGGAACCAGAACTTACAGAATTGAAACGGATGTTAAATTCAGTTTCTGGACAATATACTCGATACGAAGAGGCATGTTTGAACACCAAACAACAACTAGAGGAAGCAACAACCGAGAGAAAGCGAGATCTGGACAGTAGCACCATCACCCTCAAGTTTGACGCTGCATTATATAAATCACTTTTAATCTTGGAACAATTTATTATGGATGATAGTAAAAGAGTACAAAGTGAAGTTAAGATTGAAGTGATTCAAAACTTTGCCGGAGATAAGGATTTATCATATGTTGAACAAGAGAAGAAGAAAAAGTCAAGGTTTGGATTTTTGAAGAGTGGAGGTCAACATCATGAAACGGGGAATAATAATATCGTTCCTGTCAAGAGTGCAAATACTCACACCTCTTTGGGGGGAGTGTTCAATTTGAGGAAAGGTAAGGAGACTAAAACTGGTGGTAATGGTGGGGGGAACACGAACACGGCCAAGGCATTATTTGAATACGTTGCCGCGGGCAATGATGAGGTATCATTAAGTCCCGGGGAAGCATTGGATGTGATTGAGTTTGATGATGGTTCTGGATGGACTTTGGTTAAGAGCAACGATGGACAACAAGGGTTGGTACCCACCAGTTACATAGAGGTGGCTGCACCATCAACACAAGCCCACGCACCAATAGTGGCCAATGCTACAGGAGGGTCTACCAAGAAGGGACCTTCAGTGGCACCTAAACGCGGAGCCAAAAGAGTTCAATACGTGGAAGCATTGTATGATTATGTTGCTGATGGAGATGATGAGATCAGCATCCTGGCTGGAGATCGGATAGTATTGATCCAGGACGACACCGATGGAAGTGGGTGGACCGAGGGTGAATTGGGAGGAGTCAAGGGGATGTTTCCAACCAGTTATGTAAAGAAGGTGTAACAAAAGAAAGAAAAGAAATGTATAGAAATATTTTTTAACTCATAGTAAGGCAGCTCACTCTATAAGAAGTTGTACACAGATAGTAATACAAAATTCACCACTATACAAGAACTGTACACACATATGAAGACCCACTTCATCATCTTTCTACACTCTTCTCCTACAATTTCACTACTTGTAACTATCTCGGCATGTACTATATTAACATATTAACTAACCACTTAGTAAACGTCACCTGGGATTTCAAAAACGACTTGCTTACCAGTCAATTTTTGGTATAATTGTTGGAAAGATTCCAACTTGTAGTCAACGGCGGTGGAGTCCTTGGAGTCAAGCAAAACCTTTTGGATCTTGTTACCACCAACCAAGTATCTAACTCTCTTACCGACGATTTCGGTTGGGAAAACAAGGTCTTCCAAGATCTTGTCGTGGACAGCGGTCAAGGTTCTGGATCTTGGTCTCTTTTGTTGTTGTCTAGATCTTCTGGATGGCTTTGGAAGGATTCTTCTTTCGGCAAGGAAGACAACGTGACGGTCTGGGAACTTCTTTTCTAATTCTCTGGTCAATCTAGCTTGGACCTTTCTGTAGGCAAGCAAAGATGGGACTGGGACGAAGACAGCGAGGGCCTTCTTACCACCGTTAACATCAATTTCCTTGATGGACTTGAATTGCAAAGGTCTCAATTCAGCCTTCAAGTCGGATTGACCTTCGAGGTCAACGAAGGCTTGAGCGACTTGCAACTCCAATTCAGATGGCTTTTCAGATAAGATTTTCGAAGCAGCAGACATGTTTACTGGTATATGAAAAGGTTAACTTGTTTGATCAAAAAAATTTCTTTCTTGTCAAGTTTTTTTTTTCGTATGGATGAATCTGAAAAATTGTTTGCACTGGTGAGCAGTGTGTGTAGAGAGCAGTTGGGTGCTGAATGCGGTAAATCGGTACACCCAGTGTGAGGGACGGCGCGAAAAAGTTTTGGTTTGGTCATGTGATGGCGTGACTGTTTGTTGTGTGTAGGAGAGGACATGAAGTGAAGATGAATGAGTGATGTGCAGGATATTTTAGAGTGTGTGATAAAGTAGGGGTGTTGATGAATGTGAAGAGTGATAAAATACGGTGGTGATGAATGTGTAGAATGTATTGAAATATAAAGAGAATATATTAATTGATAGTTCTCTTACTCAGCAGATAATCTAGTTAAAATGTAGTCATGTATATATAAAAATCATATACTAAAAGTACTGCTGTGGGTGTTTGGATGTGTTCCAGATCTCTGGATCTGGTTTGAAGCCCCGGCCCAGGCTTCTCTACTAACAAAATATATATCAATTAACACCTACCCAGGATAGATTATTTGATCACTTCTAATATTCTATTAGGATTCATCTAATGATCTCTTCTTCTAATAATCCATTCTTCTAATCCAATCTTCTAACCCTCCCTTTTTCCTCCCCTAAAATCTTTTTCCCCTTCACTTATTATCTCCCTTTCTCTCTCTCTCTTCTTCTCCACACTAAATAATTTCCTGCATGTATCCACACCAACGTTTCTTTCAAGCCTTACACTCGAGATGGAGGTTATAAACTCCAATTCTTATCATCATTTATCACCACCAAAACCTTATAGATCCGCCTGTAAATTACAGAAACGATCTTCACCATCCAAGTTGATTCGATTCTTATCTTTAACCCGAAGTTTCCGAACCATGTCTCTCGTTGAAAAGGCCAAGAAGGCCGCCGCTTACAAAGCCGTTGATGATAATTTCCCAAAATCCGCCAAAGTTATTGGTGTTGGATCCGGTCTGACCGTTGTTTACGTGGCTGAAAGATTGGGACAATTACCACAAAAGAACGACTTTGTGTGTATTCCTACTGGGTTCCAATCCAAGCAACTTATCATCGATAATGGCTTACAATTGGGATCCATTGAACAATTTCCTCAAGTTGACGTTGCCTTTGATGGTGCTGATGAAGTAGACCCATCTTTAAACTTGATTAAAGGTGGTGGTGCTTGTTTATTCCAAGAAAAACTCGTTGCCTCTGCAGCCAAGACCTTTGTGGTGGTTGCCGATTATCGTAAGCAATCCCCAACCAAATTGGGTAACAAATGGAGACAAGGAGTCCCCATCGAAGTGGTACCTAACTCCTACGTCACCGTGACATCTGAGTTGAAGAAGTTGGGTGCTGTGGCCGTTAACTTGAGACAAGGTGGTCTGGCCAAGGCCGGCCCCGTGGTCACTGATAACAACAATTTCTTGATCGATGCTGACTTTGGTGAAATTGAAGACCCAATCAAGTTGCATACCCAAATCAAGCTTTTGGTTGGTGTGGTTGAAACCGGTTTGTTCACCGGTATGGCCAAGGTTGCATACTTTGGTGAGGAGAATGGTGAAGTTGCTACTCAACAGTAGACATATTCCAAATACATTTATTTATTCGTTTTATTTTCCATGTAAGCCCCCGCTCTACCCTCCGACTCCCACACTTTAAGAGGACGTTCCTCTCGTGTGGGGAAGAGAAGTCGAAACCCTACTGGGGAAGCAAGCCGCTCCGATGGCACTCCGTGGGCCACTAGCCGTGGAGGCCTTGCTCCTCTACCGAGGAGTCTAATCTACACTACACTTAGAGTACCCGTGACCGTAGCTGCTCTCCTCGTAGAGGAGCTAAGCACCACGCAGTGGCCCTCCCCGGGTAGGGGCCCAGCGGAGCGTCTTGCATAACCCATTTCTCTACATGGTTATCTTGGCCCGCACAGGGACCCCCCCTTGTAGCCCCATGGGTCGCCAGGCAACACCAACATCGTAGTCACCTTATATATATATCTCTCGCCCCTATGGGGCTAGCAGTCTACATTCTCTTTCGATGGCTCAACGTCCCACCCTCTATCTTTATTCACTTTATTAAGTAGATACCAGTCTACATAGTATTAAACACCGCTTCACTTGCTGTGGTTCGAGATCCAGTTCAAAGTCTCCACAAGACCAGTTCCATCAATGGCAATGGTTGGGATGACCGACCATGTATGATCGCCAGACAAGTTGTTCAACTCGAATCGATCAATCAATTCCTTTGGCTTGATGGCCGATGGTACATCTTGCTTGTTGGCCACCACAATCAAAAGACAATTACTCAATTCCTTGTCGCTGATCACACGCAACAATTCCTTCTTGGACTCCTCCAACCGGTCCAAGTCAGACAGGTCAACCACGTAGATCAACGCGTTTGTCCCTGTGAAATAATGTCTCCATAACGGTCTGATTCTTTCTTGTCCACCACAATCCCATACGGCAAACGAAACGTTCTTGTGCTTGACGGTCTCCACGTTGAACCCTACCGTTGGCACAGTCTTGGATGTCTTCCCAAGCTTGAGCTTGTACAAAATGGTGGTCTTCCCGGCGTTATCAAGACCCAACATCAATATTCTCATCTCCCGGTTTTTAAACAATTTAGACTAGAAGGGGTTAGTAGAGAACACGTTAACAAAAAAAAGGGGGAGGGTCCGAGTCTATGTCCAGATCTGTGTCCCGATCTATGACCGTGAGTGTATGGCCCAAGCCAGGGCCCACCTCGATCCACACTGTGTCTAACATACCATTAACAAACCCATGATGTCTTGGTGAACGTGTCGTGTAGGCTAGAAAGGAATGAAAGGACAACGTTCAATAAAAGAAAATCTAAACCAAACTAAATCGATCAAGAAAGGAGAAAAGGCTAAAAAAATAATTTAAAAAAATTGAGGCCAAACTACAACTTTGTATGATAATCTCGCGATGTCAATAAACAGGTGTCTCGTGAACCAGTTCACCACAATTTTACTTTATTGGCAATTAGACGAAGACAAACGTCCACCTACGCGTCTGATGCAGGCCATTTACAATACGCGTTCTGGGTAGTATTAGGCGGGAATGTGCAGGCCGGGGGTTGCCGCGTGCGCTCGTGAATTATATACGGGCTGCTGCTCTAATCTAGCACTAGTAGCCATCCAGTTTCAACGTCATATTGTTAGTTTTGGGGCCCCGTTCGACTTCTTACAAACCCCGCCATATTATATACATATATATATATTGCTTAGTTGAAGGGCTGTCCCACATTTTTTTTACTTTTTACCCACTTGGCGGCTAGATTGGGGTGTTCCCTCCCTTTTCCCTGGCGGAGATTTACTCTTCCATACAGTGCGAGCGCGGAACCCATTTCGGAAATAAACGAGCAGACAATAAAACTAAAGGGAGGAAAGCTAAAAAATAATTATTGTCCCAAAAAAATAAAATCAGGGCCAATGTTTCTATTTTTACTTGTGATAACGAATGGCTGCGAAATGGCTCCATGGAGTTTCTTTTATCACCTTCGTTTCTGGGGGTGGCTAGGATACAAGCCGCTCCGGGGGGCACTAGCCTTGGGGGCGGCTCCAGTTCCTCCAGCGAGGAAGACCTCTCTTGGGGCGTCTTACAGTCCCACAGTGGAGAGTGGCTACCCTACGGGGTCAGCAAGCCGCTCCGCTGGCACTCCGTGGGCCACTAGCCGTGGAGGCCTTCTTCCTCTGACGAGGAAAGTCTAGTTGTCTCTGGTCTCCTCGTAGAGGAGCTAGGCCCCACGCAGTGGCCCTCCCCGGGTAGGGGCCCAGCGGAGCGTCTTGCAATCCCACAGGGAAGAGAATGGCTCTTCTTCTTGCTACACAGTAACCCATTTCTATAATCTATGTATCCATTACTCTACTTCGTAACTAACTATATTCCCTATGATGATTTTGACTTCTTCTTCTTGTCCTTCTTTTCCTTTTGCTTGTTCATCGTTTCCACTCTTTCGATGATTCTCTTGAGTGATAACTTGACATCTCCATCTCCGAAATGGTCCAAGTTGTAGTACTTTGGAGCCAATTCAACCAACCAATCTGGCTTGACGTT
Organism: [Candida] anglica; assembly: GCA_963924405.1. Lineage (NCBI taxonomy): Eukaryota > Fungi > Ascomycota > Pichiomycetes > Serinales > Debaryomycetaceae > Kurtzmaniella > [Candida] anglica. The sequence goes on from OZ004258.1 coordinate 894,432, forward strand.
GGTCACGGTTCTGATGTAGTTGGTGGAAGTCAACACAAATTCATTGTATATCACCCATTCGTTTTCTGCAGCAAGAACAGTGGAAGGGTGGATCAAAACGTCTTGGTTGTCCTTGACAGTCAAGTACCCCTTGTTACCACTCTTCTTCTTGGCAACTTGCATGAAGAACCCAGCGGCAAGAGCCTTACGAACCAACGTCCAGTAATCTGGGTCGTCGTATCCAGGACTAACAAGATCCAAATCGTGCTTTTCCATGATTCTACGCAATTGAGCTCTGACACTTCTGGCAGAGGTCAATGAACGGTATGACAAGAAGTTGTCTCTACACCATTGATGTAACCCATGTTGCATGGCTTCTTCCGAGTTGAAGGCTTCAAAAACATTCAACAAGGTCAAATGATCACCATCGGAATGGGCAAATGCCATCTTGGCCTCATCGGCTCTCTTTCTGGCTGAGGCAGGACGAACAAAGACGTTAGGAACAGACAAAAGGGCAACAATTGTCAAGATTTCTTCGGAACATTGGAATGCAGGAGACCCAATCAAAACACATGCAAGCATTGGGTCCAATGGGAATTGAGAGGCAGTACGTCCCAAGGCAGTCAAGTCTCCCTCATCAGACAAACATTGTAAGTAGTTCAACTCTTCCAAGGCTCTCATCATTGTTTCTGGAGCTGGAGGATCCATGAAATCGAAATGAACCAAGTCATCAATGCCCAATTTCTTCAATTCCAACACAGTGGATGCCAAGTTACTTCTCAAGATTTCTGGGTATGATTGTTCAATAAGTTCCTTCTTGAAAGCTTCTTCAGTGTACAATCTGAAACACTTACCTGGTCTGGTACGACCAGCTCTACCGGCTCTTTGTTGCGCGGAAGCCTTGGAGATGGGGGACACCAACAAGGATTCGACTCTGATTCTTGGGTTATAAACCTTTTGCTTGGAAAAGCCAGGGTCTACCACGTATACAATCCCATCAATGGTAAGAGAAGTTTCGGCAATGTTGGTGGAAACAATAACCTTACGGCCTGGTTTCCCATTGGCACCCTCTGGTGCTGGTTCAAAGATTCTTTGTTGTTGGTTTGGTGGCAAGGACCCATACAATGGGTATACCTTGATGGGTCCACAATTTTGTTCTCTAACCAATTCATCACCTTCCAAGGAAATCTTACGACAAGCATCTTCAATTTCTTCTTCACCAGTGAGAAACAATAACACATCACCCTCTGGTTCTGTGGCGTGGATTTGTAACACGGTACGGATGGCAGCATCCAAGTAATCTCTTTGATATTCCGGAGTATAATAGATTTCCACCGGGTGAGTTCTACCAGGAACTGCCAATAATGGAGCGTCATTGAAATAACTTTGGAACTTTTCAGCGTCCAAAGTGGCAGACATGATAATGATCTTCAAATCTGGTCTTCTGATACTAACTTGTTTCAATAACCCCATCAAGATATCGGTGGCCAATGTTCTTTCATGGGCTTCATCCAAAATAATACAAGAGTAACGAGACAAGTTATGGTCATCCATGGCTTCTCTCAAAAGCATACCATCGGTCATATACTTCAAGATAGTCTTTGGACTTGTTTTGTTTTCAAAACGAATACTATAACCAACTTCTTCACCCAATTCAACATCCAATTCATCAGCAACTCTCTTGGCAACCGACATGGCTGCCACTCTTCTAGGTTGAGTACAAGCCACCTGGGTGCCGGCCAAATGAGGCATGTCGTCGTACAAGACAAACTGAGGGATCTGGGTAGTCTTACCGGAACCGGTCTCACCAACAAATACCATAATTTGAGTGTTTTGGAAAATATCCAAGAATTGTTGTCTTTGAGCAAACACTGGCAAATCTCTTCTTACTTTCAAGATATCGAAATATTTTTGCAGGAACTTGTTCCCAGTAAAGGCATTATTTGGACCATCTTCCAATTTTTGTGCTTGTTCAGCGGTTGTTTGATGTTTAATCCAATCTTTAAATTCTCCATCGTCATGTGCAACGTATGGTTGTTTGGTTGGAACCGGGTGTGGATGTTGTTTCAAATGTTCTTCAGCTGCTTCTGCGACTTTTTCGGCCTCAGAATCCATCTTGAGCTTTTTGGATGGTCTATCAGACATGATTAACGTGAATATGATATGTGATGATCATGTAAGAAATAATTAAATTTGTTTGTAAAAATATACTTGATGAGATGATGGGTATATGCAGGAGATGACTTTGTTATGTTGCAAAAAAGATTAAAACCAGTTGGGATGTAGGCACCCCCCCTCCCTTCAATAAAAATTTTTGTCCACGATCTGGAAGATGGGGAGTGTTTACACAAAGGTTGTGGCGAGGTATGTAATGTATGTATTACTCTTGGGGAGGTTGTAAAAAATAAAGTAGACTAAAAAAATAGAATGATTGAGAAAGTGGTAAATTAAAGGGGGGGGCAAATGAGGGAATTCCCGATAAATGGAAGAAAAGAATGGGTAATTTGAGTGGTAGGGGGTCTGTATGAAGTAGACGATTGTACTGTGAAGATTGTACAGGGTTTTATAATGTGGTTTTGTTCTATTGAATCAAATGGTAGAGGACAACAAATCATTAAATAAGTTTTTGGCTGTAAAAATAATTTTGCGGTAAAAAAACACGAAATAGATAAAAAAAGTGTAAAACATAAAAACATGAAATAGAGCACGCTACACAAGATTACCCTTTACCACAACTCTCCTCGTAGAGGAGCTAGGCCCCACGCAGTGGCCCTCCCCGGGCAGGGGCCTAGCGGAGCGTCTTACAGTCCCACGGGGATGGGAGCACCTACCCTACGGGGTCAGCGAGCCGCTCCGCTGGCACTCCGTGGGCCACTAGCCGTGGAGGCCTTGTTCCTCTGACGAGGAAAGTCTGGCTCTTAGAAGTCTCCTCGTAGAGGAGCTAGGCCCCACGCAGTGGCCCTCCCCGGGTAGGGGCCCAGCGGAGCATCTTGTGCTGGCCGTCGGTCATGTGCACAATGTCACGCGAGCGCCATCACATGACCAGATCTTTGAAAAAAAAATACCCTACTTTCTATTTTTCCATTTCTCCGCGAGGCGGGCTGCTCTAGACCTGTCTACAAGCCGAGGCTGCATTAACCAACCACATGGGCTATACCGTACCCATAGCAAGCAGAAAACGGGGAGCCATGTAAAAATTATAACTTCTTTCATATTTCCGTACATTTTTTCCACTTTTCCTCTTCCCTTTCCATCAGGAAGTTACCCCTTACAAGTACTATCTTTGTTAGTCACTCATCTACGTTGCAAGAGAATTAAGCCCGCCTTAATCTTCACACAGATAAATTTTTTTATTTTTTGTTAGGCAAAAAAAAAAAAAAAAAAAAGGAAGAGAGAGAGAGAGATCCCACACAAGCAAAAGGACCCAAATTTCTAAATTGAAAGGAAATCATCACACGTTTGTCTTTTTGCACTAGATAAGAGACTGCGCGGAAGAAAGAATTTGTGTCAACCATGTCATTGAGCAAGAATATATACGAACTTGCTGCGATTGCAGGAAGTGCACGGACGATCTTGAATGGATCAACGGCAATTATTTGGAAAGATGTGAAGAATATGAAGGACAATTCGTTAATTGTTGGAAGTTTGGATCGGGATTCTGGGATGTGGAGTGAGGCCAGAAGTCGGAGTTTGAAGGCAAGAGCTGGAAGTAAGAATATTAAAAGTGTGACTCAAAAGGGTGGAGTCCGGTCTCTTCACACTTCTACAAGAAATTACTCCACCAAATCATTTTCACTGCCTCTTGAAGAAGAGGTGGTTTCCTCAGAACATGCCAGTTCCACCCCCATTGGATCCAAGGAGAAAGTTGCCTTTGAACTTTCTTCAAGTGAAGTGCCAAGCACTAGACTTGCAAGAATCTTCCATTATGGAAGTCTTGCAGCAGGTATGGGTATTGGAGCAGCCCAACAGGGACTCAAACATTATGCCTCGGGCAACAAATCATCGATTTCCATGAAATCTCTCTTACTTTCCCCACAAAATATCGAAAGAATGGCGAAAAAATTCAGTAAAATGAGAGGTGCAGCCTTGAAAATCGGACAAATGATGTCATTTCAAGATTCTTCCATCCTCCCTGCGGAAATCCAACAAATCTTACTTCGAGTACAGAATTCCGCTCATTATATGCCTCCAGGACAATTGGAACGGGTCATGAAGAAAGACTTGGGAGTCAATTGGAGAGAAAGATTATTCACTTCATTTGATGATGTCCCCATTGCAGCAGCCTCAATTGGCCAGGTTCACACGGCCGTGACCGAGGATTTGACCCCAGTAGTGGTCAAGGTTCAATATCCAGGAGTGGTTGATTCCATCGACTCGGACTTGAACAACTTGTTGATGCTCTTGACCGCTTCTTCCATCCTCCCAGCAGGGTTATTTTTGGATAAAACCATTGCCAATGCCCGTACCGAGTTGAAATGGGAATGTGATTACATCAGAGAAGCACAGAATTTGATTAGATTCCGTGATATGATCAAGGATGATGAAGTTTTCACCGTACCAAAAGTGTTCAATGCCCTCTCCGGCGAGCACGTGCTCACCATGGAAAGAATGAGAGGGGTTGAGATTGTCAAGGGAAATTGGGATCAAAACACCAAGAATTGGATTGCCACCAATATCATGAGATTATGTTTACTTGAAATCAAAAAGTACAAGTTTATGCAGACCGACCCCAATTGGGCAAACTTCTTGTACAACGAAACGACCGGTAAAATTGAATTGTTGGACTTTGGTGCAGCCAGAGACTTTGGTGACGAGTTTGTCGATGACTATGTCAATGTCTTGAGAGCTGCCGTCCGGAAAGACCGTGACCAAGTTGAACATTTCCTGAAGAAATTGGGATATTTGACTGGATTGGAATCTCCACAAATGACCGAGGCACATATTGACTCGGTGATGGTTTTGGGTGAAGCGTTCTCCCCCATTGATAACAAGGGACAACTGTTCAATTTCAAGAACCAAACCATCACCGACAGAGTGCGTGGCAATGTTGGTGTCATGTTGAGCGAAAGATTGACCCCTCCCCCTGAGGAAACCTACTCCTTGCACAGAAAGTTGAGTGGTGTCTTTTTGTTATGTTCCAGATTGGGCGCCACCGTGCCATGTGAAGACCTTTTCAAGGAGATCATTGGATACGAGTAAAACGACAAGAAAACAGAAACGCAAAAGGGACGATCCCAAGGGATGTACCCACCACCCCTAATATTTAATGATGTTCTATAGCACTCGCATATTTATAGACTTAATGATGTACATACAATGAATGAGAATAGAAATAGAAAATAGAAATCCTTTCTACGTAGTGTAGCTACATCCTCTTCCCTATGACGCTCCGCTGGGCCCCTGCCCGGGGAGGGCCACTGCGTGGTGCCTAGCTCCTCTACGAGGAGTCTACACTAAACTATATACTAACGGTAGCTCTCCTCGTAGAGGAGCTAGGCCTCCACGGCTAGTGGCCCACGGAGTGCCAGCGGAGCGGCTTACACACCCCGTAGGGTAGTTACTCTCTTCCCCATGGGACTCTAAGACGACGCTCCGCTGGGCCCCTACCCGGGGAGGGCCACTGCGTGGTGCTTAGCTCCTCTACGAGGAGAGCTACTATTACTATTTACTCTAGTCTAGTGTAGACTCCTCGCAAGGTCTCCACGGCTAGTGGCCCTGGGAGTGCCTGCAGAGCGACCTTACACACCCCGTAGGGTAGCTACTCTCCTACTTGCTCCTTTCCCCGTAAGACCAACTAATGATCAATCAAGAAGGGAAATAGCTACTCCAAATAATATTAAATAAAAAAAAGAAATGGTACCTGTTCCTCCCATCGAAAGGATACCCTGAAATCTAAGGCTGTTGACTGCGTGTGGGGGAGTGGCTTTCATCAGGGGCGGGATTGGGCTTCCAATTCCGATTATCTTCACGTGACCATACGGTGGTGAGATCTCGAAAATGATAAGAATGAACAATACAAAAAAAAAAAAGAATCCCAAGGGGAAGGGCTCATCGCTTAGAAGCAGTTCCAATTGCATGCATGAGAGCCAGTGCCAATCCCAATAGAAATGGAGGCGGCTCGTACGGCCTGACTTCCGAGAATGGCGGGCACGGCCATGACGACGAGAACGACCAGCAGCAGCAGCATCAAGATCCGACCAAGTTGCTGTTTGCAACACCTACAACAGGGCGAAGGAATCAACAGCTTAAAACGCAAGCCTCGGTCATTCTTGCCCAGACCGGCGAACGGGTGCAAAGATCTGTGTCGTCCTTCAGTCTCGGGTTTGAAAGTTTTAGTTTCCGGAGCAGTGACGACGACACAGACGAAGAGAATGCCGTCGAATCTTCGAGTCTACTCGGAAGGAATTCTGGCGGCCAGATAAGGCGACAATGGACCCAAATGAAGGAGTTTGTCCATACAGAGATGTTCCGAAATGTGCTAAAGTGTAGCTTGGCGTATCTCATTGCCTCGTTGGGGGTGTATTGGCTGACCTTTGACGATTTTTTGGGCAGAACAGACTCCAAACATGTGGTGGCCACGGTGGCGGTTTATTTCCATCCTTCGAGGTCCAAGGGCTCGATGCACCAGACCTTGGGGTTTGTAGTATGTGCCGTGGTGTTCAGCTTCAGTATGTCGTTCCTTTGCCGGGCATTACTGGGCTTTTTCTTCAATCATGGCGAGGATGAGCTTTGCTACACGATCGATTTGATTGTGAGTTCCTTCACCTTGGGGGTGGTTGCCTTTATGAAGCAAAAGGTGAACAAGCAAACGTTCAATACCGCGTGTTCCTTGGCATCGATCAGTTTGGTGTCGTGTATTATCAAGGAGGGCAGTACCAATGCCCTGGAAATCCCCATTGAACGTTTGTTGTCCACTTTGCAAGTCATTTGCACTGGATGTGCCATCTCGGTGCTCATCTGTTACTTTGTATGGCCCGTGTCTGCCGTGAGACAACTCCGGAAGCATTTGAACGACTCGTACAACATCATGTCTTCATTACTTTCCATCACCGCCAATCGATTTCTAAACGGGGAGAACATTTCTGCTAAGGATGTTGAATTTTTCAACTCTCTCAATAAGAATATTACCCTGTTGAACCTTTCCTTGGAAGAGGCCAAATTTGAATTGCTTTTGGTTGGTAGAGAAGAGGAATGGTTACTTTTCGTGAAACTTGTATCCACCACCAAGGCGTTGGCTAGACACGTACAGGCGCTCCGTTCATCGGTGGAAATGCAATGGAGTTTACTCCATGATCAAGATGAAAGTGATGACTCCACTAGCATCAGTAGTGGACGTCATTCCACCGAGTCATTGATCCATCTTTCTCAAAGTGTGGAGAATATGGCCAAAATCCAAACTTCTTCAGGGGCCGCGTCTGCTGCTGCAGCAGCCGCTGTGAGTGCAAATACCGCCATAACTTCAGGACAAATCTTTGACTTGTTTGTATACTATTTGGCCCCCTCGATGAAATCATTTATATTCACCATCAAGAACATTTTATCTGAGGTTCCCTTTGAGAATTTCGATGGGATAACTAACAAGTTTGCCCCGACGGACACGTTCCAGCACTCATTGGAAAGCGCCACGAGACTATTCCAGAGCAAGCAAGCCGATTCATTCGAACGGTTGTACGCACAGGAGATTTTCCGTAGAGGAGATTTAAACGATAACAAGGACTTTTTCTTTAAAACCGACCAGGAAGAAGTGACAGCCTGTTGTGGCAATTTCCTGTCATTATTGGGAGAATTTTCACGAGAATTGATGAAGTTTTTGAAACTAACAGAAGAGTATGACGAGGCAAGAGGCAGTAGTAGAAGTTGGAAATGGTTGAGAAGGAGGACAACCACCACCACAGATGCCGCGAGTGAAGAGACCAAATCAGACGTAGATGTAGATCTAGTAGATTCCGGGGAACAACAGGGACTCAATGAAGCCCTTTTAAACTTCCAGAACCATTACGAAGATGATCTGAAGAGAAGGAAGAGACATCAAGAAAATCATAGTCAGGACGACATGCCCCTTTCATTCAAATTATGGAAGACTTTGAAAATATTTAACCGTACCGACACTCAATTTGGTATTCGAGTTGGATTGGGGGCGTTTTGTATTGCCATATTCGCCTTTTTACCACGAACCAAAGAACAGTTCAATGAATGGAGAGGTGAATGGGCTCTAGTGATCTATTGTATCATGATGAACAAGTCAGTTGGAGGCACCACCATGACAATAAAATGGCGGTTCATTGGGACGTTTTTAGGATGTTATGGCGCATATTTGATCTGGTGGTTGACCGATGGGAATGGATACATCTTATGTTTGAGTGGGTTCCTCATATCTATCCCCAGTTTCTATATCATTCTCTATTGGAAGCAAAACAACCCGTTTGGTAGATTTATCTTGTTGGCCTATAATCTTACTGCCTTGTATTCATACAGTATGACCCAGAAGGACACCGAGGACGGCTTGGAAGGTGGAGATAACCCAATCATTGAAGACATTGCCTTCCATAGATTTGTCTCTGTTTCGGTCGGAATCGTTTGGGCATTGACCATGGCGTCTCTATTCTTACCCAATAGTGCTCGTGCCCGGTTGAAGAAGGGGTTGACCATCTTGTGGCTCCGTATGGGGGTCATTTGGAACAGTGATCCATTGGATTATGTTGAGGAAAGGGAAGAAAGTCGACTCTTGGGATTGAAAGATCAAAAGGGTTTACATGATTTACTTCGAGAATGTGAGACTTTGCTTAAACAAGCGCCCAAGGAATTCAGATTGAAAGGTCAATTCCCGAAGCAAAAATATGAAAAGATCATACAATGCACCTCCAACATCATTGACGCGTTCCAAAACATGAATCTAATGATAGAAGTAGACCCTGCCTTGAGTGCCAATGAGGAATATGTGTTGAAATACATCAGCGCTGAACGTGCTGAAGTGGAGCATCGGATCTTTTTAGTGTTCTATATGATTGCCAGTGCCATGAGATTAGGGTTCCCGTTGCCCAGCAAGCCGGCTTCCACGGAACATGCAAAGGATCGTATGCTTTTCAAACTCAATGAGATTCGAAGTAACACGGCTGTGAAGAAAGATTTGACCTTGACCAATGAAGATTATGTTCTTTTATACTCGTACATCTTGGTCACCAACAAGATATCGCTGGAGTTGGATAAGATCATTTTACTAGTGAAGGATTTATTGGGGAGCATCAACGAGGAGATCTTTGAGTTGGTTTGATCCAACTGGGGGGAGAACAGTCCCAAGAGAAAAGATAAACTGGCTGGTCCGGCAAAAAGAACAACATAATAATATAACTACATAATTAAATAGTACATGGAGACCCATCTATTAAGAAGGTTGTAGTGCTCAACGCCTTAAAGGAGAAATGCGTAATTGTACAGAGACTATCACTGCTAGAGGTACTCTGGGTTTGTGTGTGGAGTGGTTCGCAGTATAATATCAAGGTCCCCGATCTCACCTGAACAAAGTGACAAAGGGGCTCTATAATCATTATTATGGACGCTTTATCTCAAACACGAAGTATATTGTCCGGGTCTGATGGCACATCTGAAACTGCCTCCATAATTTGATCAAGAGCACAACTTCAGCAGTTGGTTTTACGGCAGAGTTCCATAACTTTTCCAAATTTGTCAACACCTAATCAAGGTCAATATGTTCTTTCTGTGTAGAAGTTGTCAGTGAGGAGTTTAGGGTTGTTGTACCTTTTCCAGTATGATTGGGTGGGAATGACATGGTAACTAAATGAATGTATACTACAAACTACTTGATTCTGAGCCACTTGAAATTGTCAGAAGATGTACTTCAAGAAACAATAAAGTATGAGTGTAATATCTAACTGGGTATTTAAGGGACATGTCTATAAACCCAAGTTCACAAACTGAGGCCCGAGTACAAAAACAAATTGCAGCCAAATTCCGCGTGGCCGAACTTTTTGCAGCCAAACCTTGAATAAAGTGGAAGGGTCAATTCCGTGGATGCATTCAACCCTGGTGAGTAATTTGGTGTTATTAAGATATGTATTTCTACTGACCCCGTAGGTGACTACTTACACCCCTACGGGGTTAGGAAGCCGCTCCGCTGGCACTCCGTGTGCCACTAGCCGTGATGGCCATGTTCCTCTACCGAGGAAAGTCTGGCTGCTAAGAAGTTTCCTCGGAGAGGAGCTAAGCACCACGCAGTGGCTCTCCCCGAGCAGGGGCCCAGCGGAGCGTCTTACTAACCCCGTAGGGCTGTTCCTCGATTCTCTGCGGAGTCTTGGAATTGTGCTAAATCTATAGGGTTTCGGAGTCAATGAAGAGTAGTGAACCCAATTGTTCGGTAGGTGGCTGCCGGTACATTACTTGTATTGGTCTCCTTTCTACAAGAGACTCGCTTTTTTACCTTGTTCTATTACCTGATAATCAGAAACAACCTCTTAGAAACTCTTTACATTCAGTAGTGATTGGTACAATAATTTCAATAAGCCTATACAACTCTCTTGAATTTCAATCAAGAATCTATTGAAGGGTAGATATAACTGTCCTGCTCAGAAGTATCTCTCTCAGCTCATTCTCCAACACTAAAGGAAATAAAGTTAATGTTCATTCGAAATTTACACACAACTAAATCATCAATGGAGAACAAGATTGTGAGAAATGAACATAGGATAAATATAAATTGTGCAAAACAAAAGAGGCTGTGATACACGCATTCAGGGTGATAAATGTCTTCACTATATTCACCAAGATTTCTGGCTTGTATTGCAGACCGGATATAATAAAAGCAGCATGCAAATGTTAAGCAAGAAACCAAGAGACGATTCAATGCCACCATTGCAATCTGCACTGAGCCCCCATTGTCAAGGTAAAACATCCCTACAACCGCTGGGAATAGAAAGTATCCCACCCCTAGCAATAGCTGCTCGCAACAAAGAAACAGCCAATTTGCTAATGTTGGATTAATAATTTTCGATTTCTCTAGCGATTTGTTCATTGCTCCAGAAACCAATATCTACTAAAGAATTAAAATTAAAATTAAATATATATAAGTACACTACGCCATCCCCAAACTTTCCCATACTCTAATCCTTCCATATGTACTGGTTCCACTGCAGCTCTTTGCATGTATGTGCATGTTCTCAGCAAGGTAGAGAGCCAATAAGTGTATTAAACAGAGCCTACAGCATGGATACAATGGGGCGGTTGTTCAATCAATACTTCCCAGGGCACTTTCTTTGATGATCACAACTAACAAAATCCATGAAGAAATGATCTTTGCTAGCGCCACAATAATATAAGTGAGTCCATTTGCGTTCGTATTTAGATGGGAGTCATATTTTACCACGATACAAATTGCCCCTAGTACATTCACACTAACCATCATATACACAAGAAAGAAAAGGAACTGACCTTGAGCAGTATCTTTCCAATTGAAACTGCCAGCTGAATGGTCAGGGTGGTTGCTTGCAGTGAGAACAATTATACATAAGACGTCAAATCCGAAACTCGAAATGACGCAAATCCAAAACAGTATGTCTAGAGTGCAATCCTTATTTACTATAGGTTGTTTAGCAAAGTTTGTTTTGATAGGGTTAACTTCAACCATGTTGAGGAGGAATACCTGTTTGATGTATTCAGTACAGCACAGTCAATAGATTTACATATTTATATTTATAATGAGGACCTGTCACTAAACTTAACTTGAAAGGACGTATTCCTACCCCATTGGGAAATGCACACACTCTCACGTCATGTTTTATACGTCAACATGTACTATTCTCTACGACTACTATCAACATGTAAGAAAGGGCCTTTCTACACACACGCATACTTTAAAGTCCTATTAAGGTACATCAATAAAAAAAAAAAAAATCGCTTCCATTCTGCATTCACCTCCGGCACAACATGGTGATTTTATTCAAGAGGCCATCATTAACTTTCATGCTGACATAAAACTTCATTCAACAGGTTCCGCTGGGGCCCCTACTCTGGGCGAGCCACTGCATGGGGGCACTCACCTCGTGCCTCTGGAGATATGTTTGCAGCCAAATTTCCTCGATAGAGGAACAGGAGCACCCATAGCTAGTGGCCCACGGAGTGCCAGGGGAGCGGCTTGCTGATCCCGCAGGGTATATACGAGCCTCCCCATGGGACTGAAAGACGCTCCGCTGGGCCCCTGCTTGGGGAGAGCCACTGCGTGGTGCCTAGCTCCTCTACGAGGAGACTTCTAACAGCCAGACTTTCCTCGGCAGAGGAACAGGGCCACCACGGCTAGTGGCCCACGGAGTGCCAGCGGAGCGGCTTCCTAACCCCGTAGGGTATCCACTTTTCTCTCACTACGTGTGACCGTAGAACTGCAACGCTGGTAGCATGTATCTGTGTATACAAGAGTCCAAAACGACGCTTTAACTTTGTATTGTTATTCCTAATTTTTTTTTTCTTTTTTGCTCTTTCAATCTTCCCAACTACTTTTCAACCTCCTAAGTGCATTCAACCCCGTTCCATACTCACTAGTACCCCTTTGTATATTATAAAAACTTCATCATGGTGTGGGTTGACTAGCCCGTTTGATTTCATACGGCTGACTTTGAACACGTGACTCGCCACTCATTGAGAAAGGAAAAAAAAAGTCAGAGAAAAACCAAAGGGCTGTAAAATTGAACAAAGGTTATTAGTAACACTTTAATTTAAACATCATATCTATACAATGTCTACGGTGTTTGATCCAGAAGGGCCTATTGCCCAACAATTGAAAGGACTGTTGATTTCCGAGCTCCAGACGAAGTACAGAATCCAAGACGATGCCGAGGATGTAGCCGAATTCATTTTGGTTTTGATTGGTAATAACCGATCGGCTGCTGACATTGTTGGAGAGGTCAGAGGGTTGGTTGATTTCCCTATTGATGAAGGGTTTGTGAATAGTATTTTTGCCGAGATTCAGAGATTGATGGGTCAAGAGGGTCAACAGCAACAGCAACAACAAGAGCAGCAGCAGCAACAACAACAACAACAACAACAACAACAAGCTCCACAAGCTGTGCCTTCAGCTTTTAGCCAAGCTCCTCAGGCTGTGCCTTCAGCTTTTAGTCAAGCTCCACAAGCTGTCTCATCAGCCTTTAGTCAAGCTCCACAAGCTGTCTCATCAGCCTTTAGTCAAGCTCCACAAGCTGTACCATCAGCCTTTAGTCAAGCTCCACCAGCCCAACATGCCCAGCAAGAGGCTTCCAATGGTGGCGCCCCTCCACCTTATTCAGGTGCAAGAGAACCACCCCATGCAAACTTCCACCCAGTCTTACTGTTCCCAAGCTTCCCCACCGGTCCAAAGGGTGCTCGTAACGGGAAACCAGCCTCAACCGCTAGAGGTGGAGGTATCTCCAAGACAAACACCGACAGAAACTCCACGAGACAACAACGTACTCTCGCAGGTAATCTTGAAAAGGCCATGGCCGCTGGTAATGTCAACGCCCGTAACTCCTCCTTCATCCAGAAACAAAGCAAGGGAAGATGTCCACAATTCCCCAACTGTGACAATAAAGAATGTGAATTGGCACATCCAACCAAGATTTGTTTCTCGTACCCTAACTGTATCAATCCTCCTGGAACTTGTAACTTCTTACACCCTGACCAAGATCAAGATTTGATGATTAAGTTGGAACAATCGAAGAAAGAATACCATGAAAAGAAGATGAGAGAAAGACAACAATACGTTCCACCCATCACTGTGTGTAAGTTTGCCTCGCATTGTTGTAAGGAAACGTGTGCCTTTGGCCATCCTAGTCCTGCCAACAAGACCGGATATGTCACTGAATATGAATGGTGTCCTCAAGGTAAAGAATGTACTGAGGAAACTTGTCGTAAGGCCCACCCTTCACCAAACTTTCAACCACAAGACAAAGTTCCTGGTGGGGCTCCTGTGCCACCTCCACAGCCATCTCTTGAACAATGTAAGTTTGGAGCTGCATGCACCAACTACAAGTGTTTGAAGAGACATGCATCGACACCAGTAGCTTGTCGTGAAGGTGCCAACTGTACCAGAATGGATTGTTTCTTCTCACATCCAATCGAAGAAGTTTGCCGGTTTGGAGTCAAGTGTACCAACAAGACATGTATGTTCCAACACCCTGAAGGAAGAGAGGTTGTGCAAAGCCATACCTGGACCAAGGATCAAGACGGAGGATCCACCCAACAGAGAGTTTTTGCCGTTCCAGAAGATCAAGTGATGGAGCAAGCCATCCAGAACTAGATGGTGGTCTAAGTTATATGTATAAGTATTAAAGATAAAGAAACAAAAAGCAAAGAAAAAAAAAAGAAAAAGAAAAGATAATAAAGAAGTTTATAGATCTGGTGTAGACCTTTAGCCACGGGGCCGTGTGGTGGTGGTGGTGGTGGTGGCGTGTCAAGGTGCTTATAGAGCCTTGACCTTGTACCATAGTGTAACAATAGAATTGAGAGAGAAGTATTCTCCGAGATGATATTTGATTGTAGAGAATGTGTAGATCAGCAAGAAGTCACACGGGGAAGGGAGTAGCTACCCTACGGGGTATGTAAGCCGCTCCGCTGGCACTCCGTGGGCCACTAGCCGTGGGGGCTCCTGTTCCTCTAATGAGGAAATGGCTGCTAAAATGAAAAACAAGGAATCACGTCGTTGCACCCTTAGTTCCCCCCTCGGAGAAAGGGATTCATAAGAGAGTCTTGTGGACCCATAGGAATGGGAATAGAGCCATAGTACTCCACGGGGTGTGTAAGCTATCACACAGGTACCATAGTGGAGATTTCTTTACTTCCATCAAAGAAAGATAACAGTGATGCGAATCTCCTCGTAGAGGAGCTAGGCCCCACGCAGTGGCCCTCCCCGGGAAGGGGCCCAGCGGAGCGTCTTACAGGCCCACAGGGAAAGTGAGTAGCCACCCTACGGGGTCAGCAAGTCGCTCCGCTGGCACTCCGTGGGCCACTAGCCGTGGGGGCTCTTGTTCCTCTAGCGAGGAATTTAGCAGCCAGGAGATCTCCTCGTAGAGGAGCTAGGCTCCACGCAGTGGCTCTCCCCGAGCAGGGGACTAGCGGAGAGGCTTACAGTCCTCGACCAGTGAAGAGAGCATCGTACGGCTAACCTACAAGCATGACAGTCAGGGACTACATTGAAAATTTAAAAGATAATTATGTATAAACTAATGTACTAAATTAAAACTAGAACATGGAAACCGTGGAGAGGGGGTCCCAAAGATCTAGTATCTTCTCTTGGAGGCAGAAGCTTCTTCAGCGTAGACTTCCAAAGGAGAGGCAACCAAAGCGTTGTCAGCCCACAAGTTTGGAGTCAAGAAAGAGTAGGTGTTACCAATAGCAACGAAAGCAGCCTTAAGGGTGTTTTCGGTGGTTCTGGTGGAACCGGAAGAAGTGGTGTAAACATCTTCAACACCAGCCAATTGCATCAACTTCTTGACGGCTGGGGAGGCGACAATACCCTTACCTCTTGGGGCTGGGATCAATCTGACGGCAACGGAACCACACTTACCGGTGACCTTGGTTGGCAAGGAGTGAGGAGCACCCAAGTTGGTACCCCAGTAACCTCTTCTGATTGGGATGATGGACAACTTGGCAATGATGATGGCGGCTCTGATGGCAGAGGCAACTTCCTTGGCGGTCTTGATACCCAAACCAACGTGACCGTTGGAGTCACCAATGACGACAACAGCCTTCATTCTGGTTCTTTGACCGGCTCTGGTTTGCTTTTGAACGGATCTGATCTTCATGACTTCATCCTTCAATTCTGGGAGCAATTGGTCAATGATTTGGTATTCCTTGACTGGGAGAGAGTGCAAGTAGATTTCTTCCATGGAGGAGATCTTACCGGCCTTCACAAGTCTACCTAACTTGGTGACTGGAGTCCATCCCTTTTCTTCGGAATCTCTTCTTGGACCTCTTCTTGGGCCCTTGTTACCACCAAATCTTCTCTTTGGGGCGTCGGTTGGAGCAGCAGCTGGAGCAGACATTGTTAATGGGATGAGTTTATTAAAAAAGTCGGAATGTTACGTGGAAAGCCGGGGGAGGTGGTTTTCGATCGACAAGAGTAATAAAAGTGAGGAGCAAGAGAGAGGTTGGAGTGGGAGGTGGATGGTCGGAGATGTGAAAAATTGTGAGCAGTGAGTGAGGGATGGAAGTCGCGTAGTGGTGAAAAAAAAAACGGAAAAAAAAGAGAGAGGAAAAAGAGAGTGGTCATGTGATGGGAAGGGCTGGAGCCCTAGAGAAGTACTGAAAAAAAAATAATTGAAGGGAAAAAAGATAATGGTGATTATGCAGTACATGCATAGAAGGTGAGAATATGTGGGAGATTAAGGGAATGACCTGGGGAAGGTGAGACGAGGCATTACCGGAAAGAATCGGAAGGGAATGTAAAAGGAGAAGAAGAAGGAGAATAAGGAGAAGGAGAATAAGAAGAAGGAGAATAATATTAAGATGAAGATGGGTAGATTAGATGTAGGATTAGATGTAGAGATTGTGATTCAAAAAAGGAGGAAAAAGGATCCTGATCACAAAAAGAGAAATGTGTAAATTGGAGGTCAGCAACATTCCAAGGCAAGGATAAAAAAGAGAAGGGACACATAAAAAGAATATAAGGAGAAAGGGAGAATAATATAGAAAAGATGCAGTAGAAGTGTAAAAGAAGTGTAGAATAATATGAATGATCTATACACTTTTTATGATTAAACCACAGAGACGTAGAGTGTTAAAAAAGGATCACCTATGTGCAGAAATGGAGACGTGGCGTTAAGGGTGAACATAAGTCAACCAATTCTTTTTTTGCTTTCTTCAAAATTTTCTTTTGTTATCTCTTTATATCTACGTTCCTACTTACACTCTACCCTTCTACCCTTTCCCTTTTATCTAATCCCTTTCTAAGTCCCTTCTAATTCTATTTATCTAATTCTCTCTATCTAATTCTCTAACTTGCTATCCGCGCGTAATGCCGGCATACATATCAGTCGATCAAAAGTGAACTGATAATATAGAACCATCATTATCATCCCATTCATCTTCTACCAAACATATTCTCTAACCCTCTCCTACCCTCCTCTACATTCTCCTACACCCTCCCATATACTCCTCCACCTACCTCCTCATCACTCCCCCACCCCCACCTCTCTCACCCTCCGCAACTTATTCATTTACCTCATTTATTTTTTTTTTTAAATTCTTCCCCAGAACCTGCAGAAAAGTCTATTAGATAGCAACTTATTCCAAAAACAAGGAGGTTTCAACGCCTAAAAAATTATTATTAAATAAAACCCTTTCCCTTACCAAACGAGTAAATTTTATTAGAAAAAATTCTTCTTCTTCTTTCTTCTTAAACCTATTCTCTACACCACCATGTCTAACCAATCCTACGCCGATGCTGCTGCTTCCTCAGGTCCTATCGGAGCTGAAAAGATCCCTGAACCAGCAAGATTACAAGAAACCCCAAACCCAAGTGGTTCAGGGAACATTGAATCTGTTTCTCAGAAAAAATTTGATAAATTGAAACAAGAAACCGAAAAATCTAGAGCTCATCTTGAAGCCGATGTGGAAAGAGCCAAGAAGGAAGCTAAGGAATTGGAAAAGAAGGCCAAGAAGGAGGGTAAGAAATTGTTGGAATTGCTCAAGCAAGGATATGCTGACGCTGGCAAATACTTTGCTGAATTTTCTCAAAATGTCTCTGAAACAACAAATGCCGCACTCACCAAGACCCTGAAGGAATTGGAAAACCCAGTGGTTGTCATTCAAGCCTTGGCTGGTATTGGTGGGCTTGTTGCCGGCTATGTGACGTACTTGGAAAGACACAGAATTAGAAGCGACAGCAACACTGTGTTGGGGATCCATGCAGCCATCATAACCGGGTTGATTGGATTGGATGCTTATTTGTTTGGTAAGTACTATCCAAAGTACGATAAGAAGCAATTTTAAAGAATGTCGTAAAATATAGCGCATGTAAAAAACAATAAACAAAGCATGAAATTGATGTAGGGAGATAGTAGAGAGGAGAGGGTAAAAAGAGCGAGTAAGGAAGAAATAGATGGGAGGGGAACCATGTTTCGAGATAAATAGACCTGTAGATCAATGTAAATATTGGTGGTGAAGTAATTTTTGTATTTTTTTTGTGGTTGCCACTCTTAAATTTTTTAATGAATTGCTCGTTTTTGCAACAAAAATGATGTTTGCCCCCTTATTGATTGTTTCCCTCCAGCCCTGCTTCTTTCCATCCACTCCCCGAGTTATTTTTTTTTTACATCCACCCCCACCTTAGGTCTATCACTTTCTACTCAATTCCCCACTTCTATCTATTCTCCGAGTCCTCTACCCTTTTTTGTTCATCCATTGTCCTACTATATCCTTCTTCTTATCATTCTTGACTACTGGTCACGCGATTTACGATTTTGTGGTCTTTACACATTTAAATACGCGATCCTGCACATACCTACACAAACAATGAAGTTTTGCAACCAAAAAAAGAGATAAGCCTTTAATGACAGGACATCAGCGGATACAGAGAAGAAGAAAGTAAGGAGGGTGGTAGAGGAGGTGGGAGTGGGAGTGGGCGGAGGGGGTGCACTGGGAGATTGTCGAGAGAGGGCTCTAGTAGAAAGGTGGAGGAGGCTAGAGTGTGGGGTTTGACGTCTTTTGAACAAAGTGGCAACAGCCGTGTCGCGCACGGGGCTCTTGTTCACGTAGGGAGAGAAGATCAAGGTATGACAAGAACAGGGGCATAGGTTACTACGGTGGACCTACAGGGGAGAATGGCTACCCTACGGGGTCAGCAAGCCGCTCCGCTGGCACTCCGTGGGCCCCTAGCCGGGGAGGCTCCTGTTCCTCTGACGAGGAAAGTCTGGCTGCCAGGAGATCTCCTCGTAGAGGAGCTAGGCCCCACGCAGTGGCCCTCCCCGGGCAGGGACCAGCGGAGCGTCTCACAGCCCCACAGGGAGGCTCCAGTTCCTCTTACGAGGAAAGTCTGGCTGCTAGAAGTCTCCTCGTAGAGGAGCTAGGCAGCACGCAGTGGCCCTCCCCGGGCAGGGGCCAGCGGAGCGTCTCACAGTCCCACAAGGAGGCTCGTGGATACCCTACGGGGGTCAGCAAACCGCTCCGCGGGCACCCAATGGCCCACTAGCCGTGGGGGTCTTGTTCTTCTCTACCGAGGAAGGGGTGACTACAAGTGGCCCTCTCCGGGCCTCTAGGGCCCAGAGGATCGGCTTGAACACCCTGTACAGTAGTCTCTCCCTGGTCCCCGTGGCAGTCGCCCCATTTTCTACATTTCTACAAATCGGCACGTTATCTCAGGGGGGTGGGGGACGGCCGCACCTTGCACCTCACAAGCCGATCCAAGATCGATGGAAGGAGGTCTTACGTCACATCGTCACCCACTGCAGTGCATCGTATAATATTGGGAAACACCTCGGCTCGAACACCGTACCTCCCAAAAAACGCATGTGAATTGTCGTGCGGGCATTTCCCGCGCATTTTCGCGTAAATCGGGGCACCGCGGCAGGGACCCGAGGAAAAAATATCTTAAATCTTAGGAAGCGTTGCAGTGACCTGCTTTTGCGGGAGCAACCCCAGCAGTTATGAGCATTATGTTGGCCAGTAGGAGCAGCAGGAGTAGTAGGTGCAGCAGGAGTAGTAGGTGCAGCAGTAGCAGCATTAGCAGCTCCTGTATCCCCTATCTATCGTAGAGAGCGCTGCGTCCGGACTTAGGACTACGTGCGCCCCCCTATCGACGGGGAACATACCGCCACAACTCGAACTTTAACTATCACCCATACAATTCAAGGCTCAAGCAAAATTGACTACAAAAAACGCAAAAGCCAAAAAAGACCAGCCGTTTACTTTCCAGCGCGCAACGTCGATATAGACTTTACAGTTTGAGATAACAGACCGTCTGTATGAATTGGTAACAATCAGCGATCGTGATAATTGGGGGCGACGCACGACCCGGAGAGTGAGAGAGTTAGGGGCCGATTTTATGTGCAGGCATCCGGCACAGAGACGGCGCTAGTAGAATTACCGCTGCAGACGCTGGATCATCGTATGTGCAGGCATGTGATGATGGGAAAGAGAGACAGAGAGAGAGAGGAAAAAGGAAGTTATGGGTAAGATGGGTACTCAATAAGTCCGGGTGGAAGACCGGACATGCCCGGGATGAAGAGAAGACGGAATAAAATCCGCCCGTGAGAGGAGGAACGTAAAATGTCACGCAATTTTATTTCACAACCGTCGGTTCCAAATATAGCCGCAGAGAGAAATCGTACCACATTTGAACGGTCTTGGGACAGGACGCAAGTCCACCGGGAAGTAGCCGCATGATGGGGACTAGAAGGTGAAGACGGCCGGTGGAAGAGTCTGCGGCAGACCCAGAGCCGGAGCCAAAACCTAAAGTTTTTGAGAGTCAGAAGTATGCTCCCAAATTAGATGGTGCACGCCGAAACTGGCACAACAGGAGAAGAAAGACCTGACGCAGTAGTTTAAATTGGAGGCTAAAAGAGTTGAGGCTAGGTGGGAGAGAGTGGGTGGAGGAGGATCACTATGAAGAGGAGAGGAAGGAGAGGAGAAAAAGGAGAGGAGAAGGTTGCAGAACTGCGGAACGAACCATCATACGCCGCAACACCCGGAGTCCAACTTTTGCATCCACACTTCTGCGCATGTGTAGCACCATACATCCCATCGGGCATAAGTGCCCTCACGCATTTTTTGTTTCGCTGCCCACTATAATCTTTCTGCGGGACTGGGCAAGGGGTCTGGCGGACAGGGAGCCAGGGAATCAGGGAGCCAAGGAGCCAAGGAGCTAGAGGAGGTGCAGCAGCTCCATGGGATGGGGGAATATAGTGCTATTGTTCCCCCACGGTCAACCCTAAAGGCTATTTGTGCGGAGGGTGGGGGTCCGCTGTGAGGAGGCTGCCGTCGGACCGGTTGGCCGGGTAGGTCTAACATTTTTGGCTTTGGCCACGTCAAACTGAAAATAAACATAAAAAGGGAAAACCGAAACGAGCAGCAGCTGCACCTCGCCTAATTGTTTCCATAACAAGAAAATAATACAGAAAAAAAAAATAAAAGAGGAAAATAACGGATTTACGGATTTGTAGATTTTTTTTTTTTTTAATTTTTTTAATTTTTAATTTTGCGCTTTTGGGGTAAGCACTTATCCGCCGGCGGCAAAACACTATGCCGACGAGGACTCTACCCAGAGTGGACAAAATGTAGCGGAAGAAAAAAAAAAATATCTACGTCATACACCAGGGAGTTGTGGGTGCGGCTTGCACAGAAAATGAGACGTATACAGGGTTCACTTGCATTTGCAGGGGTGTGGGACAGAGAGGGACCACCGGTTATAGTGGTGGCAGCCGCAGGAGTGGAGTGTTTGGTAGAAGGAGAGGGCAGAAGGGAAAGAGAGAGGAGGGGAAGAGAGATATGGGGACATTTCTAAATATAGAAGGAGGGAAGGAGGAAACGAGGGAAGGGAGCGGGAGCGGGAGGCGCCCGGATTAATTCCCTCAGTGGAAACCCCAACCTCGTTTCATATGGGGGGTCCACGGATAAATATGGCATCGAGTTTAGATAATGGTAAAAGTATATTTTATCAGATCGTTGAAGGGAAAAGGTGTGGATGAGAAAGAGGGAGGGAGTCAAAAATTGGCTAAGGGTTAGGGCCCGCGGTTGGGAGCACGGGGCGAGCTGTGCGCGCGTGCGCGCGCGCGCGCGCGTCAGTTAATGGATAGACAACCGGGAGGCACTGCCGAACAAAATCTGCAGCTTGATTAAGTTACCTGATGCGCAATTTCCTGATTTGATCAAGAGTTGTGGAACGGGGGAGGTACTGCCGTATCGGCACGATTAAGGCTAAAGGACAGTAGATATGTGCATCGAGAGAGCAAGAATGAGCAGATTGGAGGGAGTAGAAAGCAAGAATGAGCAGATGGGAGGGAGTAGAAAGCAAGAATGAGCAGATGGGAGGGAGCAGAAAGCATGGTGGGTTGCTGGGGGTGGGGGTCACGACTGGGTGGCACAGTGAAAGAGAGGGGGGGCAAGGGCAAGGACGAGGACGAGGACAAGGGACTCAAGGCCGACTCGATTCTAGGCCACCAGGCGACATGATCGAATCTTCACTACATCTCATGCACGAGTTCTAGCTTCTTCAAATGAACAGCGTTGGTGAAAAGACCACACACACCTTATCAAGGTGGAAGCGCGTCCTGCACAGGCGCCGGGACGGGACACGCCATTTAAAAATAGACCGCCGGTTGGTCACGCCTATTAAGCTTTATGTTTAAACTATCGTTGGCTTGGAGTTACATGGTGCAGCCAGATATGGTGCTTGAGGAGGGATTGGGAGTCAACGGCGATGATTCTACAGTCACCAGGCAGCATTGATCCGGAACCTGGCGCCCTCCTCTGGCAAGCGCTGGGGCTCTCCTCTGGCAAGGCACACCTCAAGGTCGATTGGGGTCGATCCCAACACCTTGATGGCTCATCCGTCGACGCTGGGTGGTGCATGTGAACCGTATTGTTCCCACACCCGCTTACCAACACAGAAGGCCGACGACGCACCCACCATGTAGTCTCCACTGCTTGATACGCACACCACAACAAGATTAATAATAAACAATGCGCGGGTGCTCGAGAACCACGTGCTCGCCAGGATCGTCCCTGGAAGATGTTGACTCGCTCCGGGGGAGGGGGGTTGTCGAGCCCCGTGACACGCACGTCCTTTGTCTCCTCCACCACACTCCGCCCACCACCCTCCACCTACACTCATCGCCACCTTCCCACCTCCCACCCTCAGCTTGGGGCGGCACACCGTGTCACTCCCCTCGTCGTAGCGGTGCAACAGCACTGTGTACTCTCTCTCTCTCTCTCTCCTGGAGGCTCTCAGTTGTCCGTTCTGCAACTGCGGCTGCCATTTTTTTATTTTTTCTTTTTTCTTCTCAATTTTGATTTTGCGTTTTTTCTCTTTCTTTTTTTTTTTTTTGTTTTTTCTCACGCTCATGCGCGCGCGTTTCCTCCTTTCAACCCTATCCTGGATAATGCGTCTCTGCGTCCAATCTGCCAGAAACCCGCAATGGCGCTTTCTTCGTTGAATTGTTTATTTTTTTTTTTTGTTTGAGCTCTTCTCTTGTTTTTGCGGCGCCCGCGGGGCTCCTGTCTGTTCTCCAGTATACGATGGTTGCATGGCCGATGTGGATGGGCCGAGGAAATGGTATGATGTGGTCCCAGGCGGGGTACCTCTGTCCCGCCGCTCCCACCGGGGAGGGCCCCACTGCCACTGCCACTGCCACCGCCGCCGGGTCGCCCCACCACCCCTTGCCAACGGGCCTGCCCCACCGTTGGCCGGGCCCTGTCCGTCACACCGGCTACCCTGCCCTGCACCCGCCCAATTAACCTTCAGGCACCACCTCACCATCATTGCAGTCTCCCTCCTACGCCCCCCGTCTCCTGCATTGTTAAAATGTTTTTCCGGCTCCTTTTCCCACATTGTTCCATACATACAAAATTGCCATTCCTGCACAACCTTAAACGTAAAGCGCTCAACACCAAAAAATAAAAAAAAAAACAATACTCGCAATCGTTGTGATATTATTTTTTTTTTTTACCTCAACTGGCCTATTTTTCGCTTTTGCGCTTTTCCATCCACGCACCCACAGAACCGCCACCCCCGCGGCGGATCCGCGGCCACAAAACCGATTTAATACCTTGTTTTACCGCCAATGCATTATAATAACCCTTGCTGCGATCAGCACCTAAAGAAAGCGACGCACCTCCATGCACGCTGCTGTACCCCATCTGCGCACATCCTGTCCCTTTCCCAATTGCGTTTATGACATCAAGAGGGAAGCCATCGTTTTGGGAAATGTATATATAAGAAAGTCCTTCACCTCCTGATTTTTGTCGCATCGGTAGGCCGACCAGATCTACACATCGACCCCCTCCAAGCACCACCCCACGGCAAGCACAGCAAGCACCCTGAGCGCTAGCTGGACCCACACCCGAAATAGAGAATCAAGAGTTGTTGTCCAACTGCGTCTACCAATTATTACTCACACCCCCCTCCTTTCAGTCAGTTGCACCCCCCCAAGTCTAGTCTCGGCAAACTGCACCCCCCCCTCTCTCTCTCTCCACGGCCCAACACAACAACCCGCGGCCTACAATGTACTTTTCAAACCCTGTCTCCTACAACAAATTCTTTGAAATGTTGGAGTACCCCGAGAAGGCTGACCCTCAGGACTTGGACACCAAGGCACCTTCATACCCACTGAAGTTGGAGTATCATTCATCGTCGCACCCCCATGATTTGTACTCGCAGTATGCAGGCGCGGCCGCGGCCGCGACTTCAACCGTTGGCGTCGGCGTTGGCGGCATCGGCGGCATCAACGGCGGAGTTTCCGGCGCTACGTCCCATAACGGCGGCATCATACCCGCGTACAGTTTCCACCCGTCGAACCCCGGGATGGTGGCGTCTGCCAGCCATGGTGGCAGTGAGACCACCTCCTACAATAACAGTCCTCAGATTCATTATAATCCTAATCCAAACACCCTGGGGATTTCGGTTGCGGCTGCAAACAATTTCAATTACCCTTCCTCTGGGAAGGATCTATTCTATTTACAAAGTTTTAATAATAGTGCCATGTTCAATACTACTGCTGCCGCCGCTGCTGCCTCCGGCACTGTCCCGGGCCCGGGCCTGGGCTCCGATCCAACCTACACTAATAATAATCTTGCCGTACTCTCCGGTAATGGATCACAGTACCCGATGGTGTCGCAGCATATCCCTTTAGCTCTCCCCACGTTGATGGGTCCAGGCAGCGTGGCCGCAGCAGCTGCAGCAGCAGCTGCAACAGCAGCCGCTACTGCCGTTAGCACCGGCACCGGCTCCTCCGCCGGTGTATCATCCTCGACGGGAACCCCCTTGGTTGGCGGCATTTCTAGCGACTACTCCGATTACTCCCACCCATCGACCCTTGACTACTACAGCAAGCCCTCACCACGACTCCAACCCTCCGAGTATGACCCTCGAACCCAGCTCAACTCGATGAATGCTCCCTTGACCAAGATCAAGTTGGAACATCATCAGTACCAACAACAAGAAGTCCTGCAACAACAACAACAACAACAACAAGATCAACCACGTTATTCGAGCCAATACCAACTTTCTACTGGTGGAGGCGGAAGACGATTCCGAGTCATCCGGGGGATGTCTGCTGGTGGATCCACCAGTAAGCCCCCCAAAGTGTCACCCAATTGCACCAGTGACTTTCAACCAGTGGAGTTGGAAATCATTGATGGGACCGTGGAGGACATTTGTTTCCCGAAATGGAACTACGAGGAGAAGCTGGATCGTCGAAGAATCGTCAGGATTGAACGTACTCAAGAAGGATCAAAACTTGTTGCCAAATTCCTGATTGTCGGATCTGCCGCGGAGCATCCGGTCCCGGTCCCCGCCACCAACCCCAACGTTGATGTCATTGAAGTATCTTGTTTGGAATGTTCTATCCGTAACGATTATTATGGTGATGAGGAGACTCAAGACAGTGATGATGGTGGAGGACATAGTCCTAAATCGATGGCTAATGGTGGCGGCGGAGGAAGTCGCAGTTCCTTCCAAGACGAGCTTGGCTACCGCCACCAATACTACATCACGTCAGTGGAAGTGGTTGGCATTGTTGAGCTTTTGATTGGAACCCAATTGAAAGACCCAGCAGAACGGAGGAAAGAACGAGGCCGGGTGAGATCGAACTTGGTGCCGTTCTGGTCCAAGAAGCCGATCAGTTCACGTGAGACCGAGGAGTCCCTCCAGGGCAGCGATTTCCGGTGGGAATTGGCCAAACGGATCATGGGCTACGAGATGAGGAAGCCCCGAGGCTTCGACAAGGAGGTTCGGATCTTGCGCTGGGACAAGTTGATCCCGGCGTTGAAACGAGCACTCCAGAGTTACTACACGGAGATCCCACGCGATGGACCAGCTCCCGCGCCCCACTACTACGGATGAGAGTGTTAATGTGTTTGTATATATAAGTTCGCTGGATCGGATTATATAGGCGGTTATAGAGAGAATAAAACAGAGAAGGCATACTCCTAGCACTTGTAGAGCCCTCCACAGGGGGTAAGCAAGCCGCTCCGCTGGCCCCTGCTCGGGGGGGGGGGAGCCACTGCGTGGTGCCTAGCTCCTCTACGAGGAGACCAGGGGGTCTGGAGATATTCCTCGTGAGAGGAACGAGGCCTCCACGGCTAGTGGCCCACGGAGTGCCAGCGGAGCGGCTTGCGTACCCCCGGAGGGAGGAGGTGCTACACTACCACTGGGACTGGACTGGGCCACCCCGCCGGGGGGTTTCAAGCCGCTCCGCTGGCCCCTGCTCGGGGGGAGCCACTGCGTGGTGCCTAGCTCCTCTACGAGGAGACCAGGGGGTCTGGAGATATTCCTCGTGAGAGGAACGAGGCCTCCACGGCTAGTGGCCCACGGAGTGCCAGCGGAGCGGCTTGCTTACCGCCCGGAGGGTGGCCCAGACCAGTCCCAGTGGTGGTGCAGAATTTCCTCCCCTACGAGGTTGGAAAGCCGCTCCGCTGGCACTCCGTGGGCCACTGGCCGTGGGGGCCTTGTTCCTCTTACGAAGAAGGCCAAGTGTCCAGGTAGCTCGGTGGGAAGGGCGGTGGGAGGTCCTACCGTGCTGGCAGACGTCCGCCAAGGGATCTACAGATCTTTCCTCGAGATCCTACGCTGCACAGAAGTGCCTACAGCTGGTTCCAGTGGCTTCCCCTACACTCGTGCCGCCACACACACATACACTCGATCCTCGGCAGCGCATGGGGGTGAGGGACGATGGAACATAAGCCAAGTTCCTGTCCCCCCTGCGAGACCGTGGGATGATTGGTATACGGAGTACGGTGAGGACGACAACCGCCCCTCCCTGACCCCATTCGTTTCACCCAACACACACGGGATGTCGGGGGTCCTATACACCTCTACGCGGCGCATCGAACCGCATGGTAGGCTCTGTACACACGATCTCTTGGGCCCCCATCCACCCATGCACATAAATTCCGCCAATGCACGCTGGTGGACCCCAGACCCTTGCGTTCTCTACCGGCTACTGATTAAGGGCTTTTCCATGCGTGGGCCGCACATATGGGCGCTCCGTGGACCAGGGGGGATGGGGGGAAGCGATCTGGCTACCGTGACACGCGGCACCACTGTGCTAAGGCCGATATACCCACACTCCTGCACCGCGCCTACTGCTGCCGACTGTGTTGACGACAGGCCCAGCCCTGGTAGCACACGAGGAGATGATGGAGGGGGTGCACTGCGCCTGGCCCATGGGGCGCGCCCCAGTTCCTCCGAAGAATGCCACGGGGAATTCGTGTAGGATCTACTAATACTACATCCCTGACCATTGACAGAACGCAATTTCTTTGACCGATGGACGGCATTTGGAGGAGGCCAGACTCGATTGTTTCAGATCGGGCAGACAAGTTCACCGTGTATGTACCACCCACCACCCCCACCGTAAATGTTTCCTGTTCCCAGTTCGTATTCGGAGATACATGTCCTGTATACCACATGCCGCCCCAGCAAGCGAGGCTGTTTGAGTTTGAGGGGTAGCAGAATAAAAATAGACACACACGCAAAAAAAAAAAAAGAAATAAATAAACATTTTATGACACAAAGGTGAAATTGCGGTGACGTACACAAAAGTGGCAACCGGCCCTCACAGGAGTAATACGAACGTGGATAGGGGTAATTGTAGGGACGATAATAGGGAGGAATATACGAGAGTGAGGGGGCAGCATGCGGGAAAAGGAGAGAGGGAGAGTGTGGGAGAGAATGTGTCTGACCATGGGTATTCCGGCCACTGCCATGAACAATGAGCACGTCTCATATTCTCTCTCTTAAATCGTCGCGGTGCTATGGCAAGTCTTAGCGCGCTCACTGTTCAATTGACCACCTGTCTTTTCTTGTTAGAGGAAAGTCCTCCGCTCTCCAGGGGTGCCCATAGACGCTCCGCTGGGGCCCCTACCCGGGGAGGGCCACTGGCGTGGAGCCCAGCTCCTCTACGAGGAGTGCGAGAGGTGGGCCAGGACTCCTCGAAGAGGAGCAAAGCCCCCACGGCTAGTGGCCCACGGAGTGCCAGCGGAGCGGCTTACAAACCCCGTAGGGTACCACATATTCCATCCCTCCCGGGACTGTAGGACGCTCCGCTGGCCCCTACCCGGGGAGGGCCACTGCGTGGAGCCTAGCTCCTCTTCGAGGAGTGCGAGAGCTAGCCCATGACTCCTCGTAGAGGAGCAAGGCCCCCACGGCTAGTGGCCCACGGAGTGCCAGCGGAGCGGCTTGCACACCCCGTAGGGCAGTGCACTCCCTTCCCCGTGGGACCGCAAGACGCTCCGCTGGCCCCTGCTCGGGGAGAGCCACTGCGTGGTGCTTAGCTCCTCTGCGAGGAGTTTGGTTTTAATTCACTGCAAGCGCTCAACTTTCCAGTAAGAGAGCTCCACCAAGCCAATTTTCAAACGGCACTGAGATCTCCCCGCCCCACAGGGACTGTCGACCGCCCCTCTGGCAGTCCACAGGCAACTAGACGTCGAGGGTGGCGTTGTTCCTCCAACGAGGAGCCCGCACTTTTCTACAGTTTGGCTGCCAAATCGAAATTTTTGTTTTTTTGTCGCACGCGCGCGCCATTTCTTAGCGGGTTCGCCGAATTAGGAAGTTTACCATTTTCTGTTTCGCAGCCAAAGTACGACCTGGTGTAATACCCACCCACTAGCGTCATCCTGAAGCCAGATGGTTTATCCAGCTCGTGTGGCCCCCGCTTTTGGATGTGCCCTGTACGCTTCCTTCAGAACTTCTCCCCAGAGAGGCAGGGCCTCTAAGACCCCTATGGCCCACGGATTACCAGCGCGGAGACCTACTGTCTCCGTAGGGTACAACATACTCCATCCCTTCCCGGACTATAAGACGCTCCGCTGGGCCCCTTACCGGTGAGGGCCACTGGGTGTGGAGTCTTGATCGCACCTACGAGGAGATCTTCTTGAGTCCATTTCTCGTCAGAGGAACAAGGCCCCCACGGCTAGTGGCCCACGGAGTGCCAGCGGAGCGGCTTACATACCCGTAGGGCAGTCCACTCCCTTCCCTGCGGGACTGTAAGCCGCTCCGCTGGCCCCTACCCGGGGGAGGGCCACTGGCGTGGTGCCTAGCTCCTCTACGAGGAGATTTCTACACCGTACCTACTCTCCTCGTTAGAGGAGCAAGGCCCCCACGGCTAGTGGCCCACGGAGTGCCAGCGGAGCGGCTTACATACCCGTAGGGCAGTCCACTCCCTTCCCTGCGGGACTGTAAGCCGCTCCGCTGGCCCCTACCCGGGGAGGGCCACTGGCGTGGTGCCTAGCTCCTCTACGAGGAGATTTCTACACCGTACCTACTCTCCTCGTTAGAGGAGCAAGGCCCCCACGGCTAGTGGCCCACGGAGTGCCAGCGGAGCGGCTTACATACCCGTAGGGCAGTCCACTCCCTTCCCTGCGGGACTGTAAGCCGCTCCGCTGGCCCCTACCCGGGGGAGGGCCACTGGCGTGGTGCCTAGCTCCTCTACGAGGAGATTTCTACACCGTACCTACTCTCCTCGTTAGAGGAGCAAGGCCCCCACGGCTAGTGGCCCACGGAGTGCCAGCGGAGCGGCTTACATACCCCGTAGGGCAGTCCACTCCCTTCCCCGTGGGACAGCAAGACACTCCGCTGGGCCCCTGCCCGGGGAGGGCCACTGGCGTGGTGCCTAGCTCCTCTAACGAGGAGACCTTTGTCACCGTCCAACACTATTCCTCTATCTAATAACGTTGAATGAATTTATATCTACATAATATTTGTCTATTATCTCTAAAATTTGTTGGAGTTTCTAAACTTTCATCGTCTTTCGGTCACGCGCCGAGTCACGTGCGCACCCTCCCAAGTCACGCATCCAATCACGTGACGCCACCTCTCGATATTATTTTCTTTTTATTTCATAAATTTCCAAAGTTTTGTTTATCATACCCTTATTCAATCTTTCAAATCCATCCATAATTGTCAAATGTCACTGCTCGATATACTTCACCCCCACCTCGACCAACGTCATCATTTGAGTTAACGTTTCTGATTCGTCGTATATGCAGTACGCCAATAAATCCATTATCAGGGGGAAAGTGATTGGGGGGTGGGGGGACCATTACATCATAGCCTATCAATGTTACATAAAAAAGGGTAATAAGGTTAGTTAAAGTTTAAAGAAAAAGCTTATCCATGGCTTGCCGGATATAAAAATGTTTAAATTGAAAAGGCTGAAAATAAAAAAGTAAAATAAACAATAAACTGTTAAAAAAAGATCTAATGGTGTCACTCCCGTACGTTTGAACGAAATTTTGATCCCTCCATATTTTTTTTAAATAAAGTATAATCCAAAATATTCAATGGTGGCGACAGAAAGGGGTATTAAAGATACATTATGGTTTCAAGTTTGAATTTAAATAATGGATCATACATTGTTTTTGTACTGTCTTAGTAATTTTAAATTTTGTATTGTTCAACGTAATGGCACCGTTAGTGCAAATCTTATGTGAGCAGTTTTTGTATAAAAAAAAAAAAAAAAAAAAAATTCAAAATTGTGTTTTTGTGACACAAAGTCGCAAACTCTAACATACTACCCCAAAGGAGTCAATACAAAACATAACAATGACCAGCCCACAGCACTTATACGATGGTATTTTTTTTTCAGATGAACCGAGTGCAGAGCAGTGGCGTGGGGGAAAAAGGAAGGGAGCTGTACAAGGTGTGTCCAACTCGTGTATGTCCGCCCCACCCGCCCTCTCCGCCTGGCTGGAGAGCGTCTCTAACGCGGAAACGATACCTGTCAATGTGATTGTTAATGAAGTTTGCCACCATGGTAGGCGACCCGTACGGAGATATACTACGCGGCGGCACGTGCACAGCACAGCACAGCACAGCACAGCACAGCACAGCACAGCACAGCACAGCACAGCACAGCACATTACAGCACAGTACACCCGCGCGCTCGATCGGTGCCATATCTCCGATCTCAACGTTGGGCTGACAACCCCCTGGCGCATCACTACACCAAACCAGTAACCTCATCACTCGTGCAGCATCTACATCTCTCTCTTATCATAACCTATCGAGCTCTGCCTACTACGTTTGTATTATTCCCGGTTCGGGCGTATCCCTTGGTAACAATTGGCGATTCCGTAGACTCATTGTTAGCGGCCCGTCCTGCATGCACGACGGATAGTCTCACTTAATTTTTCCTCGCGGGAAAAACCAAAACCAAAAAATAAAAAAAAAGAAATTAAGAAAAAGAGGAAAACACCAGAAATATACCAAAATGGCAAATTAACCGCGTCAAATTGGCAGCTGATAATTTTTGGCGACCATCCATACAAAGCACAGAAACAGCACAAGGGACATGTTGACGATGCAATTGCGAATTCTGCGGGACCCTTGTAGAATGCCACAGCAGGGCTTCGTTGTCCTTTACCACCCGTTCCGCACAAGCCCGGTGGGATCCCACAGGATCCCATAGGTTCCCACGAGCTTCTTCCCGGCTCCTCCCATAGGGAGCAATTTGGTTGGCATTTCCTCCTCCGGCCATTTCACTAAATTTTTTTTTTTATTTTCTTTTTTTAATTTTTTTTTCTTTTTTATTTTTTCCTTTTTATTTTATTTTTTTTTTCCATTTTCTATTTTTATTTTCTTTGTTTTCGTAAATTGTGCCCCTTCCCTCCAACGACATTTTTGCACATTGTGTATGTATTTGTGAATGTCGCCCCCCAGAATGTTGGCCCCTTGAACCACAGACTGCCAGGCTCCTCCACCGCCACCCTCCCTCAGTGACGAGCCTGGGGCGGTGGCGCTCTGGCCGGCCGGAGCCCGCGTGCGTGGGTCCCAATCGACCCATACTGCCGTCTCCCATTCTCTCGCAATCTCTATCTGCACCCGCGCGCCGGCCTCCAACGACTCCTGTACCACTAATGTCATCATTCGCACTCTCATCATTTTTAGCAGTCGTTTTTTCGGTACCTACCGGCCGATCTCACGTATCATCTGTACGCGGTCGCCTCAGATTCTGACCTGACTAACCACCGCCCTCGGGGCAGCCTCCAGCGTCTGTCTCTTCCTCGTCAGAGGAACAAGGCCCCCACGGCCAGTGGCCCACGGAGTGCCAGCGGAGCGGCTTACAAACCCCGTGCTCCCTTCCCTGCGGGCCTGCAAGACGCTCCGCTGGGCCCCTACCCGGGGAGGGCCACTGCGTGGAGCCTGGCTCCTCTTCGAGGAGTCTCGCCGCACTTCTCTCCCTCGCGCTGCTTGGCCTCCCTCTCTCTCGCTCTCCCTCGCTCTCTCCCAGTAAAGGAGCCCATGCACTCCCGCATGCATCCTCTCCGATTCACTCTGCAAGCAAGATGATGATCAACGTCCAGTACAATAGACCTGTAGATGGGCCCCCTTTGTCCTCGACATTCACCCGCGCCCCGCCGTATCTCCGCTACCCTTCTCCCTACCTCCCCCCCCCTCGTCCACCGTCCACCCGCCGCCCTGCCCCTTTACTCTCTGGCCCGTGGTGCGGCTTGGATTCTTCTGTCTCTCTGATTTATTCCCATTGAAGAAAATTTTAATATACCTTGCATTGCATTGAATCAGACAATCTTTCCCTTTGAATTTCATATATAAGTTGGCTTATCCTGCCTCTCACGCGTATCTCCCCTCCTCCCTCTCTCTATCTTGTTATTTGTTGTCTTGTCTCCTCCTTCACGTTCCCCCTCCACGTTCCCCCTAGCCAGCTCCTCCCCGTCAGTTCCTCCCCGTCAGTTCCTCCAGCCATGTCCGCAACCTCAATGCTCCCCGTGACTTCCCAACCGTCTATTTCGTCCCTTTCTTCGCAAAGAACATCTTCTCGTCTCTCATCCCTCAACCCAATGAGGACCTCCAACTTTAAAATACCCGGAGGTCCTCCTGTTCCTCCTAAACCTTCGTCAGGGTCCTCAGCCTCCTCAGCTTCTTCAATCTCTTCCTCCTCCACCTCCTTCTCCATACATCAGACTGCAGCTACCCCAACTCCAGATCATCATTCTCCACCTACCCACTCCCACTCCCACACCCACACCCCACCAACTTCCAACCACACCCCAACTCCAACTCCCCACCACACTTCCACCCACTCACGTCTCTTCCCAACCTTCTCCAACCATTCCAACCACTCCCACGAGGAAAACTTCCAACTTAAAAGACTCGACTCCAACTCCACCATCAATTCAAACTTCTCCCTGCAACTGAAATACCTTGTAACCCTCAACCTTAGTAAACGAGATATCGAACTTATTCGGTACACATGGAATAAAATGCTTCTTGAAGAACCTCAACATGAACGTCCAACCCATCTGCAACTCCCACAAATGCCCGGTCAATTCTACCCAGGTCAATCTTACCCCCCACATACCCATCATTCTCAACATAATCATTCTCATAATGATTCCTTGACCGCTCAAAATATGAAGGGATTATCACAAATCAAACAAATGAGTACCTCCACCGTTGCTCTGTCACTCTTTTGTCGTCAATTCTATGGCAATCTTCTAGCAATGTCCCCCGGGTTAGAGGGGTATTTCCCCCTGATTAAACATCAAGCAGTGGCGTTTGCCGGAGTGGTATCCCTTGCCATTCTGCAACTTGATAACTTGTCCTCCTTGGATGAATATCTCACCAAGTTGGGGAAACGTCATACCCGTATCCTCAACATTGAACCAGAACATTTCGAACTCATGGGAGAAGCACTCATCAAAACATTTATTGAACGATTTGGTATCAAATTCAATCATGAATTGGAAGTGTTATGGATCAAATTGTACATGTATCTCTCCAATTCCATCCTTCAATATGGTCAAGATCCAAAACTTAAATTGAATAAAAATGACAACACTGGCAGTAATCCAGATCATTTGTTTCAAACCAATCAACTTGATGAACGGTCTCTTTTGGACACTCTGAGTCTTAACGCTGAACTCACGCGTTCAAGCACCTTGACTGACGCTGGTTCTTCAGTCAATGGGCAATTTCTGACCCGTAATGGCAGCCAAGCGGGTAGACATCTGAGTGTCAGTACCGCACACACCAGTATCATGAATCCAGAACTGGCCACCGCATCCACCGACAACGTCGAAGACAGTGGCAAAAAGCAAAAAAAGAGACTGAGAATGAGTATCAGAAACAAAACAAAGGAAGGATGTGTGATAGTATAGATATAGAAACAGAATAGACGTTCCAATAGTAACAAAAAGTAGCAACAAGCGTGTAGCCCCCCTGTGTAGTCCCGTGAGTAGCTCGGCCCTGGGCAGTCACACCGTGGGCAGGTCGTTGAAGGGCGCCATGTGGTTGCCACTCGGGGCAGGGGGTCCAGCGGAGCGTCTTTCAGTCCCACGGGGAGGGAAGTGGGCTGCCCTACGGGGTGTGTAAGCCGCTCCGCTGGCACTCCGTGGGCCACTAGCCGTGGTGGCCTTGCTCCTCTAACGAGGAGAGGTGGGTTTAGCAGCCAGACGTGTCTCTCTCGAACAGGGTGACACACCAACGCTAGTGGACCATGGAAGACGACATACAGAGAGAGGAGCAGGAACACTCCCTAGGGGCAGTGGTTTAGTAACTAGAGACGAAGAAGTGGAGTGACTGGTTCAAGGGGATTGGAGAGAGGTGTAAATTTTTTAGCAGCCAACAATTGTCAACTATGAAGAACGCCTCCACTGGAAAAGGTCGGGAGTATCACCAGCTCCGAGTACGACGGACGTGCTTACATTCTCCTGTAGAGTGGCAAAAGAGAGAAGAGCTACATTATCACACCATTCCTGAAGTGTAGACTCTTCCTAACCACTCGTGACGAGGGCGGCTAGTAGTCAACAGGTGGCGGCAAAATTACACCAGCAAAGGAATTTATAAAGGTTGGGCAATCTACAGTACAATGGGTCGGCCCGTCCCACAGTGGCCACACTCACAGGGGCTCGACTCACAGGGGCCACACTCATAGGGGCTCGTCTCATAGGGCCGTCCATATAGAGAAGGTGCTAAAGAAATGCCCTGACGTGCTTACGAGCACTAAACTACACTAAGATCAAAACAGACTGCAGCGGAAGGAGAGGAATGGATCACACAGGAAAATGGCTACCACCACCCCCTCATATCCAACAGAGAAGTGCCACACCATGCAGCCCCCTTAACGGTCACCGGGGGCCCCCACCCTCACGGGATATCTCGCTACTATACACAGAGAGCCAGGTCTACGATAGAGCAAACTCCTCGCTAGAGGAGCAAGGCCCCCACGGCTAGTGGCCCACGGAGTGCCAGCGGAGCGGCTTACACACCCCGTAGGGCAGTCCGCTCCCTTCCCCGTGGGACAGCAAGACGCTCCGCTGGGCCCCTACCCGGGGAGGGCCACTGCGTGGTGCCTAGCTCCTCTACGAGGAGATCTCTACCCCCATACCTACTCTCCTCGCTAGAGGAGCAAGGCCTCCACGGCTAGTGGCCCACGGAGTGCCAGCGGAGCGGCTTGCACACCCCGTAGGGCAGCCACTCCCTTCCCGGTGGGTTGCCAGCCAGACGCTCCGCTGGGCCCCTGCCCGGGGAGGGCCACTGCGTGGTGCCTAGCCCCTCTGCGAGGGGGTGAGATCTAGAGACGTACAAGGGCTTATCCTACACGGCTGGGCCTTGATATCGAACATCTACAAAAGGTTAAGCTTATTTCTAATTCCCCGTGACCACAGACGGCGCGCTCTCTAGTTGAGTCGACTCTCTGTGCGTGCTCTCCTACTATCCAAAGAGTCAATGGGGACCCGTCCACGGCATCCGAGATTTGCCCTCTCTACAGCTCAGCACCGTGAAATGCCGTGGTCCCAGGGGCGCCGATGCTCTGTATTTTTTATGTGTGAAGCATGGGGTGCTATCTCTCTCCCCAGACGAGGGTTGCAACCCGCCAGGGACCAATAGGACGCGCG
Organism: [Candida] anglica; assembly: GCA_963924405.1. NCBI lineage: Eukaryota > Fungi > Ascomycota > Pichiomycetes > Serinales > Debaryomycetaceae > Kurtzmaniella > [Candida] anglica. The sequence continues at coordinate 930,459 of OZ004258.1, forward strand.
CGCCGCGGCGCGCGCCTGCGATTCGAGACCCGCGACATTTTCGAGCAAAATTCCGCCGCCGCCAAAAATTTCGTGGAAATTTCGGTGACGCGTCTTGGATTATTTTTCCCAATTAGGCCACGATCGATCTAACCCAACCGCACTAAACAATGTGATCGGGTGGATGCGTTCTGCAGTGGGATCCATCAGAGAAGACACCCTGCTGCTCTACCCGGTGCTGCTGTACCCCGGCCCATCCCGCTCTCCACCTGCCACCCCCTCCTCTCTCTCTCTAACTCTCTCTCCCTCTCTATATACAGACGTACTTGTACAAAGTGCTCGGGATTCTAACCCAAATTCCCTCTCGACACAAAAACACAGCCCCTTCTCCTCGAAGAGGAGCAAGGCCTCCACGGCTAGTGGCCCACGGAGTGCCAGCGGAGCGGCTTGCACACCCCGTAGGGCAGCCCTTCTCGTCTCCCGTGGGTGCCACCCTACGGGGTTTGCAAGCCGCTCCGCTGGCACTCCGTGGGCCACTAGCCGTGGAGGCCTTCTTCCTCTATCGAGGAATTCTCGCGTAAGCAACCTCCCCCCCGTAGCTCAGTGCAGCCACCCCACCGGAGTCCCCGTGCCAAGCGGACCCTCTCTCTCTCTCCCTCTACACACCCCTCCCCCCCGTAGCCTCCCCCAGTAACTTCCCTCTCCTTTCTCCCACGGTGTCCCCTTCCCGTGACCGCGCACTCTCCCACCCCCGGTTCGCGTGCTGCTTGCTACCTCCCTCTGGGTGGCAGTCAGTCAGGCGGCAGGCTCCAATTTTGGAGATTTTCGCGCACGCTAAAAAAGGCGACCCAAACGACGAGGAGAGATCTCACCCATCTACGGACTTAACCTACGCATTTCTCTACCCGTCCTCCACCACCACCCGTCCTCCACCAGCAGTCTCCCACACACACACCCCACCGCCATGGCCGCACCCACACCCAGTGCCACCGCCGCCGCCGTGCAAGGAGCATCAGGACCAGGAACACAAGGAGTACGAGACGCGGCCCCGCGCGATGATTCCTCCACCGTGGTCCCCGGTGCCGCCAGTCCGTCAAAGAATTTCGACGACGAATATATTCTTTCCGACTCGTTCTATTCCGGACCCTCGTCTCTCAACCACGCGACCGTATTACGACAATCGGTCCACATCCCGCACTCAATTTCGAGCACCTCGGTTCGTTTGGAACCACTGGAGACGTCCACCCTGGCCATCCAGAGAACCTCTGCCATGAAGAACTCACCGTCCATGAAGGCCTTGGAGTCCATTCTCCGGAAGAAGACGTCGTCCAGCTCGATCGAACGCGAGTCTCAAATCGACGAGGAGTCGGAAGAGTCCGACGGATCCTTTGAAACCGCAGCAGCGGCTCCTCCTCCAGCAACAACAGCAGCAGCAGCTACAACAGCAGCTACAACCCTGTCCACCTACGACCAGGACCACAGACGATCCATCAACACAATTGAGGAGGTGGCCACCCCGACGATCCCTCAAGAGTTCTCTGTCGTCCCGGAGACAAGCGCCACCGAATTGGCCAAGGCCAAGGCAACCGTAGCCACCGAATCTTCGAGACCATTCTCACGGTCTATGCTCGATGTTACAGCCAAGACTGAGTCTGTTCTAGAGGGAGATACCCAGCAAATCTTGGAAGATGGCGGTCGGATTGAGGAACGTCCTGTTGGATCGACCAGTGGAGGTTCTGTCGATGTCATGACTGCTTCGGTGGGGCCAGAGCCCTCGCTGGCAGCCTTGAAAGACGCTCCGCTGGCCCCTGCTCGGGGAGAGCCACTGCGTGGTGCGTCGCTCCTCTTCGAGGAGTCTGTAAACACCACAAAGGGCTTGCTGGCCCCTCTGAGCTTGCTCACCCCTCAGACCGCGTCCCAAGGGCCCCAGGTCGCCACCTTACAACCAGCGGCTAATTTGGAACCCCCTGCCACAAAGCTGAGCTCCACCACTAAACTGATGGGTGCTACCACCAAGCAGACCCGTTCAATGATCCCAGACGATATCCCATACGTGCCAAGGATCCACCACCCACGGTCTCCAGCAACCCCAACGACTCCAAGATCGTCTTCGAGAACAACCTTATCCACCCCTAGATCCACCGTACCTACCACAGGAACGTCGACAAACTCCCCTGCAGTCTTGTTGAGGAAACCAGCAGCTTCTCCAGCAACAGCAGCTCCACCAATCCGTTCACAATCTCCACCTCGTTCAGTAAGCAGCGCCAGAACTACTGCCACCACCACCACCTCCTCCTCCATCAAGGGAGATGGTGCTGGTCCTCGTCCAACCACCCGAGCAAGATCCAATTCGTCCTTCTCCATCAAAACCTTGACGGCCGCTGCCACAAGAAAAAGAAGAAGTAGCACTTTTGGTGAGCTCACCAACAATTCATCAGCAGCAGAGAGTGGCTCGGCGGCACCAGTTCCCACCACAGGGCCTAGTTCCATTGGGAGAGACAGAACGGTTCATCCTGACCAGAGTAATGGTACAGGATCGGGACCTTCACCGACGAAATCCACCCGTTCCACCACTTCAACCTTCTCCACCAACTCAAAGAAGTTTAGCTTTAAGTCGTTGTTCAAACTGAAGTCAAAGCAGCATTCTCTACATGAGTTACAGAGGGGAGACGTGGAAGAGCAACCGGTTGGTCGGTCGTTTAGTACTCCTAATCTTAGTAAGTTGGCTGAGTCTAATGGGAGGGGTAAGTTGTTTTCTCGGTTGAAGAAGGAGAGAACGAGAACTGACAGAACTGACAGAACTGACAGCGAAGCTGGAAGTTCTTCTAAAGACCATAGAGAGACTCACAGTACAGCTGACACTTCTAAAGACAGTAGAGAGACTCACAGTGCAGCTGACGCTTCTAAAGACCATAGAGAGACTCACAGTGCAGCTGACACTTCTAAAGACCATAGAGAGACTCACAGTGTAACTAACACTTCCAAAGACCATAGAGATGGTCACAGTGTAGCCAGCACCTCTTCTACAGACAATAGAGTTGGAAACTCCAAATCTGGAGACAAGAAAATTGAACAGAATTCTTCTAAAGACTCCAAATTTGCAGCCAAGTCTTCAGCATCAACTGCAGCTTCAACTACACCTTCAACTAACCCCACCAATTCAATTCGTGAAGTAAATGATGATGATTATTCCCTTCCATACATAAAACCAGACAACTTTAGATCAATCAGTCAATCCTCACAATCAAGCACAACTGCCCAACCATTCATCCCATACACTCACAAGCCAATCAATGGGTCATCTCCAACTCCAGCAACTCCAGCAACTCCACCAATGGAGGCCCAACCACCATCCATGACCATCACTCCAACCGATACCGATAATGGGAGTGTGACATCCTCTCCAGTTTATAAATCTGTAGCACCTCCAATAACCCCAAGATTGATCACTTCAAGGTACCCGGGCCAACCGGCAGGTGACCTGGAAAGATCAGCTTCTCAATTGGCTTTCCAACAATTGACTGGTCAGTCAATAAATTTGGGATCTGGCTTGGGCTCAGGCTTAGGATCTGGCTTGGGATCTGGTCAATCTTCTATCCAATCAACTGGCCAGCAAGCTGGCCAGGCTGGTAATGGTAGTGGCTTTGGCTCACCATTCCAAATCAATTATTCCCCATCATCTCCTTCATCACCCCTAAGAACCTCTCGATCCTTCCATCGAGACTCCAAAGACCAATCCTCTCTCTCTGGAGAAGTTCTCTTCCCCAAATCCTTAAACGCTCAAGAAGTGGAAAGCATAGTCTCCCTTGAAAGATCTCGATCCATGAGATCCTTTAAAGACAACAAGAGGAACTCCTTTGTAAATTATAATGGTAGCAATGAAAACATTGTCCAGGGAGACTCTTTAGTTATTTCAGAGCCAGGCACCGTCAACCGGTCGAGTAGTATCCTCAAGAAGAGCGAGAGTAAGAAGAGTATCCGGGTGGCGGAAGATGTAGATCAACCGGTGATCGATGAGGTTTTGGATGGTGTAGATCAATTTAGTTTTGATGGAGGGAATTTCGATGATTTGATTGAATTTAGTGATTTCATCGATGTGGATGAGTTGGAGTTTGAAGATGAGCAGGAACAGGAGCAGGATGAAAGACGGGAGCATGGTCTTGTAGAAGAATTAGACACTCCTAGACGTTCCTCCAGAGACTCTCCTTCCATTGAAGACTCTCCAATAACTTCCACACCAAAGAATCTTCAATTTATGGAAGAATCTCTGAATGAGGGAACCATTTGGAAATCTCCAGATGTTTCTAAACAATCAAATTCTTTAGAACCAAGAGATCACCAAGCTTCTTCTTCAGAACTTTCTGGACCCTCCAATGGTCTTCCTTCCCGGGACTCTGATGGACCAGTGTCACCAATTCTTGACGCTGCATTCAAATCCGCACAACCATCACGTTCTCGTCCAATCAGTATGTCGTTCCGGGGGCTCAATGGACCTTCTTTCCAGGGGAAACTTGCCCTTCAAGACCTCCGTAGTAGCTCCTCACACCAATCTTTCAACATCTCCTTTGGTGAAAGTGATACCAACACCGATATCGCTAGTCCACTCCATGGAGAGCTTCTCACCGACTCCTCTGAAGGTGAGATCGGGAATGGATTTGGAAGTGACGAAGAATTCGAAGATGACTACTCGATCGAGATCACCGACGTTCAAAAAGTCCACAACATCAAGCCAGCCCTTGATTCCACATTCAAACCACCACAAACCCTCTCGAGCAACGACAGTTCATCTCCAAGATCGCTCACGTCTCTCATACTGAGACCCTGGAAAAAGCAGCCCCTGAGCACCAAACCCCTGCCCACTCCACCGGTGGTGGTCATCCAACCATCGGAGCCACTTGGCGTTCGTTTCTCCTCGCGGATCGTCTTGTACGACACATACAACGGAGACGAGTACGACAGACACCCGGACACGGCCACATGTAACCAGCTCACACCCATGCTTGCACAACAGATCAAGGACGAGTTGAACTCTTTCAAGCTGGAAATGGAGATCCACCTGTTGCTGAGATGTAACACGCATTTCTTTTAGATCTTTTATATATATATAGAGGCAATGGACGTTTACGATATACCAGACCTAGGCACCACGCAGTGGCCCTCCCCGGGCAGGGGCCAGCGGAGCGTCTTGCTGTCCCACGGGGAAGGGAGTGGCTACCCTACGGGGTGTGTAAGCCGCTCCGCTGGCACTCCGTGGGCCACTAGCCGTGGGGGCCTTGCTCCTCTGGCGAGGAGAACTAGAAGGGAGAGACTTAGGAGTTCTCCTCGTAGAGGAGCTAGGCACCACGCAGTGGCTCTCCCCGAGCAGGGGCCAGCGGAGCGTCTTGCAGTCCCACAAGGAAGGGAGTGGCTACCCTACGGGGTGTGTAAGCCGCTCCGCTGGCACTCCGTTGGCCACTAGCCGTGGGGGCCCTGCTCCTCTGGCGAGGAGTGCTACAAGAAATGTGGAGATCTCCTCGAAGAGGAGCTAGGCACCACGCAGTGGCTCTCCCCGAGCAGGGGCCAGCGGAGCGTCTTGAAGTCCCACGGGGAAGGGTGTGGCTACCCTACGGGGTGTGTAAGCCGCTCCGCTGGCACTCCGTGGGCCACTAGCCGTGGGGGCCTTGCTCCTCTGGCGAGGAGAACTAGAAGGGAGAGACTTAGGAGTTCTCCTCGTAGAGGAGCTAGGCACCACGCAGTGGCTCTCCCCGAGCAGGGGCCAGCGGAGCGTCTTGCAGTCCCACAAGGAAGGGAGTGGCTACCCTACGGGGTGTGTAAGCCGCTCCGCTGGCACTCCGTTGGCCACTAGCCGTGGGGGCCCTGCTCCTCTGGCGAGGAGTGCTACAAGAAATGTGGAGATCTCCTCGAAGAGGAGCTAGGCACCACGCAGTGGCTCTCCCCGAGCAGGGGCCAGCGGAGCGTCTTGAAGTCCCACGGGGAAGGGTGTGGCTACCCTACGGGGTGTGTGAGCCGCTTCGCTGGCACTCCGTGGGCCACTAGCCGTGGAGGCCTTGCTCCTCTACGAGGAGAGCTAGAAGAGAGAGAATGACCCTCTCCTCATAGAGGAGCTAGGCACCACGCAGTGGCCCTCCCCGGGCAGGGGCCAGCGGAGCGTCATGTGGAGAGTTTGTGCTACACAGAGGCCGCCCGGGTAAAGCTCCTCAATCTACAGAACAGTCACGGATAGGGTGCAACAACCTTTGGCATCTCAATCTATCTATCTATCTTTATCTATACATGGCGGTGCCGCTATTTAGCACCTTGGGAGGCGTGGGTGGAGTGGGCAGAACGGAAAATCTTGTCCAAGGTCTCGTCGTCATCCTTGTGGATTCTGGCAACAACCTTGGTGGGCTCCTGCATCACAACCACAACGTAGCCAGAGGCTTGTCTGTCGACACAGGTGGTGCCCGCCCAGGGCGCAACGTCGTACTCTTTCAAGGTCACCACTGGTGGGGCTCCGTCTACAAAGGCTGGGTAGGACATAGTTGTTCTTGTGCGTGGTGGTCAGCGGGGGGAAGGGGTTCGAACTAGGGCCAGACTGGCTGGCAGGCAAACTTTTTGTTCTGTTTTAAATTTTTTTGCGTGTGTGTGTGTGCGCGCGCTCGCTCAGGGAGGTGCGCAGTAGTGTCTGGGGGTTTGTGATGATTGATGGGCTGCTCTTCACAAGGTGATATCTTTTTTGTGCGCATCTCTTCTCCCTTCAACCACCACACAAGCACACCACCAATATGTCCACCACAGCGCTCCCGGGCCAATATCTCGTGCCCACGTACAAGTACGTGGACGACAAGACCATCGAGAAGTATGTGTCTGGCGCCGGCACCACCGTGGCGTCCATCAAGGTCGAAGGGAACAAATTTTCTGCGATCCCCGTGATCGTGGCCACCGTTTTGGGTAAGAAGGTCGTCCAGGAGATAATACCGGCAACCCCTGGTGCGGACCAACAAGATGAAGACGACAACGCTAAGAAGGTGGCTCCAGTCAAGACCTACATGGTGTCGGTGGTGCCGCCCCTGAACACCTATTTGGACTACGAGCGAGAGCAGGCCACAGACACCACCACCACCACTGGCACTGGCACTAACATTTCCATCAACCTCCCACAAGAGAATGACATAGTTCTCGTTAGAATCACAAAAATCAACCCACGTCAGGCATTTGCAGAGATCTTGTCGGTGGAACGCCACGGGAACGTGATCCGCGACTCTGGGCTCGGGTCCAATGGCGAGCTTGCCCACCAATCCATGGCCCCTGGTGGCGGTTCGCAAAGTTTGAGTTCGCACACCACCATTGCCTCGTCACAGTCCACCGCGCTTAACGCGGCCGCCATTGATTTGGGTGAAACTTTCAAGGGGGTTATCCGTTCGCAGGATGTGCGGCTGACGGAGCGTGACAAGGTCAAGATCATTGATTGTTACCGTCCGGGCGACATTGTACGCGCGGTGGTGATTTCACTTGGTGATGGGTCCAACTACTACTTGAGCACTGCCAAGGATGACTTGGGGGTTATCTTTGCCAAGAGCGAGGGTGGGTCTGGTGGCACCATGTACGCCTTGGATTGGCAACACATGATCTGTGACAAGACTGGGGTTGTAGAATTGCGTAAATGTGCAAAGCCCTTTGTTTAGATTCGCCCGTCCGTCCTTTCACCCCTCCCCTTCTCTTCTCTTCTCTTCTCTAGTAGAGCGTGAAGACTGTACAACAAATAAACATCGATAGATATAGTGACCTTATGTTCATGTGTAGAACAAATCTCCCCCCTCCCCCCATGTGTCCTAGGCCATGTAGTTGCCCTCCTCGGGGCAGGGGCCAACCGAGCGGCTTACGGTCCCGCGGGGAAGGGGGTGGACTGCCCTACGGGGTTTGTAAGCCGCTCCGCTGGGCACTCCGTGGGCCACTAGCCGTGGGAGCCTTGCTCCTCTACGAGGAGATTTCTCATTTTGGCAGCCAAAATTTCTCGCAAAGGAGATCACAAGCCTCCACGGTCAGTGGCTCAGGGAGTGCCAGAGAAGTATCCTATACACCCCCGTAAGGCGGTCAAGTAGCTCCATATGTAGTAGTGAGTCGCTCTGCCGGACTCTACCCAAGGGGTGTACCACCGAGTGGGGTGCAGTTCTTGTTCGAGTACAGCTTTTTATTCTTTGTTTACTTTTTTAGCGGCCAAATTCCTCGTTAGAGGAACAGAAGCCCCCACGGCTAGTGGCCCACGGAGTGCCAGCGGAGCGGCTTACAGACCCCGTAGGGTAGCCTACTCCCTTCCCCGTGGGACTGCAAGACGCTCCGCTGGCCCCTGCCCGGGGAGGGCCACTGCGTGGTGCATAGCTCCTCTAACAAGGAGATCTGCTCAGTCTCTCCTTTCTAGCTCTCCTCGTTAGAGGAGCAAGGCCCCCACGGCTAGTGGCCCACGGAGTGCCAGCGGAGCGATTTGACCACCCCGTAGGGCTGTTAGTTTCTACAGTAGCCCAACGGTCTCTTACCAGACTCTGGGTCGCTCTATCTGTCTACATTAGCCATCCCTAATTAGAATATGTATTTGATCTATACGCTCACTTTCCACACAAACACTTGCTCTCTCTCTATATCTAAGTGGACTTTGGCTCGTCCCAATCACCCCGCAAGTCACGCTCACTGAGCCCAACATGCCCGCCAAACTTCTCGAATCTTTCCATGTACCGAGCCTTCTTCTCCTCGGCAATCTTGATCATGGCCGGCCAATACTTGGCATGGTCATACTCGAAATTGACAGACCCTCCAAAGTCCAGGTCCAATTGTTCGTCTGGAACAAAGTTGGGGAATGGTTGGTCAAAAACCAACTTCTCTCTGGTCAAGGGGTCGATGAATGGATGGATAAGCTTCAAAAAAGTCCAGCCAAGCCATGGGATGTTGGTAAGAAGAGCCTTCCCCAAACGCTCCGGGTAGTGCGTTTGGAGGATGTGTAGCACTTGACGACCGATCCCAATTGGTGGGATCTTACCACCTTGAGTGCCGACGGGAGAAGCCTTAAAATCAATGAGTAAGGCAAGTGAATCTTGTCCTGATGGCATGTAATCTATCACTTTTTCCAACATGTACACCAAATGTTGCACTTGTCTTTGCGAAGTCTTGGTGTTTTGACGGCCTGGCTTGAGGTAAAGACAAGGTCTAGCATCGTTGTCATACCCCAAGATCACCTCTTTCCCCGTTTCGTTCTCTTCGGAACAAAGAGTACCATTGACTTCGTTCTCGGAGTCGGATCTACCGGATATTCCAAATTCTCTTCTCCAGGCCAAAGTGAGGGTAATTCTGGAAATAGCCTCTTGTTGGTCCCATTTGGTGGCTCTCAAGTATCTAAGGAAACATTCCCTAGTGAGCCAAGACTTCTCAGCCAAGGTCAAGGGTGAGAAAGTTTCCTTTTCTTGGGATTTATGAGTCTCCTCACTACATGGGATCTTCAAGGATTCATCCTGGAAGTGTTGCAAGACTGCCGCATACTTTGCTTGCTGTGTAGAGTCCAATGGGGGCTCTTCGGGGATAACTGACTCCTTAGCAACAGTATCAAAGGGTAAGTGTACTACAGGGCCCTTTGTCTCGGACTTAGCGGCCTTGTCTTCCTTTTTGAATTTACTAAACATAACAACGAATATGAAAGATGTTGGAGAAGAAATATTACCACACAAACAGAATGAAAGAAATTTCAAAGAGCGCAAGTGAAGAGAACGAGTGATTACGCGTAGTGTATAAGTTTTACACGGCTCGGATGCGGAGATAAACAGAAATAAAGATGTGTATGAGAAAACGAATGCCGACCAACCCCGGATGATTGCGAAAAATGTATGGAGCGGGTTCCGGTACGAGCAGGTCTCGTATACCTTCTGCGGGCGGGTCACACAAGGTTACAGAAAGCACTACCCCCACCCCCTCTCCAGAAAAGTAGTATGGTCTATTTTGTTTAGTAAGGAGCGGCATGCAAGCATAGTAACGCGCGCGCCACCACCTCCCCGGAACCTTCAGGAGATCGGGGGGCTTTTGCCGAAGTCTGGCCTGGGCCGATCTCTAAACTAAGCTAAAAGGGTCATGGGAGTCCCGGATCCGGGTGATATACCAGTCCATCGTCGTAAAAAGAGCCAATTCCCACTTCAAACAACACCAATCATGGTGAGGGATCTCCCATAACTTTCTCATTGAACCTCGGCCGATTTACGGGCGTTACTTTTTTTTTTTTTTTTTATTTTTTATTTTCTCTATAACTCTATTTTTTTTCTCACTCGTGTCACGTGACCTCAGCGGAGATAAAAGGATCACAAACTAGAGTAGAGGGAGTGTTCCGGATTAGGCAGTCAACAAAGAGCCCAAGAGACTATCTAGTAGAGGAGCCATGATTGATGCCAGGGGCTTTCCGCGGAGTAGGGGCCGAGCTGAGTGTCTTGGAGCCCCTCGGGGAAGGGATAGTGGGCCTCCCTACGGGGTTTGTAAGCCGCTCCGCTGGCACTCCGTGGGCCACTAGCCGTGGAGGCCTAGCTCCTCTACGAGGAGATCAGGGAATGAATCTCCCCGGGTACCAGGAAGGACATGAGAGGTCTCTGTAGGAGGTCCAGCCGTACGATGTGAGCCGTTCCGCTGGCACTCCGTGGGTCTCTCACTAGGAGTGCTACAAGGGGTGTGTAGAGCTCTCCTCGAAGAGGAGCTAGGCTCCACGCAGTGGCCCTCCCCGGGCAGGGGCCAGCGGAGCGTTAGACAGTCCGACGGGGAAGGGAGTGGGCTGTCCTACGGTGTGAGTAAGCCGCTCCGCTGGCACTCCGTGGGCCACTAGCCGTGGAGGCCTTGTTCCTCTTCGAGGAGTGCTACAAGAAATGTGGAGATCTCCTCGAAGAGGAGCTAAGCTCCATGCAGTGGCTTTGCCCGGGCAGGGGCCCAGCGGAGCGTCGTAAGGCATCTAGTTCTAATTTCCCGCCAGCTGTTGGTTAACCCACCCTACTTGTAGATACCTCATTTATTTTTCTTAGCCATTATCTTCACTTTCCCTCTACTTCTCGTCCAACCTCTAAGTCCTCCTAGTCCCTCTCTCTGGTCACCCTCTCTCTCTCTCTCTCTCTCTCTCTCTCTCTCTCTCTCTCTCTCTCTCTCTCTTTGATCACTTCCTCGCCCCTGATACTCTCATAGTAGGCACAGATCAGACCATTCACAAGACTGATCCCAAATCTCACGCGCCATTATCTTGTACCCTCCAGTGCGTGATCGCCTGTTCTCATTTTCCCTTTGCTCTTGACTTGTGTAACTTTCTTTTTCCCTTTGCACCCACCACACGATTCATCATCCCTTGTAACCCTGAGAGCTTCAGCTCATTGATCTGTTGTCGCACATCATCATTACCCGCGCCCTCCACCCCTCCACCACTAATTCTCCCTTTGTCTTGTGTTTTATATTGTTGTTTGTATGACGTCAAAAGTTCCGTCTCTAGTGGAGTTGGCGTCTAATAAATGCATCCAAAACGTCGCCAAGCTCCATGACTTGGGGATCACCCCGTTCCATCTACTTCGCCGGATCCTTGGACGGATGAATGCCAAGCAGTTGGCACACGTGGAGGAGTTGAACCCACATGTCATGCCCCATACAGACGTACTATGGCCGGCATTAATCGAGCGAGAGTTCCCCGATCGTCCTCTCTACCTGCAACGACGTCGGACACCACAACAACAACTCAAGGGGACCCTGGAGGCTTCCCTGGCTATCCACTCTTCGATGCCCAACAAGGCTCTCTATTTCCGCTACAATGACGAAAGGGAATCGTTCCGAGACGACTCAGCAAAACGTCTAAGACGGATCACTGAACGGTTGAAGAAGGAGAAATCGGCCAAATCAATCGTTGCCGTTCCACAACTTCTCCGAGACCCCACTGTGCGTCGTCGGGCTGCAGTTGCTGGTGGCTCCTCGTCCTGGCGTACTGGTGGTGGCACCCCTTCCTACAAGAGAAACACCATCCTTGATAGAGCCCGTCATGATCTCCGCAAGAGACCACAGACCTTCCCGGGGAAGATCAAGCCGTATGATCCCTATGCTGCCTTTTTCGAACCAGAACCACAACCGCAACCGCCCAGAAGGGCTGCCTCGCCTCCGAATGGCCAGGACACCGGGTCGGGACCCGGGTCTGCACGGCCACGTCGTCGTGCTCCAACAGCATTCAACACCATGGAAACAAGAACTGGGGCTCATCTCAGGACAAGTGCCACGCCTGTTGTTTCCACTCCACAGCCGCCCAAAATAATCCACCCATCCCCTAAAGTTCTCCCGAAGATTGGCCGACCTCCAGTGAAACCATCCATAACGCTACTCCCACCACCACCAGGCACATCCCCCATTGCGAGATTATCAACCCCACCACCGCCACCACCACCACTACCGCTCCCCTATGGTTCACCCCCACCGCCAATCCGAAGATCACCCACCCGGCCCAGATCTTCTACTCCTCCTCCTCCTCCTCCTCCACCTCCTTCATCTGGCGGCGATTCTCCGACAAATGCCCTCCCCAACTCACCCGTGGCAATCCCACCACCTCGAAAGAGAAGGCCCCAACCCTCCATCTTCCTCACCCGTAAACGACCCACTCCCCGGGCCTCTCTAGGACGAGGACCGTCTCCTGCTGCGAAACCTGCTACATCACCACCACCACCACCACCCACGGACGCTCCACCAAAGCTCAAAGCCGTACGCTCATCCATTTTCAGCTGACCCACCCTACCCTACCCTACCTGTGTCCCCGAGGCACTTTGGCACGGGTACTGCTCTACCCACTAGACATATTCCGCCTCCACTCTTAATAATACACGCATATACGGCGCCTCGTGGCGACTCAAGCTCTCCACCGACATCGCCACCATCACACTTACATCCATGTAGCTCTACCTCTCTCACTTTATCTCTATACCTGCTGGAAGCAGAGTACTCACCACCCAACGGGGATTGCGAGACGCTCCGCTGGGCCCCTGCCCGGGGAGGGCCACTGCGTGGTGCCTAGCTCCTCTACGAGGAGTTATCCACATTCTCTCTCTTCTAGTTCTCCTCGTAGAGGAGCAAGGCCTCCACGGCTAGTGGCCCACGGAGTGCCAGCGGAGCGGCTTACTCACCCCGTAGGGCAGTCCACTCCCTTCCCCGTCGGAATGTCTGACGCTCCGCTGGCCCAGAACCCTCTACTACTTACTACATTGTGGCACCTGATGTCAATATCACGTATAATGCTTGCTATTAAATTTTTCTATGAACTAATCCCCGGGAGCCTCGTTCTCCTCTCCTCTCCTCTCCTCGATTCCTCAGCTCACCGTTTCAACTTCTTTAAAAGTCTCCCACTGGAAGTATCACCCAACCGCTTACGGTACCCAGAACTCTCGACCTTCTTGGCCGGATCCTCTTGCGCATTGTCCAACAAAACGTCACGCGGCTCAGTGCCCATGACAATCGTTTGCTTGTAACTCTTGATGCGAAGACGTCCACTGACCAAAACCTTTTGAGGGTTATCACTCAAACAAGCCTTTGCTCTCAGATGATCAAGCCCCACGGTCTTGAGTAAGTTGAGGATATCGGTGCCGTTACGTACTTGTAACGGTTGTGTGGCTCCACTGGATACAACCAATCCATTGCTACGAGACGCTCTGATGAGTTGCATCACATTGCTGAAAAACACCTTACGGGCCAACAACGCCGTCGTCAGTAGACTCATGTTGTCATTGGCATTCAGTACAAGATATCCAGCGGTACCAGCCACCACGGATGCATAACATAGTTCAAATTGAATACCCTTATCGATGGCACTCCCCACAGTCTTGTGCTTGAGGAAGAAGGGCAACCGATTGCTCAAGTTGACCAGAATGAGGTCTATGTCCAAGTTGGTGGCGGCCAACTGGAGAGCTCTCTCGGTGGTTGGTTGAATGGCAATTATATCAAACACATTTTGAAGTTTAGCCAATCCTTGACATTGTGCTGGGTCACTTACCACCAAAGTTATTCGAGAGAAAAGTCGTAAATTTGCAAAATGAGCAAACTTTTCACGTAAGCTACTGATGGGGATTGGGTTTATGGCTGCTAGACCCGATCCAAAGGGGATCTTAGTACCTTCTGGTAATGTGAAATTGATTGCAAGGGACGTATATCCCAAGACATAGAGCGTTGCTATGACGTTGTAAAGGGTTGTGAGTTGTTGTGGAGATGGTGGAGACGTGTACGACGTCGATGGCCAGGGAACATTCAAATCGGACATGATACAACTAGATACACAATATCCCCTTTTTGGACTAGAAAGATAAAGGATTCAATTCTTGTGGGTTGAAATATAATGATGAGATCCCAGAGATGCTTTGGTGTGCATATAGTACGTTCGGAGATGGGAGTCGGGCCGATCATGTGATTTGTGCGTGTGACGTCGGTCATGTGATTTGGGGGGGGGGTCATCCCTTCTGGAAGAGGGTGGAGAAATATGATACAGAGCAGTACATGAAGGACCAAGCGGAGTGTAGATCCCCCGAAGGGAGGAGAGTGGCTACCCTACGGGGTCTGTAAGCCGCTCCACCGGCACTCCGTGGGCCACTGGCCGTGGAGGCCTTGCTCCTCTACGAGGAGGGTGGGAGGCGATCCAGGACTCCTCGAAGAGGAGCTAGGCACCACGCAGTGGCTCTCCCCGAGCAGGGGCCAGCGGAGCGTCTTGCTGTCCCACAGGGAAGGGAGTAGCTACCCTACGGGGTGTGTAAGCCGCTCCGCTGGCACTCCGTGGGCCACTAGCCGTGGGGGCCTGGCTCCTCTAATGAGGAGAGCTGGAATTGGAGGCCGTCCGGACCGCTCTATGTTGATATACCTATTTTAGAGACCGTTATAGTGTCTTAAAACGGTCCGTAATCACAGTACATTGAAGAAGAGAATATCCCCTTCGCGTATCCCCAATGTCTTCATACCCCCACCAAACTTCTATTCGCTTCCACTTCTTTATCTGACCTTGCCAGTCACTTGGGGTGCCATCCACTTGGGACCTCTCTCTATCTTCTAATCTGTCTATCATTGTTGGTGTGTGTGTATTTTTGCAACCAAAGTATTTCTTAAGAACTCATGACCTGCATGTAATTTGTTTGTTTACATTTTAAAGATCATTAGAATGTTCAAGAACTTTTCTTTTACAGCCAACCCGCACTTTTTCGCAATCTGAGGGAGCTTACTAATTTTTTTTGTTGCCACCGCCACCATATTTCAAAGGTATAAATACAATCGAGGAACCTGTCAAAGCGACCCCACATCATGTAAGTGTCATACCAATACATCTGAATTTTGTCAATTGTTCTAATTAATTATTTAGATATATTATTACATTCTTTCTTCTTCATAAATTCATACTAATGACTTCATTGTTCATGACAAAGCAACAAGATTCAACCATGCTTGACATTGGTAAGCATTGTTACAAGTGTCAAAAATTGGATTTTTTACCATTTTCGTGCGAATTTTGTGGTCATATTTATTGTGAGGGTCATAGATCTTTACAATCTCATGGATGTGAAGATAAACGTCCTCAAAGACAAATCGTTAAAGATGGTAAACATGTTGATTCTAAAGAATCAGTTGCTTCACTATTCCCGAATAGAATTGATGATATGAAGAAAGTAGATCAATCTTTACAAAATGCAACGTTACAACCAACAAACATCATTACCAAACAATTTAGAGTTGGTGATGTAGCTAAAAGAACAACCAATGCATTTACTAAATTTGCCAGATATCTCAATGTTAAGACAGATCAAGGGAAGGGAGTCAAGAAACCAATAGTCTCTAAAACTGCAGATATCATGACACTTCGTAAGAATGCCAAGGGAGACATCAAGGTGGCAACAAATGATCGGATTTATCTATGGTGTAAAGCTGTCGATGATACAAAATCACTGGTGGTACCGACATCTGAAGAGCGTGGCCATGCAGTGTACATATCGAAAAACTGGCCTGCTGGTAGAGCCTTGGATAGCATTGCCGATACCTTACGGATCAAGAACAATAACAATAGCACCGTTTCCAATGATGAACGGTTGAACATGTTTTTAATGACCAATGGCGTCTCTACAGTGGTAGCCAATAGCGAGAGATGTAATGTCAAGTTTAAGACTGGTGATACGGTTTACTTGGTGAGAGGGACGCTAGAATAGAAGTATCAGGATACACTACAAAGTTTACGATTTAAGATTTACTGTCAGATCTCCACGGAGTGCCAGAGGTGCGCCGTATAGACCCCCGGAGGCATGAGAGTAGCTGTCGGGGATTGCAAGCCGCTCCGCTGGCCCCTACTCGGGGAGAGCCACTGCGTGGTGCCTAGCTCCTCTTCGAGGAGTCCTGGATAATACCCACCCTCCTCGTAGAGGAGCAAGGCCTCCACGGCTAGTGGCCCACGGAGTGCCAGCGGAGCGGCTTACAGACCCCGTAGAGTAGCCACCCCTCCACTGTGCGGTTAAACGACGCTCCACTGGACCCCCTACCCGGGGAGAACTATACCGGAGCGGCTGTTTAATATCCCATCTGTGGCATTGGATCTGCTGCCGGGCGGGGCTCAGTAATGGTGGTATCCTCGTCGTGTATTGAGGTATATCTATTGCAACACACATTTATTTTTCGATCTCTATGCCTAAAGTAGAAAATTGGAAACAAAATAGTCGTGTAATGTAGGTGGCGCGGCTCGAATGTACAACTTGCATGGTGAAAGAGACCGGGAAAGACAGAAAAGTGAGAAAAGCCTTCAATAGAAAGTATAGAAGAATGCTAGACGGAAGTCAATAATAAACACTGTAGAGTGGGTAAAGACTTAATTCCGGCCGCCAAGAGATAGCAACTACCTCCTCCCCACCCCCCTCCGGCGATCGGAATCTTGACCATGGGAAAACTCTGTAGTCAAGTGTAGTCATAAAAGAAAATAATAAAAAAAAAATAATAAATCTTGGGAAACTCTAAAAGTAGTAGCAAATGGAACTCTAGATACTCAGTCAAAAGGGATGAACATCCAGACCCCATGTAGCAATTAAACTTAGAAACGCCTCCCGCACCTCACCCCCCGCGCGCCGCCTGTGTAGTAAACTCAAAAGTTCAAAACGCATTCAATGAAAATGGCCTACATACAGTTTGGTGGCTACGCCTGAAGATGGACTCTCACGATCCAGTAAAGGGTTCCCCCTTTATCTACAATCTTCTATCTCTCCACTCAAATTGACTTGCCACCGTCAAGAACAATTCACCAGCCGCAACGTGAGTTGTTTTTTTTTTTTTTTGTCCTTTCTTTGTTGTTTTTTTTGTTTCGACCTCAATAATATTTTTTTTTTCTTTTTTTTTTTTTGGCTGTTTCTTTTTGTATGTGGGTAAATTGTTGGTTTTGTGTAACATGACACAATATCGTCAATTTTTTTGGTTAGATTGAATTTGATTTGTGTTTTTTACAACCGATTTGAATTTAAATCTCAACTTTATTCAACACTCTAATCCTTTGCTTTTTATAGGAGTAAATCCATTGATATCAACACCATTCATTACCAGGCAGTGTGGAAGTAGATTTGTTCCTCCAGACTTACCACCTCGTGCCCCTTCCCCTCCCCACCCCCCGGTACGAACTTCTTGTTAGTGGACAACATCATTTTTACAGCAATATAATCGGTGGACCGTCAATCTGAACGAAGCACATACGTCCTGTATACACACTTTGCTTTTTCCTGCATCCAGAAGAAAGACCGACCCAGAAAATTCACGCGATCAACGAAAAATTCCGACGCCCCCATTGTTAATTAAAGGGAAATTCGTCATTGATTGTTTTACAAAGAAATTAATCCTATTTAATTTTTTTTCCCTCTCTCTCAACAGGATTGAACTTGAGATAGTGGCACTGGGCAACTCGACAAACCTATTGACCCTGTTCCCACATCAACGCATTTTGAAACAGCTGCTCGGGCCGCCCAAACTCCCCCTACTTTTTCGCCTTTCTCACAATCAAAGACAATACAAAAAAAGATTGAATCAATTTGTGGACGAAGGACAAAAAAAAATTTAAAACTATAATAAAATTCCCAAGCACAGACACAAAAAAAAAATAGACAAGGACTCTTAACTTAATTATGTCAACTAGAGCTCAATCAAACACGGCTGCATTAGCAGCAGCAGCAGCTCATAATCCAAATTCCAATGCATCATCAAATCTGAATAATTCAGTGGTTGGACTTCATTATAAAATTGGTAAGAAAATTGGAGAAGGATCATTTGGTGTGATTTTTGAAGGTACAAATATAATAAATGGAGTACCAGTTGCCATTAAATTCGAACCAAGAAAGACGGAAGCCCCACAATTAAGAGATGAATACCGTACTTATAAACATTTACAAGGTAGTGAGGGAATTCCAAATGCTTACTATTTTGGTCAAGAAGGATTACATAACATTTTAGTGATTGACCTTTTAGGACCATCTTTGGAAGATTTATTTGATTGGTGTGGACGTAGATTTTCCGTTAAAACGGTGGTTCAAATTGCCATTCAAATGTTATCTTTGATTGAAGAAGTTCATCGTCATGATTTAATCTATAGAGATATCAAACCAGATAATTTTTTGATTGGTAGACAATCATTACCCGATGAAAATAACGTTCATTTGGTGGATTTTGGTATGGCTAAGCAATATAGAGATCCAAGAACAAAGCAACATATTCCATATAGAGAAAAGAAATCTTTGAGTGGTACTGCTAGATATATGTCGATTAATACTCATTTAGGACGTGAACAACTGAGAAGAGATGATTTAGAAGCGTTGGGACATGTGTTTTTCTACTTTTTAAGAGGTCAATTACCATGGCAAGGATTAAAGGCACCAACAAATAAACAAAAATATGAAAAGATTGGTGATAAGAAAAGAACCACACCAGCAGCAACACTTTGTGATGGATTACCAAGACAATTTGCTGAATATTTGGATCTGGTTAGATCATTACCATTTGATGCAGAACCAGCATATGAAGAATATAGAATGCTTTTCTTGTCTATATTGGATGATTTGGGAGAAAGATGTGATGGAGATTATGATTGGTTACATTTGAATGGGGGTAAAGGATGGGATTCATCAATTAATAAGAAACCAAACTTGCATGGATACGGACATCCTAACCCACCAAATGAAAGAGATAGACGTCATAGAGATCAAAGAAGAAGTAGACAACATCAACATCAACAACAACAAGCACAACAATTGGGTGGAGGATCTGCCAATGTTACAGGACCAAATGGAACCACTGGAGGTATTGCAAGTGGAGGAATCAGTCAACAACATTTGCAACAACAACAGCTTTCCGCGGCTCAATTGCATCAACAAAAGTTACAACATCTTGTTAATAGACCATTACCACCTATCAAGCAGGAAAGTCAACCTGGAGGAGGTGCCGGGAACCATCCTGATCTTATGGCTACACAACTGGGCCATGGTGGCAAGGTTTCTGCAACCAATAAATATGATGCTTCACCTGCCATTATGACTAGAAACCAACAATATGAACAACAACAAAGAGTTGATGAACGAGAAGAAAAGGGATTCTGGGCAAAGATGTGTTGTCAATAAGCAATGAAGTAAATTTCTATTTCACCTCATCATTTTTCTTGCAACCGTTCAATTTCAATTTCCCATCATTTTTTCTGTCTTGCAATTCCATTTGGATTTGTTATTATTGTTATATACTCTCTATTATTCTATGTTGTTTCCAATGGATCTGGTTGTCCAAAAGTTTAGGAAACTAATTTCTTCTTAAAATTTAAAAAAAAGTACTGAAAGTTTAATATAAAGACCTCAATTATAGACATTGTAAGAGTCAGAAGATGGATGTAGAAGAGCCACTAGCAACAGTATCATGGGGAAGGGAGTCAGTCCCACTCTACGGGGATTGTAAGCCGCTCCGCTGGCACTCCGTGGGCCACTAGCCGTGGGGGGCCTTTCTTCCTCTGACGAGGAATAGAACTCCTCAAAGGTTGGCATTCTATGGGCAACTAGCGGTGCATGCTTTGTTCCTCTGACAAGTAAACTCTGGATGCCCATGGTGGTCTTCTCGTAGAGGAGCTAGACTCCACGTAGTGGCCCTCCCCGGGTAGGGGGGCCAGCAGAGCGTCTTGCAGTCCCACAGGGAAGAGAATCCTCACCACCCTACGGGATCTGTGAATATCTACTAGTAAGGAATCTCATGGATTGTCCCACCTACAATAAATGTTAATGTGATTCAGTCAAACTTAGGACTTGCTTTTGTTTTGATTCTATTTATAGAATAACTTACCATCTACCTCCGTCGTTTCTACCTTCGTTTCTACCGTAGCCATCATTTCTTCCTTCATTTCTACCTTAACCTTCATTTCTACCATAGTCTCCTTGTCTACCGTACTCGTCTTGTCTTCCGTACTCTTGTTGTCTACCATGCTCGTGTCTACCGTGCTCTGGTCTACCATATTCTTGTCTACCATATCCTTCATTTCTACCGTAGTCTCCTTGTTTACCGTAGTCACCTTGTCTACCGTACTCTTCTTGTCTGCCGTATTCTTGTCTACCATATTCTTGAGGTCTGCCTTCATTTCTACCATAAGAATTGTTTCCATATGATTGTTGTTGTTGATGTTGTTGTTGACTATGTTGCTTGTGGTCTTCATACTTGTCCTCGATCTTATTAGCACCAATGGCTCCAGCAATGGCTCCAACAATTCCTCCCAAGGTCCCATGGTTGTTACCTCCAAGCTTGTTACCACCATAAGCACCAGCAGCACCACCAACTACAGTGGAGATAAATCCTCTTTCTCCATCTCCTTGTTGTCCTAGTCCTTGTTGTTGTCTGGACTCAGAGTTTGGTTGGTATGCAGATTGGTCTCCAGAAGCGTAAAATTCGTTAGCACTCATATTTTCTTTAAAAAATTTCTTTTTATTTTTAGGTTATTCCTTTATTCTTCCTACTAATATTCAAGGTTTCTTACCTACCTATTTATATGATCGATCCAACATTCCGCCCCCAACCCCACCGCCGCAGTAATTAATTGGCCACGACGTTCACAACCTCGCCCCCGGCCAAAATGTGTCTATACCATTTATTGCGTCATCAAACTGAGCCTCCCCACCCATTTATTTTTTTTTTATTTTTGTTCGATGCATTTTTCTTTCAAATCCCGAAATTTAGATCTTCGGCTCGGGATTTGAAACGATAAATATATCTGCGCACGTGATATCCTAAGCCACTTTGAATCATTCATGTATTGAAATTATGTGTAACCTGGTATACCCATTAGTAGTTGTTTTTTTTTTTTTGTTTGTTTACAAGGCCGTTAATCTCCAAAATAACATATATACTAAAAACAAGTATACTCTCTTAATTTATCTATTTTATTTCCATTCATTATTATTTAAACTATAACACAATCCTTTTCTTGAGCTGCAATATTTTCTCCCTTAGCTCCTCCATTATTTCTTCTAGATCTATTTTTGTTCCCCTTTTGATGCTTGGCAACCCATTCCTTATCGGTGACTCGAGCTAAAGATTTTTCATCACCTCCCTGTGCAGCTCTTTTATACCAATTTTGCAGTTCAGTTGAATTACGTTCACATCCAACTCCCTTTTCATAAAAATTTCCAAGTGCATATTGTGCCTTAACATAGTTTGATTGTGCTGATCTTTTAGCCCATTCAAATGCTTCAAGTTCATCCTTAGGTAAAAATGGTTCACTACCAACAAGATACCATGCACACATGGCCAACATGGCCTCTGCATCTCCTCCAAGTGCGGCTTGGGTATAATAATGAATAGATAAATTGGAATCTTGTGGAACAATTTCTCCAACTTCATAATAATGTCCAAGAATTCTAGCAGATTCAACATGTCCTAAAGCTGCTGCTTGACTATAAAGTTCCAAGGAATATTTTTCATCTTTAATGATAATATCTTTAAATCCTTGGAAATAAATCTTCCCCAATTCAAATGGTGCTGCTGCAGTTAATTCTGTGGCAACATTACTAGCTCTAGTAAGCCATTTAATCCCCATCTTTTGTGTATTAACATCATGTGGCATCCCCATTCTACCATAAAATGAATAAATCCCTAATTTATACATGGCACTTGGGTGGTTTTTAGATGCTGCAATCTTTAAATATTCAATTGCCTTTCTTGCATCTCTACCAGTTCCTAAACCTTCTTCAAAACAATATGACGTTCTGTATGCAGACTCAACATGTCCATGTTTAGCAGCTGATTGAAATAATACAAATGAATATTTGTTTTCAACTTTCCCTAATGCTCCTGAACTATGAGCATCTGCTAATAAATATTGAGCATCTACATATCCCTTATCGGATAATTTTCTTAAGTAATGTAATGCTTCACGAATCAATTCTTTTCTTAATTCCTTTTCTCCAACCACTTGTTTCCCTCCAATTTCCATCATTTGATCCATATCATTCAATGAATTATGACTTTTATTTTTCTTATGTCCAGTTTTAGAACTTTTCATGGGTGAATTTGTTGGTGGAGTTGATCCATTTGATCCTTGTCCATCCATCATTAATGCTGTTTGTAACATATATTGTGCATATTGATATAAAACAGTTGGATCATTGGATTTTTTAGCATTTTGTCTATACAATTCCAAAGTTTTAATTCTAGGAACTGATCTATGCAGATTACTACCAAGATATTGTTGGATAACATTATGACCATAATCAACCATGCTAACCGCATCGGACTTATCAACAAATAAGGATGAAGTAGATGAAACCTGTCTACTGTGTCCATACTTCACATTGTTACTATATACATGATCAACATTAGAATCACTTTTAGATCCATAACCTCCTCCATTGTGTGGTAATTTAAGATTATCATAATTGTTCGCACTTTCTTG
This sequence comes from [Candida] anglica, assembly GCA_963924405.1. Classification (NCBI taxonomy): domain Eukaryota; kingdom Fungi; phylum Ascomycota; class Pichiomycetes; order Serinales; family Debaryomycetaceae; genus Kurtzmaniella; species [Candida] anglica. Next base: position 953,353 of record OZ004258.1, read on the forward strand.
TGAAGGTCTTGATTGACCACCTCCCAAGGTGAAATTTGTCACTGAAGAAGTTGCAGATGTTGTATTGAAAGTTGGAGAAGTTACTTGTGAAGTTTTCCCAGATTGATTAAAATTGTTGTTCTTGGAGAACACTGGAGGTGGACTTTGGGTGATAAATTCGCCATCTTTTGGACTTTCAACATTTGATCCTGACGATGAGGATTCAAGTGATGTATGAGTTTGATGATTGTATTGATATTTTGTTGCAAGAATTGGGGAAGTTGGACGGATAGTTGCTGCTGTTGTTGGTGTTGGTGCTACTGGTGCTGATGCTGATGTTGCCGGTTTGACTTCTAGTTCAGTTGGCAGTACGGGATATGGAGTCTCCATTTTGGGAGGATATTTATATTCTTGGTAATTATTTGTTGGTTGGGAATTAAAAGTTTGTGCTGGTTGTGAATTAAACGATTTCAGGGCTTGAGCAAAGGCGTCTTGAGGATATGGAGGATCACCATATTCCGAATGATCTGGCAGTTCATTGGCCACCTTCTGGCGATATGGATGCGACGACATGTTGGTTCCTTAGTCGTGGTGGGGGTTCTCTACAAAAAAAAACTGTAAAGTGGTTGCTCTCTAACTCTGTATCTCCGGAAAGGGGGTGGCGCTTTGTTTCTGGGCAACCACAAAGAAATTTCAACCAAAATTTATAAAAATTAAAAATTCAGAAAAAAAAATAAAAAAAATAAATAAATAAAATAAAATAAAATAAATAATAAATAAACAAATGATCACTGTGGATATTTTAAGAATGCAGCAATAAATAAAACCTGGGGCCAGTATACCCACTCTGATCTGTCTCCATCCAGCTGGAGTAATCACACACGCACACATCCAGAACGTTGCTCTCCTCCTCACTTCCACCATCTTCTCGCTACATATTTTTCGATTTCATTCATTCCTCTTCATTCCAATTACCCGTAGTGCATTCTTCCCCTGTCAACCAGAAGTGCTGTAAAAATTTAATTTAAAAAAAAATTTTAACAAAGCAAAAAAAAAAAAACAATACGAAAAAAATAATTGTAAGGGGGGACGTGAACTGGGAGGGAAAATTGAGCAGCATAACACGCGGTCTTATTGTCGCGCTGGTTGGCATTTGCAGCATAAATGTGACAGGATATCACTAAAAATGAACTGGGGGGCACGGGGGGTTTTGTAACACAATCATAAAACGGTGTTTGGAATACGCGTGGCATGCTACTTGTTTGAAACTTTCAAGCATTCTGTTCTATCCAACGTGCTGCCTCCATTCCCTTCCCCTGCAGACAGCCGCTGTACGGAGATCGGCATTTAGTAGCGAATTTCATTCATCACATATTTCAACCTGTGGCTAAAGATCCTTTCAGCATACCAGAGGCACATTCTTACCGGAATTGGTTACCTTTAATATAGCCGTTGACGACAACTTTAGAGAATTATGAACAGATTTTGATATTTTACACAAACTTGTCCTCTCAGGCGGGGGAGGGGTTACTCGACCGATTAGTAATTTGGAGGTTGTAAAGTGCTTCCAGCGGAGACATTGTGCGATTTTACTGAATGGGATGTATCGGCCGAGAGAATGACGATGCAACCACCACAACCGTAATAGTGAGAAGTTGCCCCTAATGAAAGGAAGCCAGAAGATAGCACACCTCTGGTGATACACTGTAGAGTTCTAGTTGTTTTCTTGTCTTTTGTGGCTTCCTCGATAGAGGAACAAGGCCCCCACGGCTAGTGGCCCACGGAGTGCCAGCGGAGCGGCTTGCATCCCCGTAGGGCAGGTAGCTTCCCCGTGGGACAGCACGACGCTCCGCTGGCCCCTGCTCGGGGAGAGCCACTGCGTGGAGCCTGGCTCCTCTTCGAGGAGTTTATTTCATGGTAATGGCTTCCTCGACAGAGGAATAGGGCCTGGCCCATGGAGGTCCAGCCGAAGCGGCTTTCATACCCCCCTGTAAGATTTGGTTACGCACACTTTCTTCTTTCTTCTTAAAGAGTTATCTCATTCTTCTATCTCTATTGTATCTACGCTAGATCTAATGACCTGCATTCATGTATATTCTATCTATCTCCAAAGTATGTTTAAAGATGCAGCCACAATTCCAGCCAATATGACACCAATCACAGTGTAGGTTTGCATCCATGTGCTAGACACGGGGTCGTCTTGTTCTACAATAAGACGTGCACGATCTTCAGGATCCAACAGATCCAAATTCTCTTGAAGATTGATCGGTTGTTCCACCGATTTTTTCGAAGTGGAGGCGGCGCCTGCACCCGAACCATTTATTAAAAGTTCTTGATCTTTACGTCTTTGTTCTTCAATATCTAACCGATTCTGACTGGCAATCGTTGGGAATTGCTTAACAAATCTATGATTCTCGGTGACATTCCAATTTTTACTAGCAGCTGCCAATTTACGTTTGAGGAAATCATTGGTTACAATAGACCCAGTGGTACTTTCATCACCGGTCATAAATGAAAGTAAACCAGTTAAAATCGTGGCCACACTCCATGCAGGGTTCCAGGTATCTGGATGGTAATCACTCATGGATAAACAAAGTCTTGTGTTACATTGGAAACGTCCATTAGGGGTAACCATCAGGATTGATGGCGGTTTAAAAGGGTATTCATGAGGGAATCTAAGCATCCCATGGTACTGGCCATCTTCAAACGGAGTGCTGGGAGGACCTGTGATGATGAAATGCCATTCTAAGATATTCTCATCGTTTGGCTTGGCAGTAATATAAGGTGGTGGGTTGGCTACTATAGTCTTGTATTCCTTTGTGAGACGTTTTTGTGACTGTCGGGTGGCCATAACTAGAGCTTAAAGTAGAAAATGTGTGTCTGTAGTGGGTAGGATGAACTTGGGGGTAAAGGTTTAATGCGTGAGGGGTTCACTAGTCTACTATGTGGAGAGATATAAGAGAATGAGCACCTTTGAAGCCAAAAATGACATTTGTCACAAACTGAGCGGGAAAAGAAAAAAAAAAAAAGAAACACAATAAGGATATAGATAGGGGGGAGGGCAACCATACCCATTAGTAGTGTCAGGTATTTTTTTAAATATTATAAGGAGATAATGGAATAAGAGGGTAGTTTTATTGATAGTTCTTGTTATGTGTAACAAGTTAGAGAAGTGTAGATGATGGTATTGAATCCGGGGGTAGAGATTGACAAAGATTGTATGATTTAGAATTTAATGACCTAATGATAAAGGATACACTTTTAGCAGTGCGACTTTTAAGAATTTGACCGAAGTGAAGGTTAAGGTTAGTAGAGTGGGATATACGGGGAGGACAAGAAAAGAAATTAAACAAAAGCTTATCGGGTTAAAGGTTATGGTGTGTACTAACCTGATTATTACATCCACTTCTACTACTTCTCATCTACTTGTAGTGACTAACCACCTACTTGTTCAATGTGCTGAAGTTATCTTCATCTATCACTCTCTATTCAATCTATATCTATCTACCCATCATTTTTAGGTCTAACTCCAACTGCTAATATAACACTAATTTCAATGGAATAAACGTCCCCTAACGATGAACTTTTCTTCTCAAGAGTACCATTATTAAATCTATCAATTGTCTCTTGTCTACAATGATTCTCTATAAAATTTCCCAATTGCCAAGTTTTAACGGCAAATTCCTTTGCAATTGAAAGTTGACCAAGTCCTGCTGATTGGAAACATTTTGTCAATGCTTCCACTTTTAACCCTCCCATGTGTCTAACTGCACTAGTTTCACTAGCTTCACGCTCAACATCTTCGTTATAAAAATCAAGGATATACAATACTCCGGTACCCTTCTTAAGAAATGTAACTAATTTCTTGGTAACTCTTACATAATCTTCAAGATGATGATATGAAACACTACAAAAAATCGCATCAAATTGTTCTCCATATTTAGAATCAATTTCCAGTTGTCTTTCAGGATCCAAGATGTCACATAATTCACTGGTTATGGTCAATTTATCGTTACTTAATTTGGTTGCCTTTTCATTGAATGAATTTAAAAATTGTTGATTAATATCAATTCCAACAATTTCAGTAGATTCTTTATTGTTATCCAAAAAATGTGTTAATTTTTCCGTAACAAGTCCAGTACCACAGGCAAAATCCATAACCTTTTTACCATCAAATGTTTCTTTAATTTCAGACTTTCCAATAAGGTTTTCTAAACTAATCCCACTTTGGAATTCTTCAGGGTTACCGTATACGGTGGTACTTGGTTGGGTCTCAATGATGGATACATCATGAGTTACAATGGTTTTAGCGGCAAGCATACTAAGAACCTGCATACATTCCCTGGAATCATAAGCATCTGCAGCGGCAAATGCCTTGATATTAGCCTTTATGGCCTCTTGATGTGACATATTTAGTGAATCACTTTGATCTATCACTAAGTTACAATTCTCACTATAAATTTTTTTTTTATTGCCCCACACAAAAAAAATAATAATAAAAATGTCTGACAATTATTTTTTTGCACACAAGAAATATAACACAAACCTGGGTGACACATTTGATTATGGATTTTAGTTACGTTTAAATTACCAAGGGTTTTGTATATATCCAGTGTGTCGTTAAAGTTAAAGTCAAGGATTGGCTGAATGGAAATAAATAAAAAAATATTATTGAGAAAATAAGAATTAATATTACAATTTAAAGAAATAAATATAAATATATGTATTGAAATTGAAATTGAAAGTGAAGAATTCTAAAGATAGAAGAAGAAAAGATGTATGCAACTCAAATCAATTCAAGATATCAGTAAGTTTTCAAACGTCACTCGACCATGCGACCCATTAGAACTCCTAAAGGGATAATATAACACTGAAGTGAACAAACAAGACTCCCATGAAGGAAATCTTATGCCGGACCGAGAGCGTTCAGACTTACAGGAAAGGACCCACAACCAATCTCCTTCACTTGAAAAAATAAATTCTGAAAATGGGTAGAATTCAGAGTGACGAGTCCAGTAGATCAACTACTGAGACTAGATTGGTTGATTTATATCATTTCACTACCCTAGATGGTAAAACCCGTGAATCAAAATAAGTACGGTACAGGCACGACCGGGTTGCAACCAAACGATAAGCTGCAAATTGACAATGCCTCAAATTCAACCATGGAGCAACTGGAAGTTGTTAACATGGAGTTAGATGTATCCTCTTCCTCTTTAATTGTATCCACCAAACAAACATTATTTGCCGCAGACTCACCTTTTTTTCTTTCGCCATGTATTTCCATTTACCAGGCGGCTCATCCTGTTGACGTCGCAAATTCAAAATTCCAAAAATGAATGAGTCTGACTTATACGTGGACCTTCTACAAGAAACAATGGAGAGTCGCTTAGTGAGGAGAAGAGATTTTGTGAACTTTCATTGTACAAGAAATTTCAGTCATCGCATCCAAAGTAAATAACGAGATTCCAAGCAGAGTCTGCAAGGAAGGAAATACAGAGTGTCAGATAATCCCACACCTCTCCTATTTTGGTCACTGCCATATAACTGATCACCACCGGAGGATTTGTCTCTGAACAATGAAGCACTGAGGCTAAGGTGAAGCAAGGTGATTCAATTCTTACAAATTGTTTTTTATATTATTAAAGTAGACCAAGAGAGTTTTTGTAACAATCTTACCATCTTCCACTCAAACAATAGTTTTATTTTCTAATCCCCTAGAAGAATATAATATTACGACAACAAGTCTAGGGAGTTTCAGAGATTATATAGTATACTCAATAAGATTTCCCCTATATTAACGAGCCGAAGAAGACACCTGCAGCAGTCAAAGTATCACATGACACATTCACCTTACAACAAGGGGTACAAAACCCTATGGCACTGACAGCTCTTCATACGAGGATAGCTTAAGAGAGAGAAAGAAGGTCTCCTCGAAGAGGAGCTAGGCCCCACGTAGTGGCTCTCCCCGAGTAGGGGCCAGCGGAGCGGCTTACAGTCCCACGGGGAAATCCCAGCCTTACGGAGTCTCCAAGCCGCTCCGCTGGCCCCTGCTCGGGGAGAGCCACTGCGTGGAGCCTAGTTTCTCTGACGAGGAGAAGGATAAGAGAGAGGTCACTTGGTCACAAAGCAGGGGGACCCGGAGGAGGGCAGAACCGGGGGGTAACCACTACAATCTTAACACAAAAGATATTCTACTTATCAGTTACGTAGTATAACTACTTCATGCACCTTCATCACATATTCGAATGTAATACCCCGGACCATCTAACTACTTATATAAACAATTCCCACATTAATTTTGTGACCGATTGCCCGATTGGGAATTGGGATCCGAACGGGAATCAATCCCGCTTTTCACATTGACGGCGAAAAACCAAAATTCAAACCCACATCTAATTTTCTACCTGTAACCACGCCACGACGATGAAACTCTCCCGGTATGAGATATCAAACCATAGAGAGGATAAATCTACTTATCTTATACATCTTGCTGATGTTCAAGAATAAACAGATCTTGTAACCTTGTAATTATTATTTTCCCTTGTCAATACTTTTTTTTTAATGTGTCATAAAATAATTCTCATACAGACCCGCCCGCCTCGAAGAGAAGAAAACAGGTCATCTGTAAATATCAAAGAACTGCTTAACCCCGCGCACTTAATGTTTAATACGTACCTTCTATATTTTGTGTTAGAACGGCGGTGTTTCAGAATCTGGGGGGGGTGTTCTAAACTGTTGCTAAATCGCAGATTTTATCCAAATCAGTGGTAAAACTCCTTTTCTTTCCTGCACTAATTGGCCGATGGTTGCAATTTCACGATAAGGCTTGATTTTTGTTTCCTCCTTTTTATTTTCTTAAGTGTGCGGAAATGAGACGATTTGGAATGTCAATGTGCGGAATTCAAGTTAATTGAGGCACCTACCCGCCCATAGTGGTCCGCCTTTATGACTCTCTTTCAATTTACCAGCAATGCTTTTCATCTCTCCAATAAACTTATACTATCCACTCATATCTGGTTGTTCACTTCAAATAAACACCGCCGCCCTGAGCCGCACACAGGTGCTCCCAACCCTCCAATAGAAAGATAACGGATCACAATGTGCTAAATGGGCTGCAAGGCAATTTATATGGATCCGAATTCTAAAACAGGAAACATGAAGTGGGACTTGGTTATATTATAAATATGTGTAGGAAACCCGGCCATTCTCTCCGTGTAAAAATACCTCTTGTTTCTTGCTATACAATAATACTAAATATACTATGTCTGTAGACGTTGCCATGATGAAAGCGGGACACCCTAACAAGTGTGTCCCTGAAACCTCCTATGAATCTGAAGTTGCTCCTAAACTTGAAGAAATTTATTCCTCCCTTGGGATTTCGGCCGATGCCCTTGCACAGGCATCTTTCGACCCAGAAAAGCATCTTCGTTACTACAATGATGAAATGGAAAAGCACCGATACCATAACACTCGTACCTTGACTATGGAAGAATTAGGACTCACCAATAAAAAGCAAATTTCCTCTATTGGTGTATCTGACCCTTTCCCATTATTTACTGATGAAGCAATTGCCATCATGAAGGCTGAAATCTTACAAAAGGATATCTTTATGAAATATGCTCGTAGAAACCATTCATCTACTTCTGGTATGGATTGTATCATCAGAGGTTACGTCAAGACTGGTGAAGAAATCCATACCCCATTTGTCCATCTGGCATGGACCCATCCTAAAACATTGGAATTAATTAGTCACATTGCCGGGGTCGAACTCGAGGTCGTTATGGATTACGAGATTGCCCATGTTAATATGGCTATGGAAGATAAGTCTGCCGTTGATGGTGATAAGTCTATCAGAGAAGCACAGGCTCGTGCTCGTCAAGGATTATCTGATGGGTCAGATATTCCTGCAATCGTTGGCTGGCACAACGATTCTTACCCATTTGTGTGTGTTTTAATGTTGTCTGACACGACAGACATGATTGGAGGCGAGACCTCTTTACGTATGGGCGGTGCAGATGATGGTACACCCAAGAAGGTGTGTAGTGTTCCAGGACCTCAATTAGGATTTGCATCTGTACTTCAAGGTAGACTTATCGAACATATTGCACCAAAACCAGTCGGTGTCACTGAAAGAATCACAATGGTGACTTCTTACCGTGCCAAGGATCCTCTCAAACATGAAGGATCAGTGTTGGCCACCGTTAAGCCTGAAATCAATTCTGGTACCAGATACAATGACTTCTACCCTGAATGGATCAATTATAGATTAGACATCCTTGAAAAGAGATTTGCTCATTTGAGAGCCACCATGTCAGACTCAGATGGTAACTTCAACAAAGAGCTGAGTATGGACTACCTCAAGCAACTTGATTCGTATTTGAAGGATACTTATGAATATATGGAGGTGTCTGACCGTGACATCAAGAAATTGAAGAAGATTCAAGGGATTGTTGAATAGATTTTAGATATATACATATATATATATGCATGACTTTTAAGGATAAACTGACATATTTGTGTAGGAGGTAAGTGTAGCCATTACCCCTTCTCTCCACTCTACTATATATATATTGTTCTCTATCGTATGTTTATTTGTGTTTATTTCGTTAAATCATTACTCTATCTAATCGACCTTTTCCGATCCATTACTATGCACATTCCTGGCTAATTCCTGCTCTGGAGGAAAGCTATTATTTATGACCCTTGAAGGGGCTCCTAGCGAGTTAAGTTTGTTCTTGAACGGCGAGGTGTTAGCACCGTTCGGTATAACCGTTTCCACGACTTTACTGGCTCCCTTATTGAGAAGCGGAGTCTTTTTCTCTTGATTTAAAAAGCTTTTAATCGGGATACTTGATGGTGCTCGCAATTGTGGTTTGAGTTCTTCTAATATATTATGAGTAGAAGGTGGTGGTTTGGAAGGTGGAGATTCAATAGTTGGATTGAAAGAAAGGTCCAAATCACTAGCAGGGACTTCATTTTCAAAAAATGTATTGTTATCTATACTGATATCCCCCATACTCATATCACTTTCTCCATCCCATCTTACAGCCTTTACAGGTTTCTTCAGTGGTTTAGATACCTTTACTGGAGAATGTGATCTTTTTTGGAACAGTTGTGGCAATGATGATTGTGTCAGGAATCTATATCTATCTGGTACATCATCATCTTCATCTTCACCATTCATTGATTCATCAACGGTTTGTTTATACATCTTCAGTTTCATGAATGCCGCAGTGCAGCTCTCCACCTGTGAATCATATTCCCCACTAACCAACGTTTCAAGTTTCCTAGTCAACTTACCAATCACATCTTCTGATCTCTCATTAACAAGACCCATCAGAAATGGATCCAATTGATGTATGACATGATCGAAAAGAATTGAGGAATTGAATAGAATTTCCCGTTCTAACGATTCCTTGAGTGATTGAATAAGTTCCTTAAACACTTCAACGTGGTATGTTGTCCATCCTTCAAGTTTTTCCAATTGTAAAATGGCTTGATTTTGTTGATCTTCAATAATTTTCGTCAATTCATCACCTGAAGAGTATTGTCTTTCAGCTTCTTCCACTTGGAAATTTACTTTTGAGATGAGTTGTTCTGATAAATTAATAATTTTTTGATCATTAATTGTATCTAAAAGACCTTCAACTTCACATTTTTGAAGTAAAAGTAATTTCCGTTTACACAAGAGGAAATATTTCTGCCATTTTTCTGGATTGAATGGAACATTTATCCTTTTTCTAATGGAATTTAAATGCTTTAAAGTTTCTTGTAAGCAAATCAGACCAAGTTCTCTGCCACGTATAATTTGCTCAGCAATGAAATCCTTTTCTCTGGCCCTTAATTCTTCAATCTCTTCCTTTTGTTGCGTGATCATCTTTAAATACAGCCCCACATGTCGATCCAAATTATGTTGATTCCGGATCACTTTAGTTTTAATCTCCTTGGCTCTATTGGCATATTTCAATGTATTTAAAGTTTCATCATAATGTTGCAGCAGTGGACTAACACATACAATCATAACTGTCTTACAATTTCCTCCCAACAGAAATTTAAGAAGTCTTGTTAACTTTGAATCTCTATATGGAACATGATTCCTACGTTTAGGATCACATAATGCATTGATACAATTGCCAAGAGCTAACAATGATTTATTGATATTAGCCCCCTCATGAAGTCTAGCACCTCTATTTCTCGTGGCGGCAGCTCGTTCACTTCCTGCCAAGTCTATAATCGATAACGTTGCCACGGTGGTACATTGTTCTAACTCTACAGTCCTATCTCTTTGCACCACGTTAATTTGGAGCACGGCATGCAGTCTCAGGGATGTGGCATTTGCCTCGGTGGGGGAACTGGTTCTATTGGAATTACCTTCTAAAATCATTGCCATGACTTCCTCCACTGAATTTGGAGTATGTGTCAGTAAATTGGCAACCAGAATTTTTTGCTCTGCATCTTCTCTCAAGATCAATTTCTTATGCAGAGTTTCTGGAGATAACAAGTCTCGGATAGTTTCATTATATATTTCCAAGTAGGATAAGCTTATATCGAGATGTTTAGTATCTTTCAATTCATCCATTCTCATATATAATTCCTTCATGGTCAGAAATATCACCCCTGGTTGTTCCAGTGTACCCAGAATCGTATGAGTCTTACCACATCCAGTGGCTCCATAGGCGAACACAGTGGCATTGAACCCGTCCAACACAGAGTCTAGTAGCGGCCGAGTCGTGTGCTCATACACCTCTTCCTGTTGAGTGTCAACGTCAAAGAGTCGATCAAATACAAATCGATGTTCTCTTATCCTTGAAGTAGCATTGGGGAATGCTCGTTGTTGCATTTTGGTAAGTGGATTCGTTTCTGGTGGATCAAATATAAGCATACGATCATCCACCACAGACACAACCCGTCTCACACCTCGGCTCAACTGGTAGGGTGACATGGTGTTACCCCCCAGAGTTGTGCCGGCTAATGATCCATCTCCAGCAAATTGTTGTTCTTCGGGTTGTAGCACCAAATTCCGTTCTTCTGCTGCCGTGAATGGCCGTACCCTCACGGCCACAATGATGGAGCTTTCCTTGCTCATTCAGACAAGTCTCAGTATATATAAACAAAACGAGGGTAAAGCCAAGAGGGTAGGTTGTACTTAACAACTTGTTCACGATCCATTGATCTTTGTATGTTTATGTTTTACATCGTGACGCGTGCACTCCTACAAAAAAAAAAAAAAAATAATAATACTCCTACAAACTCCAAGTCATTATATGTATGTCACCGGTTCGATCCCGCGAGTCTTCATTCTCCTCTCTGTTATTGTTTTCCTTTTTTTCTCTCTCTAACTTGCGGCAATAGACAGCCACACTATTAGGATTACAATTTCAGTTTCACCTACAAAAAGTGTCATTAATTTTTCTGAAAATATCCCTTCCCAAGCTATCTACACATCCAATGACAGCTGAAGGCGCAACTACTTCCTCATCGGCCATTTCTTTGGTCAAAACAATCATTGGTGCTGGTCTTCTTTCCATGCCATTGGCGTTCAGCACTGACGGTATTGTGGTGGGGTTCTGGATCATTCTTCTTGCCGGTGCCACCTCGGGCTATGGTCTTTTCCTCCAGGCTTACGTTTCGCGCTACGTCCCCGCAGGCCATGCCACCTTCTTCAGTCTTTGTTCCCTCACATATCCATCCCTCCTGGTGGTGTTTGATTTGGCAATCGCGGTACAATGCTTTGGTTGTGCCATTCTGTATTTGGTCCTTATTGGAGACCTTATGCCAGGAACTCTTGGTGGAATCACTACCACTGCCACAGATAGTAAAACTTTCTGGATCCTCTTATCTGCCGTGGTATGTGTCCCCTTATCCTTCCTCCGTAACTTGGACTCTCTCAAGTACACCTCAGTCTTGGGTCTTTTAGCAATTGCATACATGGCTCTTCTTGTTGTGGGACATTATTTCATTGGTGATATCCCATCAACTGAACGTGGTCCTGTAACCCTTTTCCCACAATCATTTGCCTCCATATTCTCCACGTTTTCCATCATTGTGTTTGCTTTCACTGGCCATCAAAATATGTTCTCAATCATTAATGAATCGAGAAATAAACTGTTGTCAGCCCTTAGCACCCTTATTGTGGCTGCTGTAACCGGCTCTGCGGCTCTTTTCATCTTTGTTGGCTTGACTGGATACCTCACTTTTGGTCAAAATGTCACTGGTAACGTCATTCTTCTGTACCCATCAGATCTTCTTTCCACCGTCATTGGAAGACTTCTGATTGTATTTATGGTGATTTTTTCATTCCCTCTCATGCTCCACCCTGCAAGAATCTCAGTCAATAACATTTATTTTTGGATTAATCAAAGATATTCTAATTCAAATGAAAGAGCTCCTTTATTAAATAATGAAGATGATCATGAGTGTACTCTTCCTACCCCAACAGTGGTCCCCTTATCCAATGTCACTTTTGTGGTCATTACCACAACTCTTCTTGTGGTTGGATACGTTATTGCCATCACTGTTGAATCATTTGCTCTTGTGTTGGCAGTTGTTGGTGCCACGGGTTCTACTGCCATTTCCTTCATTCTCCCTGGTTTATTTGGTTATAAGCTCATTGGTAGTGAACTGTCCACTCCCTCGGCCACTGAATCCACTCTCAAGCACTTGTCCCTTGCATTGAGTGTTTGGGGGGTTGTGGTGATGATTGTTTGTTTATACGTTAGTTTGTCCTAGACTAGAACCTCCACAATTCATTTGCATATCGAAGAATAATCTAAATACTTTTCCGACCTTCTTCCACAACTGGTAGTCCACTCACTTCCCCGTGGGACTGTGTAACGCTCCGCTGAGGCCCATACCCGGGGAGGGCCACTGCGTGGTGCCTAGCTCCTCTACGAGGAGTCCTCTAACACACGTGACTTCCTCGTTAGAGGAACAAAGCCCCCACGGCTAGTGGCCCACGGAGTGCCAGCGGAGCGGCTTGCAAACCCCGTAGGGTGGTGACTACTCCCTTCCCCGTGGGATGGTAAGTCGCTCCGCTAGGTCCCTGCCCTCTGCGAGGAGTTGCTACAGTCTAATGTTAGTTTTGTATTTCATTGTTGTAGTATTCCTTTTTTATTATACTCTATAGATAAATGCTATTCATTTCATTTATTCTTCTACCTATACAACATACGCATTAATCCTCTTCATCCACCTCCTCTTCCTTTTCGTCATGTTCCTCCTCGGTGTCATCTTCATCACTCCGTACATCTTCGGCGCCCTTGCCCATGATAACCTTGTATGCTACTTTCAAGATGAAGTACATCCAAACCATGGTTAAGATTTGTAAACCTCCCAAGAGTGCCTTGAATACATTCATGATGAATGGGGTCCAACACCGTTTCATCTCAACACCAGCTTGACATTCCGTACCTACCATCAAGTCTTGTGAATGACGCCATGTATGATAAAATAACACGTTATAAACCCCATGTCTTAAGATGATCCACAGACCCAAAAATAATATAAACATGACATCACATGCACGAGTGAACCCCAGATATTTCAACATCTTGGCCGTGACCAAAAAGATGTCTACCGAGTCCATGATCATCAAGATCGCATGACCGATTCTTGTGAAGTAGTAGTAATAACTTCCAACCACAAGGGCAAACGTGATGATATGATGCAGGAACATCTGGTAATGGTCCTTACGACGTTCTTCAATGTTCAACACAAAGAATTGTTGGACCCAGAACGCAATCAGAATAAGGTAATATTTCTTGAAGAGGGCTGTGAGTTGATAATGAGGCCATCCAACAAATAAATGATCAAGACTCATAAAGTATGGAGATCCCACATAGAGGTAAACACCCAAGGCAAACAGACACATGTAATAGAAGTTTGCCCAACCTTGTTCAGCAAAACGAGTGATGGCCTTATTGGAATGGATCTTGCATACATGGGTGGCCAAAGGCTTGAAACAATACAGCATGAGTGCAGATCTTAAAAAGGTGAGGGTCACCACCCAGAATATGATAAAGTACACGTCGTCGTGGCCAATGTCGTAGAGAAGCCCGCCGTCAACTGGGTTGACCTCCCCCGTTGGGTACTGGAGATGGATAAACTTACTGGTGTAGGGAGTTGCAGGCGTGTAAAGGACGTGTACCACGTAGAATGCAGTGAGTAAGAGTCTCGAGATGTGTATTTGATTTCGTTCGATCGCGGCCAGATATGATGATTTATAGAGCGATCCGTGCGAAGGGGTCTTCCCAGAAGGATCTGATCCAGCGGGATGACTTTTGGAATGGGGGTTAGATGCATGGGCATTGGAGGAAGTGGTGGTGGTGCTAATCGCAGGTTGAGCCGGGGTTTCCGCCAATGCCAGGTCAGAAGACACAAAGGCCAGTCCGTCTATAGGCGGCGCCGTGCGCGTCGCGGTGGATGCCTTTGTCCCGGAATCACTACGAGTCATGATGATGCTAACGATGGCTACTCGTGGGATGATTAGCGTTCACTAAAGGACTCCATGTCAAGATTTTTCTCTTTAACACGTCGAAAAAAGATTTTGGGGTCTGTGTGCACACCACCTATAAGTACAAAACTGGTTGAATAACCAAGTCGCGCACAAAGGGTGGAACCACGAGAGATCATGGAAAAAAAAAAAAAAAAGAAGAATATTCATTCTTCACAGTATCATGTGGGCGGAGTCTACGTGTAAACAGAGAGAAGGCATACACCCATCAGACGTGGATGATGCTGAATTCGCAGCATTCCTCTCTTCTCAGCTGCTGCCTGCCAAAAAAAAAATTGTTGGGACGGACTCTCCACGTGTGTACGGATAAACCCAAACAGTCAATAGACCCTGGTTCGCGGTTAAATGGCCATTGATACAGATGGTTAATTTTTTTGTTTTTGAATGCGGCTTCACTAACAATTTGTACAGCCCCCTGGCAATTGTTTTTTTTTTTTTAAAAAAAAAAACACTTTTTAGTCAGAGCCGCACCGGTTGCAATTTTTTTGGATATTTAGTTTGGTCGTGTAGATTGCTAAATGTGAGATGGTTGCTAGGATATGAGATTGTAGGTTGAAGAACTCTAAAATGTGAGTATAGAATGAGGAGAATTCAAACTATTCCTTCGAGATGACGGAATCAAGAGTATTAATTAATGAATTAGTAGGTACTACAAAAATATGAATATCTTTGAAGATTGAGATGTATTTTGAGGTTTTTTAGGTACAACTAAGCGTAGGAATATGTAGTGTATGTAGGCGCAAACAGAACACGCTTTTGTATTGAGTTCTATGTAAGTGTAGTTGCGTTTGTTGTCATGAGTTTTCATGAACCGCTAGTTTTTATAGCATGAGATGTATACACTCGCTCTACGAGGGGGAGGTTTTGTAAGTCCCGCCTGAAATCTCCTCGTTTAGAGGAGCAGAGCCACCACGGCTAGTGGCCAGCGGAGTGCCAGCGCAGCGGCTTACATACCCCGTAGGGTAGCGAGAGACTACCTCTGTGAGCCCTTATTCATGGTTCCCCACTACTCGCGGGGGAGGGTAGTGCAACTGTAGCTGGTGCATAACTCCTCCATACAGGGTATTGTAAATAGTAGTAGTAAGTAGATAACTTGGAGAGCAATGAGATCCGTTGTGCAGAAAAGGGGGGCAAAAAATCTTCATCATGACTAGTGGCCCATAGAATGCCAACTGCGTGGCTAACATGTCCAGTAGTAGGCTCACAATCTTCTCCACTGGTCCTATACTCGATTAGAAACACTGTGGTGGGCTCCAACTTTTATTACAAACAGAATATACTTACATCACGTGACCACCACATCTGTGCCGAACATGGCTAGTTAGCCCAAGGTGTACAAGAGAACCGTCTTAGAAACATCGTGGGATAGTTCTCTTCCATCCAACTCTAATATCATTTCGAAATCCATTCACCTACCCATTTCGTAACAATTGCTTCTGATCAATTTCGCTGGACTCCCTCATACTAGGCTATGATTCTTCAAGATCATACATAGAAATTGGTGGGAGCTATTTGCCAAGAGACTTGGTAAATATTTCACACATCTTGAACTACCTACTCAATAACATGTATTGAAGGGCTTTCTTGACACTACCTTCGTTATACCGGTTCCAAACAGCATACAAATTTATCAAGTCTTGAAGTGCCTCGGCAACTTCGTCTAAATTAACATGAGAGCTTGCCATGAAGCTACGAAACCTTTCAGTTCGGAGAGCATGGTTAGCCTCACTCACAGGAACTGTGTATGACAACGCCATAAGGTCATCAATATGGATATCAGGTTGGCTCAGAACCTGTTGGTGTTGTCCCAGGTGTTGTCCATTCCCAGTACCAGAAGAAGACTGATTCGATCCATGTTGTTGCAGAGAACCCCCAGAACCTTGGCCCCCAACGCTCCCACCACTGGCGTGACCATGACCATGACCACTCTTGCCATCTCGTTTACCTGGTTTATTCAACACCACCGTGATATAAACAGCAGTGACGGCAATCACATGAGGTGGAAATAACAAGTGAAGATCGGTGATATAACTATCATTAATGATAGACCATGAGTTTTGTAATTCTTCATCGGTAAGAGTAAATCCATGGGATTGATGTCCCGCAAGGTATTCGCGGAGTTGTAACAAGGACTTGTAAGGGTGATGGACCACCAAGTACAGATCTAGCTCTTCGATGAGATAGAACTCAAATTCTGCCAATTTGGTGATATCTTGTGGAACGTATTCTGGCCAGAGATTACGAGCTTCTGAGGTTATAAGACGGATGTGTTGAGGACATTCTTCGATTTTACACGCCACATATAGACAGGCAGCCACAAGAAGATAGACATTGATCTCCTTGAGCAGGACACGAGTAAGAAATCTCAAGAGGTATACCTCAGCGGTGGCTAGAGCGATTTGTCGAATATTCAATCTTCGGCCAAGTTTGACGAGAACTGACGGGAAAGTTAGTAACCAGAAATGACAAAAACAAAAAAAAAGCACAAGATTAAATGGCGTGGATACTCACGGTTATGAAGATATATTCTCATATTGGCATCAAATACAATGCCTGGATAGTCTTTTATAAGACCATTATGGATCATTTTGCGTTCCAAGAGGAGTAATTTCCTACGGTTTTCAAACAATAAATGACGAGTAAGCTGCCATTTAGTTCTTTGGGTGGAGTTCCAGAAGTCGGCAGACATAGTAAAATGCAATTCTGGAGTGTCAAATGATTCAAAATTAGTATTTAAACTTGAGTTGATGATTCTTATAATACTACTTATTGTAAAAGTCTTTGAATTTTTAGACAGACTGATTCATAGGTACTGCATATACTATACTCCACATACTAACTAAATTAAAATGGGCAAAACAGGAGGAAAAGTTGGTAAACAGAATTTGATCAGTAAGGAGATATAAGGAATGGATTGGTAATAGGATAGACTAAACCAAGATTTTAGAGAAAATTATTAATTAAGTTTAGAACTTTAATCGAAAAGGTTATTGATAGATGTATAGGCTGGGGAGTGCACAATGGATGGGAGTAAGTAATTTCCTCGGTAGAGGAACATGGCCTCCACGGCTAGTGGGCCACGGAGTGCCTGCGAAGAGACTTACAGGCCCATATTGTAGGTCAGGTAGCTACTCGTTTGGCGTGGGGGAGACCGTGAGCCGCTCTGTTAGTCCCTGCTCGGGGGAGAGCCCACTGCGTGCGGCCCCAACTCCTCTACGAGAATACTTGCAGCTAAAACTTTTTTCTTGCTTTGATTGGTTAGAAGCACGCCGAATGTGAAGGTGAAGCACCTTACAAGGTTTATTCGCTGATTGGGGTCATTGCATACGTATGTAAATTTCACCTATTACTTCGGAATGTACCTCCTATTTGCAACTTTCTGTTCAGAATCTTTAGAGTGATTATTCGGGAACCTTCCATTCTACGAATCTCTTTCGGTATTGAATTCCGTTCCCACAAAACGTGCCGGAACATTACAAAGCAATTCTGCAATTTTCAAAACAATTGCTGGTACGTTGATTTGTAATGATCGTAATCTCCGTAGATGGTGCGTTTTTTTTTTTGAGATTACAAATCTAATTTTTCGGATGTTTCCTAATTGGGTACGCCCGAATTCTTGAGAGAGTATATATATTGATCAACTTGAGACTTGAACAGAAGAGATTTCTTTATAATCATCGGATAATTCTATATCTATCTCTTCTGAACTTCTTCCTTAACTCTATTGAATAAAAAAAAAAATGTCTACTGTTTACTTCATTACTGGCGGTAACCGTGGTATCGGTTATAATCTCGTCGAACAATTGGCTGCAAGACCAAACACAAAAGTTATTACCACTGCAAGAGATGTTGAAAAGGCCACTCAATTGAAAGATTTACAAAAGAAACATTCCAATGTTGAAGTCTTGAAGCTTGATGTTTCCTCTGAGGAAAGTATCGATACCTTGGACGGACAATTACAAAAAGTTGCACCAGAAGGTATTGATATCTTCATTTCAAATGCAGGTATCGCTGATGCTTATTACGCTGTTAAGGACGCTCCACGTTCAGTTTGGTTAAAGCATCACCAAACCAATGTTTTGGGTCCTATTTTCGTATATCAAGTTGTACGTCCATACTTGTTGAAGAAATCCACTAGACAAATTGTTTTCGTCAGTAGTATTGCCGGATCTGTTGGTGGATTCATCCCATTCTCTACTTCAGCTTATGGACAATCTAAGGCCGCACTTAACATGACAGTCAAACAAATCAGTTTTGAAGATGCTGCTGATGGTTTCACCGTTATTGCCATTCATCCTGGTATGGTTTCCACTGATATGGGTCAATACGGTATTACCAAGTTTCCTGAAGGAAATTTTGACCATATTCTTGCCATGGTCATCACCCCAGAAGTCAGTGCCACCAAGCAACTTGAGGTTATTGATGGTTTGACCAAGGAAAGCAATGGTGTTTTCTACAGTTATGATGGTACAATTGCTCCATATTAAATAATATTTTAATAATAATACGAAACGTTTTCGATTGAATCTATTTGTAAGTTACTCTAATACTCACCACAATTGGTCACTATTATAGGTTCCACTGGTGTGTCTCCTTTAACTCGAACTCTATTTATCACATCTACAGTTTCAAATCCTTCGATTACTTTACCGAAAACAACATGTTTCCCATCCAAATGTGGAGTGTTGTCAGTACAAATGAAAAATTGACATCCATTAGTGTTGGGACCGGAATTTGCCATCGATACAGAATATTTCTTATGATCAAGGGGGAACCCTTCATCATTAAACATTTCTCCATAGATACTGAAACTACCTTGTCCATTGCCGCGGACAAAATCCCCTCCTTGGATCATAAAGTCCTTGATCACTCGATGGAATTTACATCCTTTGTATCCTAAAGGTTTGCCATTTTCACGATATTCTCCTGTGCAAAGTTGTCTAAAATTCTCACAAGTTCTAAATTTTTTTGTTAGTATGAATAGTGTTAAAAGAGGGGCTCATTACATATACTCACCTTGGTAGAAGCTCGTTATTTAATTGGATTTTTATCCTTCCTAAAGGGTTTTCTAGAATGTTAGTATAATATCCACGGAACGTCCTGTACACGAAAGGGGAGGGAGGAGGGGTGTTTCCACTCTTGGCATGAAATCTGGGGCCATTTTCCCAAGACAAAGTCATAGCATACATTATATGTAGTAGATGAAATATATAAAATCACAATATGATTGGTAGACTGTGCCCCTCCTACAAATCAACTTATGCCATCACCCCTTTTCTTCTTCTCCTTTTCTTCTTCTCCTTCTTTTTTTTCTTCTTCTACTCACCTCCTTGAGAAACCTGTCTGTTAGTACCACATCAATACCCAATAAAACTCACGCCATACTCACATCTAAAAAAACAATCATGGTAATCTCCGAGAAAATAAATTAACACACCGAGATCTCTCATTCACCCCACAAATGTCTTTCCATTGATAATCACCAAAACAAATAAAAAAAAAAAAAGTTCTACCCAAAACCCGCAAAGAGGAAAAAATTACTTTATACGGGCCACCAAGTAAATGGTGAGAATCTCTAGTGTGTCTAAACATCCCACATCATCATATAAAAGCTCATCGATGCCAAACTACCACACGTCTCAACCAAAGCCCGATACGGCAATCGACCGTACTGTCCCGGATTTCCCAATTGCGCAAGTTTCAGATGAAGACCGGTATTTCAACACCCACGAGGCCCCGGAATACCTCCCACAAATCGAACAACAAGTGCAACAATTCATTGACCATCACCATACACAAACGGGAAAGAGTGTGGTTTTGGTGACCTCAGGAGGTACCACCGTCCCCTTGGAGAATAATACTGTGAGATTTATAGATAACTTTTCCGCTGGTACTCGTGGTGCAACTTCCGCTGAATACTTTCTTGAAAATGGGTATGCTGTGATTTTCCTTCATCGAGAATTTTCTCTCTTACCATACTCTCGCCATTACTCACATACAACCAACTGTTTCTTGGACTATATGACCGAGAGAAATAACAAGGTTGAAATCGATGATAAGTTTGCCGATGAAATGTTGGTGGTGCTTCGTAAGTATAAGCAAGCACAACTGACCCAACTGTTGTTACTGATCCCATTCACCACTGTCAACCAGTACTTGTACACTTTAAAGCTGGTTTCCAAATTGCTTCAACAATTGGATTCTAAGGCCCTTTTCTACTTGGCGGCAGCTGTATCTGACTTTTTCTTGCCTCTGTCCAGAATCCCACAACATAAAATCCAGAGTCAAGCTAGCGGTAAATTGGTGGTGGATTTGGAACAAGTGCCAAAGTTTCTTCGTAGATTGGTAGATTCTTGGGCTCCACTGGCCATGATCGTATCCTTCAAATTGGAAACAGATGATCTGATTTTGATTAAAAAGGCTAAGGGAGCATTGGAAAGGTATCAACATCAATTGGTCATTGGGAACCTTTTGCAGACAAGGAAAAAGGAAATTGTGTTTGTAACTGTAGACGGGAACCAAAAATGGGTTAGATTAACTGACCAAGAATTACAAGATGGTGTAGAGATTGAAAGTTTGATTATTCCAGAAGTTATCAAAGAACACAGCAAATGGATTACTCAACACAAGTAAGAAATTTTATGACATATACGATTTAAATTAATGATGTAGTATACAACTTTCTAATTAGTGGTCTGGAATTATTTTCCATTGGTCTACCTGTAGATAACACCTGTACCGGAGAGGGACCGACTACGAAGGGCCTGACTATCGCCTGAGTATACACCTTCTAGAAAGACTTCCTCGCTAGAGGAACAATGCCCCCACGGCTAGTGACCCACGGAGTGCCAGCGGAGAGGCGTACTTACCCCGTAGGTGAGTAAGAGTCCGCCTCTGTGAGCCCTTCCTCACGGTGCTGACCTCTACTCGTGGGGGATGTAGTGCAACTGTATCTGGTGCCTAGTTCCCTCTACGTAGGGTGTTGTTGTTAGTTAATCTTTATATTATATATCGTACATCAAGTATAAAACTGCTTATACCCATTTCAAAATTTTCCCCCTTTGATCATCACTCTGTTCATTAATGAAATTTCTCCTCGGTATCATTACAAGAAAGAAATCCCAATACCATATTGTATACCCTTACGAACATAATCGCGTTCATGGACCACTAATGGGAGAACAAAATTGAGTTCGAACCGGGCCATTGGGTGGTTATACAACACTCCAACCCCACATCCAACGGATATTTGACGTAACAGAGCCATTGTCTTTTCCATGTTGTGACGATCCATTGGAACAGCAGATCCAAAATTAATAAAGTTATGAAGCTTGAAATTTGAATCTGGAGATACTTTTGGAAGACGAGACACCAAAGAAATACCTCCATTGATGAAAAGATCTCCTCCTACAGAAGCATTAAAGCTTTTAGGTCCCAATCCGTTCAAGAGAAATGACCGCACGTCGTTGGGTCCTCCAATAAAGAACCGGTCCAACACATGCGAGCCCGCCCGGTTCATCAGCCACAACACACCTGCCTTGTTGGTGAGGATAAGAGAATGTGAATCAGAAAGCTTGAGACATCTTTGAGATTCAACCACTTGCTTGATATACCGTTGAGAACATGCTTCCAAGATCCCAGAGTACTCGAGTCCAACACGGAAATATTGACCACGTGTGGGTAAATGCGCGTTATCACGGGTATCATACTTGACGTTATAAAGAAGTGCAGACTTGAAATCATTCCCCAGTTGGTTGAGAACATCCATTGCTCTCGACAGGGTGTTCGAGAGTACTCTCCAGCAGTTTTCCCAACTGATGTCGTGCGACACTTTACCTCTTTGCATGGATACTCTTGTGGTGGCCCCTTTCACTTTCGAATCACATTTGAGCCAATCCAATTGTTTGGTGTTCATATAGAACAGCTGTTCAAATACATCCTTCGCGCTATTCATCAAGGGCATGGTGTAGTTCAACAAATATGACGACTGTGTCTTGGTACCAGTGATGGCATCAAACACCAAATTCTCACCTCCTCCAAATAAATTCTTCAATTGGAATTGGATGTATCCATCACCTTCTCCATTTCCCACATTGGTTCCAGTCTTTGCATAGAATCTTTTCACCGGTGCTATATTGAACACCGGGGTCAATTGAAGCGTCTTATTTCTAGTCATTCCCCATCCACCCATACTTCTCGTGGGGGTATCGGGGAGCGAAACAAACATATTGTCCACTACTCCCAACGATCTCAAATTGTTTGCAACCTCATCAATTCCCTCGCACAACTTGCCCAAGGTAATCAAGTCCGACTTGAGCAACGGCTTAAGCTGGGCCTGGAGAAACAGCTCCCGGAATACATGCCCGTTGTTCACCTGTACCTGTCCGACTTTCACCGGAGTACTGGCGTTTTCTTTCAAGAGAGATTCCAAATACTCGCGATTCTGTTTGATCATAAGCTGTTGTTTCTCATTCTGCCATTTTTCAAGCTCCTTCTCGCTCTGAGTCTGGCCAGACCCTCCGAGAGGTGCTCCCAGAAGCCTATCCATCATCAGATCATGGTCCAATTGTGACATTTTCTATAACCTTTTACTGGATTGATTTGGTTGTAAGTTCTGTGGTAGAAAATTTTGAACTCCCCTCCTACAAAATCCATATTGGGCGCCGCACATGCAGGATGCAACATATATATAGTGGTACTATCTACTCTTACAACTTACAATGACTTCCTCTGGTCTAGGTGTACATCTACTGACATTAACATTCATCAACGAAACCTTAGTCTCAGAATAAGTAGGTGGTGAACATACATATGGATATATATATATATATATATATAGGCCTGTCTCTGCAAAGGGTACTGTTGGAAAGAGTAAGAATGTGTGCAGGGTATCCAACCACTATGGATGAAATGATTGGACCTTGGCTCCAAAAGACGACAGAGATTTTATGTCGTACAGCCATGGACCACTAACGAGAAAGCCCCCGAGATAACCTCTCCTCGAAGGTGAGCTAGGCTCTACCCAGTGGTTCCTCTCGAGTAGGGGGCCCAGCGGCGTATCTGCGAGAGTGCTGCCCTACGGGGTGTGTAAGCCGCTCCGCTGGCACTCCGTGGGCCACTAGCCGTGGAGGCCTTGTTCCTCTACGAGGAAGCCGGTGTCTATTTTTAAAGACTAGAGGAGTGGAGTGATTGAACTATTCACTGGATTTCTATTCTGGTGGGGATATCTCAACTTGAGGTGGAGGTGTGTTGACACTGGTCATCGCAGTGGTGGGACTAAGAAACCCACCTTCTCCCTTGAACGGATCATCTCGATCTCGTTCATCTTCTTCCACTAAAAGTCGAATACACTCCTTCCCAGTTTCCGTTTGGAAATGTCGACGTAATGCATCCGCACGAGCAAACTTCCTCCCACATCCATACGGCAGACCATCTTTCAATAACCCTTTACATTGGAACTTCTTCTCACCTGTGTGCAAATCCTCATGACGTTTCCTATCGTGTTGTCTTGCAAATGCCTTACCACATACGTTACAGATGAACGGTCTTTCATCAGTATGAGTTCTCAAATGAGATTTCAAATTATATGGTCTTGTAAATCGCTTTTCACACAAATGACAAGCAAAGACTGAGGGGTGCTTTTGAGTTCTGCGTGAAACTTGGTTCGGCGATGCCAACTCAAGCATCTTTTCTCGGGTGGATGGAGCACCACTTTCTTCACCTTCTTCTTCATAATCCTCGTAATCATCTGCATCGGAAAAATTTGCAGGAGAACGTGATCGAGACCTTGAATGTGAAACTGAGGATTTCGCAGAATGTGCAGCTTTCCTGCCTCGTTTCATCAGCAGGAATTCTTGTGGACGAAGACTTTCCGAATAGTCGGAAAGTGAACCTGGACTCGTGGGTGGATGGCTATTTGAAGTACCTCCTCCTGGAGCTAACAGGGTGCTTGTTTGAAGATTGGCACCTGATGGTGAGTTGTTAAGTGAAGAATTATGGGACGAGTTGCTGAAAAGAGATGGGGTTCTATGAAGTTGGTCATCATCTTCTGGAGCAGCATCAATGGAGATGGAAGGTGAAAAGCTCGAAAGATTGGATTCCAGAAGAATCAGTTGTTGCAGTTGAAGTGGTTGTAACGAAGCTTGTTGTGGTTGGAATTGTGAACCTTGTGGTTGAGCTGGCAAATCCTGCAGAGGGAGGTTCAATGACATTGGTCTATATTGTTGTTCATACCCTAACGAGGTCAAATCCGTGCTACTGATGGACCCACCCAAGGCGATTTCTGAATCAAAGCCTCCGAGAAAAGACGATCCCGCACCTGGCGGTTGGCCATAAGTACTCGAGAAATGAGACTGAGCGTCAATGTATGGACTATTGGCATTCAGAGACAAGTCTGAGTAGACCGAGGTGGCGGTAAAGCTTCCGGTTCTACTGTGGGATCCTGGAGGTGCCAACAGAGTGTTGAGTTGTTGAAGGTTGTTGGAATTGAGAGATTGTCCGTTGTTGGCATTGATCGAGAATGTATGAAGCGCTGGGGCCGTTGGGGCCGGGGCTGCCGTGGGGCCCATGGAGCCCATGGAACCCATAGAGCCCAAGGGGGCAACTACTCCCGTTGCCAGAGGCGAGGTATTGCTGCTCACCGACAGGGCCTGGGTTTGTGGAGAGTCCTCAAAAAGCGAGTTGGTTGAGTCTTGGCTGACTATATTGAAGGTTGGAAGTTCATATGGATAACTTTGGAACTGTTGTTGAGGAGTTTGTTGTTGGCGAAGATTGAGTTGTTGTTGGTTATGATTGTGGTGCTGGTGTTGGTTAATCGGTTGCTGCAGGAGCGGCTGCTGGAAAGACTGATGAAGAGGTAATTGCGGCTGCTGTTGGTGCTGCTGGCGTTGTTGACTCTGGGCTATTTCATACTCCTCGAATCCAAACTCAGGAGGAGACTCAAACCCTAATGTTTGGTTCTGTCTACCAAAACTTTCTGGGGGCAGTAGGTTCAAGATGTCAAACAATTGGTCCTCTTCGGTCTTCACCGCGGGATCTGTGCTCATGTGAATAGGTATAGGAGACTGGCTGATGTTATCAGGCTCCAAAAAAAGTGTCGGTTATAGGGAGAGAAAAAAAGAGTCAACCAGAAAAAAAAAAATATTAACACTAGTGTAGTCAGTTGTCTTGGGTTCGACTCGCAGTGACGGTGGTACGATGGTCGATTCGGAAACGAGATATAACAATGGTATACCGGAAAATTTAACAATAATATAAAATGGTTGAGAGTCCGTGGGCCAAATAAAGGATTATGCGCCAAATTGGTGCCTTTTGTGCTCCTCTTATGGGTTTCTATGTATTTTAGAAATTTGTGTGTGGCAGACCAAAATTTACAATGCAGTATCTCTCCAAGGTTGTAGACGTCACGATTTTTATAAGTGGACGGCTGTTGGTGGGTGGACCTCGCGCGGCGGAAGTTGGTAAAAAATATTATTAATTGTAGGTGAGTTTCCTTGTGGAACGGTACATAAAAATCCCGGTTTGCTTATTCATCCCTAGAGTGCCGTATGGAGGCACAAGTTTGTAGTATAGAGAGAGGGGTGAGCGGGCCTATCTCGGGGATATTATTTTTTTTTTCTTTTTTTTTTTTTGTCGTAGGCGCAGTAACAGAAACAATGATCGAGTTATGTAAGCCAAAGCGACAGAGTTATGTAAGGGAGAACTACTCTATTAATACATGGATATAATTGGAAGTAAGTTTAGTAGAAGTTTGAAGAATATCAAAAATATACAAATATGGGTATGCAAGAGACTTTTTATGTAAGAAAAGCGTTAGTAACCTCGAATAAAATAACTCTATTGTAGACACATTTAAAATTTAATTTCCTCTATGTGCCTTTGTGACACTTTCTCCACTATATAAAAATATGCAAGACGTACATTCAAATGAGATGATGGAGACATGCAAGTACCTGCCAAAATAGCAAAAAGAATGGTGCGTGGAAGAGGGTTTTTAAAAAAAAAGCGAAAAATTGGCGAAAGAACTTACCAAGACAGACCCATGAACAATTTTAAGTGAGGATTATTTATACTGCAAAATGTAGCAAGTGATAGAAGATTCCATGATGACGCAACCTTCGATCGTCCCTTGACTTGCACCCTCTTCATGCCCACGGTACGTGTGGTTTATGAGTTCGGCCCGGTACGTTGGGCCGATTTATGCTATTTTTATTTCAAGGCTGTGCCACTAAATCTACACCCGTATCGTGCTAAAAAAAAAAAAAGAAACACCCTTCCCGTTTTCTCTAATTTATTTTTTTTTTTCTTTATGGTAAAGAATCTTCTAAATTTTTTGAATGAATCTCAACGGTATTGTCACGTGGAATGGTAGCGCCATGTAGCAAGAAACGGTTGCAATTATTAAAAATAGAATGAGGGAAATGACAAGGATATTTTGTTTTTGATACCTTGGTACGTACATGTTTATTTTTCTTTCTCTACCTTTATGTTATTCACTTGATTGTATTCAAAGATAAAATGAATTAAAAAAAAAAAAAAAATGCACAATAATGGGGCTCGGTTATTAGCCCAAAAAAGGGTTAGGCGCACCCAGAAGCATCCTCCGATTCCAATTCTCGGGCCAGATTTTTAGACTAATACTACTTGGTGACATTTGATGTAGTACTCACTCGTAATTCTGATAATCATCGTAAATAATAACGCGAAATCGGCTTTGCCAATTATATATTCTGGGGAATAAAAAGCCGTTGTTTTTGTTTTGTAGATTTTAAGACCTCGTCAAATGATGATCCATCCAGAGGACTTCTTTCGGCATTAGGTTTTGTTTTGTTTCTCTATCAAATATATTTAATCTATCAGGTCCAATTTTCTATGAATCTCCCTTTCTAGGACTTACCAAGTAATCCAAAACCACATGCCATACATCAGGTGCAAACGTCTTTACCTTTTCTAAATGTAAAAACTTTGCAAAACAATCCTTTTGGAAAAATTCCAATGTTTCATTGGTAAATGTGTCAAAATCATTAATGGAAACATTTTCATGAACATGGATTTGAGTCTCTTTACTATTGGAGATCTCATTCACCATCCGGGTACATGATCCCCACAGATCCTTGGAGCTTGGAAGTAACCCCAAGTTGATATGTTGAAGATCCATGGGCACCGAAAGTTGTTCGAACCTTCGCATAGACTCTTCATTACTTTCATTGAATACGAATGCTCTAACTCCTGAAGAAATGGCTGCATGATATTTCTTCGAATCCAATACTTCATCAGCTCCTATAACAAGGTATGAATGGTGATTTGCCGTCAATCCACGAATCAATCCTTCAATAGACCATGGGTTTAGTTCCCAACAAAACACTGTGTATCCATTAGCTAAATAGGAAAGAGTGAAATATCCAATCCCACTATACATGTCCACCGCAACCGGCAATGTGTTTAAGTTTTGTTTCTGTTTAGACAATTGTAATACTCGTTTTTTCTCCTTGATGTTCCCACGGGAAAACATCGTATATCTAGGGGCCCAATGTTGTGTAATCCCATTCTGGACCACCAGACACCAGAAAGCTTCCTTGAAGTTCGCCTTAGAAGGATTTGTGAATAGGGTATCTGTTGGTTCCGGACCAAAGTTTCCATATACTGGAACCAAATTGAAAGGTCTTCTCATGACATCCGATTCAATGATCGGTTTATTGACAGCAATATGTGTACATTGCGGGAATTCCTGCTCTAAAAGTTGAGGGAAAAACCTGGTATGATCCTTCCAAACTTCAAGTTCAAGCGTTTGACCGGATAGAAGAAGCATTGGTGGGTAAACAGAATATTTTTTAGGAAGACTAAGTCGAAGTTGTCGCACTATATCTTCCTCTACTACAGTCCCCCTCCGCTTCAATTCCCCGTCTATATACCTCTCGAAACACCCTACAATTCCCGCTGCTTCAACGGTCCTTTCCCGGTATGTCCCCAACTGATGATCAATTATTCTCCCAATTTCCTCCATCATAATTCCTTCCCATTCCGTTTTCTCACAAATTCTGGTGTAAATTTTAAATACACCATTATTCTCTCTACGGATCTTTTCATTCTTATTCAATTTCCCGCTTTTTTCAAGAACAGTCTTGACTTCTTTAACATCCTTGGAATCAGCCAATTCAACCAATAAGTATTCCATATCAACAATCCTAAAATAAAATGAACGCAAAAAGAAATAGAAGAAGATAAAAAAAAAGAAAGCAGGTGTTGTCTATACACGTATATATGTTGGCTCTCCTCAGTGGCAAAACTTATAAAACAAATGAATTGTTTCTAGTTTTACTTGTCAGTGATGTTGCTGCTACTTTTTTTACTTCATTTTATTTTTTTTCTCCGCTCTCGCATTATTTTCGGTTTCTATTTGGCGTGTCCTACACACAAACCCGATCAACGTCGGGTTTTTTTCTTTTTTGAACTTGTGCGATTTACTTCGAGCCGTCTTGATAACCTTCTCTTTCTATTCTCTCCATTATCACTACAAACAAGGGGCCATTACAATCCACCCAGTTAAGTTGTGGGAAATCGTGTGAATATTCTACTTTTGTCCAGATAAAATGGGAGATCACGAGGCGTCGGTTGGCGGAGCCGAACCAACAAATGTATTTGTAGACGGACGCGACACCTGTCAAGAGAATGGATCATCCACTGATTCTTCTACAGTTGGTGAACTGGGAGTCACCAGAGCCCCTACCACCGATGCAGCTCGCACTTCTAGTCTGGCCACCCCGGTCACAGGCTCGTCCACAAGCCGCAATTCACCTTCGGTTGCGAAATCAACCCCTGAAGTGTCCCCCGCCAGTGCTCTTGAAGGAGGTAGAGAAACTTCAAACAAAATCTTGTACGTTGGTAATCTTCATAAATCTGTTTCTGATGAGCAATTGAAGGATGTATTCACTGCTGCTTTAACCAAGGATTCGAAAAGTGAGTCTAATTCCACTTCAAACACCGATGAAGGGTCCACGGCTAACTCTACCGCTCCTCTGGAAGAACCTTCTACCACCGCCACCACCACCGCTGCAACCATTGAACCAGACTCAAAGGATACACAAGTAGGTGAACCTTCTGATACCACCACCTCCAAGGAGGTCTCCGACGATGTTGATAACGTAAATGGCTCGGAAGTCTCGGCTATTCAAACTATCAAGATTCTTAACGATAAAAACAAACCAGGGTTCAATTACGCGTTCATTGAGTTCATCAACAATAAGGCGGCAGAAACTGCTATGGGAGCCTTACAAGGTGCCCTTGTTAACAACGCAGAACTCAAGATTAACTGGGCCTTCCAGTCGCTGAACGTCAGCAACGCTGCCGGCGGCGATGGTTCCGAACAATCACCTCTGTACAACATTTTCGTTGGAGATTTGCTGCCTGAAGTGGATGATGAATCACTCCAAAGAGCATTTCTGAAGTTTGCTCTGTTGAAGCTGGCTCATGTGATGTGGGACATGCAAACGTCAAGATCCCGTGGGTATGGGTTTGTTCTGTTTGCTCAACAACAAGACGCCGAGTTGGCTTTGCAAACCATGAATGGTGAATGGGTCTGTGGAAGAGCTATCAGATGTAATTGGGCCTCTCACAAGCAGATGAATGGTGCCAATGGGGCCAATAACGGATACCGTGGTGGCAATGGTGGCCGTGGTGGTGGTCACAATGGCCATCGTGGTCAGTTCAGACAATACAATGGTGCCCCTATGTCCGCCGGGCATCTTCATGTTGGTCTAGGAGGCCCTGGAGGTCCCGGTGGTATCAATGGTGGAGCCACCAATGGAGGCTCTGCTTTGGGTGGTTCCGTCGGAGGATTTGCAGCCAAGCAACATTATCAAAACCAACCATACCAACAAGGGTATCAACCAGTACAGCATGTCCAACAATTCTATCCTGTAGACCAACAACACCAGCATCAGCAACAACAACAGCATCAACAACACCAGCAGCATCAGCAACAACCAAACCAACAACAACACCTTCAACAACACCAACACCAGCAGCAACCAAACCAACAACAACACCTTCAACAACAACATCTTCCACAACAACATCAACATCTTCAGCAACAGCAACAACTTCCTGACCAGTCTGATGATTATACAATCAATGGGGCCGGCGGTGCCGGTGCCAATTCTCCATTTGCACCAACCAATGGAATGCCGGTGATGTCTCCACAATCATATGATATTGTCTTGCGACAAACGCCTTCGTGGCAAACCACCGTGTACCTCGGGAACATTGCTCATTTCACCCAACAAGGAGAATTGATTCCTCTTTTACAAAACTTTGGGTTCATTGTGGATTTCAAGTTCCATCCCGAAAGAGGATGTGCATTTGTCAAGTATGACTCCCATGAACGAGCAGCATTAGCCATTGTTCAATTGGCTGGCTTCAACGTGAATGGAAGACCATTAAAGTGCGGGTGGGGGAAAGATCGTCCACCAATGGGACAGTACAATAGCTACCGTGGGGTGCCGCCACAAATGTATCAACGGCAATAAGCCCTAGGCATATGAGAAGACGGACAGTAGTAAAACTATAGATATATGTTTTTTTGTTTGATTGTACGTAGGAAGTGTATGAAGTAGAATTAGATATATATATATGGCCTAGCTGGTTTGTAGTTGTTGCAAATTGCAACCTTGTCCTAAAGTAGACATTATTAGCCGATTCATCCTGCATGGAGAAGGAGCCGAAAAGGAAGATTCAATGTTCAACTTTTTTTTTTATTTTTTTTTTTTTTTGGTTTTCATGATTTTTTTGAGACATCGCCATCAAGAGATCGACCACCATTGATCATTTAATACTAGATTGCACCATCAATACAAGGTGTGACAAGGTACAGAGCTGCACATCTACGAGGACGCGCAGCCACAAGAACACGTTTTAACACGGTAACTTCGCACCACAAGAGTAACACGGGCCTATGACCACATCATTGGCCACGGTGTTTGTTTTAGTTTTTATTTTAATTTTATCAATAGTGATTTCAATTGTCAATCAACAACTTTGGGTTGAAGGCAGTGAAAATTTGAAGAAATTTGGTGGTTTGGACGTAAAATTCGCGAGGTTTTCGATTGGGTGGTGGAAAAAAGTTGTTAGTTCAAGTCCAAGAGTTTTAGCAACCACTACAACTGTAGGATTAATAGTAGCAACCGTTTACATATTATACGGAACTAATTCCAAAACATTTGGAGTTTTCGACTTGATGCAAAGGTATATAGGTAACGGACCCGGGTCTAGATTCCGCAGTGGTGGTAGACGTACGCGTGAACATCGATTTGCTATGAAGAATGGGGGTGAAGTGGGAGGTATTGCCAATGAGGGGAACACATGTTTTATGAATAGTGTTATTCAATCGTTGGCATCCTCTCGAGAACTTGGACTGTTTATTGAAGGGTATTTACATCAAGAAATTGAAGTTGGAACTGACAGTGATGAAAAAGTAATGGTTCGTAGTAGTGTACCAAAGGTTGGATTAGAATTCACCAAGGCATTGAAAGATTTAATGGATGGTGTTAATGGATCATATGGTACTAAGGGTAAAGAGTTCAGTACTAGAGATTTACTTGCTAATATGCCAAATGGTCCAAAACAGAATTTTTTCTCTGGTTATAATCAAGAAGATGCACAAGAATTTTATCAATTGGTATTCAATTTGTTGGAAAGAGAATATAAACTTTCCAAAAAGAATGATGAATCCAAAGAAGATTCAGAGGAAAGTGAAAAGGAAGAAAGTCCAGTGGATTCTTCATTTGTAGATAGAGATGAAATTGATAAATTTGTTTGTGGATTCAATGATATTGGATACATTGGTCCAATATACGTTCCAGCAGAACAAGTAGATCCGAACTTGGTCGGACAAGTTGGATCTGAAAACAAATATCAACCTTTACAACTTGTCACTCCAGTGGATGGAGTAACAGTGGAAAGAGTCGGGTGTTTAACCTGTGGAGAAATTGGTGGGATCAGATACTCAGTCAATAGTGGACTTAGTTTGAATTTACCCAATAAAAATGCATATGCATATGATATTGAAGAATTATTGGAAGAATGGATATCTCCTGATATTATTGAAGATGTTAATTGTAATAGATGTGGATTAAGTCAAACATTGGAATTTCTTGAAGAGAAAATCTCTGGGTCTACTGGGAAAGTTGCTACTATGTATGAGACAAGAGCTCAAGACATTAAGAATGAACTTGAAAGCCCCATTATTCTGGATGAAGTATTTGATCGTATGACTATCAAACAAATGATCAAAAAGACCAAGAAATCAAAGCAAATTTTAATGAGTAGACCTCCTCCATTATTATCCATGCATATCAATCGATCTGTTTTCGATCCTAGAACTTATCAGATTGTTAAGAATACTTGTAATGTTAGTTTCCCAGAAAAATTGGATCTTTCAAAGTATTCCGCTGATCCTGAAAATATCAATATGGATGCGAGACTACCACTTAAGAAAGAAGGACCAGTTGAAGAAAAAGAAGAAGAAGAAGAGGGAGAAGACGAACAGGATGAAGTGGTAGATAGTCGCTTGGTGTATGATTTGAAGGCTGTGATCTCCCATTATGGAACTCATAACTATGGTCACTATATCTGTTACCGTAAACAACGTGGTACTTGGTGGAGAATTAGTGATGAATCTGTTTATGTGGTGAATGAAGAAGAAGTTGTGAATTCACAGGGGACTTTCATGTTATTTTATGAATATAACGACGGGAGTGTAGAAGATTTACAAGAATTGAGTGAAAGTGAAGAAGAAGAGGAAGAGGAAGAAATAGGAAATGAAGCAAATAATGATAGCCTGGACGATTCATCTACAAAGGAAGTTGATGAATCGGACACCGAAGAGATTTTGGCTGGGAAAGAAGATGAAGATAGTAGTGAAGATTTCAATACTGAAGAAGGGCGTGCATTTCATATATAGAGAGAGAAGAATATAATTTTGACGGGTTGAGCATTCAAGATTTTCTGAATTAGGTGTAGAATAGATGTTGGTAGAAGTAAAAGACATGACTATGTAAAGGATTGACATCCCTGGTTGGAGAGAGGGCATGATCAATGCACTTTTTAACCGCCAAGAAGGATCAAAACTTTGAATAGTGCAGCGCATTACACTTTAACCCGCGAAATTTAAAAAAAGGCCCCCATCACCAAAAAAAACTAACACAGGGTTAAAAGTTTTTTCGAGCAGAAGATAGAGATTTCTTTTTCTCAAAGACAAAGGGATACTATGGTTAAAAAGCTACGTCAAAAAGTCAATAGCAAAGGCTTAATTGGAGCCTTGGCAAGACAAAACCTCAAGGAAGAAACAAGACGTAAGCTAGCGAAGAAGGCCGACGCACAAAAGGAACAGAAGCTTTTGAAGAGTCGATCAGTTTCTGGGGGGAAATCTAAAAAATCAAAAGCTCAAGTACATCAAGTACGTGGATTAGTTCCATTCACTGAAGATGACAAGGTTTTGTTAGTGGGTGAAGGTGATTTTCTGTTTGCCCGATCCATAATTGCACAAGGAATGGTATTACCAAGTAATTTAATTGCCACAAGTTTTGATAGTAACGAAGAGATAGTACGTAAATACCCTGGAGGAGTAGAGGAGAATATTAAGTTTCTATTAGAAGCTGGAGT
This sequence comes from [Candida] anglica, assembly GCA_963924405.1. Lineage (NCBI taxonomy): Eukaryota > Fungi > Ascomycota > Pichiomycetes > Serinales > Debaryomycetaceae > Kurtzmaniella > [Candida] anglica. The sequence continues at coordinate 987,503 of OZ004258.1, forward strand.
GGATTTACGGTATGAAATAGATGCCACAGATTTAGTTGGTAGTCTTAAGTTAAAGAAAAATGCCTTTAAATTATTCCGTGATAACAAGAATTTGGATTATATTGTTTTCAACTTCCCACATACTGGCCGGGGGATGAAAGATCAAGATCGTAATATTAGAGACCATCAACGGTTAGTTCAAAAATATTTCCAAAGTCTGAGAACTGTTCTTCGTGGTGTGAATCGTGAGAGTAAAAGTGATTTTGGAGGTTATTACGCCCACAGTGATAAGAGTGGTAAGATCATCCTACTGTTATTTGAAGGTGAACCATATAGATCATGGAATATTAAGCTGTTGGGACGTGGTGAGAATCTTCGTTTGGAACGATCAGGGCTCTTCGACTGGACTCTTTTCCCTGAATATCATCATAAGCGGACTAATGGAGTTCGTGACACAACTAAACCTGCTCCAGAACGTGAGGCAAGAATGTATATTTTTGAGGAAACGGGACAAAAGAAGGAGGAACAAAAGAAACGTAATGATGATTCTGATGATGAGTAGTGATGAACATCGTGGTACATGTTTATTCCTTCAGGAACCCTTAGACGTTCCTAATTTCCCGAAAGAATTTCACATGATAAAAGTCTCTTTTGTCAATGAAAAAGTTTTCCATTCTTCATTTCAACAATCTTTCACACTGTAAAGCTTCTTTTTTTTTTCCAGTTTTCGAGGCTGTGGGGTATGGATGAAATGGAATTAGATACCAGGATTCATTAGCAAAAATTCCAGGTTCTCCAGGGTAAATCAAGTTATCGGGCCTGAGGAATAACCTTGTTCAAGGAGACTAACTTAAGAAGGGTGTACTTCCGGTACTTACTAGGGGGTATTTAAAATAATTATAGAGAAATGAATAGAAGTTTAAATTAATAGGAGAGAGCGACTATCGGACGTTTGCCAAGTAATGATTTTTTAATGAATAAGACTGTACGGAAATATGTACGAATATATACTACACATATATATATATATACGCATACATAGAATGAGTAGCCTAAATACTAATCAAATTTAATGATTACATTTTAAGCTAGGACCCATATTAATAGTGGTGGCTGGGACAAGAAACATCTGCGACATCCCTCCCCCACAATTAAACTATAAAAATCAAATCATCCTTGAAACTGATGACGTAGAATACCAGAGCAATCGTATTGAATAGCAAACATCAATTCTAAAAATCGATAGATGTATACACACGCGATGTCATTCCCAACTAACTGTAATTATGTAACATTCCAATATGGATTTTTAATTGATTAAGAAACAATATATATTGACTGGTTCATGTCTTTACGTAAGCGCTGAGTAAGGCGCATGCTCGTCAAAACGGGGACTATTGTTACGGAAGTGGTGTAAGGGTGGCCCAGGTAGGGCTGGAAACCGCAGGTAGGTTGGCGCTTATTGATAATAGATTGTGCTACAAATACAGCGAAACGAAATTCCGATCACAGGATAGAAATCTTACTCTGATTTTAAAAACATAGAGCCTTTTCTATAGATATATATACTACTCTAATCAATATCAATGAGAGGATGGGATCTCATGCAATGACATACACCTCAGATAATAAACAAGAGAAAAAGCAGCATATTCGCGAAGTCCACCCGTAAACCTACCCCACCTCAAGACACCCGCCGAGCCCCTCCCCTTTAACGTTTACACTCTCGGCTACCCCCCTCTATATAAGCACATACGTACATATACTTTACAGTCACTATACTTTTCGTAGTCTTTCCATGCGCAGCGGCCGCTACTAAATTTTCCCGTGTTCTGCCTTTTTTTTTTGGGCGTTTCTGCGACACTGTGGTTTAATTTTTCTGTCTCAAATTTTGCCCCCGCGTGAAGTTTCCTTTTCTGTAGATGAAAGAGAGAGAGAGACTGTGTTGTTGTTTAATTAAGTAGCCATGACTGAATCCTTATTTGATACCAAGTTTGCAGGTGGGGCAGACAAGCCTGAGGCCACCGCTGCTGGTGTTGATGCTGTTGCCACTTCCACAACAAATGCATCCAACGCTGCTGTTACCTCCTCGAACGATGAAGCCGGTTCATCCTCCTCCACCACCGATACCGCCGATTCAGGCTCCTCCCCTATAGCTGCCTCTGGTGCCTCTACGGTGGCTCCATCCTCGTCCACACTCCCATCCCTCGACGACAACTCATCCGCCCTGGCTCTCATAAACTACCGTGTTCTTGTCTCTGCCAAGGAGGCCGGTTGTCTCATTGGACAAAACGGTACCGTGATTAACTCGATTCGTGAAGTTACCAACACAAAGGCTGGGATTTCCAAACTTCAGAACGGATCCCATGAACGTATTCTTACCGTCAGTGGGACCTTGGATGATTGTTCGAAGGCCTTGCTGTATTTTGCTCAAGCTCTTTGTAACGCGTCTGCTGAAAACCTTCTTAGTTACAATTTTTTCCCATTAAAGCAATTGTCTCTGATTGCCTGTGTTGAAGGAAAGACTACTGTATTGCGTTTACTTGTGCCCAATGCCCAAATGGGGACTCTTATTGGTTCCAAGGGGTTACGTATTCAACAACTTCAATCACAATTTGATATTTCCATGATTGCTCTGAAATCTTTCTTACCAAACTCTAACGAAAGATTGGTTGAGCTTCAAGGATCTGTAGATAACTTGTATGACTCCTTGAGAGTCATTTCTCGTTGTCTTATTGAAGATTTCTCTTCTATCGTTGGTACCAACTATTATACTCCAAGAGGGTTCAAGAGAATCAATGGTAACGTAGGAGGTGTATCTAACATCTCTGGTGTTTCCGGTGGTTCTGTTGGGGTATCCAATGCTTCCAATACTTCCACTTTTGCCTCTACCACCAACTCCTCCTCTACTAACCATAATGAATCTTCCTCTGGTCGTTCCCTCGTTACAGATAAAGTTCCCTTCCCCAATGAAATCGTTGGAGCTCTTATTGGGAAGAATGGTTCACGTATCCAAGGTGTACGTAAAGTCAGTGGGGCCACCATTGGTATTTCCGATGAGGTAGAAGGTCAGAACGAACGTGTGTTTACCATCCTGGGTACTCTGCATGCGGTTGAAAAGGCCAAGGGTTTATTGTACCATAACTTAGAAAGAGAAGAGGCTAGAAGACTTGAAGCCGCAAATGAAAGCCAATAGTTATTTTTGTGTGTATATTTGGTTTACCAATGTGTTATAATATGTATATATCAACAAGGGAAAATGTAGGGAAAACGGTGTTGATGAACAATCTCCGTTATATATATATGTATATCTCTAAACTCACTTACATAAGGTGATCCTATCCAATTCTTAACTTTTATATTACTTTTAACTTACTCACCATGAACAAGTTTCACCGATACTTTTACATAAATCTTCTAAATACTTTTGATCTAATTCATCGAAACCTTCCAAAGTCAAACAATCAAGATCGAGAACTCCAACTAATTTACCGGCCTTGTCAAGAATGGGTACGACGATTTCACTTTGAGTTTCTCCGTCACATGCAATGTGACCGGGGAATTTATTCACATTAGGAACAAGTTGAGTCTTGAGAGTTGAAGCTGCAGCACCACAAACTCCAGATCCAATCTTAATTTGTTGACAAGCAACTTTCCCCTGGAATGGAGCCAAGATCAATTGGGTAGAGTCCTTAGGGTCCACCACGTAAAACCCAGTCCAGTTGACCTTCACCTTTGCTGAATGGTAACCATGCCAAAGAAGAGAGGCACAATTGGATAAGTTGGCAACCCAGTTGTCAATACCATATGCGAGAGCGGAATATGACTCCACAACATTGGTAAGCATTTCCTCTTTGGAAATGTTTTCAGAATAATTGGAGTAGTCTGCGTGATGTGTTTCCGACATGGTAAAGGAAAGTGTGGAGAGTGTGGAGAGTGTTTCCAAAGGTGGGTCTGTGTGTAGTTGATAAAATAAGTATTACTCATCTTCTATATCATCCACCGATTTCTGTATGGGGGAGGTTTTCGCGCGATGATATCAGAAAGTGTGATAGCACCTTTACCCTCCCAGCCCCCCCTTCTAATTCTGTGATATACACATATATATCCCTTTATACTACAATTATCGGAGAATGGACTCGTGGGAGAGTCGATTCAAACAATTTCTAGACAGCCGCGGAGTGAATAGAGTTCCACGACGTCGGAGAGAACGAGGTAATCAAGATAGTGTAGGACGAGCCACAGTTGACCAAACATTACCGGACATAGACGACATTGATGTGGACTTCAATGATGATAGAGTGATTGAATTCTTTGGATTGGAGTCGATGGGTGAGAACCCGGACGCTGACGAGTTTTATATGGACATTGATGGCGATTCTATGGAGTACGTTGCAGGGTCGTTCCATCGAGATAGACGGTATTCCAGAGATTATGTTGGAGAGGATGAACCGGAATTTATAGATCAATATCGTTCATCTAGGGTTGTACATCCTTCGTCTGCTAGTTCAGGATCTGAAACTGATGATAACGATGATGAGCGAGAGGAAGATGACGGGAACGAATCCGGGTATAGTACTAGTTCTGGTTCAGAAATTGGTCTAGATAGACCACAGGGATCCCATGCAAATGATGAATTTGACTTTGCGGTAGATGATGACTCTAATGATGAGTCTAGTGATACTTCAGCGGTGAATGATCAACATCGAGGGGGTAGTGTGGCAACTCTGGTTCAACCACATCCAAATCAACTACCTATATCATCGCAACAGGCATTTTCTCAATGGGAGTTCCATGACCCTACCACAATACAAGAAATCCAAACCAATGGTGGAGTGTATGATCCATTCCGTCCTGACCTATCTTCCGTCAACCCCAATGACCCCTATTCGATGTCACGATTGGCACCGGCTGCCAAATATCGTGATCTGATCCAACTCCGTCATATCGGTAAGAAGAAGCTCTATGGGTTGGAGAACACCAGAAAATATAAAAATAATCTTTCGGTGGTAATTGGGCAATATCTTGTCACTTGTTCTGCGTCTGAGCTTGTAATGTATTCCTTTGATCGCAATCATCTTCCTCGCAAGACGCCCGTATTGCGGTTTGATGTAAGACCAAGGGAAACCACCAATGATGACCGATTGGCCTCAACTTGGCCATTTTTCCCCCATACCATCAATTACGTGAAAACAGGAGTTTTCCTAGGTCACGAAGTTCTTGCCGTTTGCCTTGATGACGGGATGATTCGTATATGGAATGTGGAAACTATATTACAACAGGTGAAGCGATTCGGTGGTGAAAATGATACTTCAGATGAAGAGGAGGAGGATGAAGAAAATGAAGATGACAATAGAGGTAGAGGAGGGAGGTATGGACTTCGGATCAAGGCGGATTATCAAGTTAAAATGAGCTGTTCATGTTGGGGGCTCGATTTTTATAAAGCTAAAGACAATATCATAGTGGCATCAGATAATTATCAAAATGTTGTTCTACTTTATTATGATGTTGGTGACAGAAGGTGGTATCATTGCGCGAGTCATCAGGTGTTGCATAACATCCCTGATGTGTCATTCATAGAGGTGGCAGCTACTCCCCAACAATCTCAAGGTGTTGACGTCGACATTACCCAAGTGAAAGTGGCATGTTCATCAATCTCAGGTGAAGTATTAGTATTTTTATTCAAATTCCATGTCTTGCAAGGCCCCTTGATTGAACAAGATTGGGTTGGTAATCGTGATGAGGAGGTTTATTACGTTCTGAAAGGACTGGGGAACCTGGATTCCGTAGAAGAAAGTAATATTGAAATATTGGGAGAGTATCGGCTTTCAAGAATCATATTTGAACTGGCAGAAGTCACCCAGAGAGTTGTACTACCAGAGGAAGCATGGACTTGTAAACCAGTGTCCTCTCGTTATTTCAAACCTGTGGCGTCCATACGAGCCATGGTGGGTGATCCCTGGATAGACGAAGACCGTGAGATTGAAGAAATCTCAAAGGAATCACGACTCTTGGATCATGAATATGACCCTGTTCGTACCAGTCATCTTGGCGCAGGCGCAGATTGGCAATTTTTTGAAACTCCAGTGCTTCAATTAAGCGGACCAATTTTTGGTCGTGAAGTATTTGAAGGAGCTCAACTCACAAGTGTTGATGATACTTATAGACGTATTTATAAGACCTATGGCAGAACCGGTTCCACTTCTGAAACTACCCACTCACTTAATGGGAAGTCTTACAGACCACCACCGCCGGTTTCTACCGACCAATTTCTTGTTGTATCTACTGCAAAGAGACTTGGTTTATTCAGAGGAGACAGTTTATTCTGTAATGGAGCAACTAAACGTGTATTTGATGTCACTATTCCATTCAATGATGAGAGTAAGTATGCCAATAGAATTCTGATTGCCCATGTGATTCCAGAACTCCTGTGTCTTGTGGCGCTCACTCAGCAAGGTTTGGTTACGGTGATGCGACTTTGTCAGCATCGTGGTCTCTATGGTATGCGTCAAGAGCATTTATTCCCGAATGCCTTAAGTCTAGCATTAGGACAGACCGGATATCGTACAATCACTGGTTTGGCTGTACGAAATGTGTCTCCCTCGGAAGCATTACCACGATACTTGTTGTATTTAACTTATTCCGATGGCCTAGTTCTCGTTCATGAACTTCGATTAGGTAAACTCGAAGAAATTGAAGTGGATTTAATGATGTAAAGATAAAAGTGACTTAACGGTTGGTTGCAATAAAAATAAGTAGCTACGAATTTATAGATTTCAAAAAATTAGAGAAGAATTTGCAGTCAAGATCTTATTTTAATGATGGGTACATTTTCCAGAAAAAGCATCATAGACACTCTCGAAGACCACCAAATATGTATTATTCATAGTACCTAAGCAGTGCTTGTATACTATTACTAAATAATAATAAAATTGATCCCAATACCTATTCAAATATAAGTAGGAACAGTACGAACCTACACGCGATATAGATGTATCCATATTAGGAAGTCTAGACTCGCGTTATTATTGTTATTCTTTTAATTATTTGTCTTCTCTTTTTTTTATTTTTTTTTTGTCTCTTTGGCAGAGGTTTGCAATATGTTGCAAAAACTCAAACTATTAAAATCATTAAACACCTACTCTTCAATAGTATGTGTAGCAAGGATTCCCATTTCAAAGACTTTAATACTGGTAGTCTTTCTTAGGTGCATGTATCTATCTATAAAATGTAGTTGTTGTTAAATACTTCCCCATCATGACTGTATGCAGTTTAAGTTTATATTTGTTTTCGCATCATTCGGCAGAACGCGCTTTAAGGATCATTAAGCGTGTGTGTATAGATTTATTGAAACACCTCTCATACACACAAACTAAAGGTCTGATTCCTATAAACTTTCAAAGTACTCCGTAGGGGACTGGTGGAGATGGATTTGCTAAATTTAGGATCACAAGCCAGACGTACTGGCTTGAAGCCTCGAGAAAACGTAGCGCGTGACCGCCATGACATGGAAGATATTGATGAATTTTTTGCTGATGAAGGAGAAAATGACTTTGTTTCCGAACAATCAAGCAAACCCAGTGTGCCGCGGGCAACGTCTAGAGCTAGTGGGGCTCCAGTCTCTAGAAGTATTACCGAAGAGCTGCAAACAAGAAGACCGCGTGGTGGAGATTTTAATAATGTTGCAAGAAAGATTGACTTCACAGAAACAGAAGCAGAATCATTTACACTTTCTCCCATAACCTTCTCTGCTAAAGGTGCCCCGGTTAAGAAGAATAAGAAGTCACCCCTTCGGTCTCCGCTACCAGAGCGTAGAGATGTTGGATACGAAAATAATGACAATGATAACGATGATTTTGATATGGGAGGGCTTTCAGACTTGGACATGAGTTTACTGCCAGTAGAGATTCCAGAAGTGGTCAATACAAGAGAGGAGGTGAAACAACGTCGTGGAACGGGTACTAATTCGTCTTCGACACCAAAGGCTCCTTCTTTGACTAAAAGAATGGCTCTCGGGAAATCTTCAGGGAAACGCCGGGCAATGCCAAAGAAGAGACAACAGTCACCACCACCACCTTCATCATCACAGGAAGACTATCTGCGGCTGTATATTGACGACGAATCTTCAGGAGAAGAATACATGGATACTTCGTACAAAGAAGAAGCGGCCATATCAGTCCCACTGCCTCCTAGGAAATCCAAAAAACGCCCTTCTAACAAGGGATCCACACCACAAGCATCTTCATATACTGTCACTAATCCATCACCATTACCATCACCTCCTCCTGATGGACTCAGGAGATCTAGACGGACAAAAATCGCCCCCTTGGCATTTTGGAGAAATGAACGTATTGTGTATTCACGAGCTCATGAAGATGAAATACATGATGCAGATTCTACAGAGTTACGCTTTATGAAATTGGCGCCACTTCAAGAAATTAAGGAAGTAGTACATATCCCAGAGGTGACGACACAGACTGATCGTCGGCCAAAACATCAACCTCGACATGCAACTAGGGCTTCATCCATAGGGGCAAGTACCAAGGAAACTAATATTGAAGGGTCAGAATGGTTCAAGGACGAATCTTTGACATTAGAAGTATTCAATGAGCAAGGAGGAGATAAACGAACTAAACGAAGAATAGCTTGGGCTCCAGGAAGTGGGAATTTTTTCACACCTCCAAGTGATGCAAATAATCCAGCATCTCGTGAAAACTTTAAATTGGCTACTCTCTTTGACGGTGATAACAATTTCACCGCAAGTGGACTCTTGGAGTTGCCAATTTCAGGTTTTAAGAAACTCAGACACACAGCCGAGCATGTGTTCATCTTCCATGTGGTGCAGGGAACCCTTGAGGTGACATTGAATGAATCCGTCTTTGTGGTAACAGGGGGTTGTTCCTTTGAAGTCCCACGAGGAAACATGTATGGATTGAGAAATGTTGGCCAAGATACGGCAAGGGTTTTCTTTGTTCAAACGAAAAGCTTTGAAGATGTTGCACCTGGTTCAGATGGTGAGTGGGATTAATCATTAAAATAGATTGTAATAATAAGGTGGGATATCAAAGGTGAAATCCCATATTTAGACCTAGCATTTATATTGCTTGATTCGTTAAGGAGCGGGGATAGTCATTTGAATAATTACATACTGGTGAAGTATGGGATTGTTCAATACATTTAGAAAACTTGAAAGCTAAAGCATTACTACAGGGAAAGCACTGGGTTGCTACTCTATAATTCCCTGTCTATATATATATATAAATTTATGTGTGTGTATATCTACAGGGTATGTACTATATAAAGAAACAGATATTTTTTATATGTGTGTATTTTTAAACGCGAGTATTATACAAAACTAATTCAGAGAATCCGAGCACAGAGTGCAGTGAAAATGACAATGGAGGGGTTTAGAGCTTGACGAGTTCAGCGTCTTCGTTGCTGTAGTAGGCAATCATCTTGACCTTGAACTCAGAAGCAGCTACACCGAATTGCTTCAAGAGTAACGCCTGTCTGATGTCCAAAACGTCGCCCTGGCGACAAACGGAGTATGGCTCGGCAATGGTGATCTTTCCGGCCTTAATCTTGGTTGGAACCTTCAACTTGTTTCTTAAAGTTTCTTCCAAAGAGTGGGACATTGGTACATCTTCTTCAATTGGGATTTGACCACCTCTCAGGTAGACAACACCTTCTGGGATTGTGAAGTCGATAGGAGCTCTAGACTTGGCACGGGAGTAGTCGGCCTTGGTGTAAGCAGTGAAGTAAGCCTTAACAGTGTCAGGAGATTCATTGGTAAACAACAATCCTGATACACCAAGACACAACTTGGACAACTTGTGCAAGTTTTCCTTGTACTCTTCGGCTGGGGTGTCACCCAAGGCCTTTTCCAAGACTCTTCTCTTACCCAACATCAACTTGGATCCAACCCAATCAGAACGGATATCTTGTAATACTGGAGTACGGACATCATCTAATTGTAAAACCCAAAGGTATTTGTATTCATCAAGAGCTTCTCTGACTTCGTCAAAAATACGGGTCTTGTTTTCTCTTCCCTTCTTATCGGTCTGGGCCAATGTAACGAGCTTGGAACGCTTAGATCTTGGCATTATGTGGTTTGATGGTGGTAAAAATAGCTAAGGAAGAATCTCCGATGGGGTATACTTTGTGCAGCTCATCAGTGAAATTTTGTGCAGAGGGAGAAAAAAAAATCAAAGAAGATGCGGTCACGTGAACATGTTTAGAGATTGTGAGAAGGAGTAAAAAAATAAAAAAATAAAATAGAAGGGAAAAAAAAAATAAAAAGAAAGAATGGTCGCAAAGATAATGAATGTTGTATTTTGGCGATTAACTTGGCGGAGAGACCTTTAAGATGTAATTAATATATGTAGAGTTGAGAGATAATGTATTGATATAGAAAGAGAGATAGGGGGAATGACTTTCACGTTGACCGATATTTATTCCTCCAAATTCAGTACCAACTTTGAATTGACTTGTAACAAGCATTCCAATTTCGATTTTAAGGTAGTTAACCTTTCATTGATAACAAGTGACATACCAGTAAATATCTCTAATATTACAAGGTAAGTATCAATGGCTTCAATTAAAAGTGAAGGTCCAACTATTTTGGATGGGTTTGGTGGAGAAGATAACATGATGTCCAATATTTGAATTAGTAAATCAATTATGCAATCATTATCAATTAATGAATCCTTATTAACACAAAGGTAGTATTTAATACATCCAAGTGAGATAATCTGATGCACATTTTGATCATTAGTAAAACTCTGTTTAACAAGCACCAACAAGGTATCTTCTAGCATCGAAGGATTGAGAGCTGCAAACGAAATGCATGCTGCCTTGGTTGCAAGTTTCCGTAACAGTCCAATTTTGCAATATTCAAATAATGACTGAACGTAGGAATTGAAATGATCCATGTTAGGGTTATTGGTAGAATATGAAAAATAATCACATATCAACAAGAGTAGTCTTTTGGTATTTAAATTTCTCTTCCGGGTATGTAATGTATTTAGATATGTTGGTAGAGAACTTTCGAATATTTTCAAGTATACATTTATAGTATAAGACACTTTTTCGTTCCCTCCATTGTATTGATACTGTAGAATTTTCCTTAACTTTATATGGAGCTCTTTTGAATTACCTTCATTGACTTCAGTAAATTCCATTTCAATAGAATCATTTATTTCTGACTTAGAAAGTTCCAGTAATGAAAGTATATCTTCAAAAAGATCGTTAAGTTCATCTTCGCTAGATTCCAAGTGTGGAAATCTGCCATATATTTCTTCCAAATAACACTCTGGTGAATATGCACCAAATAAAAGTTTCTTGGTGGGTTTCGTCATTTTAAATTCCCTTCCCCCTAAAAGCGAACAGCATGAAGCTAAAGACAGAGCGCTTTGAGGTTCTTCAAACCTATATAGATCAACCAAAGACTCTTGTTTCGACTTTTTCAGAAAAGATTCTGCAGAACTCTGAACTTGGACGATATTTGGGGACCCTTCAACTAACGCAGCTTGTGAGCTTTCTATTACTTCTATTGGGATATTCCAACTGAATCCAACAACCTTGGACTTGATGGTGATGTTATCTGTCAATGGGGAATCTAAAACTTTGGGTTGGGTGTAAGGAACTAAAGTCAATTTATTATGTCTTTTAGAAGACCCTTTCCATTTTGATCTTCTTCCTTTGTTACTTTTCTTCCAGATAATTATTACAATACATAAAACGAATAATATTGTGAGTTGAGATAATGGCCAGTTGTGAACCAATTGTTGGTAAAATGTAGAAGAATTGAATTTATCCAATACTTTTATATTTAAACCACTTTCTGGTGGTGGTAATTCAGCAACTAGAGAATAAACTCTTTTATCTTTTGTTTTGTAGTCATCACAACCCTTTGAAACATAGATAGTTGATTTTCTCTCTACTGGGGGGCTTGAGGTGGTTGTTTGTAACCGCGCAGGTGGTTTTTGCTTTACAATATAGTCTTCATTTAGTCTTAAGATTAAGGCCCCTAATGGGGTAAAGAATGTTCTTCTTAATAATGAGATGAAACTTTCCACAATGTACATTATTCCAAATTAGCTGAACCAGATTTGCTCTATCATAAAAGAAAGAAAGTTACTTTGGTTGCAAATAGAAATTGTTCCCTCATATGTACAAAACAAACATGAACACAAAAAAGTAGAGAAAGTGTAGTGAAGCTATAGTGGTAGAGTATACTAAAGTGGAAAGACTCTTAGCAAATTAAAACTTATATAAAATAAAATCTTTTGTTAATTACATATTCGTGTTGAGCCTTGTATAAACTATATATTGTTAAATTTTTGCAACACTTTGTTAAAAATAATTTTGAAATTAACAACAGGAATATCACAGTATTAAATAGAAAATTGGAAAATCATATTACCATATTAGGAATCGTACTATCGTAGGACCTTCTTTAGCCCTCAATAACACTTGAATGATTCTACACTACAACATATCTTTCTAACGGGTCAATGTATTTACTATATACATACCATGCGAGTTTGACTAGTATTGTACGACGGCACCAGCCAGCCACCGGGTGCCTCTGGGGATATTCCCCCAAACGCTGTGAACAGTAGCAAATCACAGCAACAACCCCCTGCAAGCAGTGGGAAGTGAGCAGATTACCAGTCACCAGGAACAATTTCTTCCTTTGGAAGAACAACGTTTCTTTGGTACTTGGTACCACCTGGTCTACATGGAGGAATGTATGGGTCTGGATGCTTCCATTCAGCAAGCTTGGCTTCGGTAGCACGGATCACCTTTTCCAAGGTTTCTGGATCTTCAATCTTTTGGTTAGCTACAAATTGCTTCTTAATCTTCAACAGTTCAGCACGGTAGACTTCAAACTTCACCGAGTGGTCGAAACAAGTTCTCAAAGCTTGTCTGAAAAGGCCAGCAACTCTCTTGGAGTTGGCCTCTGTGAATGGGAGTATGGAGGACATCCTTTGTGGTTATTGGAAGGTCTATAGATGTCTAAAGCGTCACTGTTGGTGATATTGTTAACGAGTTGGCGCGAATGCGATATTGTGAAAGGCTTTGATTTTATTGGTGGGTAGTCCTTTGTGGTGTAATAATATGCAGGATAAAAAGAAGAAAATTTACCTTTCAAATTTATTGAACCATATGAACCAAGAGTAGTGGTTATAAATGAAGAAATAAATGAAAAGTTAATATAATAAATAGTTTATATAGAATTATAAAGAAATATATATATATCTATGATTAATGTAATTTTAAATGTTAAAAACTCCCTTCCCTTTCTTACTAATCATAGTGTTGGTCTCCCTCACAAAAGCTGGAAACTACTGAAAAGGCTGCGAAAATGTATACACATCATCGAAGGCTTCACCATTTTAATTGTCAAATACCTTATCCTACAGCATCAATAATAGTTTGTAATTCTGAAATTTTCTTCTACAATTTCTCTTGATATTCATACATATAAGTTACAATTTTGCTTACATCTTCTCGGCGACACACATTAAACTTCCAACAAACGACAAGATCAAACGGCTACGCACCTCATTGATATCTTCAGGAACAAGCCAAATCAAAGCACCCAACTTTCTGGCAATAGAAATTGCCAATCTTGCATTGGCATACTTTTCTTCTTCCGAAATGTTTGGACCTTGGTAAACCAAATCATAATCCACATAACCAGGCTTGATGCCATTCAAGACATCCAATAACCAAACACCAGTTGACAATGACAGATCCTTGAAAGAACGTACAGTTCCACTGCCGCTTCCACCACGAGAAACGTGAGCATTGGCCCATTTCAAAATATCACTATCAGATAAATTGCTGTTGGAACCTTGACCCAACAGAGCCAAAGTTTCAGTAATATTTCTACGCATAACTTGCCAAATTAATCCAAGAGTCAAAAGTTTGTTACCATCAACGATATCAGAACCTTCGATACCGACAAGGGAAAATCTATTGGCCTTACCGATTTCAACTGCATAGTTGGTGTTTTCCAATGCTTTGAAACGAGATAATTCACCAGAAGCTGGCTTCTTGTTGATATGCTTTACAGATACAGTCCCAGGCATCACTTTTTCAAATGCTTGAAGAAGAACTAAACCGTCCTTCAAATCCTCGAATAAAGAAACTACTGGAGGATCAACGTCCAAAGAGTTTAACCACAAGGTGAAAACACGGGCTTCTCTTTCACCTTCAGCGTCGAATTCTTCGATTTCTGGCTTTTCACTTTCTTCAATTGGATCCAAACCAGGATGAGTATTGAATAAGTGAGCCACAAAGGCCAAGTTTAATTTAGGGTTACCAGAAACCAATGACTTTGGAGTAAGATATTTTCTACATCCAATTTTATCAGCATTGGATAAAACTTGGTCTGCACGTTGCAACAAGTCAGGGGTGTTCAATGGGGCCAATGAACAGTGGTCTGGTTGCAATTGGTTCAACAAGACGGTATAGTTTTCACCATCACTGATATCACGACCGAAATTGGCCACACGACGTTGAGAACCAGCATTTTTAAGATGATAGTTGAACCAACGCAACAAAATTTGTTCAGGTGGAAGTCTCAAGAATTGTTCAATGGTTTCATCTTCTTCCAACAAACGGTACAATTCTGGATGATGTTTAATATCAACCTTGGCTAACAAACCACGACGAATGATTTGCCAAATCAATCCCAAAATCAAATGTTCCTTACCATCGATGATATCTTCAGAGTGGACATTCACCACAATACATCCAATGGCCTTGGCGGAGTTGATGACAATGTTGGCATTTTCAGACATTTGGAAATTGTTCAAGGTTTTCTTCTTTGCTCCTGGAAGGTTAAGAACACGAGTATCGATGGTGTCTGGTACAGAGTCGTTAATCAATTTGGAAAGTACGAGACCATCACGACATTCGTCAAAAATTTGGAAAGTTTCAGTGTCAAATGGGAGACGAGATCCAATATGAGCATCATCAGCAAGAACAGAATTGATATGTCTGGTGAATTCAGTACGTTCTTCATCATTGATGGTGTGGGTAGTTCCGGAAGTCTTACCACCAAGATACGTTTTGTGAGTAGGAGCAGAAGGTGAAAGGGCTGGAGACAATGATGGTTTAGGTCCAACAGCTGGCTTGAGTCTTTGAGGAGTGGATGGAGCAATTGGAGCGGCCCCGGAACCAGCACCACCAACGGCGCCTGAAGAACCACCTTCCTTCAACTTTGCCATCAATTCGACGTAATCGTCCAATTCAACATGTCCAGAGGCGTCAACATCAACCTGTTTAAGCGTTTCTCTAGCCTCGTCATAGGTATAAGTACCAGCTTTGGAAACTGCATTGATAACGTCTTTCTTTTCGGCCCAACCATTGTCTTCCAAATCAATCCCTCGAAAATCTTCAATGATTTGGAAAAGGTCTGATTGACCAAGTATTGGGAATTTCTTTTGTAACTTCAACACATTCATCTTGAAGAGAATATGAAGACAAAACAATTGAATGTAGCGTGTGTTGTTTTTTTTTTGCTTTTCTGTGATAGATGCTTCAACACACTACAGGGGTGAAGGGGCAAATTCGGGCTATGAGATTAACTGGAGTCACGTTTTGCCGGTTTTGTGGCGGACTGCATATATGTGATTGCGTAGTAATTTTGAAATTCATTCATTTAGGGTGGGTGAGAGAATGAGGGTTTAGTATGCACGGCAGATTGAGTGAGTGAGGCAAGTCTCATATGTTAGAGAGCGGATCTATCAGAAACATTTAGATATATACCTTGTTTACTTTTTTTTCCAATTGAATTCAATTCAATGACTCTTATTTCATTGGATGAAAAGACGCCCGGTGCGCCTGTCGTGGATGTGGAGCCCGTTCAACTTCAGTTTGATGTCAATGGGTCGTTACAAAGACTACTTGTACAAAATGATATCATGTACTTAATATTGACCCTGTCAGTTTATAGAATTGATCTTTCAAATCCTTCGGAAGTACGGCATGTGGAATTGGTACAGCAGGGTGGGTCGTCATTGAGGATAACAAATGCGTGGCTTCATCCCAATGGTGCACATCTTATTTGTCAGGTGAACCATACAACGTACTATTATTTGAATGAGCTGTATGTTCGATTCAAGATTCTCCCAAGATTTAAAGGCTTGAAGATAAATTGTATGGCGTTCCCAGACGGTGATAGAGCTGTTTCCGGTGATTTCCTAAGCGGTACTAAAGATGGTGCTGTATATATCTGTCTGTTAAAATCTCATGATCCACTGGTTCATGAGAGCAAGCGTGATGATAAGTATGTGAAACAGGCATATCAAGCACTGTCATCACAAAGTGGGAACACTTCAGTGTCTCAATTGATGTTTTCCAAGGACGATCTGTTAGTTGTTGCCTTGGTTGGTGACTCACTTTACACATGGCTGGTGGCTGGCCACTCATACCAAGTCTTGATCAAGTCTTTAAAAACCACACCAACGACTGTCAAGATTGGACAAGCAATATTTACAACCAGGGATTCGTCTTATACAATAATCAATCCATCAACCAATGCAATTTACACTAATGATCAAGATTTGAATCTTGCACAAGTTGACAAATTCCCCGTTTCAGGAGAAGATGGACTTTCTCACTCACCAGCTTTGAGCTCAGTTATATCTACTCGTCATTATCTTATGGCATTATCTACCAAACATGACAAGATTCATCTTTTGGCAAAACTTTCTAATGATACAACCAGTTCACACGATCTTACAGTTCAAGGCAAGGTCATTGGCATCACAGCAGATAATACTGCCAATACCTATTGGTTGTACACACATTCCAACATATACGAGGTTGTTCTTTCAAATGAATCATCTGCAGTATGGTATAATTATTATCAAATGGGAATGTACGAAGAGGCACTCACTTGTTTAGAGAAGAACTCTGCAAATGCAAGCAAGCGTGATCTCGTATTGATCAAGCTGGGTTATAATTCGCTTCAAAAGGGTGGGTTTGGAATTGATTATAGTGAAGATATAGACCCTGAATTGTTTCTCCTTCAGGTTAAGGGGATTCGAATTCTTGCTCAACTGTCTGAACCATTTGAAAAGGTTTGCTTGATGTTGATGTCTTTGCAGCATGATGGCACTGATTTATCATCAACAACATCTTCCACGGATGCACGAACAAAGAGTTCATTGTCCGAGAAGTTACTAGTTGAATATCTCTTGGTGAAATTCCAACAAGCAAAATTAGAAAAGAATAAAATTCGAACGGTAGTACTTTCTTCATGGATCATTGAAATGATGCTTCGTTTGGTATACAAAAAGGAAGAGGAGAATTCAAAATTTGAATCGTTTTTAGCGTCTAACTATAAACATTTAGATTCTAAAACGGTTTACCAAATTATCATGGGATATAACTACCCGCTGAAACTTATTTATTATGCTGAATTAATTGAAGATTTTGAATTCATATTGAATTATTATGTGGATCTTGAAGATTGGACTAATTCTTTGAAGACTTTGGTCAAGATATACACTGACGGTGATCGAGAATTGATCTTTAAGAAGGCCACAGTACTTCTTGTAAATGCGCCCAAGGCAACGGTTGATATTTGGTTGAAGTTTAATGAGTTGGATTATGAAAAATTACTTCCAGCAATTTTGACTTATAATAAGAACAATATTAATATTAAACTTGAAGAAAACCAAACTATCAAGTTCTTACTGAGGGTTATATATGATAAAGGGGTAAAGAATAAAATCATTAACAATTATTTTTTATGTCTCCTTGTGACGTACCCCACTGAGGATAAGGAACAAGTTAATCGATACATGGTCAAGGTGTTGAAAAGAATTAAACAAGACGGTAGTCTGCAAGCATATGACGCCAATTTTATTCTTCGGCAATGTCTTCAAAACAATCACTATCATCCAGCAATTATAATTCTTATCAACGATATGCAACTTTTTGAACAAGCTTTAGAACTCTCATTGGATTATGACTTAACTGAGCTTGCTCAATTTGTGCTCAGAAAGTACGATGATTATCTATTTGATCGTGTTTCAAAAGATGAGGATATGTTTGAATTTACTGATCATGAGCAAGATCTTAAGTTTGTTGGGAAAGTAAAGATTGAAGAGGAAAGTTTCAGTTCGAGGAAAAAATTATGGACAATGTTTCTGAAATATTTAATTAATGGCGTTTGTAATGGGAAATCATTTGCCTTTCTTGATGATATGTCAAGTGAGTCGGAAGACATCAAAACTGAATCTGAAACGGAAAAGGAGTCTAAATCTAAAGGTAAACCCACCAATTCTATTTCAGATATAACTCTGGGTCTTGTGGAAAGTATGACCAATGGTCCTACCAATAACAGTATCAAGTTCAATCTGTCCAAGATAAGTTGTCTTTTGAAATATTTACTCAGTGCATCATATGATAGCAAAACCAATTCTAATGTTCTTAGTTTGAAAGATTTACTCCCACTCTTCCCAGAATCAGTAATGATTAATAATTTCAAAACGGAAATCATTCAATCTTTGAACCAATACAATAGTAAAATCAATCAATTGTCATATGAAATGCAAGAATCGTTAAACATTTCACAAGCATTGAAGAAACAAGTGAGAGAATCTCAGGAAACATCTAACAAGGGTCGTATACATACAGTCGTTGAACCTGGAGAACCATGTCAACTCTGTGGAGAGTTGCTTGTTAATAAGGCATTTGTATGTTTCCCCAATTGCCAGCATTGTTTCCATAAAGAATGTCTTGTCAAAAGTTTCCTTAAACTGAAGGGTGATTATCGCTTTAAAAAGATATTCCATAACTTTAAACGCAACCCAACTCTGACCAATAGAGAAGAACTTGATGATCTTTTATTGAAAGAATGTGTTCTTTGCAGTGAAGGTAACATCAATACAATAGATGATAATATAATTGATTTGGAGAGTGATAAGAAAGAGTCAGAAAAATGGGATTTATAGAACAACAGTTGAAAAGTAGAAATGGAAACTAAATAAAATAAGATCAAATTAATTAGATAATAAATATATCAATATTTTGAAGTTTATGTATCACAATTCTAAGAGGTCATAGATAGTTAGGTGTAATTGAATACCTACTACAGACCAATGCCTGGAGTTTCATGAGTTGCAAATTGTACACTAACTTGAAAAAAAAAAAGAAAGAAGTGTCCACACGTGACCGTTGATTATTGAATTGGGAAAAAAAAAATTGTACGTGCAGTCCTCTCATCGCATCTCTCAATAGTTATCTACAAAGAATAGAGGCGAACTTTTTTCACATTATAATTTCTTCAGAAAACAACCAAACAAATCATGGGTAAAACACAGAAGAAGAACTCCAAAGGTCGTTTAGATAGATACTATTTCTTGGCCAAGGAAAAGGGGTACCGTGCGCGTTCCTCGTTTAAGATTATCCAAATTAACGAGAAGTATGGTCATTTCTTAGAGAAATCCAAGGTAGTCATTGACTTGTGTGCTGCACCAGGTTCTTGGTGTCAAGTTGCATCTCAGTTGTGTCCTATCAACTCGTTGATTATTGGTGTTGATATCGTTCCTATCAAGCCTATGCCTAACTGTATTACATTCCAGTCTGATATCACCACTGAAGATTGTCGTTCTCGTTTGCGTGGTCATATGAAGACTTGGAAGGCTGACACCGTTCTCCATGATGGTGCTCCTAACGTTGGTATGGGTTGGGTTCAAGATTCTTTCACTCAATCTCAATTAACCTTGCAAGCCTTGAAGTTGGCTGTGGAAAACTTAACTCCAGGTGGTACTTTTGTTACAAAGATTTTCCGTTCTCGTGATTATAATAATTTGATGTGGATTTTCCAACAATTATTCGATAAAGTTGAAGCTACTAAGCCACCAGCTTCTCGTAATGTTTCCGCTGAAATCTTTGTGGTTTGTAAAGGTTTCAAGGCACCAAAGAAGATGGATCCAAGATTATTGGATCCAAAGGAAGTTTTCGAAGAATTAGCACCAGCCACCGTGAATAATGAATCCAAGGTTTTCAACCCAGAGAAGAAGGTTAGAAAGAGAGATGGTTATGCTGAAGGTGATTATTTATTATATCACACCATGCCATTGCTTGAGTTTGTGCGGAATGAAGAACCAATCAATACTTTGGGGACTTTGAATAAGCTTGTAGAGCCAGAAAAGGATGATCATGAATGGAAGATCTGTCGTAAGTTGAAAGGATGTACTCCAGAACTTTTAGAATGTATTAAAGATTTGAAAGTGTTGGGTAAAAAGGATTTCAAGCTTATTTTGAAGTTCCGTAAGCAAGCTAGAGATTTACTTGGATTAGATGAAGAAGAAGTTAAGCAAGAAATCGAGGTTGAACCATTGACTGAAGATCAACAAATTGATAAGGAATTACAACAACTTTCTGATAAACAAAAGCAAAAGAATAAGAGACTTAAGAAGAATTCCAATGAAGCCAAACAAAAGGAAATCCAAAGAATGCAAATGAGTATGTTGACCGATATGAACATAGGTATTGAAGCAGCACAATTGGGATCTGAATCCTTGTTTAACTTGAAGTTGGCAGAAAAGAGTGGTAAGCTTGATGACTTGGCTCGTGGTAAGAAGAAGATGATTTTCAACAGTGAAGACTTGTTAAGAGATAATGATATACACATTGATGAAGACGCTGAAAGAGGAGAAGGAGACCTGGAAAATGAATTGGATGAATTGGAAGCACAATTAGATGATATGTACAGTACTTATCAAGAAAGAAGAGCTGAAAGAGATGCCAATTACCGTGCTAAGAAGTTGCGTGGAGATGTTGATGATGAAAAATGGGAAGGTATCAAGTCTGACGAAGAAGATGAAGGTGAAGAAAAGGATTACGATATGGAAGTTGATAGTGACAGTGATTCTGACGATGATGAGCATATAAAGTCTTTGGTTGCTGAAAAGAAAACCGATGGATTATCAAGAAGTGCCAAGGTATTTTTTGCATCCGATTCAATTTTTGGAGAAATGGGTGATGAAGAATTGATGCAACAAATGGCTGGTAAGAAGGAAGAAGTACAAGCACAAGCACAAGACAATAAGAAGGATTCTAAGGTTAAGTTGCAAGCTAAGGATGATTCTGATTCCGACTCTGGTGATGATTCTGAGTCTGATTTTGAGATTGTTCCTGCTGAAAAGGAACTTGATGATGATGAAGATTCTGATTCTGATTCCGACTCCAATACCAAATCATACAAGGGTAAAGATCATCAACAAAAGGTTGATCTTGCCACAGTCGAAGCCATGACCTTGGCCCATCAACTTGCATTAGGACACAAGAATAAGAGTGATTTAGTGGACGAAGGTATCCATAGATACTCTTTCAGAGATCATGACAACTTGCCTGAATGGTTTGTGGATGAAGAAAAGAGACATTCCAAGATTACCAAGCCAATTACCAAGGAAGCCGCACAGGCCATCAAGGAAAAGCAAAAGCAATTGAATGCTAGACCAATTAAGAAGGTATTGGAAGCCCAAGGCCGTAAGAAGATGAGAGCTATGAGAAGATTAGAGAAGTTGAAGAAGAAGTCTGACTTGATTAATGACAACACAGACAAGTCTGAACGTGACAAGGCTGAAGAAATTCTGTCCTTGATGAGAAAGATGACCAAGAAGCAGAAGCAAAGACCAAAGGCCACTTTGGTTGTTGCTGCCGGTGCCAATAAGGGTTTGAGTGGTAGACCAAAGGGTGTCAAGGGTAAGTATAAGATGGTTGATGGTGTCATGAAGAATGAACAACGAGCCTTGCGTAGAATTGCAAAGAAGCACAAGAAATAGAGTAGTAGTAGCAGCAATTCACAATACAGATAAGAACAACGCGTAGAATTCACATGAGGTAGCTAGTCTACAAAATAGAACAAGTTCAAGAGAATAGTTTACGAAGTAAAATCAAAGAGTTAGAACAACACACGGTCTAAATAGGTTTAAGATCAATCCATTCTGGTAATATCAGCCCATTCGTAAAACAATTTAAGCTTCTATCTAATCCAAGGAGCGGCTGGAGTAGCTTTTCAAATTTAAGCATGCAGCTTATCTTCTAGACTCTCGCTAATAGTAGCTCGTAAGATATATTTGTCATATGTATCGCATTCTCAAACAATCAAAAAAAATAAAATAAATAAATAAATAAATAAAAAAAATAACTAGATAAAGAAAAAAAGAATGACGTTGTGTGTTAACCCGCGGGAGTAATCAGACTGCAAGATGGTCTATAAACTAACCTTTCATATACTAAAATAGAACGATGTACTATGAATTGGAGAATTTCAGTTGATCCCTTGCAACATGCTCTTCCAGCTTATATCGTAGCTCGGGAAAAACGAAACCCTAAGTCGTACTTGTGCATTGGAACATTCAGTTCTAGAACACCCATTCAACCGGATAAACTATTTTTTTGAAATCCATGAATAACGATCTTGTGCAAGTGTAAAAAATTACCAACTAGGAAATAAGGGGTTTCCATGAAGACAGAATGTTGTTTTGGAACGTATGCAAGAACATGTACAGTTCATCCTTCGCAGACGTTGCGATGTCCGTCCCATGCATCGGGGACCGCTGGTTTCCAAATTCTAAGGCAAGTTTAAATTTTCTTACCATTAAAAATGTTTCCCCTGTTTCAAACAGAAATTGAATAATTAGTTGCATCCATTAGAGTTAAAGCTTATCTAGTAGAATCTGTAAAACGTGTGTGTTTGTGTGTTTTTTTTCGGAGCAAGTAACAGCGAGAACGAGAACTGAATACCAGGAAGGGGGTAGATAAGCGTTTCAGTCTCAATTAGGTAGAATGAGAGGTGGCTTAAGTCTTACGATACAGTATTATCCCACAAGCAAGTAAAGGTCGTGTTATGAGTGTGTGGCGGCGTTCAATAATCTCCATTGTCTCTAATCGCCGCCAGAGGGGAACTCCAACATTCAATATCAACACCAAAAAATTTCCCCAACTTACGCAAACCCAAAAAGTAGGCCCACCCCAAGTCTATACCCCGCCGAAAATAATTCTCGATGCCCACGTTTGTGAATAGCCGCCCCACCACGGTATGGGCGTGTCCAGTCCAGTTACGGTGACGCGCGCGTTAAATAGGGTTCTTTTTTTTTTTTCCTTTTTTTCCTTTTATTATTATTATTATTGTATTTTGTTTTCAATTTCATGCAAACTATTCCACGTCCTCTGAGAGTAATTATACGAAAGCGTTTTGTAACTCGTTGGCCCCTGCAGGAACGGGCCGGTTTCCTTCGTCCCTTTTCGTTCTGTGACCTGAATATCACTATGCACTTCTTCCTCTTCTTCTTCTTCTTTTTTCTTCTTATTTAAAAACTTTTTTAGTTGAAGGCCAGTTGTGAAGTAGCTACTGCTTGCATCGTACCCCGTGTCAGGATCTGTTAACCATTTTTTCACTTCTATTTGTTGCGTCGCGTGTTGCTATCCCTCTAAACTCGCCCGAACCAGCCGGTAACTCTTCTTGCGTTTTTACCTTTTTTTTCCCTCTTTTTTTTTTTCCTCTCTTTGTCCTTTGCGTCAAAAAATTTTTAACGAGGACTTGCAAACACAGCCCTTGGTCTTTATCGTGAGCCTTAGCAGCGTCCATATACCCTGAGAAACCTAACCTGGCATTTGTCCCGGGGCCAGCCAGACCACCAAAGACCGCAAGACGCGTTCAAATATTTCCTTACCTTGTTTTGTGCTGTCATTCGTTCCACTCCCTTGCATATAAGTTCATGGTATGACTTCACTTCCTAACCCGTCTCCACTAACTTCAACCCTGGTGTTACTATCAACCCCACCAGTCACGGGCGCAGGGGGCAAGCGCCACAGACACCGGCGGTCTGCTGCGATTCTGGGTGACTTTGATGCCATGGGACTTGGCCTTTTTTCGCCTCCTTCCACCTCCAATCATCCCCTGAGGAAACCTTCAATCCCTGATTTCGACCTTGATAAAAACTTTCATTTTAATAATCAAGAAGATTTTGCTAAACCCGATAAAACCATGGATTTTTCCTTCCCTAATAGACCATCTTCACCTGAAACTTTGGATGATTATCATACAGCTTCTGCCGGGTCTCCAAGAACATTTACATCCCCACCTAAAAAGCATTATACTCACAGTACAAACTTGAACTCTCCTATACGACTAGCTAGAAAGTCAGCATCAGTGCATCTTGCCCCTAAAACAAGGTTTTTCCTCACCGAAGAAACTAATATCAATAATGAAAATGTACCGGATGCAGTGATTGATCTTGATGAGGTACTCAGTGCAAACTTACATATTGGAGAGCAATCTACGGGGGCATCAAGGTCTTCATCTGTCGGACATACCAGAAGCGAGCTGGCTCCATTTGATATGTATTCCGAAGAAGACTCTTTATCCTCACCCTTTCTCAGACTGTATGCCAGTCCCTTTATTTCATCTCCACTTTCAAGCTCAAATAATCATTTGTTTCAACAACCAATTCAAGAACAATTCACCGATGATATTGAGGAGATTCTGGAAGAACCTTCAAATGCTTCTAACAAATTGGATAGTTTGGGTGCCATATTTGCCGTTGATGATCATCAAACATCATCAACGATTGCAACCCCTGAGGAAGAGTTGATGTTCCCCAATCCACAATCTGCCTTAGTTGGGCTTTATTCGAATGATTCTGCCAATTCTTCCAGTTCAAGTTTACGTAGTAACACTACTAGAATTGCGTCTAGTCATCATTCTATTGAGAAGTCATTTTCAAATGATTCAACCAATTATTGTAGTAATCATTCAAATACAAACTTGAATTCCACACCAGGCTCATCAAAGAGATCGGGTGCCAAGGCTACCCGATACCAATCATTTTATGACCAATCATATAAGATCTCCAATGCATTGAAGGTTTCATCATCGGAAAGCATCAACATTTATCATGATGATGGAACTTCTAGTCTTCCCAAAGAAATTAGAATATTAGGACATTCATCGAGTTTACCAAGTTTGAAAACAACTTCTACAGTGAAGAGAAATAATCAAAAACTTCCAAGATTTGGAGAAATATATAGATTTGTTCCCGCAGCTCCAACAGCTTCTATACAACAGACCAGATTGATTTCTCCACCTCCTACGGTAAAATCACAAATTATCCTGCAACAACAGTTTCATCATCCTGTGCGTGTATCCCAATCTAACCCAAACAATTTACACAATCTTTCGAAAAATGTTTCCAATAGTCCCATCAGTATGAATTCCGAAGTTTCATCTACTATCATATCTTCTAATGCTACCATTCAATCTACAGACCACTCTTCTTTGCATGATCAATCTAATTCATTTGCTTCCAAGGCTGCTTCGGAAAACACGGTTCTTGATGCTCCACCTCTGATAGTAGTAAGTAGCTCTGAAGATGTCCTGGCAGGACGTGGCGATACAACTACACCAGTGTTAGATCAAGGAATAAGATTTGACCAAAATTCAAATACTACGAGGAAAAATATCCCACCTCCAATAACTGTTGCGAATGTATCACCAACAAGAAATGGCGTTTCTACAAGTACTGTCGCGGCCTCTACTTCAACCTCGACAAGCACATCGACCAGAAGTTCTAGGGGATCACCGAAAAAATCTACAATAGATAAGGCTAGAAGACCCTTATCTCCGCAAGAAGAATCATTTTTGAAAGAAACACAAATACCGTCATTTAGATCCAAGACACTGAAAAAGGTGGAAAATCAACAACACAATACCCATCAAAGAACTAAATCTCGGTCGTCTATTTCCCAAGATGAAAACGATGACTTGAATAGCTTGAGACTGGCCAATAAGCGTAATAGCAGATTCATCAACTGGTTGAAGAAGAGGTAAAAACATTGCTCAGTTAGCATACGCGCAGGACATATACCCAACAATGTACATTAATATCTTTTATCAGTATATATAAATTTTAATAAATAAATATATAAGGATGTATATACGTATCATATCACCCCAATGGATGTACGTTGAAAAATGGAAGCTGGGTCTTAGTTGCTTTTGCATTCGGCCCACTTTGGTCCTTGGCAGAACGACTGTATATGTGTTCGCGAAATTTAATTTGCAACACCACCTGACCTCCTAGGCATATATTACACCAGGACACTTCACTGGACATCACCAGCTTATTAAAAAGTACATTGGTATTCTCTTTTTTTTCCATATTTTAGACTCTTTACAAATGTTATTTGAACTTCCAAAAGATTTCACCGAGACGTTGGCCAACAAATACGAGTCAGCAGTCGCTGATAACTCAGTTGTATTTTCTGACAAAGTCACCAATGAGTTAGTCAACAATACTATTGGTGAGGGCGAAACCTCAACAAAGGTTGATTTCCAACTTACCATTCTCCAATCCTTGCAGCATCGGCCCACAGGAACCGTGGATAAGAACCCATTCGAAAATCCAGAACCTGAATTAACTGTGGTGGAAAAGTACGGACCTGATGATGAATTCCGAATTGTATTCAACAAATTCCCAGTCGTACCGCGTCACTTTATGATCGTCACCCGTGAGTTCAAGTCTCAAAATACCCCATTATCGTTGAATGAGTTGGTTGGCGCATACACCCTCTTGGCACGTCTTCGTAAGGATGATTCCGACCATGACTGGATGGCCTTCTACAACTGTGGACCGGAGAGTGGTGCCTCGCAACCTCACAAGCATATTCAATTCATGACCATTCCAGACCTGTTTGCACCATTTGCCAGCCAATTGGCTGACACCACTGAAGCTTTTCTTCCCAACGATAAGGAGGAACCTTTGGTGAATGCAGATATCCCATTCGCCCACTTTGTGGCCCGTCTTCCAGACAGTTCCGAAGACCTTCTTCTGGACCCTGAAGATTTGACCATGTACTTTGTGTCGCTTCTTCAAAGGGTTCTTACTGTGCTTAAAGAGAATGAAGCTTCTCACGTTTCCTACAACTTCATCATGACCACCAAATACATGATGTTGGTGCCACGTTCGCATGCCAAGTACGAGGATCTCGGGATCAACAGTTGCGGCTATGCTGGGCTCATATTGTGCAAGAACGAAGAATTGCACTCACTTGTTACTAAGGTTAGTCCGGTAGCTATCCTCGATGCATGTGGCTTCCCTAACACCAAAAAGGACCACAGTGATGAATATAAATATTAGAGAATATATAGTGATTAAGATTACTCATTACACACTACCCAGCTGAAAGAATGTAGATGTAGACTATCTAATGATTATAAAAACGACTTAAGGCTACCACTAATAATTTACCTGGGCAAAAAGTTCTAAGAGTAAGGTGTAGTAACAAAGTTATATAATTAAACAACCTTAATGTTTATTTTATCTCTAGCTTCTATCCCACACACCAAGGACAATAATGAAAATTCTTTTATTTCCTCATTAGGAAGTCTACCCCAGAACTCAAAATGGGCAGGAAAAAATGTTGTTCTGTTATACCCTAATTAGGAAGTCAACATGAGCCAATGAGACAATCACAATTTTCAATTCTAATCCAAATCTCAAAAGACAAAACCTATACTACCTGCTTGATACACATTCATAGTACATCAGTAACCATGGCTTCTATTACCTCCGTCGTTAAGGCTGCTGACTTCATTTTGTCCAGACCAACCTTGTCCAAGGTTGTCACCCCATTGGCCAAGCTCTTCGTTTCCTATGCTGGTTACAGAGAAATGGGTTTAAAGTATGTACACCTCTAATTATTGCAGATATGTCATTAAATTTTGGCCTCCATTATTGTGTGATTATCATTGAGATACGATAAGTTTGGTGTAGCTGGCATACTAGCTTGAAAGAGCTAGGATTTCCTAAGAATTGTTTCCCCCAGAAAACAGTCTCTACATTTTTACGTGTAAGCAATATGCAAGTTACTAACAAGACAGGTTCAACGATTTACTTATTGAAGAAACTCCAGTCATGCAAAAGGCCATCTCCAGATTGCCAGCTGACGAAAGTTACGCCAGAAACTACAGATTCATCACAGCTCATCAATTAGCTTTGTCGCACCAATTGTTGCCAGCCAACAAGGCCGTCAAGCCAGAAGAAGACACCCACTACTTGATCCCATACATCTTAGAAGCCGAAAAGGAAGCCTTTGAAAAGGCTGAATTGGACAGCATTACCGTGTCTAAATAAGCAACATCGTCAAACTCAAAGTGTATACAGCAACATTTAAAATATATATATATATCTATTAGCATCCAAAATTTGTAAACGTTAACATCAACCTTTTAAAGAGGCTAAAGCCTGTTATAGTGGTATGTCGTGATTCTGTATTCCATTGTTCTGTTTTCACAAATCATAGCATCAAATGAGTTGTGCGGCCATACCCAACTTCTGGTCTTTGGTATAAGTATAGGTATTACAACATAAACATTAAATATTTAAGTTTTTAATACATATCAACGCAAATAAACTCTATAGTTAAAATTTCCCGCTTCATGTGAAGTTGAGTTTCCAGAGCTGATTAATATTAATAAGTTCAATTTGATGAATACGAAGGAAAAAGCCAGAGATTCTACAATTAGTGACTCTAAATTGAATTAGTATAATTTCTATAAACCTGTAGGTAGGTGGGTTGGTGTCCATCAGTACACGTCAGCGTACTGGTCTCTCGTTCTATAAATATATTAGTAGAGGTTTGAAAGTTTAGAACATACCAATCTTGTACTTTCTCAATTGTTCTAAAGCCAAAAATGTAACAATAGTGTGTGGGCCCAATCTAATGAAAGATGGTAACCAACCACGGAACATAAAGCCAACACCCTCGTTCTTGACAGCCTTAGAAAGAATTGTAAGCGCACCGCCATCACTGGCACCCTTGGCATTCATGATTCTAGTCTTGACAACATCCGCTGGTGAGCACACTGTGGTAGCTACCAAGCCTGCAAGCAAAGATGCACTAAAATGAGTAGACTTCTTTGCTGGATCTAAATTCAAGTGATCAACGAGCAAACCCTTGGCAAGATCGTAGGTAACAACCTGCGAAGCGGTCATCAACACACCACGAACTAAGTTAGGGGTCAAACCACGGAACAAAGTCGATATGTTTTCTTCCTTAACAATTCTGAAAATACCGTCAAATGCATTTCTATAGTTTCTTCTTTGAGCCACTGGAAGACTGGAGTCATTTTGCATTCTGATGTTGACAACATCTGAAGGATTTCCGACCAAACCACCGAGAGCACCAGCCAACATGGACATAGGCAATAATACTGAAGTGGTTGGTTGTACGTTATATTTGGTCACGTATGACTCCTTCAACCACTCATAAATACCAAATCTAGCCGTGGAGTATGTAGCTTGTCTCAAAAGAGATGCCGTAAGTCCGGAATAAATCTTAAAGAATCCTTCTTTGGTTATAATTTGGTATACCATTGAGGCAAGTGATTGGCCTGGCTTAGTGGCAGTTTGTAAACGGACCTTGGCCAAGTCAAGTGGGTGAGTTACCATACAGGCGGCCATACTGGCGGCTCCACCGTACCAAAAACTGCGTATTTGTTAGTACTTCAAAGGTAAACAATGATTGATATTCATTTTATTCGCCTAAAACCGACTTCAAAGCTGACATGAAGCTCTTTGGGGTAAGGCTGTCTCTACTTACGGATAGCTAACTTTAGTTGACATGATAATTTAGGGGGTATAGTACAAAGAAACTATGTGTTCTCAAACTGGTGATATATTTTTTTTACAAAGATAAAAGAAACAAAGAAAAAAAAAATTCCGAAAAAAAAACTACAGAAATCGATGATTCTGAAAACCTGACAGAGGTCCAGAATGAGGTGAGGGGTGGATAAAACTATGTAATCGGTGCGTCGCTGTGTACAATACACGCCTAGCATAGAAGTTACATGTAAAAATATGTCTGTTCTCCTCACTAGTACCTAGTACATCTGCGATACATAAAACTCCGCACCGAAAAGAAGAATAGTTACATACGCAACTGTCGATAACACCTGAACTACCAGTTCTTCGTATTTCTACATTGCGAGCGTTTTTAAGGAAGTGTGTGTGGTCTAATATTATACTGTTTACCTAACTTAGGGCCCGTGTACCTTTCTTTTATACCACAATAATACTTAATAGTGATTCAGCCGTTGATCCTTTTTGACATCATCGCGGACTTTTTCGGAAAATGAAATTGCGGGTCCCGGAAATTGTCGGAGTTCTATCCGATCTTTTCCTGCCGCCCCTCTCCCCCGCTCTCGCGATACAGTCTTCCTCCCTAAAGAAGACAAATCCATAAAGTTAATCGTAGACCCAACAAACATTCGATGATATCTATTGAACTGTTGGCTTAGTTGTATTGTTCAACAAGAAAATGGATCACCTCATACATTAATTAGAGTTAGAAAATTTCAAACATTTTAATGGGAACACAGTGCAAATTACGTGACGACATATTGTAATTTACTTAGAGTATGAGTACTATTTTATTAACAATATGGGCATAACTAAAATAGAAGAAGCAATGTCAATGAAGATCAGTTGAATTTCTTGTGTTCAACAATAACAGGGAGATCCAATTCGCCCCTCTCAGTTGGATGAAGATGCATCATTGTTTTTATTTAATCAATGACAGCCACATAACGGCTACTCTGTGGAGATTTCATTACAAATTTACAATACAAGTTAATTCAATCTTTATTATACCGAAGAATTAGATTACAAATAAAATATCGGGATTGCCTATTTGGGACTGGTATATCTGTTGGTTTATTCTTCCCCTTCTCAATTCTACTGACGGGCAGTCACTGACTTGACTGTACAACAAATTAGTTGCTTGCAAAGTTTACAATCATAGCCTGATACCCAAGTATTGTTACAAGTGATATGGGAAACATAGTATGGGAAACATACTTCGCAATTTCGCCAACAAGAAATTATTCCTGAAACTAGTGCAATGAAGCAAATCGAGGTGAATGATGGGTTAATAGGGGAATTCAATGGAACTCTTTTATTCATATTATGGTACCAATATCATGTGAGATCAGGAACAAAAGTATTTTATTGTACATTAATTGTCAAAATTTTATTGTGCTTTATGAATAATTACATAGTCTTCCTTTATCCACAAAAGGGTACTTTGAGTGTAATGTTTCAAGATGTTTGGTTAAGTTTTCGGATTATAAGTTAAATTACTATGAACTCTTTCAAGTAAGGTAGATGATAGCTAATGCAAAATATTGTCGATTGATCATTTTTTATGAGTGGCAAATTTTCCTGCAAACTTCTTCCAGACCCCATCTCTTGCCCCCCGTTTTCTCTTATTGCTCCAAAACATCAGTATATCAAAACTCTTCAGCAGAGTTACCAGACACAAACACAGATAATGTCAATCTAGTTGTATTTTGAGAGAATGTTGGCAAATTGACGTGAATCTTATCTGAAGGTAAGTAAGCCAAAGGAGGTTTACCAGAATTAGATCCCAGAGAAATCAATGGGAAGAGTGAGTGTCAGAAATTCTAGCTGCAATATGACATAATTGGATACTTTGAGGCAAGTAATCTTTAACTATCCTAGTGAAGATTTAGCTAGAATGTTTCACTATACGAACGCTAAATAATACATTATATGATCATGTAATTCATGTATTCCTTCCATATTTGGCGAAGCTGAATCTTGTAATCTCATACCTCAAGGTGTTGGTATCTAATCTTATCTTTTTTTTTTGTTATTGTTCATATTCATACTATAAGAACTTGAGTATGAGAAAGTAAATTCTCTGCGTCTGGGAAAGCATGCCCTTTACTTCAACAGACCGTGTAATGTTGGACATCTCCGAATCTGCATCAAGCACACTCAGCTCATTTCATTACATTGAAGAATCTAGTTTATACTCGTGTATGTTACACAATCCTATCCTCCATATAAACCCACTATATAGGATCCTTCACAGAACACCCTCCAAAAACCACCAAAATTATACATATGAAACTGATTGAGAAATTTTTATTAAGCAAGACTTGGAGAAGGTAAAATTTGGGCAATTTCTAATTAATAAATTGCAATGATAATGTTAGATACCTTACAAGGGGGTACATTTTTAGAAGAGTAGTAATACAGAAATTTATCTTTGAGCATTAATCTCGAATAGATTAAAACCTAATTTTTTTCTACTGAATGTCGTGTAGTGGTCATTTTGAAATCTATCGTTCTTTTACAATAAAGTATTTTTGCAACCAAAAAAAAAAAAAGAAACAAAATTAGATCCTTGAATTTTGGTCAATGTTACACTTGAAATGTAAGAAATAACAAAATTTCTCCCATAAAAATAGCTCCCAAATATACCTTGTTAATTCATGAATAAATTTTTAATCTCCGTTGATTGACTGATTGACATTGTAGATGAAGGTTATCTATCGAACCAATTGAATTGTCCATTGAGTTTTGTATTTTTTTTTTCTTTTTTTTCTTTTTATTAAAGGACTAATATTACATATAACAAACAAAATTTAGGGCGGATAATATACATAGGTGGTAGTATACGGATATTATCCTAATTTGGAAACTGATTTCACAATTTTCTTTGTGATAACTTACCTTCATTTGTGTTAAACCACAATCGCGACCTTGTATTCTATTGAACTACGATTATCAAAAATGTTTTTTCTTTCCTTACCTTTTCTTGAATATAGTTTCACAAATGATATTTGTTAGTTGGTTATCATATTCATTTATTTTCATATGTTTTATAAACGTATCCAGATTGATATGAATTATATAATCTTTTACACAACTTTCCGTCAAGAAAAGTCAATATAAAACAACCTAAAAAACATCCTACACTAGACACAAACATTGAGTTGGTACAAACCTACCAACTCCAGAATTGAAGTATATAATAATGGAAAGCAAAAAAAAAAAAGATGATAAATTCAAAGAAGATGAAGTATAGATTAAAAAGATAAAGTTGAAGATTAAAAAAGATAAAGGTAAGAATAAAGAAGAATAAAAAAACGGTAAAGATTAAAAATAAAAAGTTAAAGATAAAAAAGATTAAAAATAAAAAGTTAAAGATAAAAAAGAGTAAAGAAAAGTTAAAGAAAAGTTAAAGAAAAGTTAAAGAAAAGATAAAGAAAAGACAAAGAAAAAATAAACAAAAAATAAACAAAAAATGATGAACAAAAAGGTATAACAAAAAGAGAAGTATAAGAAAAAAATTAAAAAGAAGTAAAAAACAACAGAAAGAAACGAAAAAAGATTAGGTTACAAAGACAAGAAAAAAATAAAAACTAAAAGATATCAAGAATTACAAGAATGAATAATGAGTGAATACATTCTTAGCAATTGTCACTCACTCCTGGGGGTTAAATCAATGAATGAAGTTACATCTGGGGAATCAGGTTGAATACTTATCTGGATGTTATTAAATAACCTCAATTTAGAGGACTGAGACAGAAATTGGTAGCAGAAAAAAAGTAAGTATAAGAAGAAGCAAAGGAAGCAAAACAATGAAGACACACAAGTGATTATAATCTAAAGGAAAAGGCTTAACATTAGCCAAATTAATTTATAAATATGTGATGGTGGAGGGAGAATTGGAACGGAAAATGGAAAAGATAAAAAATAAACAAGGATACAGAATGTGGAAGTGGTTGCAGAAATAGGGTGACAAAACAAGGGAGTTTCAGGGTTGAAGATTTTGTTGGGAAGTGGAATTAGTAGGTGACACACTAGTGCTTTGGCACTTGGGTCATCTAGCGGAGAATTATGAGATGTCCCTTTAGTGTGAAAGCACTTGGGACGTGGTGGGGTTTGGGGATGCTCCTTCTGTGCTTTTTTTGCACGGTTTATAATAGAGCGTCTCCGGTGCGTTGCTGGCCAGACAAATTTAAAAGTACTCGAGTTTGCACGGTTGTGCAAGTCTGGTCAGTGTATCGTTGGCACTAGTTAGATTGCGTCAATGATACGTAGGTAATTCGCACAGATGGAGTGTGATCTAATAGCACAATTATCAGCTAGGGTCACCGGGTTTATTTGAAATGAAGTAAACAGTTGTTGTACAGTTGGGGGATACCTGTGATGCGTTGCTGATTAGTCTTGAAGTACTCGAGTTGCACAGTGGTGCATGACTAGTCAGAATGTAATCCGCACCAGGTGGGGCGTGACAACCGGTAAGTTTGTACTTGCTGGGGTCACCGGGTAGGGTTTGCAGGTGATACGCGAGCAGTTTGTAAGTCTTGGGTCACCTGCGGTGCGTTGCTGACCAGTTACTTTGGAGTACTTGAGTCTGCACATTTGTGCCTGGCTGGTCAGTGTATCGGGCTCGATACAAAGGTAATCCGCACCTGCTGAGGCAATGACAGCCGGTACAATGACAAGTGCTGGGGTCATTGGTGGGTTGTGCTGGTGATGTGCTGTTATAGGGTACATATTTAGTTCGGGACATGAAGTCGGGTTGCCAGGGTAGAGTACACATGGTCCATTTTGATCTGTAGGTGTATTTGTAAGCGCCCAATGAGGCGTCCATACATTGAGGTATGGGCGTAGTCTGAGGGTGTGCGGCAAGTGCTGGGGTGTGTCTCCAGAGCCGGTCTGCTAGTGTGCGGACGTCACTCGGATCCACTTTTACGAGTGGAGATCGAGTCGATGGCCAGCACTAGATTCTGACTCTGGGCGCTACTTCACCTATGTGCCGTACACGTATCAGCCTTACTGGGTGATCAGCTAGCCACTTGGCCAGCTGGTGTGTAGCATGCACTGGGGTGACCCCACCTTGGGGTTGGCCTGGTAGTGCATGGGTGACGCTGGGGTCCACCACTACGGTTGGACCTCTGGCCGATACCCTGCACTCCATGCCGACCGCGAGGGTCCTCACCGGTGTGTGCTATACACCCGCCAAGGGTCTGGCTGGTTTGTAGATACACTACCCAAGTCTCTATGGGTAGTGTGTGAGTATTTACCTGGGGTCGGCCGCTACGGTCGGACCATTTTTTGATGTTCCCCGCCTACCACTCCTCTCTTGTTCCATAACCCAGTTTCTTAATGTTTCTACCAACTGAACCATGAATATACATTACTCTTAACGTATACTTCGTCATGGTCTGTTTTAGTTATCTGTGGAGTTATTGTGTTGTAAATTCAAAATGTGTGTTGCAAAAGGTCGTGCGTTGTCCATTTCTAAAAATACTTTTTTACCACATTTACAAAAGGTTTGGTTTCAGATTATGCACATTCCTCAACTGCGTGCACAATCTGAATATTTAGCCTTGGCTGCCAACAATAATAAAAAATAAATTATTTTCTTCCCTGCACCTTTCTTGGATTTGTGTGTGTACCAGATCTAAAGTATAAGAAAATACAATTTCCACGGGTGACAGCTATTGCGCTTGTGCAGACACAGTTGAACTGACAATCGAAGTTCGTGGACAATGGTCAAGCGATTTGATCTACGTGCATACTACAAGTTGATCGACTAGCCAGCCTACCCGCTAACCTTCTGGTGCTTAATATGTAGCACACACATTTGGGCGCTCATTGGGAAGGAGATTATGTGGAGATCAAGGGAACAACTAGTTGTCCAACCGTAGAGGTAGACCCCCGAGCCACCCACACACAACCTGGACAACCCCAAGGGGTGCATGCTACACACCAACTGGCCAAGTGGCTAGCTGGTCACCCTCAGAACACGCCCATATCTCAATGTATTGACGCCTCATTGGGCGCTTACAAATACACCTACAAATCAAGATGGACCATGTGTACTCTACCCTGGCAACCCGACTTCCTGTCCCGAACTAGTATATCCACACTATATATTTATGTCTTTAGAATGAGTAGTGTACGTCGACTGAAGTAACACATAGCGCAAGTGAGTCAACGGAGCAGCTCAATAAGTTCAGCATCAAAGCATCAATCTCGGCAACAACCCATGCCGAGCCGGTATTCCAACCCAAAAGTAAATGGATAGTACTAGATTGACGTCAAGGTTCATTACACAGCGATAATCAATCACATATCAGCAACTGCTTCCTGGTGAGTCATAGACCACTAATGGCCAGGTGGATATAAAAAAAAAAGCACCGAATCTCTAATTTAAACATAGCACGGGTCTCTGTGGCCAAGTTATCAAGGACACTAATTAAACTGGAAATGGGTCTAAGGATAAATCATAAGATTTGTTAGTAAAGGTAATTTGAAGAAGAATAAAATCTTATGGAGCATATCAATTCAGAATACATGGATATTCTAAAAAGTTGAACGGAAAAATGATGGGACTCACCGAAGGAACAAAATAAGTTTTACACTGATCTTATTGTACTTTTTCTGAAAATATGATAACCCTCTTAAGTAATCCCCACAGCTTCAATCCACAAACCAAGTGTCCACAAACCAAGTGTTCACAAACCTAGTGTCCACAAACCTAGTATCCACAAAGTCAAAACCAGAATATACATCAACAAACTCCATACAATATACAGGTCTTATCAGTATTTCCCGTATCAATAAATGACCGCATGAACTTTTGCTTGGTTACAAATATGTGTTGCATATGGTTTTGATAGAATAAGCAATTATTACATTTTTAACAAGGACGTTGGTACAGCTTAAAAATGATCGTTGATTAGCATCCTTTATGGGTGTATCAAATACAAGAGCTACTGGTGAAGACATTTGACTTAAATCATGAAGATACAAGGTCGCAATGGAGAGAAGTGACAGAGGAGGGAAGTGCGGTCTTAGTAAATTTACGAATTTTATATACGTAACGCGGTACTGTACTATACTATTTACTATATTTTATAGACGCGTAGAATTTTGGGGTTGTCTCCTGCATTTTTTTCGATTGTGGATTTTGATATAGTGAATTTGTAGTTATTCTCTCCTCGTCCCCCCCTCTTACTATTTTAATAATAACCATATGCACCTTTTTGTGGTTTTAAATTTGTGGGCTCATTGCCACATAATTTGGGAAACTGGGATCATATCACTCTTTGACCTCGTTCCATTCTTTCTTTTTCTTGCTGTTTTAGCACTTATTCCAATATGTCTTACTCTCACCCTATGCCCATTTTCTGCATCTTTCTAGCATATCTACCCGAGTTGATAATTAAATTGACCACCCACTGTCTATCCATAATCTTAAAATCCCCCATCCAATTTGCTGCAAAAGGTCGTTCTTCAACCATATCGGGAGTGCAGAAATACGGAAAGATCTGATCTCCGCACTTATTTTTTACTGCAACACATGTATCGCTAAAAGTTACAAAACCAACGTCCTACTACTGACAATTTTTGTATACGAACTTTCTATGATACCAATTCTAATGGAATGGTGCGGGATTGGATGTAAAGTTGTACTAATTGAATAACATACGTTTGGCCGTATTACAAAGAAAGAGTTCACTGACTCAAAGGTGTCAGATCATTGTTTTATAATATCGCGCATTCAGTTTTCTAAGGCGAAAAAAATATTTTTCGATGGAACGTTGGCTAAAAAATAAATGTTGTTACACTGGTTCCTCCCGCCCCTGCCGGGTTTGTAGCAACCAAATTTTACGTTGTTAAATTTTGTTTGGCGGCCTGTCCAATTTAAGGCCTACTAATATGGGTCTCGTTGTCTTCGGCTTGATCACAGCACAACATGTCAAGTAAAATGAATTCCAAAAGGGCGCAGATGGATTCCATTTCTGATATTCAAGTTTTGCAACAAAATTATGTTCCAATTCATAAACAAGGTTTTCAATCACAAAATCTAAACCTTATCCCTAGTCCCCCATATTTTCTGCAATAATTATGCACCAGAAAATGTACCACATTTGCAGCTTTTTTACCGCCATTTTTGGAAACCTGAAACATCCGCACTTTTTACATATTTTCCCATTAATTGAAGATGTAGTAGATCTTTTAGGTCTAGTGTAACCACCATCAAATACATGTTTATATATCTCAAGTGAACCCGTGTTGGAGCTCTATTAGATCACCTCTCAAATGGTAGAATTGGTCATTCGACTGTGTTATATTTTTTTACAAGTCTTTCAATATTGAACCCCTTATCTCAACACAAATAAAAGACTACACATATATCAAAAAGTACTATATCTACATGTTTCAAACGGGGGGGAGTCGTTACTACGACTATCTACAGTATATTGATTTTCTACGTATAAATCGAAACGAAAAGAGCAACATGTTAATAACTGCGGAATTATGAAGCAACAGTGGTTGATTGGGGGTGGCAAAATTCTAGTCCGGTGTTAGTCAATCCAAAGGGTGTAGACCTCGTATATAGGTACCAGGGTGTTATTCTCTTCGCTCATTTATATTTCTCTGTGCTTTGACCTTGTAAATACGTAGGGCTCTGGAGACAAGTTCTAAATATGGCCATGTTGTTCTGCTCGCATATCTCGTTGAAATGCCATACCCTTGTCATCACAAATAGCATCTCTTACTGATTACCTGAATTATTTGATAATTACTTCTGTAAACTACTGTGTACTGTAATCTTTCAAAGTCTTTGTATACTTAATTGGTCATTGTTGTTCGGAATATATTATACACGTCTGTTGTACGACGCGTATAATTCTCTATAGTTGATATGTGGATTCATGACTAGCCCCCATTTTGCCACCCAAGTATTCTCAACAAAATGAATGACCATATGCACCCTTTTTGTGGTTAATTTTATGTAACTTGGTTGCCAATTCAAATTGTTGGGGTTGTCAAATTGAAACATAATATCTCCTTGATCTCGTGCCATTTCTTCCTTTTTAAGGAATTTAAGTATTTCTTCGAGTATAGTCTAATATCATCATGTACGGAGTTTCCCCATTTCTCTACGATCTCTAATCGTGTTGATAATTATGTTTACAGCACAATATATATCCCAAATTTTTAAATTCCCCCCCTTCAATGTGCTGCAAAAGATTTGTTACAGAAAGTCGTGTGTTGTCCATATCTACACTCCGCATTTATTTTTTACTGCAGCATATTTATCGCCGAAAAATGTACGTCATACTACTATAGACGGGATTCATAAGCAATGTGTTCCATATCATATTTGGTATATTTAGTATAAGAAGTAGAACTACTCTCAAGTAGTATTGGTATAAAAAATCGGTAGAATATACAATAAAAGAGGTCATCACTCAGGGATGTCAAAGAGTTGTTTTAAACTATCGCATATTCCTTCATATTAGCCGAAAAAATAATTTACGACGGAGCAGTTGGCTGCCAAAAAATAAATGTGGCCCCCCTCCTTCCTCCCGCTCCTTCCAGGTTTGTGGCAAACGATTTTTAAGTCATCATATTTTGTTTGACGGCCTGTCCAAAGCAGGACCTACCAATATGGGTCTCGTTGTATTCGGCTTCTTCAGAACACAACATGTCAAGTAAAATGAAGACTAAATCGGCCCAAATGGCTACCATATCTGATTATCTAGTTTTGCAACAGCTTCTGCTCCACTATCTAAGATCTTTTCAAGATCCACAAAACCTAATTTATATATTAAGTAAGATATTTTTTAGCCACAATATTGGTGCAATGTCAAAATGGTACCACCTCTTGACTGCGATTTTGGGGGGAAATTTCAGCTGCAGTTTTAGTTGAAATCCCCCTTATCTCTAACCAAATACACAGAGACAATTAATTATTAAAATATGCAATTTCAGCTTAATTTAAACGGGGGAAATTAGTACTGGTACTATCAAAGATATGGTGAGTTACCATATATAAATGTGATTGATAGTATTACTCGTTAGTAGTTTTATTCAAATACAGACTTGTACCAAAGGGAGGGAGGTGGCGAACCTGTTGTACACAAGTAACTGCGTAAGCTAGCACCCCCTTTGAATGAATATTTTTTCTGCAGGGATACTTTGGCTGCAGCATTAATTGAAGGCCCCTTGTTCCCTCCCAAATACACAGACACATTGGAGTTTTAGATCATACAATTCTGGCTTGTTTCGAACGGGGGAAGTTGGTACTGGTACTATCAAAAGTATGGTGAGTGCCTATGAAAAATGTGGTTGATAGTATCAACTCTTTCGCTGTACTATTTCTAATAACAAACTTGCATTGAACGGGGGAAGGTGGAAGCTTCTAGTACAGCTGTAGTAAATTACTGCGTTCATTGGGACCCCCCTTAACTGCCTAATATATTTTCTAGCGGGGTAACTCGGCCAGATTTACTTGAATAACTCCTTATCTCCACACAAATACACAGACACTGAATTTTTAGAAGATGCAATTTTAACTTGTTTCAAACGGGGGAAGTTGGTACTTGGGCTATCTAAAGTATATTGAGTTACCATAGATAAATATGATTAATAGTATAGATCTGACGGTTTTTGTTCTTCCAATTACAAACTGCTACAAAGGGGGGACGGCGTCTGTTACGGCTGCAATAAACTTACTGCGCATATTAGGGGGTGCAAATTGTGCACCCCATACACTGTAATTATGCATGGTAACAGGGTAGTACCCCATACTAATATATCTTTCGAGATTGTGGTCACCTCTGTTGTTTGTGGTCCTTTGGTTTTGAAAAATATTTAAGGACAGCCAATTCCCCCTTTTCCCCAAAATACTTTTTTTCAATTATCTATCACTCTTTTCTTCTCTCAAATTTATCCTCCTCAATTCAAAATCAAAATACTGTGAGTAACCCACACCCCACCTCTTCCTTCACTCCTGATAAAACTTGATTATACTAACAACAATATTGGGCACTGAAAGGTCATTGGTTAATAGTGACGTGCTTTGACTTCCGTTGTTGGTCAATAGTAGTTGTCATTGTGAATTGTTGAATTAGATTGACATCTCTCTTTGTCGGTGGTAGTTGATGCATTGATATTTAACTGTTTGTGTTCTACGATTCTTGACTTGTTTAAGCGTTGGAAAATTTTCTGAATACATCCCATGGATGTGCTGTTCAGCAACCTTTAACTTGATTTGTATCTACACCACTGATCAGAAAGGTGGTTGATTTAAATTGACGATGAATTTTGACTTCTGTTCTTGGTTCGTTGCAGCAGTTGATTTGTGTCAGTGTTGATCTTTGATTTACACTATCTTGAACTTTGTTGTTGGTCGTTATTAATTACTGTTACTTAGTGGATCCCTTCACTTATGTTAACCTTTGTTGTTGGTTGTTGTTGGTCGTTGGTTATCATTATTGTTCTTCGTGGATCGCTCTCACTTATGTTGAACTCCGTTGTTGGTTGTTGTTGGTCGTTGGTTGTCATTATTGTTCTTCGTGGATCGCTCTCACTTATGTTGACCTTTGTTGTTGGTTGTTGTTGGTCGTTGGTTATTGGTCTTAGTATTCTGTTGATCCCTCTCACTCATGTTGAACTATGTTGTTGGTTGTTGTTAGTCATTGGTTATCATTATTGTTCTTCGTGGATCCCTCTCACTTATGTTGAACTCTGTTGTTGGTTGTTGTTAGTCGTTGGTTGTCATTATTGTTCTTCGTGGATCCCTCTCACTCATGTTAACCTTTGTTGTTGGTTACTGTTGGTCGTTGGTTATCATTATTGTTCTTCGTGGATCCCTCTCACTCATGTTGACCTTTGTTGTTGGTTGTTGTTAGTCGTTGGTTATCATCATTGTTCTTCGTGGTTCCCTCTCACTTATGTTGACCTTTGTTGTTGGTTACTGTTGGTCATTGGTTATCGGTCTTATCATTCTTCGTGGTTCCCTCTCACTCATGTTGACCTTTGTTGTTGGTTGTTGTTAGTCGTTGGTTATCATTATTGCTCTTCGTGGATCCCTCTCACTTAAGTTGAACTCCGTTGTTGGTTACTGTTGGTCATTGGTTATCAGTCTTATCATTCTTCGTGGTTCCCTCTCACTTATGTTGACCTTTGTTGTTGGTTATTGTTGGTCGTTGGTTATCATCATTGCTCTTCGTGGATCCCTCCCACTTATGTTGACCTTTGTTGTTGGTTGTTGTTGGTCGTTGGTTATCATCATTGTTCTTCGTGGATCCCTCTCACTCATGTTGAACTCTGTTGTTGGTTACTGTTGGTCATTGGTTATCATTATTGTTCGTTGTGGATCCCTCTCACTTATGTTGACCTTTGTTGTTGATTGTTGTTAGTCGTTGGTTATTGGTCTTATTATTTTGTGGATCCCTCTCACTTTTGTGACCTTTGTTGTTGGTTCTTGTTTGTTGTGGTTCCTTAATCCTATTGGTACGAGAATTTATTATGGTTAGCTGACTTATATCGACCTGCACTTGTGAGATATAGTAACCTTCTGGGAACTCTGCAATTATCTCATGCTTTCATTCGCCGTTTGATGAACTTGGAAGTATGGCGTACTGTTATAAGGTACATATTTAGTTCGGGACAGGACGTCGGGCTGCCAGGGTAGAGTACACACGGTCCAATTTGATCTGTAGGTATATTTGTAAGCGCCCAATGAGGCGTCCATACATTGAGGTATGGGCGTAGTCTGAGGGTGTGCGGCACGTGCTGGGGTGGGTCTCCAGAGCCGGTCTGCTAGTGTGCGGACGTCACTCGGATCCACTTTTACGAGTGGAGATCGAGTCGATGGCCAGCACTAGATTCTGACTCTGGGCGCTACTTCACCTATGTGCCGTACACGTATCAGCCTTGCTGGGTGACTAGCTAGCCATTTGGCCAGGTAGTGTGTAGCATGCACTGGGGCAGCCCTTCTAGGGGTTGGTCTGGTAGTGCATGGGTGTCGCTGGGGTCCACCACTACGGTTGGACCACTAGTTGATGACCTGCACTCCACACCACCTCTCCTTGAAGGACGCCCAAGGGTGTTTGTCACTGAGGTCCATCACTACGGTCAGACCTAATCTTAATGTGGTTTTGAATTCAATAGGATATATTTGTAATAGATCTAGCATTCAGTTTCCTAAAATATTAGGATAATAATAATAAAATTGAACAGCTTATCTAATATGTACTGTATATACTAATTATCTAGTCTTCCTTATAGGAAATGTCTTCTGCCTTTGAAATCGACATGAACTCGAATTTGACGTCATATTCGACCTCTTTCCCCCGCCAAACATGTAGAGATTTCCTGCATATGTCAGATCTAAGGACTGCATAATACTTAAATAGGTTTAGTCCTGTAGGTAACACAAAAGTAGATGCAGGAGAGCTATAATATCCTGTATAATGTCATTTCTAACAGAACTAAAATCAAATTTGTAGGCAATAAAATATTGGGCAGAGAGCTTTCCTGTATATTGATTAAATTATTGGCTTGAAGTCCTTCATGTTATCATATACCTGCATATATACCATGCATCATGCAGGATAGTCATAGGCAATTGCAACCTGAACAGGTTGGGAAAATGACTTTGATACTAGGCAGAATATTTAGACTGGAAACGTCCTAATGAACCAATTTATATGTTTCTAGACGTCTCAGGGACCAGCTGCAAGTATTAGAAAGTCGATAGAACGAAAATTGAGTATTTTGCACTTCCCCCCAAAAGCAAAACTGTATTTCTATATGCTCACCGATTCCGCAGAAACGCTCTCTTTCCAGATTCTACCACCACCAGCGATGTAGTACAGCGTATTACGAAGCGCAGTGATGCTTTGAAGCGATTCACGTGGTGTTTGCAACACCTCCTCCCAACCCAAGGGTCAAGAGTTTATCCGAGACCATGTAGCTTTCGGACGCACACGAGCAGCTGCAGCATATATACCGTGGACCGGGATTAACCGACGGGATTAAGGTGGCTCTAAAGCTTAATTTAGGTCTCCCAAGGGTTTTTTGACGCATAAATCGCGGACTTACGAACATATATGCAACCCCGGAAATCGATTCCGGAATTGATTATGCACATGTACGTTTCGGAAGTGGGATATGGGTTTAAGGCATACGGA
This sequence comes from [Candida] anglica, assembly GCA_963924405.1. Taxonomy (NCBI): domain Eukaryota; kingdom Fungi; phylum Ascomycota; class Pichiomycetes; order Serinales; family Debaryomycetaceae; genus Kurtzmaniella; species [Candida] anglica. The sequence continues at coordinate 1,031,340 of OZ004258.1, forward strand.
TATGGACTGATGTGCATATCGGAAGAATATCATGCATACGGAAAAATACCAATCATATACCCCGCCTAAAGCGGGGTCATCAGGGGCCTAGCTATTACGCATTAAAAGTTGATCAACTGAAGTTTTCAACCACTAGCGATGAATTACAGCCTAAGAAGAAGTGCTCTGACGCTTTGAAGCCATTTACGTGGTGTTTGAAACACCTACTCTCAACCCAAGGGTCAAGAGTTTATCCGAGATCATGTAGCTTTCGGACGCACACGAGCAGCTGCAGCATATATACCGTGGACTGGGATTAACCGACGGGATTAAGGTGGCTCTAAAGCTTAATTTCGGCCTCCCAAGGGTTTTATGACGCATAAATCACGGACTTACGAACATATATGCAACCCCGGAAATCGATCCCGGAATTGATTATGCACATGTACGTTTCGGAAGTGGGATATGGGTTTAGGCATACGGATATGGACTGATGTGCATATCGGAAGAATATCATGCATACGGAAAAATACCAATCATATACCCCGCCTAAAGCGGGGTCATCAGGGGTCTAGCTATTACTCAAATAAAATTGATGTACTAAGTTCAGTCCAAATCACGAGGTAGAGTACTCCACAATCTACCAGAGGACCCACTAAATAGATATTGGCAAGAAAAAGACTAAAATGGGCCAATCAGGTAGCCAGTAGAGCGCGAAAAATCAGGCTGGGTGTTAGGATGTTCGAAAGTGGGTGTCCGGATGTTCAAGGTTTTGTGCCCTGATTTTTAAATTACGCAAAACGGACATTTTATAATACTTCATATCTCGACAACCGCTCGGTGGATCCGGTTGATTTTAAGGCCAGAGAGCATTAACCACGCCACGACATTACCCTAGCTTCAGATGAGCGCTCACATTAAAATTGAGCGAGATATAAGTATGGCTCAATTCTACGTCGCCCCCGGATCTCAAAATTTTGTATTCAAAATTAGTGTAAAAATCCAAATATCAGGGTCATTTTTGAATTCCGGTCGAAACATCCAGACACCACTTTTTTTACAACCGACTCCAAATATTCGATAGCGATATCTCGACAACCGCTCGGTGGATCCGGTTGATTTTAAGGCCAGAGAGCATTAACCACGCCACGACATTACCCTAGCTTCAGATGAGCGCTCACATTAAAATTGAGCGAGATATAAGTATGGCTCAATTCTACGTCGCCCCCGGATCTCAAAATTTTGTATTCAAAATTAGTGTAAAAATCCAAATATCAGGGTCATTTTTGAATTCCGGTCGAAACATCCAGACACCACTTTTTTTACAACCGACTCCAAATATTCGATAGCGATATCTCGACAACCGCTCGGTGGATCCGGTTGATATTAAGGCCAGAGAGCATTAACCACGCCACGACATTACCCTAGCTTCAGATGAGCGCTCACGTTAAAATTGACGAAGTCGTGTGCCACTCAAAATGGGGTTTGGTTTTGTGTAAATTAAAAATCAGGGCACAAAACCTTGAACATCCGGACACCCACTTTCGAACATCCTAACACCCAGCCTGATTTTCACGCCCTACTGGCTACCTGATTGGCCCATTTTAGTCTTTTTCTTGCCAATATATATTTAGTGGGTCCTCTGATAGATTGTGGAGTACTCTACCTCGTGATTTGGACTGAACTTAGTACATCAATTTTATTTGAGTAATAGCTAGACCCCTGATGACCCCGCTTTAGGCGGGGTAGATGATTGGTATTTCTCCGTATGCATGTTATTCTTCCGGTATGCACATCATTCCATATCCGCATGCCTTAAACCCACATCCCACTTCCGAAATGTACATGTGCATAATCAATTCCGGGATCGATTTCCGGGGTTGCATATATGTTCGTAAGTCCGCGATTTACGCGTCTAAAAACCCTTGGGAGACCAAATTTAAGCTTTAGAGCCACCTTAATCCCGTCGGTTACTCCCGGTCCACGGTATACATGCTGCAGCTACTCGTGTGCGTCCGAAAGCTACATGGTCTCGGATAAACTCTTGACCTTTGGGTTGGCAAGTGGTGTTGCAAACTCCACGTAAATGGCTTCAAAGCGTCACTGCGCTTCATGATAGGCTGTAATACATCGCTAGTGGTTGAAGTCTTTAGTTGATCAGCTCTTAATGTCTAATAGCTAGGCCCCTGATCACCCCGCTTTAGGCGGGGTAGATGATTGGTATTTCTCCATATGCATGATATTCTTCCGATATGCACATCATTCCATATCCGTATACCTTAATCCCATATCCCACTTCCGAAATGCACATATGCATAATCAATTCCGGGATCGATTTCCGGGGTTGCATATATGTTCGTAAGTCCGCGATTTACGCGTCTAAAAACCCTTGGGAGACCAAATTTAAGCTTTAGAGCCACCTGAATTCGGTCGGCTACTCCCGGTCCACGGTATACATGCTGCAGCTACTCGTGTGCGTCCGAAAGCTACATAATCTCGGATAAACTCTTGACCCTTGGGTTGGGAGGAGATGTTGCGAACACCACGTAAATGACTTCAAATCATCACTGCGCTTCATGATAGGCTGTAATACATCGCTGGTGGTGGTAGAATCTGGAAAGAGAGCGTTTCTGCGGAATCGGTGAGCATATAGAAATACAGTTTTGCTTTTGGGGGGAAGTGCAAAATACTCAATTTTCGTTCTATCGACTTTCTAATACTTGCAGCTGGTCCCTGAGACGTCTAGAAACATATAAATTGGTTCATTAGGACGTTTCCAGTCTAAATATTCTGCCTAGTATCAAAGTCATTTTCCCAACCTGTTCAGGTTGCAATTGCCTATGACTATCCTGCATGATGCATGGTATATATGCAGGTATATGATAACATGAAGGACTTCAAGCCAATAATTTAATCAATATACAGGAAAGCTCTCTGCCCAATATTTTATTGCCTACAAATTTGATTTTAGTTCTGTTAGAAATGACATTATACAGGATATTATAGCTCTCCTGCATCTACTTTTGTGTTACCTACAGGACTAAACCTATTTAAGTATTATGCAGTCCTTAGATCTGACATATGCAGGAAATCTCTACATGTTTGGCGGGGGAAAGAGGTCGAATATGACGTCAAATTCGAGTTCATGTCGATTTCAAAGGCAGAAGACATTTCCTATAAGGAAGACTAGATAATTAGTATATACAGTACATATTAGATAAGCTGTTCAATTTTATTATTATTATCCTAATATTTTAGGAAACTGAATGCTAGATCTATTACAAATATATCCTATTGAATTCAAAACCACATTAAGATTAGGTCTGACCGTAGTGATGGACCTCAGTGACAAACACCCTTGGGCGTCCTTCAAGGAGAGGTGGTGTGGAGTGCAGGTCATCAACTAGTGGTCCAACCGTAGTGGTGGACCCCAGCGACACCCATGCACTACCAGACCAACCCCTAGAAGGGCTGCCCCAGTGCATGCTACACACTACCTGGCCAAATGGCTAGCTAGTCACCCAGCAAGGCTGATACGTGTACGGCACATAGGTGAAGTAGCGCCCAGAGTCAGAATCTAGTGCTGGCCATCGACTCGATCTCCACTCGTAAAAGTGGATCCGAGTGACGTCCGCACACTAGCAGACCGGCTCTGGAGACCCACCCCAGCACGTGCCGCACACCCTCAGACTACGCCCATACCTCAATGTATGGACGCCTCATTGGGCGCTTACAAATATACCTACAGATCAAATTGGACCGTGTGTACTCTACCCTGGCAGCCCGACGTCCTGTCCCGAACTAAATATGTACCTTATAACAGTACGCCATACTTCCAAGTTCATCAAACGGCGAATGAAAGCATGAGATAATTGCAGAGTTCCCAGAAGGTTACTATATCTCACAAGTGCAGGTCGATATAAGTCAGCTAACCATAATAAATTCTCGTACCAATAGGATTAAGGAACCACAACAAACAAGAACCAACAACAAAGGTCACAAAAGTGAGAGGGATCCACAAAATAATAAGACCAATAACCAACGACTAACAACAATCAACAACAAAGGTCAACATAAGTGAGAGGGATCCACAACGAACAATAATGATAACCAATGACCAACAGTAACCAACAACAGAGTTCAACATGAGTGAGAGGGATCCACGAAGGATGATAAGACCAATAACCAACGACTAACAACAACCAACAACAAAGGTCAACATAAGTGAGAGCGATCCACGAAGAACAATAATGATAACCAACGACTAACAATAACCAACAACAAAGGTCAACATGAGTGAGAGGGATCCACGAAGAACAATAATGATAACCAACGACCAACAGTAACCAACAACAAAGGTTAACATGAGTGAGAGGGATCCACGAAGAACAATAATGACAACCAACGACTAACAGTAACCAACAACAAAGGTCAACATAAGTGAGAGGGAACCACGAAGAACAATGATGATAACCAACGACTAACAACAACCAACAACAAAGGTCAACATGAGTGAGAGGGATCAACAGAATACTAAGACCAATAACCAACGACCAACAACAACCAACAACAAAGGTCAACATAAGTGAGAGCGATCCACGAAGAACAATAATGACAACCAACGACCAACAACAACCAACAACAAAGGTTAACATAAGTGAAGGGATCCACTAAGTAACAGTAATTAATAACGACCAACAACAAAGTTCAAGATAGTGTAAATCAAAGATCAACACTGACACAAATCAACTGCTGCAACGAACCAAGAACAGAAGTCAAAATTCATCGTCAATTTAAATCAACCACCTTTCTGATCAGTGGTGTAGATACAAATTAAGTTAAAGGTTGCTGAACAGCACATCCATGGGATGTATTCAGAAAATTTTCCAACGCTTAAACAAGTCAAGAATCGTAGAACACAAACAGTTAAATATCAATGCATCAACTACCACCGACAAAGAGAGATGTCAATCTAATTCAACAATTCACAATGACAACTACTATTGACCAACAACGGAAGTCAAAGCACGTCACTATTAACCAATGACCTTTCAGTGCCCAATATTGTTGTTAGTATAATCAAGTTTTATCAGGAGTGAAGGAAGAGGTGGGGTGTGGGTTACTCACAGTATTTTGATTTTGAATTGAGGAGGATAAATTTGAGAGAAGAAAAGAGTGATAGATAATTGAAAAAAAGTATTTTGGGGAAAAGGGGGAATTGGCTGTCCTTAAATATTTTTCAAAACCAAAGGACCACAAACAACAGAGGTGACCACAATCTCGAAAGATATATTAGTATGGGGTACTACCCTGTTACCATGCATAATTACAGTGTATGGGGTGCACAATTTGCACCCCCTAATATGCGCAGTAAGTTTATTGCAGCCGTAACAGACGCCGTCCCCCCTTTGTAGCAGTTTGTAATTGGAAGAACAAAAACCGTCAGATCTATACTATTAATCATATTTATCTATGGTAACTCAATATACTTTAGATAGCCCAAGTACCAACTTCCCCCGTTTGAAACAAGTTAAAATTGCATCTTCTAAAAATTCAGTGTCTGTGTATTTGTGTGGAGATAAGGAGTTATTCAAGTAAATCTGGCCGAGTTACCCCGCTAGAAAATATATTAGGCAGTTAAGGGGGGTCCCAATGAACGCAGTAATTTACTACAGCTGTACTAGAAGCTTCCACCTTCCCCCGTTCAATGCAAGTTTGTTATTAGAAATAGTACAGCGAAAGAGTTGATACTATCAACCACATTTTTCATAGGCACTCACCATACTTTTGATAGTACCAGTACCAACTTCCCCCGTTCGAAACAAGCCAGAATTGTATGATCTAAAACTCCAATGTGTCTGTGTATTTGGGAGGGAACAAGGGGCCTTCAATTAATGCTGCAGCCAAAGTATCCCTGCAGAAAAAATATTCATTCAAAGGGGGTGCTAGCTTACGCAGTTACTTGTGTACAACAGGTTCGCCACCTCCCTCCCTTTGGTACAAGTCTGTATTTGAATAAAACTACTAACGAGTAATACTATCAATCACATTTATATATGGTAACTCACCATATCTTTGATAGTACCAGTACTAATTTCCCCCGTTTAAATTAAGCTGAAATTGCATATTTTAATAATTAATTGTCTCTGTGTATTTGGTTAGAGATAAGGGGGATTTCAACTAAAACTGCAGCTGAAATTTCCCCCCAAAATCGCAGTCAAGAGGTGGTACCATTTTGACATTGCACCAATATTGTGGCTAAAAAATATCTTACTTAATATATAAATTAGGTTTTGTGGATCTTGAAAAGATCTTAGATAGTGGAGCAGAAGCTGTTGCAAAACTAGATAATCAGATATGGTAGCCATTTGGGCCGATTTAGTCTTCATTTTACTTGACATGTTGTGTTCTGAAGAAGCCGAATACAACGAGACCCATATTGGTAGGTCCTGCTTTGGACGGGCCGTCAAACAAAATATGATGACTTAAAAATCGTTTGCCACAAACCTGGAAGGAGCGGGAGGAAGGAGGGGGGCCACATTTATTTTTTGGCAGCCAACTGCTCCGTCGTAAATTATTTTTTCGGCTAATATGAAGGAATATGCGATAGTTTAAAACAACTCTTTGACATCCCTGAGTGATGACCTCTTTTATTGTATATTCTACCGATTTTTTATACCAAAACTACTTGAGAGTAGTTCTACTTCTTATACTAAATATACCAAATATGATATGGAACACATTGCTTATGAATCCCGTCTATAGTAGTATGACGTACATTTTTCGGCGATAAATATGCTGCAGTAAAAAATAAATGCGGAGTGTAGATATGGACAACACACGACTTTCTGTAACAAATCTTTTGCAGCACATTGAAGGGGGGAATTTAAAAATTTGGGATATATATTGTGCTGTAAACATAATTATCAACACGATTAGAGATCGTAGAGAAATGGGGAAACTCCGTACATGATGATATTAGACTATACTCGAAGAAATACTTAAATTCCTTAAAAAGGAAGAAATGGCACGAGATCAAGGAGATATTATGTTTCAATTTGACAACCCCAACAATTTGAATTGGCAACCAAGTTACATAAAATTAACCACAAAAAGGGTGCATATGGTCATTCATTTTGTTGAGAATACTTGGGTGGCAAAATGGGGGCTAGTCATGAATCCACATATCAACTATAGAGAATTATACGCGTCGTACAACAGACGTGTATAATATATTCCGAACAACAATGACCAATTAAGTATACAAAGACTTTGAAAGATTACAGTACACAGTAGTTTACAGAAGTAATTATCAAATAATTCAGGTAATCAGTAAGAGATGCTATTTGTGATGACAAGGGTATGGCATTTCAACGAGATATGCGAGCAGAACAACATGGCCATATTTAGAACTTGTCTCCAGAGCCCTACGTATTTACAAGGTCAAAGCACAGAGAAATATAAATGAGCGAAGAGAATAACACCCTGGTACCTATATACGAGGTCTACACCCTTTGGATTGACTAACACCGGACTAGAATTTTGCCACCCCCAATCAACCACTGTTGCTTCATAATTCCGCAGTTATTAACATGTTGCTCTTTTCGTTTCGATTTATACGTAGAAAATCAATATACTGTAGATAGTCGTAGTAACGACTCCCCCCCGTTTGAAACATGTAGATATAGTACTTTTTGATATATGTGTAGTCTTTTATTTGTGTTGAGATAAGGGGTTCAATATTGAAAGACTTGTAAAAAAATATAACACAGTCGAATGACCAATTCTACCATTTGAGAGGTGATCTAATAGAGCTCCAACACGGGTTCACTTGAGATATATAAACATGTATTTGATGGTGGTTACACTAGACCTAAAAGATCTACTACATCTTCAATTAATGGGAAAATATGTAAAAAGTGCGGATGTTTCAGGTTTCCAAAAATGGCGGTAAAAAAGCTGCAAATGTGGTACATTTTCTGGTGCATAATTATTGCAGAAAATATGGGGGACTAGGGATAAGGTTTAGATTTTGTGATTGAAAACCTTGTTTATGAATTGGAACATAATTTTGTTGCAAAACTTGAATATCAGAAATGGAATCCATCTGCGCCCTTTTGGAATTCATTTTACTTGACATGTTGTGCTGTGATCAAGCCGAAGACAACGAGACCCATATTAGTAGGCCTTAAATTGGACAGGCCGCCAAACAAAATTTAACAACGTAAAATTTGGTTGCTACAAACCCGGCAGGGGCGGGAGGAACCAGTGTAACAACATTTATTTTTTAGCCAACGTTCCATCGAAAAATATTTTTTTCGCCTTAGAAAACTGAATGCGCGATATTATAAAACAATGATCTGACACCTTTGAGTCAGTGAACTCTTTCTTTGTAATACGGCCAAACGTATGTTATTCAATTAGTACAACTTTACATCCAATCCCGCACCATTCCATTAGAATTGGTATCATAGAAAGTTCGTATACAAAAATTGTCAGTAGTAGGACGTTGGTTTTGTAACTTTTAGCGATACATGTGTTGCAGTAAAAAATAAGTGCGGAGATCAGATCTTTCCGTATTTCTGCACTCCCGATATGGTTGAAGAACGACCTTTTGCAGCAAATTGGATGGGGGATTTTAAGATTATGGATAGACAGTGGGTGGTCAATTTAATTATCAACTCGGGTAGATATGCTAGAAAGATGCAGAAAATGGGCATAGGGTGAGAGTAAGACATATTGGAATAAGTGCTAAAACAGCAAGAAAAAGAAAGAATGGAACGAGGTCAAAGAGTGATATGATCCCAGTTTCCCAAATTATGTGGCAATGAGCCCACAAATTTAAAACCACAAAAAGGTGCATATGGTTATTATTAAAATAGTAAGAGGGGGGGACGAGGAGAGAATAACTACAAATTCACTATATCAAAATCCACAATCGAAAAAAATGCAGGAGACAACCCCAAAATTCTACGCGTCTATAAAATATAGTAAATAGTATAGTACAGTACCGCGTTACGTATATAAAATTCGTAAATTTACTAAGACCGCACTTCCCTCCTCTGTCACTTCTCTCCATTGCGACCTTGTATCTTCATGATTTAAGTCAAATGTCTTCACCAGTAGCTCTTGTATTTGATACACCCATAAAGGATGCTAATCAACGATCATTTTTAAGCTGTACCAACGTCCTTGTTAAAAATGTAATAATTGCTTATTCTATCAAAACCATATGCAACACATATTTGTAACCAAGCAAAAGTTCATGCGGTCATTTATTGATACGGGAAATACTGATAAGACCTGTATATTGTATGGAGTTTGTTGATGTATATTCTGGTTTTGACTTTGTGGATACTAGGTTTGTGGACACTAGGTTTGTGAACACTTGGTTTGTGGACACTTGGTTTGTGGATTGAAGCTGTGGGGATTACTTAAGAGGGTTATCATATTTTCAGAAAAAGTACAATAAGATCAGTGTAAAACTTATTTTGTTCCTTCGGTGAGTCCCATCATTTTTCCGTTCAACTTTTTAGAATATCCATGTATTCTGAATTGATATGCTCCATAAGATTTTATTCTTCTTCAAATTACCTTTACTAACAAATCTTATGATTTATCCTTAGACCCATTTCCAGTTTAATTAGTGTCCTTGATAACTTGGCCACAGAGACCCGTGCTATGTTTAAATTAGAGATTCGGTGCTTTTTTTTTTATATCCACCTGGCCATTAGTGGTCTATGACTCACCAGGAAGCAGTTGCTGATATGTGATTGATTATCGCTGTGTAATGAACCTTGACGTCAATCTAGTACTATCCATTTACTTTTGGGTTGGAATACCGGCTCGGCATGGGTTGTTGCCGAGATTGATGCTTTGATGCTGAACTTATTGAGCTGCTCCGTTGACTCACTTGCGCTATGTGTTACTTCAGTCGACGTACACTACTCATTCTAAAGACATAAATATATAGTGTGGATATACTAGTTCGGGACAGGAAGTCGGGTTGCCAGGGTAGAGTACACATGGTCCATCTTGATTTGTAGGTGTATTTGTAAGCGCCCAATGAGGCGTCAATACATTGAGATATGGGCGTGTTCTGAGGGTGACCAGCTAGCCACTTGGCCAGTTGGTGTGTAGCATGCACCCCTTGGGGTTGTCCAGGTTGTGTGTGGGTGGCTCGGGGGTCTACCTCTACGGTTGGACAACTAGTTGTTCCCTTGATCTCCACATAATCTCCTTCCCAATGAGCGCCCAAATGTGTGTGCTACATATTAAGCACCAGAAGGTTAGCGGGTAGGCTGGCTAGTCGATCAACTTGTAGTATGCACGTAGATCAAATCGCTTGACCATTGTCCACGAACTTCGATTGTCAGTTCAACTGTGTCTGCACAAGCGCAATAGCTGTCACCCGTGGAAATTGTATTTTCTTATACTTTAGATCTGGTACACACACAAATCCAAGAAAGGTGCAGGGAAGAAAATAATTTATTTTTTATTATTGTTGGCAGCCAAGGCTAAATATTCAGATTGTGCACGCAGTTGAGGAATGTGCATAATCTGAAACCAAACCTTTTGTAAATGTGGTAAAAAAGTATTTTTAGAAATGGACAACGCACGACCTTTTGCAACACACATTTTGAATTTACAACACAATAACTCCACAGATAACTAAAACAGACCATGACGAAGTATACGTTAAGAGTAATGTATATTCATGGTTCAGTTGGTAGAAACATTAAGAAACTGGGTTATGGAACAAGAGAGGAGTGGTAGGCGGGGAACATCAAAAAATGGTCCGACCGTAGCGGCCGACCCCAGGTAAATACTCACACACTACCCATAGAGACTTGGGTAGTGTATCTACAAACCAGCCAGACCCTTGGCGGGTGTATAGCACACACCGGTGAGGACCCTCGCGGTCGGCATGGAGTGCAGGGTATCGGCCAGAGGTCCAACCGTAGTGGTGGACCCCAGCGTCACCCATGCACTACCAGGCCAACCCCAAGGTGGGGTCACCCCAGTGCATGCTACACACCAGCTGGCCAAGTGGCTAGCTGATCACCCAGTAAGGCTGATACGTGTACGGCACATAGGTGAAGTAGCGCCCAGAGTCAGAATCTAGTGCTGGCCATCGACTCGATCTCCACTCGTAAAAGTGGATCCGAGTGACGTCCGCACACTAGCAGACCGGCTCTGGAGACACACCCCAGCACTTGCCGCACACCCTCAGACTACGCCCATACCTCAATGTATGGACGCCTCATTGGGCGCTTACAAATACACCTACAGATCAAAATGGACCATGTGTACTCTACCCTGGCAACCCGACTTCATGTCCCGAACTAAATATGTACCCTATAACAGCACATCACCAGCACAACCCACCAATGACCCCAGCACTTGTCATTGTACCGGCTGTCATTGCCTCAGCAGGTGCGGATTACCTTTGTATCGAGCCCGATACACTGACCAGCCAGGCACAAATGTGCAGACTCAAGTACTCCAAAGTAACTGGTCAGCAACGCACCGCAGGTGACCCAAGACTTACAAACTGCTCGCGTATCACCTGCAAACCCTACCCGGTGACCCCAGCAAGTACAAACTTACCGGTTGTCACGCCCCACCTGGTGCGGATTACATTCTGACTAGTCATGCACCACTGTGCAACTCGAGTACTTCAAGACTAATCAGCAACGCATCACAGGTATCCCCCAACTGTACAACAACTGTTTACTTCATTTCAAATAAACCCGGTGACCCTAGCTGATAATTGTGCTATTAGATCACACTCCATCTGTGCGAATTACCTACGTATCATTGACGCAATCTAACTAGTGCCAACGATACACTGACCAGACTTGCACAACCGTGCAAACTCGAGTACTTTTAAATTTGTCTGGCCAGCAACGCACCGGAGACGCTCTATTATAAACCGTGCAAAAAAAGCACAGAAGGAGCATCCCCAAACCCCACCACGTCCCAAGTGCTTTCACACTAAAGGGACATCTCATAATTCTCCGCTAGATGACCCAAGTGCCAAAGCACTAGTGTGTCACCTACTAATTCCACTTCCCAACAAAATCTTCAACCCTGAAACTCCCTTGTTTTGTCACCCTATTTCTGCAACCACTTCCACATTCTGTATCCTTGTTTATTTTTTATCTTTTCCATTTTCCGTTCCAATTCTCCCTCCACCATCACATATTTATAAATTAATTTGGCTAATGTTAAGCCTTTTCCTTTAGATTATAATCACTTGTGTGTCTTCATTGTTTTGCTTCCTTTGCTTCTTCTTATACTTACTTTTTTTCTGCTACCAATTTCTGTCTCAGTCCTCTAAATTGAGGTTATTTAATAACATCCAGATAAGTATTCAACCTGATTCCCCAGATGTAACTTCATTCATTGATTTAACCCCCAGGAGTGAGTGACAATTGCTAAGAATGTATTCACTCATTATTCATTCTTGTAATTCTTGATATCTTTTAGTTTTTATTTTTTTCTTGTCTTTGTAACCTAATCTTTTTTCGTTTCTTTCTGTTGTTTTTTACTTCTTTTTAATTTTTTTCTTATACTTCTCTTTTTGTTATACCTTTTTGTTCATCATTTTTTGTTTATTTTTTGTTTATTTTTTCTTTGTCTTTTCTTTATCTTTTTTTTTATCTTTTATTGCACTTTTGTTTTCTTAACCTTAACTTTAACTTTTTATTTCTTTAACTCCATTTAACTCCATTTAACTTCATTTAACTTTCTTTGTTTATCTTTTGTTTAACTTCTTTTAACTTTAATTCTTGATATTATTTAATCTTTTCCTTATCTTTTCTTCGACTTTGATTTTACTTTATTTGCAACATTTTATCTTTTCTTTTGTAACATTTTATCTTTATCTTTTATATCTTTATCTTATCTTTTTTTATACTTTAACTTTTCTTTAACTTTTCTTTAACTTTTCTTTAACTTTTCTTTAACTTTTCTTTAACTTTTCTTTAACTTTTCTTTAACTTTTCTTTAACTTTTCTTTAACTTTTCTTTAACTTTTCTTTAACTTTTCTTTAACTTTTCTTTACTCTTTTTTATCTTTAACTTTTTATTTTTAATCTTTTTTATCTTTAACTTTTTATTTTTAATCTTTACCGTTTTTTTATTCTTCTTTATTCTTACCTTTATCTTTTTTAATCTTCAACTTTATCTTTTTAATCTATACTTCATCTTCTTTGAATTTATCATCTTTTTTTTTCTTTGCTTTCCATTATTATATACTTCAATTCTGGAGTTGGTAGGTTTGTACCAACTCAATGTTTGTGTCTAGTGTAGGATGTTTTTTAGGTTGTTTTATATTGACTTTTCTTGACGGAAAGTTGTGTAAAAGATTATATAATTCATATCAATCTGGATACGTTTATAAAACATATGAAAATAAATGAATATGATAACCAACTAACAAATATCATTTGTGAAACTATATTCAAGAAAAGGTAAGGAAAGAAAAAACATTTTTGATAATCGTAGTTCAATAGAATACAAGGTCGCGATTGTGGTTTAACACAAATGAAGGTAAGTTATCACAAAGAAAATTGTGAAATCAGTTTCCAAATTAGGATAATATCCGTATACTACCACCTATGCACTATATAAATATCCAAAGATTTAGTTAGAGAAATTTGTATTGTCTTCTGTTTAATTCGATCCCGATACTTCAATGCATTTTGATCCTGATTTGTATTGAGATATGTAATTGTTAAGGGAAGGTATTTTCTTGTCCTATATTAAATCATCTACATATTGTTAAGATATGGTAACCTCATTCTCCTGCAACCTACCTATGCATATTAATTTTAAAGCCGTACTGCATTACATCAGATCACATGTTTCCGATGAGACGAGCACATAAGTATGTCGGTTGAAGTACATAGCACGGACTATTTCAGTGCCCATTCATTCAACAAGACAATGGTTTTAAGCTGTTTCGAACATTTTTAATCTTTTTAGGACTACTACAGTTCACTTAATGTGAAGCACCTTACTTTTACTATTAATCTATGGCAAGTGTATCCTGACTTTGTGGTCAAATTCTCTGGCCAATAACTTGTTCGGCGACTTACTTTGATGTCTCTGACTGATATATATATATATATATAACAGTAATTGAAGAATTAGGATTCAGCTTATAGAAGAATTATTTATTCGTCAAGTTCTTAGTCGGTCCCTCTTCCAAGAATCCATCGGACCTCTGCCAAGGAATACATCTCTATGTTTATACAACTTTGCCGCTTCACATCAAGATAACATGTTTTTTATGCGAACAACTAAGGAATTAGGCAAATAAGTGTCCTCAAGGGAAAGGTGCTGAGAAATCTTAGGATCAATTCAGTAATGCTAAACTCTTTACGAGCTTTTTCCAAGAAGTAGAAAAAAATAAAAATAAAATGATACTAATAAAATGATACTAATTACGTGTTGCAGCACAAATACTGAATTAGTTCCCCACAATGAAGGTGAATACATCTGTTGTATTCAATTAATGTTGACACCTCGTACTAAATTTAAAATCATGAGAAGGCTCAATATTTAGATATTGGCTTGAAAAGGGTCGTTAGTTATATATGAAAGACTACATATTTCGGTTTCTACCTTTTATGGAGATTGTATAAAAGCAATGAAATGTAAAGTTGATGCAATTATCGCTAACCATTATACATTTTGCGGTATCATTTTGATCTGCAAGATTCATTCTATTATATTTAAAATGAAAAAGTTATACTATCTAATTCAGGAACAACTAAGACGGATTCTATTCCATTCTGAACTAAAACATCCGAAGTGCCATCTTCGTTCACGCTAGAAGTCAGTCTTATGTCAAGTTTTGGAAGTAAAATTCTACCAACATTTAATGGTATCAAGACAAGGTCGTACAGAAGTGGTTGTATGTCTTTGTCGTTGTAATTTACCTCAAAAGTGGTTTTACGGAACCCACTAACTAACCAGTTTTCATCTGGTAAAACATTTATTTGAAAAAGTTCAGTCTCTCCAATAGTTGATTGGGAAGGTCCATCAATAATATTCCCTTTCAATTTTTTTTCTCCATCCCTGCTATTGCTTCTTGTAGCTCCTGTTGACCATCTTGTACTTGGTCGAATATTCATTTGTACATTAATAGGTTCTCCAACAATGAATTGATGTTTTCTTTGATATTGAAACTCGACGATTTGCAAAATCTTTAAAAATGGAATAGGTACAGAGATCGTCAACATTTTCTCTTCAAGTGGAATTGCCTCATCATAGACATCAATATCACCTGTATCTTCGTTATCCTCTTCTGTAAAACTACTAGCAAATATAAGATTAAAAGTTCGTTTCAATATATCTTGGTGAGAACTTTTTTGTACGTGCTGCAGTATAACTTCATCTAACATTACTTGGGCCTTATCAATATTTACAACTTTCACCATTCCGTGTAGTGCAAAAATATTAATATCAATAACCACCAAATCAAAGACATATTTTTTCAAAAGGAACCAATAAGGGTCCAAAGCTTCAGGTTCAAATTGCGAAAGTACGTATTTCTCAAAGCTTCTACTAGCTTCTTCGCTTATATTTTGATATCTTATGTTCAATTCTAGAATATCATCGGCTTGAATAATATATCCTTCGTTGGGCTGTATCTTGTAAAAGAATGACCCTGGTTGTTCTCCCAATGCAACTATATTTGCATCAGTTGCGGGCTTGGTGATTTTGTAATTGTGATTGTTAGGAGAGCAGAGGTCATTTGATAATATTCTTATAGGATACTTGGAATTTGAAGTGCCTACTTGGAATTTGGAAAATATGTAGTCAAGTTTAAAAATATCTTGAACGGATACTGCAATTGTTAAAGAAGTATCTATCTCTTCATAAAAAACGTGACTGAATTCTTCTTCATTTTCGAAGTACGAAATTTCACCCTTCAACGATATTAGCTTTTTGTCACCCAAGTTAATATATGGTATTTTAATATCCATAATGGACTTAGCTTTGATTTGCGGAATGATAAAATTACCATTTTCATATCTATATCGAGACCCAGAATCAATTATTTCAGGTATCGATCCACCCGCAGTAAAATTTTCTACTTTAATAGTACCATTTGTGATATCAACGCTACCACCATATATTCTCAAAAGAACTGACGTTTTTCCTAATGTAACATGGGGGACATTTTTGAATTCAGCTCGAAAATTTCCCCAACGAGGATAGCATAATAAACGATGTCCACATACCTTTTTCTGGGTAGGCAAACTCCTCATACGTTCAAGCAGTCTTGAGTTGTAGAATACAACGGTTTCATCTGCTTCTTCTAAAATTCCTGGCATATTATCCTGATCATGATGATCAGTCTTATCTACCAAAATTAAATTATTACTGAACCGAATTTGGAATCCTGTAGTTCGAAGGGCCCCTTGAAGGAAAGATTTACTGTTTAACCGAATTTTATTTGGTCCACTTCTTGAGGAAATAGTACAATCCCTTTTCACGAATTCGATAGTATCACCAGAATTATTTTCCATTTTTAGTACAATGTCAAGAACCTTTACATCCACGCCAAATTCATTAATAACTTCGATATCAACAAAATAAATATCAGATTTCTTCTCACTCTTTATAAATGGAACCAATTTAACATTAAATATTTCATGTAGATCGAATTCAACTCTTTGATCTTGATCCAATTGTCTGGAGTAAAAGTATATCTTTTCAAACAAGGTTGATACCTTTTGTACGTTTTTTACTAAACTATAGTTGTTTATACCAGTATCACGTCTTCCGTTATTCAAATTTGCTAGCAAGGTTAAGCACGTATTCAAGATCAACAAATTTCTTTCGTCAGTTATTGTTACCTTTTCAATGCATTTCAAATACGCTTCCAATAAGATTCCACCCATGAACATCCAGCCATTTCGAATGAAGAAGTCATACGAGTCCTCTAGAATATCAAGTGCCTCTTGGTACTTACCTCGATAAAGCTTTATTAAGGCTATGTCAATACTCAAAACATCAATTGATTTTACCCTTTCTGATGCGACAAAGTCTTGAATAATCGATTCAGTTATCATTTGGAACATATCGTAGAAATTTTCCTCCGAAGATAAAGCGTGAACAATTGGAGGGTAGGAAACGCTGGGTTTTTCTTTGGATGTAACTGAAAGGTCGTCTCCATCATCATCCAAACTAATATCATCCATTAGTATTTCATCTATTATAACTGCTGGACCATACAATTTATATCTATAGGAAAGATGACCTAGCTTTGTGAGTTGTGATCTTTGGAAAATCTTCAATTCTCCACAACATTCAAGAATTTCTTTAAAGGGATGGCTTTCATCTGGACTTTCCCTCTGTTGTTGCTCTCTTAACAATGCTTCGTAGATTGGAAGTTTCAAATAGTTATCAACAACCACATAACTCCATTCATGAACTTTTGGGTCTTTGCTCAACTTTGTGGTAACATCTTGTAAAAAAACTATAAGTTTTTGAAACAATGTTGCGACGTTCAACGCCGATAACGATATTGACTTCCCCTGGCCAGCTAAAGATTGTAGTAATAAAGATTGTTGGATAAATAGAAAGCATTTCAATTCAAAGTCATTGATTGACCTATGGGGTTCGTTCTCCGATAAAATCCTGTTTTTAATATTGGTGGTGTCAAACGAACTCTCAAAATTATAATCATTGAAATTTTCAGGAAATACAACTTGAAATTTAGAAAAGTGACTTCGTATTTCGGGAAGTTTGTTCGTATTCTCAATGAGTTGAGTATATAATTTTAACGAGTCTTCGTATAACCTCATATCATTTAAAAGTTCAGCCAATTTGAGTTCAAGTAGAAATTGTTGGTACCGATCAATCTTTTTTTCCATTAATGCATTCTGGAGTTCAATGTGCCTATCATTAAAGGATGTTAGAAGTTGGTCTTTTATTTGAGCCGCCATTGAACTATATGCCTCAAGTTTGGTGACTTCATCTTCATAAACTTCTTTCATTTTCAATATTCGCAGATTACTTCTATTGATATAACTTGCAGGTAACTCCTTACCGTCAAGGCCAAAGTCAATCCGTAACTTATCTTGTATCGATAATTTCATTATGGTGGAATGTTTATCTTTTGCATTGGCAGGTATAAGCTGTACAATCATCCATTCTGTATGTGGAGTCAGGAAAACCATGAGTCGAAGCCATTCCTTTATCAATGGTCGCACCTGGGACCTATAGGTATCAATTGAATCACACTTAACCAACATCATCCTAAGATACATATCAGACGACGCTGTACCTGCGGACTTGGGAATCTCTTCGACCAAATCAACTGGCAATAAAGGGATTGATTTTAATGGTTTAGTCGCTTCATACTTCCAATGCAAGTTGGTAAGAGGAAACTTTGATTTTAAGTTAGGTTCAAGTATTGAAAATACGCCAAAGGGATCATAATACCCTAGCTTTATGTCCTTGAAGGGACCATCATTCATAATGCGTTTGAATATACCTAAATGATACTTGAAACAGTTTCAACTTCGTATTTGTTTTTCGTGGTGTTTGTGACAGATTTCTATGAAAAAAAGTAAAAATAAAAATAAAAAATAAAAGTCACACACAGTTTATGGATTAATCAAATTATATATTTGGTTTACATCAGGAATAGAGGTATTTTTGGAATAGAGGTATTTCTAGAATAGAGGCATTTCTATGTAGTAAGCTTTAGGTTAAAGAGCACATACCATATTTATCCAACGATTCTCTTCGTAATTGGTTTGGTTTGATTTTACCTGCATGAGAGAACCATCAAGGGTATTCTTAATACATTGGGCTACAATTTCCCAATCGGTGGCAAAACGATCCAACGTAAAAATATACATCTTAGTTTGAATCAAATCATCAACGAGATCACCTAGTACTTGTAAGACTGCCGAGAGCCTTATTTCTTTACTGTTGATCAACCAATCGATAGATTTGTTGTCGAGAACTAAATAAGTAAAGCCAAGCTCAATGAACCCATAAATGGTATGACTCCCCAAACTAACAACAATCTTCATTTCCATTGGTATTTTACTTATCGACCTATGGTAATTTGTAACGTAGTGTGGAATCTCATGTGGGGGATAACTGGTGTTTGTGGTTGCCCCGCCAATGTTTATATTTGCGAAGTCAAACGCGCCACTCAGAGTGCGGAGAAATCAATGAATAGGAGTATCTTGAATTTGTATTTGTATTAGTATTGTAAATTGTGCAAAAGGCTGAAGGATTATCATCAGACGATTTATCATTTCTTGATGCAAATTTTGTTGAAATACATTCAACGGAATATTGGGACAAATTCTTGTTGGAAATGCTCATCTTGATTTTAAAATAAATTGTCTAATATTGATGTACAAGTTTGGGGGGATGAAGTATTTAATTGAAAAAAATAGTTAAAAGAGAAAGATGTCTATGTGGCGGAGGGGGGGGACCAATTTAATTATCTCCCACTGATTGATCGCGGGGTTTACCGAAGAATTTGAAAACCTCATATGACTTTGTGTATCTATGCGCCCATGCAGGTCTTTCTGCAGATTATACATTTTTCAATCCGATGAGCCAAGAGACAGACGGATATTATTATATCTAGACTAACCAAAATCCAACCATGGCTAAGAAGAGTAAGTAAGAATCAAAATATAGCTTTATGCGACCTTCTACCGAACAATTACTAACGCTGTATAGTCTCAAAGAGAAGTAGAGCTGCTCGTAGAGGAGAGATTGATGAAACTACAGGATCCGCTCAGGAACTTGAAAATATTCCAAAGACATCTGATGGTGTGAAATCATCTATTATTCGTACTACAATCAAAAATGAAGAATTATTAGCCAAAAAGATGGAAAAGAAACAAACCACAGGTAAGGTTGCCAAGAAGAAGAACAATGCTATAAGATCAAGACTTGAACGTTCAGACAAACTTGCAGGTGTACTTGGATCTAAAATCGAACAAAGTATTGCCCGTGCTCGTTATGTTCAAAGCTCGAGAAAGGCTGGATGGGATCAAATCAACAAAAATATTAATATTAGACCAACTGCTAAGGAAAAGACTGAAGAGGAACTCAAGGCTGAAGAAGAAGATGAAGCAGTTAAGGAATTTTTTGAAGGAGCTGAAGAACAAGCTGAAATTCAAAAGAAACAAAAGGTGATCAACGCTTTTGCTCTTTTGGATGAAGCAGAGGCATAAACCATGTGTATATTAGAGTCATATAGTATTAAAGTAAGAGATAAATAAAGAGCTATACAAGTATGTCCTGCATACGTTTATCATTAAATCTGATCTAAATCCGTCACCATTTCAATTTCCGACATTTTACACGTCACATAACTTTTTTTTTTGCAGTTAGTTAGTAGAAACTCAATTAACAATGAAGCTATCAGTATTGGTGGCCATTGCCTTTAGTATATGCTCTGGGAGTGCTTCTTCGTTGGGGGAAAACACTTCCTTCATTAAGTTTGATACTTCTCGACTTGAACTGTCATCATTTTTGGAACAATTTGATTACAATTCACTCGAAGAGTCGGGATGGAAAGTATCCCAAGCAAAGAAGGGGGACGAGTCGTATGTGGGACAATGGAGTCTTGAACTGTCATCAGTGTATCCAGGCTTCCATGATGATATGGGTTTGGTTATGAAAACACCAGCAGCTCATCATGCAATTTCATATCGATTGGCGGAACCATTTAACAACACTGGGCGAGACTTAGTTTTACAATATGAAATTAAACCTGAAAAGGGGATGAACTGTGGGGGTACATATATCAAATTATTGGATTATCCTGTTGCTGATGAATCTCAATTCAACAATGAAACTCCGTATCAAATTATGTTTGGACCAGATAAATGTGGAGCTAGCAACAAGGTTCATTTTATTGTGAAACGTGAGAACCCTAATACCCATGTTCTGGAGGAGAAACACATGACTTTCCCACCGTTGTCACGCACGGGGAAACTCACCACGTTGTATACTCTCATCTTGAAGAATACTCAAGATTACGAGATTAGAATTAATGGGAAAGTAGCCAAGGCAGGGAATTTGGTTTCAGACTTGGGGGCATTGAGTCCTCCACTCAATCCTTCGAAAGATATAATCGATGTAACTGACTTCCAACCACTGGACTGGGATGATAATGAATTCATCCCAGATCCAGAAGTGACTCTGCCTCCGGAAGGATATAGAGAAAAGTATGCTTCTACCGACATTGACGATCCGAATGCTGTGAAACCTGATGATTGGGATGAATCTGAACCTGAATACATCCCAAACCCTGCAGCAACTATTCCTGAAGAATGGGATGTTGAAGAAGACGGTGAATGGGAAGCACCACTAATTCGTAACCCTGTTTGTGTCAGTCAAGGATGTGGACCATGGATTCGCCCCCGTATTCCCAATCCCGACTACCTTGGTCCCTGGATACGTCCAATGATTCCTAATCCAAATTATATGGGAGAATGGCAGCCAAGATCTATACCCAATGTTCATTATTTCGAGGACTCAAGACCTTCGGATTTGAAACTCATTGGTGGTCTTGGGTTTGAATTATGGTCCATGGATAATAATGTATTCTTTGACAATATCTATTTGGGCCACAGTATTGAGGAAGCTGAAATAATCGGGAATGAAACATTTGTTCCTAAGTCAGCACTTGAAAATGCATCATTGGAGAAAAACAGACCTCGCGCTAAAAATGAACCAGTTCCACCACCTCGTTCCTTTGAGGATTTATACAATGATGATTCCGTCTCGACCTGGACCCAATTTGTTGCCTTTATTAAGGCATGCGTATTGAAGACTATTTTGGAGGCGGTAGATTTCTATGCTGAATTTATGTCTAACCCAGTTCCAACCCTTATGCACCATCCATTCAAGTTTGTGGGATACTGTATTGCCTTCCTCTTTACATTCACAATTGTATTCGGCACTTTGTCAACTGTTATGTTTATCATCAATGGTCCACCCACCTTCGATGAGGTTCCACAAACAAAGGATGAAACAAATGGAGACATTAGAAGTGATGAAAAGGAAGAAAAAGAAATAATTGTAAATAGAATTGGCAACACGGGATCTTCTAGATTCAAAGAATCGACTAGAAGAAGAACTTGAACTAGTCTAGGACAAAATTAAATAAAAGTAGTAATTATAACCTTTGTAATTATTACCTACCAAAACTCAACCATGCTCCTCATATAATGAGAACCAATCCCATCTGGTTTTTGAATTCACAATTAATAGATACATTCCAATCTAGAATTGAAAAAACCTGGGTAATACAAATATGCGCATATATTTTAACTAGTAAAGTAGACTACTATATATATAATCTAGAATCTATTCAATTCGTATAGAGCTACAACTGGGCGATGGTCACTCAGATGAAATCCAAAATGCGAATGGAGAACTCCAAAGCTCTTGATTGATATGTCAGTTGTTTTGTTTTTAGGAGTATCGATAGTTCTGTTATTTGTTGAATACGAAGGAGCCCAAATATAGTCAATAATACCAGATTTTTCGTCATCAATATCAAATCCAGTAAATGTAGAGCTGTGGCCATAAGATTGCTCCTTGGTTGCAAGTGTTCTACTATCCTTAATGCCATGCTTCTTAAGTACTTGGTAAGGCTCGTCCGTAGGAAGTGTATTAAAGTCACCCAAGAGGAACGAAGGATAATTATTATAGTTCTCCATGCGATCGACAATGAGTTTCGCCGAGTTCTTACGACCAACGACACCAATGTGGTCAAAATGAGTATTGAATACATTCACGATTGTTCCCTGCGAATTCTTTGACTTTAAGGTGACCATGGTCACAATACGTTCCAAGGCAGAGTCCCAGCCAATACTTGGAACATCTGGGGTCTCGCTCAACCAAAATGTTCTATTCCCAATGATTGACCATTCAGACTGTTTGTAGAGAATAGGCGCAAATTCTCCCTTTTTTTTACCATCTTCACGTCCAATTCCATAATATGTCCAATCACCTTTTTCATTTTCATAGTTCAAAATGTTCAAGACATCTTCTAATTGATTGTAAAGTACTTCTTGTAAGCCCACTACGCTTGATCCGGTGTTCTCCGTATGAAATCTAATGGAAGAAGCAACCAAATTCCTGCGCTCAGTCCATGGGTGTTCACCTTTGTCTGGATAAGGGTTATCATTCCGAATATTATGGGTGTATAAGCGGAGCTCAAGCGGAGAAGATTCAATTTCGGGCACGATAGAGCTTTCATAGATTTTGAAAAGGATGAATGTACCAAATATGATTAGCAATGCGGAGACGATTGCCATGGTTTTACGGTTCTTCGATCTTTTCCCTTGAAGATAATCTGAAAAGTTGAAGTTTTGTTCTTGTTCCGGTTCTGTTCCTTGAGCAGTTCCTGACAGTGCCTGTGCCATAGCTTGATTTGTTGCTGACATCGAATTGTCTGTGTTCTGTAACGATAGCAAGAAAGGGGGTGTAAAATTAATAATGAGTAGAAAAATAGTTAGGTCGTTTCTGGGGTAACTAATGCAGATTATGGTTATGAGCAACACAAAACGTGGATTTTTAAAGGAGGCGGTAAATATGAATGGCCAGAACGTGGCCACAATGATACATTCTGTCTCCTATACTATTCAAAGAGATTATCAACATATGTTACCTACATTCATATTGGAATATGGGAATGCACAAAGGTTTTAACAATTTCTTCCACTTTGCGATCAAAGACTTCTACTGATACTCAACTACAATTGTACTTTTTAAAAAAAACTCTATCTCTCTTAACATTGAATATGTATCATAGTTCTTTCTCTGACAATTCCACCTTACAATGATTTGCCTTTTGGAATTATGCCTTGACAGTCTGCCTTAAATAATGATTAGGGCATCCCTTCTTTTCTGGATGTACTGCAAAGTATCGTTGGTGATACTCTTCAGCATCATAGTACACTTTAATTGGCTCTATAATTGTGACGATTTTGTGATTTGGGTACCATTTATTTTGAGCCTTTTCTTTAGCAACCAAGGCGGCTTTTAGTTGGTCATTTGAATGGGTGAAAATTGCAGAACGATATTGAATTCCCACATCTTTACCCTGTGAATCTACAGTTGTCGGGTCATGGATACGGAAAAAGATATCTAAAATTTCTTCGACTTGAATTTCTGAAGGCTCGTATGATACCTGGACAACTTCAACAAAGTTTATAGATCCACTACAAACTTTTTGGTAGGTTACCTCACCAACATCCAATTTTCCATTTGCATATCCACATTTAATATCGACTAGGCCCTGTCCTTGGAATTGCTTTGTTATGAGACGTTCCACTCCCCAAAAGCACCCTCCGGCTAGTGTGATAATTTCCGATGTTGGTGTTATTTTCAAAGATGAAGAAATGGTAGAGGACATACTGCTTAAGGAAGTTTGTCTCTTATGAAACTTTCAGGTGGACTTCTAGATTGATATAAATAGAGAGTGTTCTAAATACTTTCGTATTTTCCATAAAAATGTGGTGGCTTGAATGCGGTTGCGTGCTCGGATGACATCATGCACACAAACGGTTGCAAATTTATACTACTATATAGTTATCTTCTATTATTCATCCTTTCAGAACCATCATTATCTTCAGGATTAAATGAATAGTCTATACATAAGTACAACTACCCATTCAGAAGTTTAAAGAACTTGCCGAGTGATGAAATTTTGGCTGCAAAAATCCATGTTTCACCAAAACGCCACACTTTTACAAATTTATCTTTTTTTTTAAAAAAAACCTTGGAGGAAATCAATTATTATATATAACTATATAAGTCCTAGATAAAAAAACCCTTTGTTCCCTTTCGGGTCCAATACTTGGGTAAGTGTTACCACTTACCTATTTATTTCAATTTCTTTCAAATACCAATCTTAACTTAACAATTGGTTAAAACTCCTCATTACAAGTAGCTCTAAACCACGATACCCACCCACTTACTTCCGCTTCGTCCATCCTTACGGTGGATATAAACGATAGTCGAAGTTGGAACAACTTCTTTATCACCACGAGATATCTATTGAATTTGAAAAGGTCGGTAAATGATGTTTCCGTACTTGTAACTAATTCTCTAAGCTGCAATCTCTTTCTTGGTCCAAGAATCAGCCAGATTTGGACACTAACTGCACAGTATATGTAGACATGGTCTCTTAAGTTATTAAGATTTGCTTTAAGGCAAAGGGGACATTGATCAATGTTCGTCTGCCTAATCCGATGCCAAAGATTGTAACGCTGTATTTCCGCCACTGCTTTGGTTCCCCCACTTTTCCGGGCATCACAAAGACGCTGCCAGAATCTTTTCCATTGTTGCTCGTCTTGAGACCTTCATAGCAGTTTGGAATTGCTGCCTTATCATTATGGGAATGTTCTTAATAGCTAGTATGGGCAAACGACAGAGGCTATTATCTTTAAACTTTACACTATGTATAACTAAAAAACAAATTTACGAATTTACAGAGGGATTGTACTGGGGAGCTATTGAGTTCAATGGGTATCAAGTGCAAAAACGGTATATTTATATATAAATATATATATTTTTAGAATTCGGTGATATTTAGCAAGGTTAAAAATTACAAAACGCCATATTAAAATATTTAACTCCCAAGATCCTTCAGTAATCTCAGTAACATTGGTATATTAAATCATACTCTCAAATGCCTCTTTATTGTATAAACCGTATTTTTAAGGATATTTTTGATTGGTGAGAATCTTATAAAAGCCGATACCAAATGAAAATTTACTTTAAATACATATTAACTAGTCTGTATTAAAGTAAATTCAAGGACGCTCAAGGATAGCAGTAAATATTTGTGCCAATCATAGTTACAATTACGCTACTGCAAAAAAACGCCCGAAATCAAATATCATTTCGACATAAAGGACTGCAAAAAATATCTCTCAATAAAATCCGTGATAGTTTAGTGGCTAGAATTACCGCTTGTCGCGTGGTAGACCGGGGTTCAATTCCCCGTCGCGGAGATTTCTTTGCGCAAATGGTTTAGTGGTAAAATCCAACGTTGCCATCGTTGGGCCCCCGGTTCGATTCCGGGTTTGCGCACTTTTTTTTGATTCTCCGTAGAGTTAGTATTAAGTTCATAATCAGTACATACACCTTGGGATTGTGCGATTTGAATCTGATAATGTCGAATGCTTAGGTACCACTAGAGTTCCCATTCCACTTCTACGATGTATTGGGAATATGATTAACGAACAGTGCTGTCCAGAACGACATAATGGCTTTCAACAGTCTGACCACAAACTCAGTAGTACTGAAGGATGCCAACCTTTATTTCTTTGCTTTGAAAGTTCTACATTAAAGTCAATTTAATAGTAATCGGAACAGTTTTAGTTTCAGGTAAAGGACTTAGATATGTCTAGGACTAATCGTTCATCATAAAGGAGCATCAACTCAGCCAAAATCCCATCATTAATTTTTTTAAACTATATATATGTATATACGAAAAAAGCCTAATAGTAAGGAGAGTCTTGAAGTTCACAAGAATAAGAAAGTTGACTACAATGTAAAGAGCAAATATAATAATAAGAGGAGAATATGTACACAGAGTAAGTATTGAGATTGTGAGAGAGATCTTGCAATTTTTCATTTCAAAGTTTATCTTAGTCTAATTTGTATAGTGCGATTTTTATCGATTTATACTATGTTATAACTATGAGGTGAATAGAATTCTCCTCAAATCTCCATATTTTTTTTTTTTTTAAACCTAGGAGGAAATCAATTATTATATACAACTATATAAGCCCGAGATAAAAACCCCCTTTGTTCCCTTTCGGGTCCCATAAATTGAATAGCTTGCCTGACATACCGGCAAACCGTGAAATAACTTTACTGAGAAGTGCACGAAAAAAAATACATACTGAAAATTTCAAATAAGTGCCCGAAAGCAATTCAATTTCTCAAAGAATGCATGTCAAAGTAAATTATGGGAATATTAAAGACCAAAACCAAGGGATTTGGTTCATTTTTATTGACTTTCGCCGCAAAAATCGCAAAAATATTGGCTTCCGAAAACCAACTTTAAAAAAAAACAAGTGCATAAAATGGTTGTATAGTGTAGTGGTTATCACTTTCGGTTCTGATCCGAACAACCCCAGTTCGAGTCCGGGTACGACCTTTTATTTTTTCCACCTCATCCCAGTATGATGTTAGTACAAGATGGACTTCAAAAAAATCACCATTTTCTTATCTTTATTTTTTAAATATTGTTTAAACTTCCCCATCCCATACATTACACTAGTCAGCACGCAGTTCTTACAATGTGTTCTAAATGGTTGAGCCTACGAAGCTTGAGTCCTTCATAAAAAAGAATTTTTTTTTTTTTGAAGATTTGATTTTGTGGACAATTTGCAAAAAAAATGAAGGGGAGAAAAGAAAAGATGAGAAAGAAAGAAAGAAAGAAAGAGAAGACTAATTGTTTAACATACTCATAGAATCCACCAATTTAGAAATATGTCGTCTGTTATTGGTATTGCTTTCGGAAACACTTCCTCATCTATTGCTGTAGCTAACCAAGACGGTAAGGTCGAGGTTATTGCCAACCCTGATGGGGATCGTTCCATTCCATCTGTCTTGTCCTACGTTGGTGAAGATGAGTACCATGGTGCTCAAGCTAAGGCTCAATTGATCAGAAACCCACAAAACACCATCACCAACTTCAGAGACCACATTGGTAAGAAGTTCGTCGAAATTGTTGCCGATGAAGCTAATGTTGCTGCTCCAGTTGTTGAAGTTGCTGGCGGTCTTCCAGGTTACAAGGTTAACAACGAAACCATTTCCGTTGAAGAAGCTACCAAGAGACACTTGAAGCAAATTAAGATTGCCGCTGAAGACTACATCGGTAAGTCTATTGAAGGTGTTGTCATGACTGTCCCAACTGATTTCACTGCTACTCAAAAAACTGAATTAGCCAGAATTTCCGGTGAAGCTGGCTTGAAGGTTGTTCAATTAATTAACGAACCATCTGCCGCCCTTTTGGCTCATTTATCTGCTGAACCTGAAAAGTTGTTGCAAGACAAGGTCTATGTTGTTGCTGACTTTGGTGGTGTCAGACTGGATGCTGCTGTTATCTCTGTCAGAGGTGGTATTTTTACTATTTTAGCCACTGCTCACGAACATGGTTTGGGTGGTGATCAATTAGATGCTTCTCTTTCCGAATACTTTGCTAAGGAATTCGAAAAGAAGTACAAGGCTAACCCAAGAACTACAGCTAGATCCCTTGCTAAGTTGAAGCAAGAATCCATCGTCGTCAAGAAGACTTTGTCTAACGTTCAAACTTCTACTTGTTCCATTGAATCCTTGGCTGATGGATTTGACTTCCACACCACTATAAATAGACTTCGTTTTGAATTAACTGCCAAGCTGGTTCTTTCTCAAATGACTGCATTTGTTGAAAAGGTTGTTACCAAGGCTGGTTTAGAAAACTTGGACATTGACGAAGTTTTGCTTGTCGGTGGTTCCTCCCACACTCCAAAGTTGGCTTCCAATGTTTCATTTGTCTTTCCTGAATCAACCGTTGTTGTTGCCCCAGCTTTATCCACCAAGGCTTTGGACCCTGCTGAATTAGTTTGTAGAGGTGCTGCTTTGCAAGGCCTGCTTGTCGAAGCTTTCGATGAAGAAGAAATCCACGAATCTCTTCAACCAGTTGTTGTCAACACCCAACACTTGAAGCACTCTATTGGTATTAAGGATGCTGAAGGCAACTTCCAATCTATCTTGGTTGCCGAAACCGCTTACCCAATCAAGAAGAGTATCGAAGTCACCAACGGTGAATCTTCTTCTGTTGTCGTTGAATTATACGAAGGTAAGAGAACCATCAAGGAAACTGTTCTTGAAGCTGAACCAAACTCTGATTCTGAAGATGATTACTCCGATGATGAACCAGAAATCAAGAAGGAAGTTGTCTACGAATGTGGTCAATTACTCGGTGAATTGGCTCTTAAGGATTTAAAGCCAAACTCTAAGCTCGAAGTTATCGTTAACATTACTCAAAATGGTACTTTGCACGTTTCTGGAAGAGAATTGAAGCAAGGTTCTATTGCTGTTAAGGGTGAAATAACCGCGTAAATAGAGACAATAGAATAGAAGTGACAGTTATCGAGTTGTAGATACGATCCCGTATGAATCTTTGATATTTACATTACAATGAGAATAAATTGTAAGAACATTTACCTGATTCATAATCAATATGTAGGACTTTTTGGTGGTTAATTTCTTGAAATGTATGTCGTTATCTTCAACTCTGCAATTGATTAACGTTTCCGAGTATACACTTGAATAAAAACCTACATAAACTACTCACTATATTAATATACTTAACTCATAATAAATGCACAAACCTTGTGTCGC
Source organism: [Candida] anglica (assembly GCA_963924405.1). Lineage (NCBI taxonomy): Eukaryota > Fungi > Ascomycota > Pichiomycetes > Serinales > Debaryomycetaceae > Kurtzmaniella > [Candida] anglica. Next base: position 1,060,740 of record OZ004258.1, read on the forward strand.
ATTTTTCTTGTCGTTTAACGTTTGTAAATGCGAAATCGTGATCCGTGCGCATAATGTGCGCTGTTATTTATATACATTTAACTTTGCTCTCATTCTCCTCCATCACCAATTGCTTCTCACCATGGGAAAGAAAAAACAAGAGATGTCACAGGTATATGCTAATAGCAATAATGAATTCATTTTTGGAGAGAATGGAGGTCGTGGGAAACATCTAAGTTCATTTTTAAAAAATCTCTCGTTGACTGGATCTTCAAGACAGACAAGTGGATCGAGCTTAACTGGTCCTGGTGCAGAATCTGATGCAGATATTAGTAGTAGTATATATGGAAACTTGGGATACAGTGCAGACCTCTCTGGTGCTACTGGCGGACGGGCATCGCCAAGCAGAGACAGGAAAACTTCATATTCCCCAACAAGATCGTTTCGATCAGTATCTGGACCAGTAGGTGCGGGCTATTCTCATGCAGAATCGACTGAGCGTGCTGGTGGAGGCTCCCCATTTTCTTCTAATGACCGGCGATCTGCCAGTCATAGTCGTAGAAGTATGAAATATACTGATTTGGATGATGACTGGGATGCTGAATTGGATGGGTTAAATGAACGAGAAAAACCGCAAAAGACAACTCCCAAACTTCAACTGGCTCCGTCATTACCCCCAATGGTAGACTCACTATATCCAGATCTTACAATGGCATTTTCTCCCCAACAGCAACTTTCGAAAGAATCATCGATTGAACCCAACAATACAACAATCTCTAATACGTCTGGAGTCACGACCAATAAATCAGATAACTTCAATTCTTACAACACAAGTACTGTTTCAAGTTCAAAGCATCTCAAGTTTAAAAAAATAATGGAGCCTTCGTCAATAAATATCCAAGATCTTCGGAAATTATCGTGGAATGGAATTCCAAGTGAACTTCGAGCCATAACTTGGCAGATTTTGCTTGGATATCTTCCAACCAATAAGTCACGTCAAGAATCTACCCTTAACAGGAAACGTCAAGAGTATTTGGATGGGGTTGATAACATCCGTGAAATAGATTTTAATGAAACATCTAGTGGTGGGTCTAATACCCCTTCAACATCCAATTCATCTTCTCAACAATTATATCATCAAATTAATATTGACGTGAAGCGCACTCATCCAAAAATTAAACTTTACTCATATGCTGCAACCCAAAAATCACTCCGTAGAATTCTTTATCTTTGGTCAATCCGTCATCCAGCAAGTGGGTACGTACAAGGTATTAATGACTTGTGTACGCCATTTTATCAGATCTTTTTAGGTCATTATCTTTGGCAAGTCCAAAGGGCCAAAATTTCATCTGCATCAGATGTTAAAAGGAAAGAGGAGGAACAGAACAACTCTCATCTACTTGTCCCTGGTCTTTTTGGCGATCCCCTGGATAGCTTCGAAAAAGATCTTCTACAACTGAATGATATACTTCAGCTTGATGTAATGCTGTTTGATCCAGGAAGACTTTCAGCTCGAGTTTGTAACGCTATAGAGGCAGACACTTACTGGTGTCTTTCTCGTCTATTGGAGAATATCACTGATAACTATATCCATCAACAACCAGGGATCATTCGTCAAGTGAATGAACTTAATACTCTTATTGCAAAGATTGATGTTGAACTTCTTGCTCATTTCCAAAGTGAAGGAATCGAGTTTATGCAATTCTCATTCCGTTGGATGAATTGTCTATTAATGAGAGAATTATCAATGCCATTAATAACTCGTATGTGGGATACCTATCTTAGTGAAAGCCCATTAGGTTTCAACGACTTCCACGTGTACGTTTGTGCAGCATTCCTAATCAAATTTAGTGATGAATTGAAGCATAAGGATTTCCAAGAAATTCTCCTCTTCTTACAAAACCCCCCTACGCAACTGTGGCTGGAATCAGACGTTGAACTAATGTTGAGTGAAGCTTTCATATGGCAAAGTTTATATAAAAATGCAACTGCCCATTTGAGATAGCTACTATGATATAAAAATCGGTATAGATAATTAATAAAAAAAAATTCTTACAAATGTAGCGAATTTACTAGAGTAACATTACTGAATATTGGTAGATACCGTTTCTATTTTGATTTATATATTCAATTTTATCATTACTTCTTCTATTTGCAACCCAAGAGGAACATAGAATAAATTTCGAAACTTCGCCAATCCTGCATTTGGACTACTTTTCATGCACTCCACTAAATCTATTATTGACAAATATACGGCACGTGCACATCATTTCTCACGAGTCTTTTCTGACTCGAGATATATTAGAGTTATCGCGGCTCATCTCTATTTAACCCCGCCCCATCGTCCCAATTCTTAATAATATTAGACTCACTCTTGCTCTATTTCTTAGTATAATTTTCTATACATTATAGCTCAATTTTAAACATGACCTCCAAACCTGCTGGTAGAACCATCTTAGCTTCGACTATTGCTAAACCATTTACTGAAGAAATCACTAAGACTGTGGAGTCTCTTCTGTACACTCCAAAGTTGGTTGGTCTTTTAGCAAATGATGACCCTGCTGCTGCCATGTATGCTTCTTGGACAGGGAAGACTTGTGAACTGTTAGGATTCAAATATGAATTGCAAAAAGTTGACAAAAACGAATTGGAAGCTGCCCTTATAAGAGCCAACAAGGACTCAGAAACCCATGGTATTATGGTTTATTTCCCAGTTTTTGGTGACAAGCAAGATCAATATCTTCAACAATTAATCTCTCCAGAAAAGGATGTGGAAGGATTGAACTTTATGTATTACCATAATCTTTATCATAATGTTAGATTTTTGGATCCTCCTAATAACGAGCAAAAGCTGATCTTACCATGTACTCCACTTGCTATGGTTAAAATTTTGGAATACTTGGGAGTATATAATACTCTTCTTCATTACGGAAATAGACTTTATGGTAAAAAAGTTTTAATTGTGAATAGATCAGAAATTGTCGGTAGACCATTGGCTGCACTTTTGGCCAATGATGGAGCAACTGTTTATTCAGTTGATATTAATAACATTCAGCAATACACCAGAGGTGATGATTTGCTGGAACAACGCCACAAAGTGATCGAGTTAAATGGTGACGATATCTCCATAGAATCGTTAGCACCAACTTGTGATGTTATCATCACTGGTGTTCCCCTGGAAAACTACAAGTTCCCAACCGAACATGTTTCTAACGGAGCTGTAGTGATAAACTTTGCTAGTGCAAAGAACTTCAATGATGACATCAAGCAAAAGGCTGGACTTTATGTTCCCTCAATTGGGAAGGTTACAATTTCAATGTTATTGAGAAATTTGTTGAGGTTGATTGACAACAAGAAGGTTAGAGAAGAAGCCAAATAAGGATAATGGAACGGATAAGAAATAAGATATCATAATTGGAAAGTGGAAGCGGAGGAATAGCGCCTTGTGTAAACTTAAACTATACCAGCACAGAAAAACAAAAAAAAACAAACTAAAGAGTACGTTATAAGGGATTGAAAACAGAATGAACAAGGGAAAGATTATGTGGTAGACTTACAATATGGCGAGAATTTGAAAAGGTGGAAGGAACACCTCTGCGTATATACGAAGTTTTATGTGACTTTGGCCCCGCCTCACCAGCCCCATCCGATAGAGTAAGAGCTTGCCTAAATAAAATGCTGTCCATTTTCCTTGAAACATCATATTTGTAACTCTCTTTATCCCGCTCTTCTCTTTCTTTCTTTTTCTTTCTTAGCTTTTTATGCATACAAACGCTGACCGTTTCTTAGAAGTCTTCAATTTCTTCTATATAAAAAGGAATTCCATGCGGAGTACCTGTGATCTTTGTGGGTTGCAAAAACACACGGCATTTTGTTTTTCTCTACCCATTCAAACCGTTGACACGTGATGTGCATCTGTTTTTCTTTACTGTTTTTTTTTTTTTTTACAAATCTATTTTTTCTTCCTTTACTCATAAGGTAATATACGACTTCATCGCATCAGACGAGATCATATAAAGTTCAACCAAGTGACCGACCAAGATTCGCTGAAGGAAAACCAGAGTGCCTAGGGTATACAGAAGGCAAAAAAAAAAAAGAAAACCACAAATAGGACGTGTACATAGCCGTATACACAGTGATATCACGTAAGGGACGGGGGTTATATTTAAAACATATAGAGTTTACATGTCACAGACTAATGGAACAAGCATAGAGACGGGGAATGAAGGGGAATCCAATGCGACCAAGAGGAAACCAACCACCATACAAATAGATCCCCTCTCGGTGACGGAAAAACTTGGATTCCAAACGTTTCGTAGGGAATCAAGAAGACCGTGGACCAAAGAAGAAGATGAACAACTTATCAATATCATGAAAGAATCACACCCCGGGGAAGCCATACCGCACCCGGATCAGATTAAGTGGGATGTGATAGCCCAATACTTTGTGAACACCACTCAAAGGAAACCCAAAGATTGTAGAAAAAGATGGAGTAATTCGTTAGATCCAAACTTAAAGAAGGGGAGATGGACTGAGACTGAGGACCTACAACTCGTTGAAGCTTATGGAAAATTTGGTGCACAATGGAAGAAAGTAGCTGCCGAGATTAAGGGGCGAACTGATGATCAATGTGCAAAGCGGTATATCGAAGTACTTGATCCTAAGACAAAGGATAGACTTAAGCCATGGACCCACGAAGAGGATTTACAATTGATAAGACAAGTGAAGAAACATGGGACGAAATGGAAGACAATTGCCCTGGAGATAGATGGGAGACCTTCATTAACTTGTAGAAATAGATGGAGGAAAGTGGTCACTGATGTTGTGAGGAACAAGGCACCGGCTTTAAAGGAGCATGTGGAAATGATCAGAGAGGCAGCAGCAGCAACTGGGACAGCAGGAACAGATAAATTGGTTAAATTAGAGGGTGCAGCCAATACGAATTCAACAACTTCAAATTCCTACTCATCGTCTGGTGACGTTAATACAACAGGTCGTGGCCACGAGCTTGGCCAGATGGGTTCAGCAGATGGCAATATCCATCGGCAACAATCTACTACCACTATGGGAGGTGTTCATGCAGTTAATAATAACCACGCATCAGCTGGGACTGGGACAGGTACACCACCTGTTGGTGGTGGGGTATCTTCAGAGGTGGAATGGAAGTATACCCTTACTGGAGAGAACAATAACTCTGGATCCATATTTCACGAGGGTCCAATCTCATCGCAAGAACTTGTTCAATACCTTGTATCTTATGCTAAATCAAATGGTCTTAATATAACTGTACATCAACATATCCATCATCATTACCTCCCACCACAATCATTCCAACAACCATTCTCAGCGACGCTTCAATCGCCATTTAGCTCGATTCCCGAGTTGAATGATGTTCCAGTACCGGCATCCACGGGTTATTATGTTGAACCAGAGACTCAGCTCAACAGGTACCAACACTTTAATTACCTTCCACCATTAACGGAAGTTCCTAAATTAAATAGTTCTGCATCATCACCAAGCTCTTCTCGCGAGGGCCATTATGCAACTCCTCATCCTCATTCACATCCCCATCCACATGCATACTCCAAGTCTAGTACTCCACCCGTGGGTGGGTCTAGTAAGGAGTCAGATATCATGAGACTACTCAATGGAAGAAGTCCACGTACAAGATCACCACCACCACCTCGTCATTTGATATCTAGCGGTATCAACAAGCCTCTTACGCCACTTGCACATGCAGTGGAGTTAGCAGCAGAAGAAGAAGCCGAAGTAGAAACTCGAAACAAGAGAGCCGCAGCTACTACAGAGAACCCTTCACCTAAAAGATCAAAACATGAAGAGGAGGATGAAGAAGGTCTTGACTTTTGGGAAACCATGCGTAATCTTACAACTCAACAAGAGAACTCCAACCAAAGACAAGTTAATCTTAATAAACCAAACAAACCAGTTAACAATCAACCTTTGCCTCATTCAACAACGGTAGAGACGACGACTATTACATCAGCAACTGCACCAATAGTAAGTAAGTCTATAACGGGTCCATCTGACCCTGCAAAAGGAACACCTAGTCATCTCGTGCCGCCAAACAGAGCAAAGCCGGTTTCACAACATCACCCATTGCATCACCAGAATGGTCCTAGTCGACCTGCTGCTACGCCAATGTACGATAACGAGGATGTGGACGAAGACCTTGAAGCTTACGGATTATTCTACAATGTATACACGCGTGAATCATCATCCCTTCCGGTTGAACAGAACCCATATGATTCCTTGGCCAGCAGTTTCGGGGTAATTCCATTTAATCCTTCTTAGACAAACATACTAGAGAAAAGGAGAATGAGGTGGAATAATTTCATGAAATGTAGTAATGCTACACGATGAGGATACATCTATATACATATATATCAGTTGAATAAACAGCCACTGGAGCATTTGTTATATCAAGGAATGTAGGGGAATGTAGGTGAAATGGAGTATAAGTCAGGGGGCTCATTTCGGTTTCATGTAGACCTCCATAGTTTTAAAGTAAAGGTGATTACCCAGATTCTAAAGTAAATGGATGATCTAGGCAATCAGAGAAGAGGTCATAGAATAGTGTACAATTGTGAATGGGCTGTACAAATAAAGAGAATGATGTTTTAACGATTAAATGGGATTTTCGCGAAAACGCGGACTTGGCAGGTTGCGACCGGGAATCGATCTTCAAAGGCTGGTGGCAGTGCTTTGAATACAAATTGACGAGTAGAGCGAACAATACATACTTCCACCAAAGCACAGCTCTTATATCATATATTACCATCAGCATCTGCACTTGGTAGTGCTATTACTAGTATACCCCCAACCAAAAGACTCTAGCAAAGCACACTAAAAATCACTCCTTCCACATTCACACACATATTGTGATTTATATCTACACATATATATCTACAACCACTCTCGAGTACTTCTTTCAACACCTACAGATATGAGCAATGGGACGGGCAATATCACAGGGGGTACCCGAAATAACCCGTCTGACTCTGTGCGGTCCAATGCACTAAACGTTATAGCACGAGAGTTCCGAACTCTTGAACAGGACGCAAACGTGGGGAAAATGTCACTATTTGACTTGATTGAGTACTGTGAGTCTCTCTACGAGGCACTGGCTCATGCTGCAGACTCCGCAGGAATGGTACAACTGTACATCCGCGGCTATTTGGTGTTTTGCTATTTCATTAACAACTATGTAATGGTCAACTATGGTGGATTCGAGCAATTTGTTGCAAAAAAGGAGTACGATTTTTTGATATATATCAATTTGTATCATTTTTTCAGACAAGAGGACGACAAAGAAGATGAATTAAAACCTTTACGTGGCTATGTGGAAGATTACCTAGGGGGAATGAGATTGTTACTGTTTGAGATCGGAGTATTAACAGATTGGTTAGATGATTATTTGGAATATTTGAAACAGAAAGATGCCATTGGAGATGGAACCGATGTTTCTATTAACGAAGCCCCTGAACCTACACTACTATTAGAAGAAGAGGAAGAGGACGATCGATCTTTTGAGTCCAGATTTCCTTCGGTTAGCATTAGGAAAGTTCCTAGTGTAACAGGAACTTACTTGGACCACAAAACTCCTGCTAACGAGGCGACACCTGTTAAATCAGTTACCATGTCTTCATTAGCGATGAAACATCCATTTGATCATGGAGATGTTTCCAGTAAACCTACTGTTTCATCAACAACATTTTCCTCACCATTATCCAGCTCGACAGTCACTAGTCGTCCACCGATTCCACAACAACTTCCTGAACAGCTCTTACGAGCAAGAACCTTCTCCAGTATTCCAACTGCACCCTTACCTGTTCCTAACTCACATCCTGGAACTAATATAGTTCATGGAATAATTGAGACTAATGGATACTCAGCACCATATCCTTCTCTGGATGACAGTACCCCTTCTTATACACAATCTTCGTCGCATCAAATCCCGTTAAATCAATCACGTAAAAGGTCTAACCTACCCTTTAGTAGAGCACCTATGCCTTTGAGTACCACTGACAATACTCAAAATTACTCTAATGGGTCAAAAAATGGATACCCAAGAGGCTCTGAAATGCCCCAATTTTCTGGAAGACAGCCAATTTCAAATCAATCTACTCTGGTTCCAGCATACAACACGTCATCAAATAACATCAATCCAGCGTCAAACCCAGGATATAGCCAGAATTATGGCTCTGGACATGGCTCTGGACCAGCATATCCCACACCTTCACACCAAACCGTTTCTGGACCAAACCCAGGAAGTCACTTGGCGACAACCCCGTCAAGTTATATGAAGAATAATGCCATTTGCGGCCTTCGAAATTTCGGTTCATCATGCTACATTAATCTGACTCTTCAACTCCTCTTTGGTCTTGTTCAATTCAAGTCAATCTTTTCCAATCTGAGGTACCATCGTTATATTCGAGAACCAAAGTTTGTAAAACAATTCTCATCTCCTGAACCCCATCTACTTCTGGTGGCAGTTCTGGGACTCCTCAAGTCGTTTGTGAACCATGGATCATGTGGTATTGCACCTTCAAAGTTTCTACGCATTTCTTCCAACCTCAAGCCTGATTTCAATATTCCAAATGAACAACAAGATGCCCAAGAATTTCTTCTTTTCTTACTAGAGAGATTACATGATGAACTAGCAGTTAAATCTTCTGTTCAGATCGATCATCTCCCTTCTGATGCAAACGTATCAGCTAAGGATTACGACCAATATCTTAAATGGTACCAATCTGTAATCTCCCTTGAAGGTACGTCCCCAGTAAATGACCTTTTTCAGGGTCACCTACAAAATAAACTAATTTGTAATAATTGCGGCTATGAATCAGTTTCATACTCACAATTTACAAGTTTATCGTTACCAATACCCAGTCATTCGGCTACAAGATCAGTTAATCTTGGAGATTGCTTACGCTACTATATAAAGGATGAAATTTTGACGGGAGATAATGCATGGAATTGTCCGAAGTGTAGTACAGTCAAGAACATTACCACAACTACAACTTTAGATGCATCTAATACAAAACGTTCAGGTTTATTTAAACTTGGCAGGAGGAGTAAATCCCCCACTCCGGCTTCAAATCCAAATACCACAACATCTTCTACAATCAGTACAAATGGTTCAGCGCAATCGTCAATCAAGAGACTCTCGTTTGTCAAATTACCACAAATCCTTTTTATTCACCTTTCGCGGTTTTCCATGTTTAGTCTAACTGATAAATTAAACACTACTATCAAATACCCTCTTGAACTCCGATTTAATGCTCTGGCCGAGAAGACTATTCTCTACAAGCTTACAGGGTTAATCAACCACTTTGGTAACTTGAAGAGTGGTCACTACACATCTTTGGTCAACAAATCTACCTTCCATCAACACATGAGTCTGTCTGAACGAATTGTACCTAACAACATCGATAACTTGAAGCGCCCATACTGGTGTTACTTTGACGACGATGCAGTACAACCAGGGGTAACACATGGGAACATAAACATGGAACTGGGTCCGATTATTAGTGAATTGAATCTGAAGGAAGTCTATGTGTTATGTTATGAGAAAGTTGAGGAATAAAATACCCTTGATAGTGACCATAGGTACTATCACAATAAACTCTCCAATGACGAACAAATGGAAGTTGTATAGAAGAGACTGTATCAATGAAGCTCAATACAATATAGATCAATTTTTTTTATCTCTTGAATAATCTCTCACTAATTCTTTTCATTTCATTTGTCTTCTTTTGTACTTTGTCATTTCCCAGGTTTTCCTCATTGTCGCTTTCTTCTTCATCATCTTCATCAAATGCAGATGGCGCCTTCCTCTTTTTAACAGCTTGCTTCAATGACATGGATACTTTAACTGGTCCTGCGCTTGGAACCACTGGTTTGCTCACAGTAGGTTCAGGTTCTTCCAGAGAAGTTGTCAGCTTAAGTCTCTCTTTACCACGTTCAATTTGACGTTTTAATAGCCTCATCATTACTTCATCGTCACTGCGGGAAATCTTTTGCTTCTTGAGAAGAAGTTCTTGTCGTTGAACCGCCTGTGGCGAACGATCAATCAATGCAATGGTGAAGTTGAGCTCATCGTCGTCTCCACCGTCTCTTTCAACCTTAACGTGGCCATTCAGCCCTAAAAACTTGACAAATGCAGTCAAAGACGTCCATCTTGTAGCATTCATATGAATATGATCTCTATCATTCAGAATATATTCTTGATAAAAACGATTGGCATTGATTCTTTTAGTACCATGATTCATTTTCAAGAGTTTGAGAAAGTCCAGACTGAATTGGTCCGAGAATTTATCTATTGGATCTTCCTGATTACCAGTGGCAAGGTTACTGAGTCTACCTTGATGAGATGGGGAGCTCAAATGGTTTTTAAACCCATTGGCATCTCTACATTGTTTGAGACAGAGCTGACAATAAAATTTAAGCTTCTGAAGCCCTGAAGCTTTGAGCTGTTTAGACTGATGCTTAGCTGTTCCAGCCTCTGCTTTCATGAATAATTGAATGTAAAGAGGAAGAAGAACAAGTAGAAGTATGGCTATAAATATTCTGAGACGAAAAGTATAACTGTATGAATTTCGCGACTCACAAAGAGATGATGAATCGTTTGATGGAGATGAGAGTTATGGAAACAATCTTTCTATATACCATGAATAGGTCTATAAACGTCCAATAGGTTCCTATTAGTGCTGTACATTCACAATCATATACTCACATCAGATTAAATGTAGATGGATATTGTAGTAGTAGTATTATCACACTTTCCGCGCTAAGGTGCACAAATTGATATAATTGTAAATGATTTGAATGTGATGATGAGAACTAATTTCAGAGTCTGTAAATCGAACAATGTTGATGACGACAACGATCTCTTCGTTGAGAATAATACATCCAAGGTCACTTTTTCAGTTCACAACAACCCCACGGCATATAATACCGATAAACTGGTCTAATGTTCGTAACTATTCCGCTCCAAGGCAATCACTTTTGACAACCACATCTCCAATAACAAAGTTCTACCATTCCATTTCCCCTTCATATAAGTACTTTCTGATTTTCCTTCTCATTGCAGCAACGATCCGTCATGTCCATCCCAACACGTTGATCACCGCGGGTCCACCGGTTGCTATAGGCTCATACTACGCATATCGTCATTATCATCAATCATACCTCTATAAGCGTGAGCTTCTTAAGGTCTACCCATCTACCACTGACAAGGCAAACGATACTAATAACCAAATTCAAATCCAACCCTACGATGAAAGTGATATAAACAACGTTTTAAATGGAGTGGAGAATGAATTCGACTCATTTAAACTGCAACTTCTACCATTATTGGAAAAGAAATTGGTAGATTATGCCATACTTCACGATAATCCAATGGGGATCTTTATGAATGAAGATCAAGTATCTTCAAGATTATCGTCAGATCTTGAAACTTTTATCGTGTTACCAATCCGTGAAAACCTTCTTCCATACAATGAATTCACTCGTGATCAACTTTTAAATGAAACGAACACATCCATTCGTTTCTCTAAATTCATTAAATTCTCTCTACCATTTTTCTCCGGTAGAGATACAACCAGTAGAAAGAGATTGGCTACAGTTGAAGTTTATTTGTTACAACATGAAGAAGATCCACATCGTTACAATGTGTCAGTAGGTATTACACCGTATGGAACTCTTCCTGGACGTAAAACTCTTTTAATAGATGATTTCGAACAAGGAGGATTAACCAGTAGTAGGGGTGATAAAGCTGCAGCAGATGTGATAGACTTATAAAACTAAACCCTACCATCCTCTCAATACCCCCCTCTTCAAGATGAACAACTCCATTCGTTTGAATAGTCTCTATACCTGTACGTATATTATCTATATAACTTATTTAAAATAGTTTCTAGTTTTATCCATAAATAATCCAAATTGATGTTCATAACAACCTGAAGATTCCCGAATATTCTCAAGTTCAGGCATCCATTTCTCAATATTTGCAATACGACGGGGAGTTCCTGGATGAGTCAGGAAAAACTCTTGTAAACTAGCGGCAGCGACACCTCCCCCACGAGAACGTACTTCAGCTTGTGCTTCCCAATCACTCATACGTTGCCAAAACTTGACTGATTCGTGAATATTAAAACACAGACGTGCCATTAAAGTGCATCCGATATGGTCAGCTTCAACTTCCATTTCTCGAGAAGCAGGCATTTTCAATACCCCATTGATAAATACTGAGGAAAGCCAGTCCACTCCAGTGGCCATGTACATGATCGCCAGCAAAGCAAGATAAAAGGGTTGCTTAGAGAGCTGTTCAGAAGTGTGTCTTGCAAGTTGATGGGACAACTCATGTGAAAGAACTGTAGCTAACCCATCGTCATTACCACAAATGCCCAAGATAGACAGGAAAATAAAGATTTTACCATTAGGTAAAATGAAAGCATTTGGAGGGACCTTATTTGGATCAACTTGAATAATATGAATCGTCCATGGTAATGACTTGAGATGTTCACGTTGAGATTGATCTGGGGTGTTGGAAATGGCAGACTCCAAGAGTTTATTCATAACATTGGACACTCTACGGTATAAAGGATCGCTTGTTGGCAAGATCTGATTACCATATTCACTCATAATTTGACGGTATGAATAATCACCAATTTTTGCCTCCAACCAGAACGGAATCCAGAGTAATCGGAGACGATTTGTGACAGGAGCATTTTCAAGGTTGTAGAGACAGAACCCCACAGTACCCAAACCAATGTATAGAGTCGCTCTTGAACGGAGAAGTTGTGAAAGGGTAAATTGAGTTGAGGCAGATGAACCTTGATTGAAGCGTTTGTATGAGGCGGCAAATCGATGTTGCTGGAAGCTTTTTGTGACAGGACTGGTGAGCTGTCTACCGGAAGATGTGAAAGGTTTCAGCCTTCCAAGCGATACAGACAGTCTTAATGATGATCGAAACATAGTTGAAGTGTATCAATTATCCTATAATATATAATCAATGTCAGGAGATAAACTAACCATGTTCGCTGAACCATGGTTAAATTTCGCGGGTATATGGATTCTATTTTTTTTACGGGGCAATTTTATTTTGCAACAAGATAATGGGACTTGAATACTTGAGTGGGGGCGTTCTGCCCTTTTTACATAGATCCATGTAATATATACACCTCAGACAAGATAGTAAACTTGTGTGTTTTGATTGTGTTAATGGAGAGATTTAATTGGACGAACGTGATTTGTGGGGGTGGCAAGTAGCTGCTCAGAACTTGCTTAATACTTCTTGAAAGGCAGATTTCAGTATGGTTTATCTATACAATTTACGAGATGTCTAGCGTATTTTAGCAGTAATTCAAATAATAGCTAAGATAATACATAAAAATTTCCAATATCATTAGCAGTAATTGGTACGGGGGTTATGAATAGAGAGTTTATTGAAGGTAAAGTGACCCAAATCTCCGTTTTAACTAAACCCTCAATTTGCTTTTGCTGGGCGATAATAATGCAGATGAATGCAAATAAAAGTAAGAAAGTCGTTCAAAGTTGTTTGGATAGATGGTCTATGAGCACACCATTATTCCACGTATCTATATAGTCACCCTACTCTTATTTCATATCTCTATCCAAATGGCAAACTCTGGATCATCCACCAACTATATATCCACAGTTACTCAACATAACTAATTGATTTTTCGTTGTGCCTTTTAGTAGTAGAATGGAAACTTTTCACCATCCAACATTTAACCATCTTGTCAGCTACAAGTACTCTATTTCATTATTTGATTAACTACCATCATCCTACTTAAATAAAACATCACCTTGCTCTTCGTCGGTAAAGGGCGATCCGGGTTTCCCGGAAAAGCTATTATCGAACTTCCCTGCAAGGACCTTACCGATATGAACAGATCCAGAGCCCAAATCATCACGAGATTGATCGAGCGAAGTGTGCAGAGAGTTTGGACCCGTGTGAGGGTTAGTAGTATTATTATTATTAACTCGAGGGCCCTCGTCTCGTCGCCTCACGGTTCCTGGAGCTCCTGCTCTTGAAGGTAATTTTTCGAAAAAAGTTGGTTGGGTAAGCTGCTTTGCTAAATTGTCCAAAGATCTACTACTTGAATCATAATTAGTAATATTATTAAGTGAAGCCACTGAGTTTGTTTTGCTGGGTGAGCTTTGAGTATGATTGTCGCCCAACGCCGGCGGTGGGGCTAATGGTGTTATAGAGCCTGCTCCTGAAGGTGATGGTGGTACCGTCAGTTGCTGGTGGTCTGGTGCCATTGGTGGTGTGGGTAACACCGGGATTACCGAATCATAAAAGTCATATGAAGAAGGTGTGCGGTGGTGGAGAGGTCCTGGAACCGAAGTTATTGGTTCTCTGGATAAATGATGACGAGGAGTGGATGGTTGTTCAGTCATGGAAGACGAAGAATGAGACGAGTCAACGTATTGCTTGTCTGGAGAGCCCTGGAAACTTGGTGGTGCGGGGCTCTTACTATCTATTGATGGACCCAACGGAGCACCAATAGCCCCGCCTTTCGGCTGGAGTATCACATCTTGCATGTTTGTATATGATACATCGTCCTTGAGTTCAAGATCAATGTCACGATCTAGTAAATCTTCCTTTTCTTGCTTCCGTTGATTGCGGAGCCAAAGAAGAAGACAAGTACCTAAAATTAATGCCGAAGGAATCCCCACGGAAAGCCCGACAGTTACCGATGAGTCTACCATGTATAGTGTAGAATAAAACGAATGAAATTACAAGGGGTGTTTCTCCATATCACAGAGAGAGAATAAAATCGGATCAACAGTAAAACCAAAAAAAAAAAAGGTGCTAGAAAATTAAATTCATTCACAACAATCAGGCGCAGAAAATGTAATAATAGCAAATAGGGCAGCCAGCCATGAGACATACAGGATAAACACAAAAGTTTTACAGTTTGGAAATTTCTAACTAAAGCAATTATTTGAGTAAGGAGATACACATACGTCAAGAGATGCGTATATGTGTGCGTAAAGGAAAAAAAATGGATATAGTTGTAATGTATAAATAGAGTAAGTACTTTGAGTTCCGTCGAAAATTTCTTGGTCCTGGAATGATGTAAGAGACAGATTGTGGTCGTGCACCAAAAAGATATAAAATTAAAATGAGGGTTAGATGAGGGGAGAACAAAATTTCATCTTAGCCTTGTTTGATAGATTATGTACATATATGATTTTTCTCGAATCCCGATTAGCGGGAACATATCTCAAGATATGTCAAAAAATAGAAAGTGAAAGCTTAACTGCGCCTGGCAACCAACAACAGAAATACGGATGGTAGAATAAGTTTCGGAAGAAGCTTTGTGGATGTGTGGATGTATAGGAATTAGGGGCGGAACGTCGGCTATGCACGGTCATGTGACCTTGTAGACAGGGTCCCCTAAAATATTAATACTATAGTCTATTTATAACAGTAAATCTCTGTTAGGGATTTAGGAGATATTAATTAGTTTACTAAATTATTAAAGTGGGTTAAAGAGGTCATACAATAATAGATTGGAACGAGAAAGTTATATATCCTAGGCATTATAATATTAAAAGTGCTCTACATTTCCTACTTCGTATAGCCTCTCGTTTAATAATGTAGAGATTTGGGTCACCTCCTCATAGAGGTAAGAAGACCCATATCTATTGAGCTGATACACATCACTTCCCTTTTTTTTTACTTGTCTATTTACATTAGCATAAAGTTAAAAAAAAATCCAAATTTGATCTGTTACATATAATACAAGATAATGTACCAGTAAAAGTGCAAATTTATGCTGCAAAATGACACTACCTCAAATTGGGCTGACTACATGCATAGTTTATTAAACTCTACATCAAGTACAATTGTTTCTAGTCATATTTCCTTCATGCTTATTATATGCAAGTTTGTTCCAAGTACAAAATCAAAACCCAAGGGTTTGCTGATGGACTTGAACAACTAATTTCTATTTACAATTGGACTAACTCATAAAGGGCACCTTCAACACAACACCGTTCTCAAATGTACGGACAGCACATTCTGAGAAAAGAACGGCAAAGTTTATGAGGATTCTTTATTGTTATCCATTCTCTTCACACCCCCTCCTCGATCTACAATTTTTGTCGTCGAATTCTTCTTCATTAGATACCAAATTCAACTGAAGAGTCCTTCAACAAATCAACGGTTCTAGTGGATTCACCATCCTTGACATCCAAAGTCCAATGATGAACATGGAAAGGAACTTGTTTCGATTCTCTGGTGGCCCTCAATTTAAGAGTACCGGTACCTTTAGTACCCTTGACGTCAAATTCGATATCAACATCACCCTTTACTGCGTTCAAAGGACCCCAAATCCATGGCCATTGGCTGGCAAATGTAATATCATCACCCAAGACTTCCAGAGCATTGTGTGATCTTCTCAAAAAATACATCACAGAATTGGTGATAGGTGACATAGTTTTCTCATAGTTGAAGATGAAAATACAAGAGAGAGTAACCCCAAGACCATAACAAACAAAATAGTATCTGTTTTGTTTCTTCTTTTGGAATGGATCTGGTAATTCTCTATCAATAGATACGACTCGTGGAGCTTCAGTAGATAAAGTTCTGATCAAACTACGCACCACAGGTCTGGTCCATGTGGTACGGAGAATGTTGGTGGAGCGTCCAAGACCTCTAGCTAGCATTATATATGTTTGATTTTAGGTATAAGTTCTTATGAATTGAAAACTATTCGCTCGTTCCTGTTTTTCTTTGTAATGCAAAAAAAAAAAGAATCACACCAGTGAGAAATGTTGATATTGGGACGAGCACGACCTTGTAGATATAGAGTGTGTGTGTGAGGGAGTGTAAATGGGTATGATATACCAAAATACATCTAATATATAATTAGGTAGATAGATTGGGAAGATGTCTACAGTGTCTGGAGCATGTATTGTTTCAAAGATATCTGGAATGATCCATATTAAGGAGGATGCAACCCCTCTGGTGATTGAATGGACAGCCATAGATCAGCTGAAAGTGGTAACGATCCCATTGAACGCATTAACTAATCTCCAAGCATCCAAGGAAACTACTCCCAAGCTTATGCTTAAGCTTACATATAAAGTTGCAGAAGAGGAAACCAAGGATTTGAAATTAACATTTTCCAACCGACCAACAATGAATAATGTGAAAGATGTCCTTCAAAGTATTCTTGCTAGACTGAGAACGGTTGTCAAAGATGTCCCAGTCAATACACGGGTTGAAGGACCTGGTAGTGGTATCAATGGGGGTACTTCTACTGGTGGGGGTGTACAGGGGAGTGGTGGTGCTGGGACTCCTGGTCCATCTTCAGGATCAGAACCACCAACGTCAAGTAGTAATGCCATCTTGGCCAGTGCAGATAATCTTAATTTTTCACATCCACAATCACTTTCAGATGCTGCACTTCTTAAAAATCATACTCTTCAACAGAAACTTTTACTTGAAGATAAGTTACTTAGAGAAAAATTCACTCAAGCGGTGATAAATTTTAAACTTTCTCCGGTGATGTTTTGGCAAACAAGATTGAACCAATTAAGAACTTTTGCATTAACCATTTCACAACATAGAGGTCCATATAATGTTCTTTCTACCATTAAGCCTGTTGCATCCTCGGATAACCAGGTCAATGTGAATGTTACCAGAGATACCATCAGAGAGATCTTTGATACA
Organism: [Candida] anglica; assembly: GCA_963924405.1. Classification (NCBI taxonomy): domain Eukaryota; kingdom Fungi; phylum Ascomycota; class Pichiomycetes; order Serinales; family Debaryomycetaceae; genus Kurtzmaniella; species [Candida] anglica. The sequence goes on from OZ004258.1 coordinate 1,078,456, forward strand.
TATCCAATCATTAAAAAGCTGTTTGACGATTTAGTACCAGCAAAATTTCCTGAAGGTGAGTTTTGGTCAAGATTTTTCAATTCTAAACTTTTCAGAAGATTACGTGGTGATAAGATTAATAACTCAAATGAAAGAGGTGATGTTGTATTGGATAAATATTTATACGTTGATGCTGATTTTGTAGAAGCTGAGGCTGCCAAAACACAAGCAGCAGCTGCTACAACTACTGGTGCCACTACTAGTGCGGGGACTGCAGCTTCTACAACTGACGGTCTGGCATCCGGAACATCGAATGCCGAGAATAAACTATCGGATTCCGCCCCAACTAAAACTGATTCAGCAACTTTAGAACCAGCACAAAAACGACAGAAATTATCTAAACTTATTGACTTACTCGCCAATGAAGAAGATAACTCCCAAAAATTGGGTAATCAACCGGATATAACTATGAGATATGGAGACAATGCAGCCAACTTGTTAAATAATCCAAAGAATAAATCAGGAGCATTAAATGGAGGAGAAAATGAAATGTTAGTTATCATGAGAAATATGAATAAATTGAGTTCTAAAATGGTCAATAGTACTCGAGCTGCTGCAGAAGATCTCGAAGATCATGCGGCAGCTGAGGCCAAATCCCTTCAACTACAAGATCTTCATGAGACAGAAGAGATTCATTACACTACGCTTAAGATAAACAATGAGCCGGTGGTTCAAGAAAGCACCAATATAGAAGTTACTACCCCGTTGAATATTTTAAATGAGTTTATGTTACGAGAGAAATTTGAGAATTTAGGGAATGGTATTGACCTTTGTGAATCATATTCTACGAAGAAAGATGATATTGAAAAGACATCTATTGAAATAAATTCATTAATTAAACATAACTTTAAAACATTCAGATTAGGAAGTGGAGGAGGTAATATGTCTGCCACTGCACTTGCAGCTCAAACAATTATTCCGGTGCTGATTATACAAGACATTATTACAACACATATTACCAGTATGGAGCTCTTAACTCATTTTTGGCGAGGATTTCTTAGCGGGGATAGTAGTCAGGCAGTTGCTACGAGAAAGATTGTTATTTCCCTTAAAAAATGTTTAGCTCATTTTGATACTATTGAAGAACAATGTCTTGAATTAGTTAAAACACATACCACCGATGAAAAATTACGGGAAAAATTGACCAAGGAAGTGAAGGAAAGTTTGATGTGTGATCGGAATGGGTTGACTAGGGCATGTAGGGAATTCCAGCAAGCATTGAACGCTGCGGAAAGTGTATAGATTACAATTTCAAAGTTAAAATAAATTGTCCAAATGAGTGTAGGATGGAGATGAAGTTAAAGACAAGGAAGCTGGAGAATATAAAGTTGATGAAGAACATGAAATTGATTTCAGGTATTCTTCGTGACAATGTTCAATTAATAACTCCACCAATTGTGGAGAACTCACTCCAGTTTTAACTAAATTTTGACCATTACAATACACCAAGATTGTAGGGATGGTTGAGATTTGTGCTGCAATTGCAAAATTATCAAATCCAGAGAATGATTTAACATCGATACGGAAGAATGCAACTTTGGGGAATTTCTTTGGTAGTTTCTTATAAAATGAAGACATGTGTTTGCATTCTGATTCTCGGTAAATATCTATCACCACAAGGCCCGAGCCACCTGCTGCTTGTTGTAATTGTTGATTAGAGTGAAGCAAGTTGATCATGAAGAACAATCTAGATGAAAATATCTACGGAGTGATATGAGTGGAGCATCAGTTCAGGAAGATATATATATATATATATACTCTCATACATGAGAGATACACGAGTAGGAAGAGAGGAGAGGACAGTTGATGGAGATTAGAATGTTGGGGAAAAAGTTAAGCTTTTTAAATTTTGCAGGATACGGATTCAAGGACGTATGACACGCAAACACGAGGCATTAAGCGAAATAGGACATGAAACCGGCCCAAGTAGGATATAAATGAGATAAATAAAGAAAAATTTATAGGTACCCATATGTACATTCCCACCAAGAATATATGAAACATATTTAAAGATAGCCGTTCGTTAGGCATATGATAAATATAAATAAATCATTATGTACGGTAATGGCGTCAAATTACACAAAAACGCAATATTGTTGTAATCGTATTGAAAACAAAATATATATGTCATAAATTTTAGAATCTCTTTCTTCAACCACGAATAAAAAAAACAATAGCCATGGAGAATCCACACGAGCAAGTGCAGAATGCCTTGTTATCACGGATAATTAATAATATGGTATGTACATAATAATATACTACTCAAATATACTCTATTAAATGGTGTTCTCATATGGGAGTATTTGGCTTGTTTTGTTTATAACATTATAGAATTTCCTGGTGATGGATGCAGTACTCGTATTTCTTTTTTGCCATCATTTTTTTATTGATAAATTTTTGATCGTTTCTAACATCATGCAGGAAAATTTGAATGAGTCTATAGTTACAATGAATAAATCGCTTCAAGAGCTTAATAGAGAGAATATGAATAGTGAATTATTATCACAAATGTGGGAAAATTATTCTAAGAATTCTCAATTTAACTTGGAGGCTACTGGACAGGTCCAGGAACCAATTTAGGAATTACGGGATTACAAGGGAATTCAATGAACGTATGTATATTGTACAGGTAAATAACCAGATTCTGGCGTTTAATAAAAGAAGAAAAATGCTGAAAATGAATACATATGTAGCGTTGTAGCGCAAAGAGTAGATAATAGTTTCTAACATTTCGCAACACAACCAATATCACATTACAAATAAAAGCCTTTCTTCTCGAGGTGACACACGACGTACCGTCGTCCCTCATAAGTCATATAGAGACCATAGTATTTACTGTTGTTGAGTTGGCAATAAACCGTATCTCTTCTTCAAAGTAACTCTTTGTCTGGAGTACTTGTCATCTGGGGAGAATCTGGCTGGGTGGGCAGACTTGGTGATTTCACCTTGTTCGGTGATCTTGTTCAAAGTGTAGACTCTCTTGCCGTCGGCACCCAAGGTGTACATTAAATGCATGTTGGATAGTTATAAGGTTAGATAATGAAGTTAAATGTATTTGAATAATCCTTTAGAATTTCTAAATTTTAAGATGAGTTCAATGAAGAAAAAAAAAAAGATGATAATATGCAGTATATATTTTTGGTTTGGACACGACTTGCTAGTTAGTCTGATTCTGTGTGTATATATGCAAGAGAAGCTCGTAAAGGCGAACAAAACACCATAGCAAACAATTAAGATCTAGTAATTTATTAAGAAGGTAAAAAGATGCCACCGAAGAAAGATGCGTTTGCCGATTTATTTCTGAGTGCTTCCGGGACAAAACTGAAGAAAGATCAGCCTATGAATGGGATTTCTGTACACAGATCGACTGGAAATAATGCCTTTTCAGGCATGGATATTCTTAGTGGGTCCTCAACCCCTACGGGATCTCTTGGATCAATGAGTTCTAATAATGGTGGCTCATTGACCGCGTTAAGTAATGGCTCTCTGACTTTAGTTCCACAGGCACTGGGTGTGAGTGGTGTAGGTTCCAATGGGGTTCTTCAACCAAAGAGTAGTAATGGCCTGTCAGCAACAAGTATTAACCGTCCAAATAGTGCAACACAATCACGTTCCAATACTCCAATTTCTACTTCAGTGGGGGATCCATGGGATATATTTGGATCATCAGCTCCAGCTAAAGCTCCAACTTCAAAACCGACTACTTCATCATCCAATAACGGCTCTATTAACCTTCTAGATGATGAATTCACTGATGCATTTACTGAGGAGATTCCTCCAAGGCCTTCTTCTGTACAACCAACAAGAATAAAAGATGATAAATCTTCGGTACCAATCACCTCATCGTCTTCATCATCCTCAAGATCTTCTTCCTCAAATGTTTCATCAACTACTTCACAAAAGGACCATGTATTGGCAGAACTTATGGAAATAGGATTCCCCATTGAAATTGCCAGGAGGGCAATTGAATCCGTAGGTTCAGATGTACAACGATGTGTCAACTTCATTATGGAAGGTTCTCTGCCTTCTAGTGAAAGAAAACCTTCGCCTACACATCAACAACCACAAGATCTTAATTCCAAGATTAACGATCTTTCTGCCGATCTTTTTTCAAAGGCATCATTTTTCATTAACAAGTCGAAAAAGACTGTACTAAAAAATATAGAACAATTCCAGCAACCAAAAGGAGACTCTTCGCGTCCAACATGGATGAGAAATCAACCAAAATATGAAAGTTGGTTGCCAGAAGGTGTAGCTGAAGGTTCCACTACTCCTGAAGAAACTTTAGGTAAATTACAGAGAGAAAGGCCCAGAGAATCAAAGTATAGTGATGATAATAATGATCAGAATATTGGAGAGAGAAAACAAAAACCTCCCGTAGCTAGAAGACAGGAAGTTCCAATAATTGGAAGACCTTCAAATTCTCGGCCATCTTCTCAATCTCAATCACCTTCTTTGCAGTCTTCGCCCATGCGTCCACCGTCAAGTAAAAGTGTTACACCTGTACAACAGAAAGCAAGAGTCGCATCTCCAGTTCCTGCTGAACCTATTGCTAAAAAATCTCCGGTGCCACCTTCATCTGATTTTGATCTACTTGGACTTAACCAAAAGGAATCTCAATCTCTTGATCAATTCTTACAAACAGATTATGACAAACACAAGTCATTGGCCACGAACTCTTTCACTAAAGGAGATTATGATCTTGCATTCACTAATTACAAGAAATGTTTGGAAATTTTGCCTGATACTTTTGACTTAAAGATCGTAATACTAAGCAACTTGGCACTTACATGTATTAAGATCGGCAATTATAAACAGGCAAGATTATATAGTGAGGATGGGCTTTCTAAGATTCCTAAAGATAAATTAAATGATGCTAGCTGGATAGTACATGAAAAATCCATCAAATCTTGGTATATTAAACTTTTACTGAGAAAAGCTGAAAGTTTGGAACAATTAGAATTATTTTCAGAGTCGCTCGAATCATATCAGACTTTAATCAAAATGGGAGTAAATGATAAAAAGGTTATGGACGCTAAAAGAAGAGTTGATGGTATTGTGAATCCTAAAAAGGCTCCACCTCCTGCGCCAGTCAAGAAGGTCCCAACCAAACCAAACTCTGCATCAACTGCATCTGCGATTGCATCCAAAAAGGTCAGAGAACAATTTGATAAACAACGTGAAGAAGATGATGCAAAGTTCAAGCTTCATGACCAAATCCAAGCCAAACTATCAACATGGAGTGCTGGTAAAGAAGATAACCTCCGAACTTTATTGGTTGGGCTCCCAGATGTCATTCCATCACATTTACCATTTCCATTTTTGACCAAGAAAATCACCATTAATGATATTATGTTACCAAAGAAGGTTAAAATCAACTATATGAAGGTGATTAGTGCTATCCATCCCGATAAGTTGGGTAAATTGGAACTTCAAGAACGAATGATCTGTCAAGGTGTTTTTGTAGTTTTGAATAAAGCATGGGATTCCTTCAAGGAAAATGAACTTTCTTGAAAAATATACATCTTATTTGAATTCATGTTTATTATAATCTATTGTAGTATTGAACTAAGTATATGGTTCATTTAGTTGCAAATAAATAAAACAAATGCAATTGAAAATCTCAAAAAAAAGAAATCTCCGATACCGGGAGTCGAACCCGGGTCTGCTCGGTGAAAGCGAACCGTGCTAGCCGTTACACTATATCGGATATTTGATATCTTTTTATTTCTCTGGTTTGCTATGTAATACTTATTCTCTTTGGATCAATTATTTTTTTAATTCATGAATGCTACAGATCATATTTTGAGGTGAAATCAAGTTTATACGTTTTATTGTATAAATATCTTGTATATGTAACCATTTAAACAAAAGATTTCAAATTTTTCGTCACTTTATGTAAATTTTTGCTTCAAATTTTAGAATTGAGCAGAATATTGGACATATTAATTCCTTAAATAAGGATTTAGTGGACATTACGTTTATCTAGAGCCTTAATTATCTTGGTAAAGACCTAGAGTTAGAAATAAATTTGAACAATGGTAGTAATAGCCCAAATACGTAGTCTTGTGGTTCGAATTTACAGTTTCAAAAAGCAGTATAAATTTCTGAAAAAGCAGTGTGATTTCCAAAGTGATAAAAGAGTTGAGTTATGGTAAACTTGGTGTCTATATCCGTTTAATTTGGTAGATGTTAAAAATATACCTAGTTTTGCAACAATTATTAGAAATATCAGAGGAATATAATATAGTTTACATATTTTTGATCTTACTAATTTTTTATTCTAGAAATTTGGAAATTGTACATCTATGTACGATAACGAGTCATTCCAAGTGCTTTATAGCACACTCATAGACCAATACTATATTTGTGCTATACTCCTACTTTATCGGGTTTTTTTAAGGAGACCCAAATTTTAATAACTGAATTTCCTCTGAAAAAAAAGAGCGAAAAAAAAAATCGTAAAAAAAGTATTACAAAAAATGACAGTAGATATGGTCCCTAGTACACAGTACACTAGGAGAATCCATATAATAGCTACCAGACCAGCATTGTTCTACATACTACTATTATCTAGTTCGTACACCGTTTAGACTTTGTGATAAAAAAGATAATGGGATATCGACGGACATCCGCTGGTTATGCTTAATAAATGCGAGAGACCCCTTCGGCTTTAATGCGTAACGTATAATAATAAAAAAGTAGGACACTTTTATTGCGATGTGGTCTACCATTATATCATCCAAGTATACATTTTTTAATTGAATTAAAAAAAAACATAGAGCCTCAATAGTGAAATGAAGCCTTGTATTTTCTCCCAATAGAACTATAAGGCTGTGATTTATTGTTCCTAGCAAACATAATACATATTTTGCCATCACAAGGTGCAGTACATGAAGAAAAAAAAAGAGGTGAAAAAAAAAAACCAACCGGAAATAATAATGTAAGGATTAATGGCCAATGATGCATACATACAAAACAACTCACGAAACTCTTATTGAGCCACGTAATATCTGATTAGACTCTATATGGTTTCACTTGTACTGTAGAAACCAATGATTTATGATTTTCCCAAGGCTCCATTATCATAAAACCAGTTTGGTTGCATTATGCCCCCCACATTGGATTTGAACTGAGATCATAACCCGGGCCTGCATGCAGCCAAGCTGTCACCAACACACCCAATATGACCACCAATTTTACTCGCGCAACGCAAAAGGGGGCTATACAAATCAACAACAGTTGGGATCAAATAAAAGATTTAGTAAAAGACGAGAATATAGGAGAATATCGAAGTACTACATATATTGCTACTATTATCACTGCTACTACCGTTTAAAGAGTATACTACTATATACACGCATACATATTATATATATACTAGATATATCATTAGTAAGTTACTCCCCCCCAGTGAGACTCGTATAGAAACAAAAGAAAAGTTATTGATCTTGAATTCAAATAAGTGATATAAATAAAATGGCCATCTTCAGAACCAAATCTTCTTCGTCTTCGAACTCTGTTCAACAGCAAAAGATCACAGAGAAGGATATTTCGCAGTATAAAGTACATACCGCCAACCTCCATGATCCAATTTTAACCGCTGTGAACGAGGCACAACCTTTTGAGCAAGCAGCTAACCCCACGGGAGAAAGAAGACAATCATACTTATCTCAAGAAAACGGGCATTATAGGGATATATTTGGCCAAACTATTGGACAAGCTGATATGTCTAACCCGGCCAGGGCTAGAAATGAGCGTCCTTTAGATACAATTAGAGGATTTGAATATGCCATTACTGGAGATGCAAATTATAGAGATCAACTAGAAACAAGAAAGCTTGGTTGGGCGTTCCACGAGGACTTCCCTTACTACAACCTCCAAGGCAACGGTGGTGCTCAAGGGGCACAAGAGGGCAACTCTACCGGAATGCAACCTCCAGTACATACTTTTGATGGAGAACAAGGAATGTATCAAGCAGAAAATTATAGTGCGAACTCATTGAAGGCAGACAAAAAGAAGAAGAAGAAGGGAGGATTGTTTGGAAGAAAGAAGTAGAAATTTGTAACCAAAGAATTAAAATGGTGACGAGAACGTCAAGAAGGAACTGATTATTTTATGTTGTATGTTAGTAATTGTATTTTAGTATAATACTTGAAAAGAAAAGGTAACTGGAATGAATGTAGATTAAGTGGGTGTGCTGTTAAAAAGTAAAGAAAACGTAAAGGTAAAAAACAAACATACAACAAAAACTGGAATGCTAAATTTTTTGTTAAATTTTGTTGCAAAAATGGACAGGGAAATGATAATGAGAGGAATGGAACATACTTAGAGGATTTAATATACAGCAACAACAACATATTCTATTGTGTGATACCTGCACAATGATCTCACATTTGTATTCACACAATGATATGTTTGATGTGGTTGAGTATGGAAAGATACGCGCTCATTTTCTGGTGAAACACCTAAATTACAAAGGTGCAACACAAAAATTCACAAATTCTTCAAAACCCACCCATGAGAGACCCTCCACCACTACATGTAAGTAGGTGTCCAACGAACAACGTGGAAATCTATCATTTGAAACTTACACCAGGGGGAACCCACCTGTCAATACGTCGAATCATCTCTCGTATTGTACTTACCACCACGGGTGTTTCTTTCCCCTGATAGAAAATCCGATCTGGCATCTGTGTAATATTTTTTATGTTTTCGTTAATTGTATTTATTTCACTGTAAAGAATTTTTTTATTTTATTTTTCCAGTAACAGAATAGGATCCTTTCCGTAACAGATTATGTGGGAGGACAATGGCAAGATACCAAAACGAAGCTAGAATATTGAAAATCTGAAATTCAGGAACATAAGCAAGCGTGCGCACTGCCACTCTATGCAACTAGATGTAAATATGGCAACAACTACATGGCAAACCTTTGCCTAACATACAGGGCAAACCATGTACTAAAAATCAGTTTTTTTTTTTTTATAAAGTAAAATGATACTCTATATTTAAATTTTCCCTTTAATAATTTTTATTTTTTATTTTTAATTTTTAATTTTTAATTTTTAATTTTTTTTTTTCCGTTTTATTTTATTTTCCCGTGATTGTATTTTTAGTCTCCACATTGTCCGGTAAAGATACTACGGCCACGGGATTTGGTCGACACTTGGCACAATAAACTGCATTGCCACGCAACTGGTTTCTTCACCTCACACTAGAGACTACCTGGCTATATTTGTTGTACATCCTCTTGACCCACAAAGAGTATTCGCTAACACTGCAACAACCACGCGCAATCATCCTACTAGCGGGAACTAAAAATCTACACGTCCTCACTAATTTTGAATAGAAATCAATATTTCAATACTAAATAAGGAGTTGGAGGAATATGGGAGAGCCAAGACAGATTGCGTTCAACGTCAGTGATCACTACCAGATCATTGAGATTGTTGGTGAAGGTGCCTACGGAGTGGTATGCTCAGCCATCCACAAGCCATCCAACCAAAAGGTGGCCATCAAGAAGATCGAGCCGTTTGAACGGTCGATGTTGTGCTTACGAACGCTACGGGAATTGAAGCTTCTCAAGCATTTCAATCACGAGAACATCATCTCGATTTTGGCCATCCAAAGACCGCCTTCATTTGAACAGTTCACCGAGATATACTTTATCCAAGAACTCATGGAGACAGACTTACATAGGGTCATCCGTACCCAAAAGCTTTCCGACGATCATATTCAATACTTTATCTACCAGACATTGAGAGCTTTGAAGAACATGCACCTGGCCAATGTACTTCATCGAGATCTTAAGCCTTCAAATCTTCTTCTTAACAGTAATTGTGATCTTAAAATCTGTGATTTTGGACTTGCCAGATCAATTGCGTCTAGCGAGGACAATTTTGGATTCATGACTGAATACGTGGCCACACGATGGTACCGTGCCCCAGAAATCATGCTTACTTTCCAGGAATATACCACTGCTATCGATGTTTGGTCGGTTGGATGTATTTTGGCTGAAATGCTTTCAGGGAAACCACTCTTCCCCGGTAGAGACTATCACAATCAATTATGGCTTATTATTGAAGTTTTAGGAACACCAAACATGGAGGATTACTACAATATCAAGCTGAAAAGAGCCAGAGAATACATAAGATCATTACCTTTCCGTAAGAAGATACCATTTACTAATTTCTTCCCAGATGCAAATCCATTAGCAATTGATTTGCTTGAAAACCTCTTAACATTTAACCCAGCCAAGAGAATATCGGTTGGAAACGCATTAAATCACCCTTATCTCAAATTGTACCACGACCCAGAAGATGAACCCATTGCAGAGAAAATCCCGGAAGATTTCTTCGATTTTGATAAGATGAAGGATGAATTGGGAATACCAGATTTAAAGAACATGTTGTACGAAGAAATTATGAAGCCATTATAGAGTTTAGGAAATTTTAAAATCAATGAGTATGGGTAGAAACCGTAATAATCGCACAGCATGAGAAAATCCACAAGGGGCCCACAAGGGTCTATCAATAACTTTAAATAGTAATTAGATGATAGATTATCTAAGAACTTTGGTAGAGAAGGAAAACCTTAGGGAATTATTGGAATAGAGATCTACAAATGGAATAGACAAAGGATTTAATATATTTTGTAGTATTGGACATAATATAAAATAGTAAGGTACTCTAGCTAGGAAAGAAACAAGGTATAAAAAAAAAAGATTATAACAACGTATAATCAGTACTAGGTACCAGGAGAAGACATTTTACTCTGTTGGTAAAGAGTGTAGAAATGAAGTCGATTGTAAAAAAATTCAATTCACAAGATTGGTTCGTATGGTAAACAACCTGGCCAGTACCACTTAGCTTCTCTCTTAGTGAGCAATTCTTCACCATCTTCTCTCTTCAAGATTGGTTCGTATGGCAAACGACCTGGCCAGTACCACTTAGCTTCTCTCTTAGCGAGCAGTTCTTCACCATCTTCTCTCTTCAAGATTGGTTCGTATGGCAAACGACCTGGCCAGTACCACTTAGCTTCTCTCTTAGCGAGAAGTTCTTGACCATCTTCTCTCTTCAAGATTGGTTCGTATGGCAAACGACCTGGCCAGTACCACTTAGCTTCTCTCTTTTGAACACTTGGAGGATAACTTTCGAAGATGGTAGTGTTAACGATGAGAAGTTGTTGAAGACCTTCAGCATCTACAACGATGAAAGTTTCATCAGTGTCCAAAGTGTAAACAGAGGAAATTGCATCTTCAGGGAATTCAAATCCTCCATCTTGAGAAGAAACTTGAGTTGGAACTGATTCAAGTTCAGAGGAGGTTCCAGTTGGTGCAGCAGAGACAGCAGCAGCAAAAATGGAAGTAAGAGCGATAATTGAGAATTGCATAATAATGATTGGATTGGATTGTAGCGAGTAGCTTGATGATAAATAAGAAGATAAAAGTGATTAGAAGAGGTCCATCCATTGTCTTATATAGTACTTTTGATTGTAACTACCCCATAGTGTTCACTCGATTTTGGTGTTGGAAAAGCTCCATTTGCAGCCAAAAAGAGTAATCACCAAGCCACAGCTGAATACTCAATCTCAGATTATTTACGGTTTCAAGTCTACAAAGGAGTTAGATCTGGTGCATGCTATGGCTTGATTACATGCATTAGTAGATCAGTAAAGTTGCCGCACCCCAAGTATATTCCTTGGACTTATTGTGCGAAAGTTACCATTGACGTCCATATCAGGCATTTTTCTGAGAGAAAAAATTAACACATCCCTGAACTCTAAGAAAATTAATTGATGTTTGATAGTAATCAAGACTATAGAATTAGACAAAAGTGGTAGTCCTATCTATCCCATTGTGGCTAAGCGAAATATTAATTTGATGTATTTATCTTCCTTTGGGACAAAGGGGGTGATATTTTGCTACCACTTAACCTACAAGGGGGTCACAATCTACACCCACATCATTCCCAACTTTTTATTATTGCTCATAGATTACTCAATTGAACACCATGATACATGAAATGTCGAATCCTACAACTATTGCCACAATACACTTTGAAAAGTCGAGGTTCTTATACTCAGATTCTTACTTTGTATTAGAATTTGTTTTTTTTTTGCAACAACAACTTCTAAAAATAAATACAGAACAAAGGAAGTCACAAAGGATTCTTTTCTTACTTATTCAAAGTGATGGATCGTTTTTTTTTGTCCCTCACCAAACAAGAGATATCACATACGTTCTATTTAAAAGAGAACAGCTTAGTAGTACTATATTTGTGAATTCACTCAATAACAAATTAATCCTAACGCTAATAGAAAATGTACTCTTGCTAAATTTGCGAAGTTTGTGTAACCTAGGCCTGCACATAGTATCAAACGCGTGTCAAGAGAAAAACCTCAAGGGCCTTTTTCGATTGAACACACAAAGAAACATTCAACAACATAACACTTTGGTCATATATACGGGAAACTAACTAAATTATGAAGGTTACCTTATTATCCATCTTCTGCTTTTTCGTAGCATTAGTACAAGCACACAACGTGTTGTTGCCACCACACGGGAAGCAATGTTTTTTCGAAAACTTGAAGAAAAATGATGAGTTGGCTGTTAGTTTCCAAGTTGGATCTCGTGATCCAAACAATGCTGAACAACACAAGGTTGACTTTTACGTATGTATCTCATGGGTACTCCCGCGCTATGTGGGCGGGATGTATTGAATTTATTGATTACTTTATACTAACATTTTTTTAGATCATGACTCCAAATGGTCAAGTTGTTTTGAAGAAGACTGACCTCGACCATGGTGACGAGTCTGCTCTGGCTTCCACTACCGGTAAATACCAATATTGTTTCTCTAACGAAAAGACCGGTCGTGTTGACATTGATGTCTCTTTCAACGTCCATGGTGTCATTTATGTTGACATGAACGATCCAAAGTCTGACACTTTGGACTACGCCATCCAAAGATTGTCTCAACTCACCACTGACGTCAAGGCTGAACAAGGTTACTTGGTCATCCGTGAACGTACTCACAGAAACACCGCCGAATCCACCAACTCTCGTGTTAAGTGGTGGTCTGTCTTCCAAATTTTGGTTGTAGCAACTAACTCTCTTTTCCAAATTTATTACTTGAGACGTTTCTTTGAAGTTAAGTCTGTTGTTTAAGCAAGCAAATCCAAGTGAATGTCATACGATTAAATATAGTAATACTAGTTTTCTTAATTAGTAACCAAATAAAATAAAGAAAGAAGATTTAACGAGTCTGTAGAAGAAGAGCTGTAGAAATATATACGATAGTAAGATTTGATTCAATTGTAAATAGACATATCAAACTGAATCCTTAAAAATGGAATATCCATTTTATGGCAGCAGAGCTATATATTCATTACAACCCTTTGCACAAGAAGACATCAACATATACACTTTTGAGATTCATACCTAAAGAAAAAAGAGAATAAAATCTAAATGGTAATGTACCCTCGACCCAGATCATATTAACTGTATTTGTAGAAACTAGAGTCAACTACTAATAAAAGTTACATCGTAAAGGAAATATTAGAGGCTATCAGCTTGTGGCAGTTTTTGATAATGCCCAAGTCTCTAAATAAGCAGTAATGCTTAGAAAATTTATATACGACACTTCTTGATATTATTTCAGGGGAGTACTACGAATATATTAGTGTCTTGCACAATACTGTCAAGCACCAATTTATGTTTATTATTTATCCACATATAATTCCCGTTTCGATTGTTCTAACATCTGTCATCCTTTCTCCCGCTAATTATATTTGTGAGTCCCTTTTTTTTTTTGCATTTATTTTTTTTTTTTACTAATTTTTTTATTTTGCTTAAATCACAAGACAACTAGATCAAACGGTGCCGAGGTAACCGTTCAACCACATTTTTGATAGACGTATATATTTCTTCAGTAAACCTGGAACAAAATTTCTGTTTAAACAGAATGTTTCTAACTTTCCATATTCCCGCCAAGGCGTTAATACTGCGATGCCGTCCCTCCCCACCAGGATGAAAACCTCCTCAAGGACCAATGGCTCGAAATGCCGAATATTAAATATTAAAGCGTAAATAAAGAAAACGTAGCAAAAAAACTACCAAATTGGGCGAGGCGGCGCCGCCCAATTTCAGACTGAAATTGGTAAAAAAACATAGCAATCACATAGACCTGATAAACATCTATGAACAAATGACAATCATAAAAGGAGAAATACTTGTAGTTTCCCTATGTAAAATAAAATAAAAACAATCTAGCAAACAGGAATTCCCCACAATTTGCAACGCATCCGCGATGCGGCAAGTGCGGTAATGGTGTAGTGGTGTTACTTTAACTCCATGAATCGTTCTCAGCACCTTTTTGTCGCTACGGTGTCTTTTCTTTTCTTTTTTTTTTTTTTGGCGCATTTTTCGGGGTGACTCTTCCATTCGTCCGCCTGCATAAGCCAATATGAGTTTCCCCCTCACTCATATCTTTGCACCATTTGCTATAAAGTAAGTTGTACTGGGACTTCAAAATCCAATCTTTTATATAGAAAATATTTCAATTTGGCTAGTGTATATTCTACTGACCAAAAAATCCACAAAACCCGTCTTAAAATGTCAAAATTCTTTGCAAACATTACAGAACTCCCACCTGACCCACTTTTCGGTTTAAAGGCAAGATACGGTGCGGATACTCGTTCCGATAAAGTTGATTTGGGAATTGGTGCCTATAGAGATAATAACGGTAAACCATGGATCTTACCAGCTGTTAAACTTGCTGAAAAGAAGTTGGTAGCATTGCCTGATTACAACCACGAGTACCTTAACATTTCTGGTTATCAACCATTTTTAACTGAGGCTGCCAAGGTAATTCTCGGAAATGATTCTAGAGCAATTTCTGAAGGTAGAGTTGTTTCTCAACAATCATTATCAGGTACTGGAGCTCTTCATTTAGCCGGGAAGTTTCTCAAGGAATCCTACACTGGTTCAGATGTTACCCCAACTGTTTACTTGTCCAAGCCAACATGGGGTAACCATGTACAAATTTTTGAATCAATTGGGTTTAAAGTAGCCTTTTACCCATACTGGAACAATGCCACTAAGGAACTTGACATTGAAGGATACCTTGAAACTATTCGTAATGCTCCTCTGGGAAGTATTTTCGTTCTTCATGCTTGTGCACATAACCCAACTGGTTTGGACCCCACTGTTGACCAATGGAAGAAGATACTTTATGAAATTTCTAAAAAAAATCATTTACCACTCTTTGACTCTGCATACCAAGGATTTGCCAGTGGTAACTTGGATAAAGATAACTTTGCTGTCAGATTGGCCATTGATGATAATTCTATCAAGGCTCCTATAGTGATTTGTCAATCATTTGCCAAGAATGTGGGTATGTACGGTGAAAGAGTTGGTGCAGTCCACGTTATTGTTCAAGAAAAGGAACAATCTTTGAACAATGCCATTAAATCTCAATTAAACAAATTGACAAGATCAGAAATTTCTAATCCTCCAGCTTATGGTGCTAAAGTTGTGGCAACTATCTTGACTGATTCGGCCTTAAGAGCACAATGGGAAGAAGATCTTGTAACCATGAGTTCTAGAATCAACAAGATGAGAAATAAGTTGAGAGAATTACTTATTTCATATAACACTCCTGGTAACTGGGACCATATTGTGAGTCAAACTGGTATGTTTTCATTCACAGGATTAACCCCAGAAATGGTTGCAAGATTAGAAAAGACACATGGAGTTTACCTTGTGAGCTCTGGAAGAGCTTCCGTTGCAGGATTGAATGATCATAACGTTGATAAGGTGGCAAAGGCATTTGATGAAGTGGTTAGATTTTCTTCAAAATCAAAATTTTAAACATAGATAGGTAATATAATTAAATTGTTTCAAGAAAATGAAATGTAGCAAATGTTCCAAAGTATGAATTTCTCTCTCATAGCAATATGAAGAATAAACAATTTCCTACTAAATATCTACTCAATCTACATCAACTGCATTAAAACGTAACTGTACTTTTTATAGAAGATTAATAATTATACACGTATTAATTTACTTTCTTCTGAATGAACAACCTTCGGTCAACTTAGCCTTACCACCGGATGGGGTACACAAGACAGTAGAACAAGAGTCACAAGTGACAGCGGTTTGGGCGTGGGAGAAAACAGTGGTGATGTTCAAACAACCTTGACACTTAACATCCATGAAGTAGGATCTTGGGGATTGGACCAAGGTCTTCAATTTGTGTTGTTGAGCTTCAGTAGCTGGGTTTGGGTGTAATAAATCCTTAACTAAAACCTAAATGGGGGTTAGTAACTTTGTCCAAAATAAAACTGTGACAAGTAGTCAAAAAAATGTATATATAGTAATGTAGTGGGAATTAGAACATAATAGAAGTAGCAATAACTGACGAGTGGATCGATGGGGATATCTTGGTAGTGGTTGGGACTAATTCATTTGATATCCTCTTGTTGTTCAATATCAATCTTGAGATCAAATGGGCAATAATTATCCATAGTATCTGTAATTACTCCATTTCGACGCTCCCGTTCTTTCAGAGAGTCCTATTAACCCCTCAAGGAATTTATATATTGATTCATATCATCATAACGAAAACTTTTTGTTGTCATTCCTCTATTTTTAAGGTCTCGATATCCATTCCGTATACATTCACAAGCCCTCCACCGAGTATTTCAAATCCCCTTAATATGTACCGCACTTTGTCATGTTCCTCATTCTCGTCTCATCTCTATATATCATCTTTTATACGTCTGTACATGTTATTACATACCATATTGCCGTATTAATCTGTGATATCAAGTGGTAAACTACTAAACAGTTTTTTCATTATTATCTTAAACTTTACGGCTACATGAAAAATTTCATCGTGTATTACGTAACACACACCCTTATTCTTACGTAAGGAAAAGCGCGAAAATGTACACGTGATTGCGTGACTGCTAAACCTTAAATTTTTAATCCCCCACCTCCCTCATTGAGTTTTGAATCTATCTTGTAATATGCAGTTCTGGTTATAGTATGCAATGTATATATGTACATACATAATACATTATCAAGTTACATAGGATCTATATCCCGTAAAATCAATATAAACTATATAAGAAATTAATTAATTAATTGATTAATTAATTAATTGATGTGTGTAAACAAGCAATAAAAATTTGGAAAGTCTTGAACCAATATAACAAAACTTTTTCAATCTTACACAAGTTATTCTTAAAACAAATTCTCATACTTATATTCATATTAATAAAAACAAACTAATCTCTTCTTTTTCAAAAATATTAAACTATAAAACATAAATATATCCAAACCGTAGCATAGTCACCTCACCATCAATAAGTCTAAACTCTAGTTAGTAAAAAATTTCTTATCTTTTCATTTTTTTTCCTTTGTTAATTTATGTTTCCAAAGGAGTAACATTTTTGCAACCAATTTTGATTGCAAAAATCTAGTCACTATTTAAAATACTATCTAAAGATAAATAATTCCTACTCTATAAAAGCTATAAAGACGGTATGTGTGCGTGTTTGTGTGTGGTGCGTGCGGGCGTGTGGGTGGGTGGGTTGATGACAGCGTTGGTGGATGGGTAAATATGTACTGGTTCAAAAGCATTAACAAGTCATAACATTATCCAAAAGACTCTCATTTATTGGTCAAACCTCTCAATATTCATATGTTCTTCTTCAAATCTCATCATCATAATGAAAAATCGATGATTAAATAACACAAGCTTATAACTTGGATATTCAAAGACAAGGAAACTTGAAAAAAAAAAACACAATCAACAATAAATCACCCGAGAGTGATATATTGAAAGGGGTTGAGTTCGCGAGGGTGAAAATGGATGGTTGCAAAATGGCGGCAATCATAAAAGGTAAATAAAAAAACAATAATAACAAGGATAGGAACAAATAAAAGAAATTAAACAGGTGGTTGGTGTGAGTTATAGGGATGGGGGTACTTATAAACGATGGTTAGTAGTAATGTATGGGTTCAATGAAAGTGAAAAGAAGGAGCAGAAAAAAAAAAGGACACATTAAAGTGCTTCTGCTTCCTCTAATCACCCCCATTGGGTTTGTTTTATTTCTTTATTTATGCTTATTTGGTACCTCTCTTAGGCTTTCTTGGTGGGGTGACCGGTCTGCTGTTTCCAGCACTAGCGGATTGAGGATATCTCGGTTGTTTCTTGTCAGCTGGCTTTAATATCTGGAAGGAACACAACAAACTTTCATCAACACTCATCATGGCACCAGCGTTATCAAATTCTCCACAATAGTTTGGAGCAGAAAATAATGTAACCAATTGTCTCTTGGAGAAAAATTCATAACCATCTTCCACCACTTGATGCGCTCTACAAATCAAATCCATATCATGTTTTTGTAAAAATCTTGATACAACATCAGGACCAAATGTAAATGATACACCTCTGTCATTTTCGGACCATCCGGTGATGTCCTTATCGGGATCGGACCATAACAAGTCACACAACAAACCAACGTCTGGAATGTCTGTAGGTCTCATGACTCTTCTAATTTGTTCCATAGAGTTCAAATCTGGAGACAAACCACCATGCATGGTGAAGATCTTTTCATCGATTATAGCGGCAATAGGTAAACAGTTGAAACAATCTGTGAAAGTTTTCCACAACTTGATGTTGTATCTTCTTTTACATTCATCATAAAACCCATAGATTCTATTGATAGAAGCACATTCGTGATTACCTCTCAATATGAAAAAGTTCTCTGGATATTTGATCTTGTAAGCAAGTAAAAGACAAATGGTTTCAAGAGATTGCTTACCTCTATCAACGTAATCACCCAAGAAAAGATAGTTTGCTTCTGGAGGGAATCCACCATATTCAAACAATCTTAAAAGATCGTAATATTGACCGTGGATATCTCCACAAATTTTGATAGGAGCTTCTAATTCAAGAAGAATTGGTTGTTGGATGAAGATTTCTCTAGCCTTGGTACAAAGGTATCTAATTTCGTGTTCAAGAAGAGTCACTTGCTTACCTGGACGGGAGCCTCTAACTTCGAGCAATCTGTCCACAATGGAATCGATATCGGCTTCTTGATGTTCAGACATTATTTATATTGTGTGTATGGGGGTGGGAATAAGATACGGAAGGGGTGGGGGTAAGGGGGGAAGTTATTTCAAAGGTACGACACGGATGATGGGAGTTGTTTCTCTTTGATAAGGTTATATAATAAAAATATGTAGATGATATTTCTGTTATTGATTAATTCTCTTTAATATTGAAAGCAACAATACAGTCTCACAAAATTATTATGACAACGAACGACTTAGTACTTTCTCTTTATGCACACAGCAGCAGAATGTAACGTTGTCCAGTCAAAAAAAATCAGATGGGTAGTAAACGAGTCTTAAAAAAGAACTTTATTAATGGTAATAATTTTTTTCCTGGTCCCAATCAAAACACGAAACTTGTTAAAATTGAAAAGGGCAAAAAGGGCGGAAAAAAATACGGCAAGGGAAGGGAGTGAAAACAGTGTGAGCGAAAAAAAGCAAAAACAAAAAAAAAAAAGAAAGAAAAAATATTAAGGGTAAATAATATTTAAACGAAGAGGGTTAAAAGTAGTAGGAGGAGTACAGTAGAGGGGAGTCTAGGAATTATGGGAGGAAGAAAATTACTAGTTTCAAGAAGACGATACGGAGAGATCTTACGGACAGATATATAGGC
This sequence comes from [Candida] anglica, assembly GCA_963924405.1. NCBI lineage: Eukaryota > Fungi > Ascomycota > Pichiomycetes > Serinales > Debaryomycetaceae > Kurtzmaniella > [Candida] anglica. Next base: position 1,098,237 of record OZ004258.1, read on the forward strand.
AGCAAACAATATTTTTTAAATGTCTGTAACAGATAATATTCTAATGTGTGATAGGGGGTAATGTGGGATGGCAAATTAATAAATATAGCGTCACTAATCCGGAAGGGATTACCCGGAGCAAGTTTGAGAAAAAAAAAAAAAAATACCCATTAGAAAAGGGAAAAAATGAGAAGACTTTGAACAAATTAATGTATACGTATCACAAAGTGAGACAAGATATAGATGAGAAATGTTTTGGAGTGTGTGTAGTACGATAGACTCCTTCTCTGCATATAATCCATGAAGTTGGATTATCTCTAGATATGGAGGAGAATGAGAGAGAGAGAGAGAGAGAGATAATGTAGTAGCAGTAGTTAAAGTAGTAGTAGAAATTTCGGATAAATTGATTTCCTTCATATAACCAAGATGTCAGCTCCATTTCTCAATAAGTACACTTTGAGAGAAGTTGCAGCATCAGATTCTAAATCATGTTATGTTTGTTATAAGCCAACAGTTAAAGTGTTAATATCTGATAACAAGGTTGATTTCTTTTATATATGTTCCTCGCATTTGAAGGATACATCATTTGCTAATGCGATACATCCCGAAGAATATGAGAACATAGTAAAGGAGAAGGCAAAGTTGATCATCAAGGTTACAGATTTAGAATCTGAGATATCTAAATTGGGATACAATTGGGATTTTATAAATAAGATTCCAGGATTAGGGAGTAAGGATAAAGATAAAGTAGAAGTTAAAGAATCAGATAAAAAAGATGCCAAGACATTACAATTGGAGTTGAGTAAGGCAAGGACCGAAGTCGAGGAGTTTACAGCTAAATTGAAAGATTTCCCATTCAAAGAATATAACTTAGATCAAAACATATATAGAAACCGATTAAGAGGTCATATACAAGTGAAAGCCAATCAAAAACGCCAACAAGAGCTTCTGAAACCGGGGTTCTTTCCATCTGCACCCAGCTCCCAATTATCATGACTCTAATATAGAATACAATCCACACTCCATTGCACGGGTTTTTTCCTCTTTCTCTATTTATTTATTCATTTACATATATAAATAAAAATTTTATACTAATTAACCACTTTTTCATCTAACCAATTCTCCCATGGACCGATTTTATTCTTTAATACTGATCCATTAAAGAAATCCATATTACCTTCCAACATTTCGAATCTGAACTTCCCATTGGAACCAACAACCGAAGACCAGAAATCCTTGGCATAGGCACCAAATCCACCAGAAGTTTCACCATCTTCTTCATCATCACCTTGATCAATACCAGATTCTCCACCACCAGAAAACTTCTCACTAAGTTGTTCCTGAATTAATTGAGTGATTTCCAATTCTAAAATCTCTTGGATTTTGAATACTGGACGAGAATTGAATAGTTCGTTCTTATTAATAGCAAATAAGAAATCAATACCATTGGTAAGTTTTTCGGTGATTGATAATAATCTAAAGAGATGCTTGGCCACTTCACGAAGATCATCAGGGGAAGAAGATGAATCGATGACATAGATGATTCCCTTAATCTTTTGCAAAGTTACCTCATCAACAATCAACTTGTTGAGTAACTGGAAGTATTTCAAATGACCTGGGAAATCAATTAATTGAAATGGTTTGGCAATGGAACGATTAGAGATTGGAAGTTTTATAGATCCATAGTTTGGCTCTATAGATGAAACAGTTGGAGTGATTTTGAGCTTGTTATTACCGTCCTTTTCTTCGTCTTCTTCGTCGTTTGCAGCTTGTTCAAGACGGAAATATAAAGATGTCTTACCAGCATTATTTGGACCCAAGATTAAAAATGTTGGTTTTCTGTATTGAGTGGAGATCCCATTTTTGGCCCCAGTAAATGAGCTGGATTGGAAGTAGGACACCGCCAAGGTGACAACCAAGCCAACCAACACGGTCAACAATGATATTTGAATGAAATCCATCTATGTTTACCAGTTAATAAAACCGGTTTTAAGTGTGTCAAAGGCTCCCTTCACTCATGTGATCCAAATCCGTCGGGAATAAAGATGGGTATATACAGGAAATCTCGAATATTTTGAGTAATGCTGCAAAAATAGACAGAAATGTTGAAAAGCAAGATATTTTACAAGAATACAAAGTAATATACAAAGGAAATACATGGATATGGAAAACATCTAACATGTCAGGTACATACATTAATATTTATGACACTTGTAGAAGAGACTGGTTATCGTAGAGAATTATATCTTCCACAGACCAGATTATATATCTTCAATTTCATTTCTCATTTATGGAAATTTGCAGCACACACACACACACACACACACTCTCGTACACACTTGACACTACGATACTATAATTAACGATTCTATCATATCTCTACTCTTCTAAATCATCCTACTTCATTTATTCCCTTTCGTAATTATTTATCTTTATCTATTCTATTGTTAGTTTATTTACTAACAATACTTCTAGAAAATTCTCTAGATTTTTGAATCAACAATTGATCGGCCAAAACCAAGGCAACCATGGACTCAACAATAGGAACAGCTCTAGGGGTCACAGATGGATCGTGTCTACCTCTGGCAGCCAAAACACCATCCTTACCATCGTAAGTGGCAGTTGATTGTTCTTGAGAAATGGTGGCAGCAGACTTGAAGGCTACGGAAAAGTAAATGTTTTCACCATTGGTGATACCACCTTGAACACCACCAGAGAAGTTTGTGGTGGTTCTAAGACGACCAGTGGTTTCGTCATGGTAGAAAGGATCATTATGCTTGGAACCTGGAATGGCGGTACCCAAGAAACCAGAACCAAATTCGAAACCCTTGGTGGCTGGAAGAGAGAGCATGGCATGGGCCAAAGTGGCTTCAAACTTGTCGAAACATGGTTCACCAAGACCAACAGGACAGTTACGCACCACACAGGTGACAACACCACCAATGGAATCCTTGGAGTCACGGTAGTGTTCAATTTCCTTGACCATCAAATCTCTAACAGAAGCATCTGGACATCTGATTGGACCGGTTTCATCTACTTCTTCACGAGTGATAGTATTGAGAATCTTTTGAAATTCTGGAGATTCTGGGTTACGATCCATGGAAACCTTACCAATGGAACTTACAAAGGCAACGATTTCAACACCATTAGCCAACTTAAGGAACTTTTCAGCAACGGCACCAGCAGCAACACGGCCAATAGTTTCTCTGGCAGAGGATCTACCACCACCAGAAGCAGACTTGGCACCATATTTCTGTATGTAAGTGTAATCAGCATGAGAAGGTCTGGGGTATAAATCAGTTTCGGAGTAATCATGAGGACGGTGATCTTCGTTAGCAACGAGCATACCGATTGGAGAACCCAAAGTTAACCCGTTTTCAGTACCGGATTGAATGTGGACTTGATCTTTTTCATTACGAGGAGTCAGCAATTTGGATTGACCTGGTCTTCTTCTAGATAATTGTGGTTGCACATCAGCTTCAGTTAATTGCATTCCTGGTGGAACACCATCAACAATACATCCAACAGACTTACAGTGGGATTCACCGTAGGTTGTGACACGGAAAAGAGTACCAAATGAAGACATCTTCCTTTACTTGTTTTTTTTTAAAAAAAATTATTTAAAGAAATGTTTCTATCAAGATTAATTTGGAAAAGTTTGATAAATCGGACTTTTTTCTCTATGTGTGAGTCAAAGCTTTGAAAAATTGAACAAATCTGGGAGAAAGTACAGAAAAAAAAAAAAAAAACATTAAAAAGGTAAAATGAAATAAAGGTAATCAGTGATACCACGTGACACGGATCACGTTGCTAGGTATAATTTAGGATGGGGAACTAAAATTGATATAGCAAGACTTTAGAGTTTGATAAATTATATATATCAAGATATTAGATGAGATATGTATTTGGAAAGATGAATTGGATAATTACTATGAATGTCATTTAAATGATAGTTTTCGAATTATTAGTTGGTGGATTATTTGACATAATTCCGGTTTTCCATCTTAATTTTTTTCTTTTTTGACGACTGTTTCCGGAATGAGTGGTATGATGAGTTGTTAATGGTAAAGACGATGACAATAAAGAGAATCTCAATTTAACCAGCATCGACGCAACGAAGGCTCTTTTCTCCAATATGCATTCCATTTCAGGTTGTTTCCCCTACCGGAATCTGTGGCATTCCCGTTACTGTCCAGCAATATTTACCAAATTAGTGCGAAATGTAAACATACTGCCCTAAATGCTATTGTCTTGAAGATGAGAGGACAGAAGAAAATCTACACCGAAGGAAAAGTTATGGATCAGCAACCCCACGGACTTTTCAAGCCGCAACTCACTTGCTTTCCCTTTTCTTCATAAAACCGCAACTATCCCACTTTTCATCCCGTTAACCTTTAACGATCAATAGTGATAAGGGGAATTATTCTTTTATACCACATCTTACTCCAAGCGAGGCTGCGAAAATATATCGGGGGTATATCAAAAGATAGTCATTGCACATCGGTATTGTTTACATTCCCGGTTATCATAGCATCGTATCCCAACCTGTAAAGGTTCCGCAAGAGGACAAGAAAGATGCTTCCAATATTATTGCTTATCATGCTCTGTGAGCCAGCGTTAGCCACTTGGAATACCTTGTACTCACTCGAAGCTGGCCAAGCATTTCTCCATCTTTCAAATAATGACCTTGTTCTGTTAAACTTTAGTCTAACGGGGAAGGATCTCACCCTAGTAGACAATCAAAAAATCGGGAAGCTTGCCACCCCACCTACTGATTCCACGTTATTTGTGTTTGGAACCGATCTTTATGCATTCAGCGGTGACACTGATGCTAAGTCGGATAAGGTTCAGAACTTGTGCCCCACTGGAGGAACTCTCAGCTTATCCAAATATGATACAGGCGCTAATCTGTGGGACAATATTCCCTTGGATTATGGGAACATTCAAGATGCGACGTTCTATCTGGGTGCCACCTACTTGTCACCAGTGGACACCACCACCAACGATGACATATACATCTATGGAGGAATCTGTAGCAGCTCTGGAGCTGTTACTAGCAGACTTCTTTCATTCAACCCAAAGACAAATGAATTTGCCAATATTACCACCTCCACTAAACCACAGCCATTTTATGGAGCTACCAATCTTTTTGCACCAAACCCGCAAACTCAATTGGTAATAGGTGGGAAAAGTAGTAATGGTTGGCTCAACATGTTCCAATTGGCCACTTGGGCATTCAATTCCGGGTGGTCATTCGAACAATTACCATCGACGTCGTCCACGGTCAATTCAAGGAAATATGCGCTTGCCCTACCAGTTTTTCAACCACTTGCCAATTCATCCATTTCCACCATCATGAACTATTACTCGACTCAATCGGTATTGCTTGTTGGTGGAGATCTGTCTAAGGAAAACACCCCATTCATCCAGAAATTATCGATGGATTCCAACGATTGGCATTGGAGTGATGTGAATTCCAATTTCACTCAAGATGATATTCTTGGAGCTGCCACTATTTTCAATACCTTGATTGTAGTAAACTCCACAAAATCTTCTGATGATCAATATGTAATAAATTTATTCGATTCTGATAGTTTACAAACAGTACAGAGTTTACAGAAGAACACCAATAATCTATTGGAAAAACTATCTCCTTCACTGAGTTCAACGGCATCTTCATCATTAAGTGTACTGCAAAAGGCAATCGTAGGAACTATAGTCCCACTTGCAGCACTTGCAATTATTGCCGCAGCTGTGGTTACATTTATTTTAAAGAAACGTAAACGTGATTCCCAACAAGAACCAGATGACTTCGATTACCAAATTGGAAATTACTACGATCAAAGTACCATGGGAAGTAGAGGTGGACTTAGGTTGCCCACAAACATGCCTAATGATACGAACTCTACATTGGATGCCAAATCAATGGATCTGTGGGTTAGAAAGAGAGAAGATTTTGAGAAGGCTAGACAATCTGGATACTTAGAATCCACCGACACTCTTACTGATGCCGCTAGTGAACACACGAGGGTCACCGATCCATTCAATGACGAGAACGTGGAGAGACGTGGAATGGTTCCAGATGATGATGAACATGAAAGCTCAACGAATTACCTGCTGGTACAAGCACTGCCAGTCCGTGGTCGGGGAGGAATTTTGCCTACATCACCACAAGCTGCAGTGTTACCACCACCAGGACTCCCACGAATGGAATCTCTTAATCAACGAGTTAGAAAGACCTTGTCATTCAGTTCTACAATTGGCACTGGGAATGGCAATGGGAACGGTCTGTATGGTCTGCTCAACAAGAAAAATTCTACTAGAACGGTACGGACTTCACCATCACTCTTTGATGACGAATTTGCATATGATTCCAAGTCAGAAAATGAAGATGATTCTGATAATGCGTCAGTGGATGATAGAATGGATGTACAAGTGTTGGTAAGTTCGAAAAGAAGATCAGTGCTCCGAGTCGTGAACCCGGATTTGGAAACTATTCCTGACGGAGAAGAGGAGTCAATACACGAGTTAAGACAAAGGGTGCCCTCAGGACCAGTTAGAGATGAATCAAAGGATGTAATATAAATAGAATGTATAATATAAAAGGATTAAACCGAAGAAAAACAAAAACAAAAACAAAAAACAAAAAACAAACAGGTAGGAAGAAACCAAACTATGTATTTGTTTTGTAGTAGTAGTAATAGCTTAATGAGTACGAAGGGAAATATTAGCGCTGAAAAATTGTGCCACAACGTTACACTGAAATTGATATAGATGATCCCTACAATCAACAAAAAAAACAAACATGAATACAGGTTTTAAACACTCCGAGGCTCTGAGATAGATTTCTCTCTACTACCATGTTCCCCTCTCTTCTTCCCTCTACTACACTGCCCCGTGTTACCAAGGTGATTATTTCTTGTGCTACTACGCCACTTCTCTTGGGCTGAGCGTGCGCACAACTCTAAATTGACATTTAGTTGTGCGGCAAAAAAACGAATGTGCAAATATATTTACATTGTACCAGCCCACAAATTGACCGAGGGGGGAGTTGTTTGTAAATAGATTTCTGAACAACTGCAGTTGGAGTCAGAAGAATCTCTGGAGAGAAAACCCCGAGCCTCTAAGAAATCTCCTTGTTATTAACTATTTGCTCTGACTTATTTGTTTTCATTGTTAATTAAATTTAGCCTGCGATCCGGAAAATCGTACTGTAGCTATTCTAATTTAGTTATCTTTTCGCACCGGACAATACTAAAACCTCGTGCGTTGTCCCCGTCACCAGATTGTCAAAAAAAACATATCAGGCTATCACAAAAATTTTTGGGGGTAGCATCAGACCAGATTGATAAGTGTCTACGGTGAGACTGATACGACGCCATGGACTACAACTTGAATAGTGGCCGGGATATGTACCAGGACACTCGCGAGGGTCAAGGTCACGGCCAATCGAACGGAGGAGGAGGAGGAGGAGGAGGATCCGGAGAGTATGATTTTGATAGTGGGGTTGGCGGAGCTGGGCTAGAGTCCTTGATGGAGCAACGAGAGTGGGAGAAGGACGACTACAGTGTGACTGCTCCTGCCAGTGGCGGGTACCAGCCGATGGAAACCGCGGGGTTTTTATTGAACAATAAGAATAATTTCCCCGGGAACCCTTCATTTCTACCAAATTCCGCCAATGTGGGAAGTGCCACCAATATGCTGGACATGGACGAATCGCCCCAATTCACGATAGATCTGGAGCTTTTTTTCGATCCAATGGCGGTAGATGTGGATGTGGCAGACGAGTTTGTAGCTACTGCTCCGGTCCAAGCGCCACCTCAAAGTTCCGCCTTCACCTTTTCGTCACAGACGATCAACCCTCAGGTTCAGTATTCAAACAACCTCAACCCTCACAACTACCAGGGACAATCTCTTGAAACGCAGCATAACGCTGAACATACCAGCATTTCCGGGATCAATCCTAGCAGTTCATTCCATGAACTTTCCCCCTTGACAACCGTCAACTCCCATACACCTTCGGTGAGTTCTTTACATTCCACTCAACCATCATTTTTCTCAGCACAACAATATTTGACCAGGAATTCGATAGATCAGGGTCCTCCGAGTCTGTATCACCGAGCTTCCTTGGATCTTTACACAAAGAGCAGGGTGTCCATAGACAGTCAACATAGCATAAACAGTAGCATCAACAACAATAACAACAGTAACAACAAAAACAACCGGGTACGAAGTAACTCTGGAGCGGCTCCTGGAAGATATACCTTGTTTACCAATTCCATTTCTAACTATATCCCATTCATGAACAACCAACGGACGGTTAGTGGATCACCGTCATTTTCAGGTCCTCCATCTCCTTCATCACATTCCCCACCATTCAACAACTCGGTTGGCCATGGGTCCAACAATGGCATGGAACAGTACACCGTGCCGGTGATGGGGGGTGGTTCACAACAGGCAACCCCTTCCAGACATCTCATTCGAAGTATTTTTAAGAATAAAGAGAATGGGAGAGGCTTTGTAGACCTTGAAAATGCTCCGCAGAAAGATGGATATGAGTCATATATAAATCAAGAGGACCAGGGTGGACCAAACATGATGATGGATGGAGTTAACATGTCGATGACGCCCATATCTGTTGGAGGGAACCAGGATGGAACCACCACCTTGGATAACACTGAGTTCTACGGCGAGGGGTTCCTCAATGAAGACCTTATGATGGGTACAACAGTGAAAGATGAGTTGGAAGACGTTTCCGCAACCAAGAAGCCCAAGAAATCAAAGAGAAGGTTATTCACTCGATTCAAGTCGAATCCAATTGAGGACGCCAACAATACCAATAATAATAATAGTAATGCCAGTACCAATAATAGCAATAGCAACAATACTTTCAATGCTAATATGAATAGTGGTGGTATTCCCAATATCACAGAGACAGAACTCGAGCAGTTGGATGGAATCGAAGAGCATTCTTCGATATCGATTCCATCGTCATCAGCTGCGTCCCATGCTGCACTTGCACTAGATCAAACTTCACTGAACACATCTCACAACCAAACGACCAATAACACTAGTATGAACGAACCTGACTACGCGGCCCTTTTCGAGAAGGTGGGGAAACGTAAAAATATTGTTAAGCCTTCTTCATATATCTCTAAAAATAAGCCGCGATTTAAAGAACAACAAACAGAAGCTGGTATTGAAACTACCTCTAACCCAAATAGTTATGTCGATGAAGATATAAAGGAGGAGGAAGAGCCACTTTCCTTGTCCAGTGCTTCAAGGCTCTTGGGGAATAAACTCTTAACTAGAAAGAAGGATAATCTGCCCCTCGAAACATCGGACTCAAACTCCATGGGAGCCATTTCGGCCACCAGTAGCAATGTACAATCGCTCAATATCGATAAAAACGGTCAAACTGAAGGAGTTGAAGTTGACTTGGAGTCACTAGACCTTCCTGCAAACACCCAAGTATTTCCTACCAGCGTTGTCAACCTGAAAAGTAAGATTCGTGGACGTAAGGAAAACAAAGCAGCGGACATGCTGGACCTGTCCAAGATATTCCTGTGTACGCATTGCACCAGACGGTTCAAACGTCAAGAACATCTCAAGAGACATTTCCGGTCTTTGCATACGTTTGATAAGCCCTATGATTGTCACATATGTCACAAGAAGTTTTCTCGGTCAGACAACTTGAACCAACATTTAAAGATCCACAAGTTGGAAGAAGAAGAGTTGGCCAGGAGAGAAGGATTAGGAGGTGATGGTACCGAACAGTTTTCCATCAAGGAGGAAGACGAGGAGGAATTATGATAGAACAAGTACAAGGGATATATGACGCATGTAATGTATAATATATTTATATATGTTTATATATGTTAAAATCGAAAGTTTTGTACATAGTCGATAAAGATTACCCTGATGAATTCAACGTAGAAGTAAAATGCAATTTGATAGAAAAACGATGGAAAAAAAGATAACTCATACCAGAGACCCAAGGGACGACAGAAGCTCCTCCTGTAGCATATCCAGAGTAATGTCATCAATCACCCGGATCGATTTGCGTTTAGGTTTCAGAACACAATGACTGTCATGATTGGCCATTCCTCCAACACAGATATTTCTAGCGCGATGTTTCCTCATGGCGTCTATCCTGGCAAAGTCCTTTCCACAGGGACACTTGCAATATCTGGCTTCTTGATGACCCTTCACATGACGGTTGAGATCGTGCTGACGCACAAACTTCTTTGGACAGTAAACACACGCAAATGGCCTATCACTAAGATGAGTTTGAATATGTGATCTCACATTGTATCTACGGGTGAATTTTTTACCACACCCATTGAATGTACACGTGAAGACCTTATTTTCGTCGGGACCTTCCCAGTATTGGTCGAGCTCTCCGGGTGGGAGAAGAGAAGTCTTTTCCACTTTTCTCTTTGGAGTTAATTGCTGAATTGCACGACGGACATCGGTTGAAGATTTGGCATTAGGGGAGATCACAGGTGACCATTTAATATCCATTTTGTTGGAAGGGCTCTGGAATTGATCTTTGAGCGGCGTGAGCTGGACAATGGTAGCATTGACGTCTATCGAGTCATCTGCAGATGCTCCAGGTGGCTGTTGCTGAAGTTGCTGCACATTCCGGAGAGGACTATAGTACTTTATTGGCGACGAGTTTATCGAGTTGCTGGGCATAGGAGAAGATGGAATAAAGGAAGAAGGTTGGCCCTGGCGAGGCGAAGAAAATTGAGGTTGTTGAAGGTGTTGGAGCTGCTGTGGTTGTTGTTGTTGTGGTGGTGGTGGTATTTGTTCCTTATCGCATGGCTCGTTTGGATGGTGTCTGCAATTTTGATGTTGGGAGTATGCCAAATTGTTTGTGTTTTGCTCGACGTATCCAATAGGGTTATTGTCAGAGAAGAACTGTGGTGTGTAGAAGTTTCTTCCAAGATGAGGATGCACCGGAGACAGGAAGTTAGGGTTGTTGTTATTGTGTTGCAAAGGGACATTCGATCCAGCGTTAGATCCATTCATGTATACTCTTGAGGGTGAAGGTGATTGTGGTTCCGGGGATGACCAATCTGGAGACCCATGGGAAAGGACTGGTGGTGATGGTGGTGGAAGAAACACATTGGTTTTTATACCTTGTTGCTGATGTGGTTGTATTATTTGGTTCGACCTGGTAGAGTTCATGGGCACTTGAATGGGTATTGGAACATATTTTACTTGTTGGGCCTCTTGTCGTTGCAGCAATTGTGAATGTGAAGGATGTGGAGGTGGAGGTGGTTGCTGTTGATGTCTGGAAATGAAGGGTGAGGATTGCGCATCAAATGGAACATTGTTATCATCCACCAAAAGTGGTTCAATATCGTCCGCATACTCTATTCGTCCTGTTGATGATTGCTTACCAGGCTTGAATTCCTGAAGATATTTGACTGAGTAGCTGTTTATGGTTGGCTGTCTGCTTAATGGGGGTGGTGAAGGGGGGAACTTGTAACCTTTGGGGCTTGAACTGGTCACTATGAAGTCATCGGGAGGTTGTAAACTTTTTATTGGAGAATCGTTGAGATTCCTGCTTTTGTAGTTCATCATCCGTTGAGCATCTTCAGCCTTGGCCTTAGCCAACTCTTCTAAAGCCCTGGCTTCTTCATTCTCTTCATTTTCATCTTCTTCATCCTCATCCTCTTCGGCAAGGAAAATAGGTTTCACATCTTGATCTGGGAAGAGATAATCTATGTTTTGCTGTTGTTGTTCCTTAACTAACTCTCCTGGAGAAACTGATTTGGATTCTTTCCTGTCATTACCAAGAGAGAAACTTGGGCCATGTTCTGTAAACCCAAAGATCGCAGTCCCACTGATCTTTCTTGTGTGCAGCTTGAACTTGTCTTGTTGTTGTTGTTGCAGAGCAGCAAATCCAGATGGAACGTCTAAATCCAGAAGTCCAGCTAACGTTTCGTTGAATAGATTGTCCATATCATTATAGCCAGTGAAGTATTGGTCGAACTCATCCTGAGGCATCGTAAGTTTGGGGTCTTCCCAATTAGCGTACTCCATTGTGTGCCACTAAACGAGTTGATTACTAGTTGGACTTGTCTTTGACTTGTCTTGAGTTTGAAGTTGTATGTCTACTGTAAACTTTTCTTCAACTTATCCTTGAAGAGCACACAGACTCTCTTCGCTCTCTCTTTTTCTTTGTTACCCTTTTCAAGTGAAGATCTTCTCAAAAGAATCTATTCTATTGCAAAGTATGAGGTCTCAGTATGTGTTGACCTTGTTTCTGATTTCAAAACACTCGATATTGGTTTAAAGTATTTTACCTTTGCTATTAAACTAAAGAGAAGAATACGATATAATAAAATAATCATATAGAGGAAAAAAGAGCCTACATAATCAAATCACTTTAGAACCCGATCTGTCTACGCAACTGTTATTGATTTGATGCAAAAAAAAAGTTGGAATTGCCTAATTAGGCGTTGGTGGCCCATGCTGATACGTTTTAGGAAAATCGTAAACATTACTGTACCAATTAATGCGACTGCTGCAGAATTTACGATAATTTAACAGCGAAGAAGGAAAGGTTCGCATGCACAATTGATTGCACTTTTCAATATTATTTGCTTTTATGGAGTGTCGGATGTAATCTATACCTTGAAATAGGATGTATGCTCGTAAAAGTTAGACGCACTTGTAGTATCGTAAGTTTGTACTAGTATAATATTTTTGTAGTTGAGTATCTTGTCACCTATTTCATTAAGTGGAATAGAAAATGAGAAGGAATGCTGTCCTGTGAAAAAAAGAAAATCTTTTATTCACACGATGACATACAGAGAAAGATTCAAGTCCAGACAAAGCGTTTCTCGTACATGACATTCTGAACATACATACCTTACACAAATAAAAAAAAAACAAGCGAGAAGACGATGGCTACAACATACTAAATAGGTTTCCTTCCTTGTGTTTGTTTTAATTTTCGGTGTGTGGTTAGTAGTCTTCCCGTCTGCATGCATGTTGAGTATTATCCTAATGTGTGAATTAGCAATTATCATTTGTTCTTAGAAGTACACATTTGCTTCTGTGAGTATTTTTACATAATTGACGTTAAAGATATCAAAAAATAACGTCAAACTTAATTTTAACTGACCTTTATGGAACTATGTTGTTGAACTTAATAGTTGTCTTGTTATTCTCTCTATTCACCAGTTGTAGGTTTACACCTCTTATTCCTACATATACCGTTTCTTCTTATTCTTAACATGTATTCTACATTCTTCTATAGAGGATCTCAATTACCATATCCCATCTATTGCAACAACAACATCTTTCTTGGGTCTTCGATCAATTCCTTAACGGTTCTTAAGAAGACAACGGCTTCACGACCGTCCAAAACTCTGTGATCGTATGTCAAGGCCAAGTACATCATTGGTCTGGACACAACTTGTCCCTTAACGGTGACAGGTCTTTCCTTGACACCATGCAAACCTAAAACGGCAGTTTGTGGCATGTTGATGATTGGAGTACCGTATAAGGATCCGAAAACACCACCGTTAGAAATGGTGAAAGTACCACCGGTCATATCTTCCAAGGTCAACTTACCATCTCTGGCCTTCTTACCCAAGTTGGAGATTTCTTGTTCAATTTCCAAAATAGAAAGAGATTCAGCGTTTCTGACGATTGGGGTCACCAAACCCTTAGGAGTGGCAACAGCGATGGAGATGTCGGTGTAGTCTCTGAAAACCATGGTGTCGTTGTTTTCAATGGCAGCATTGACAGCTGGAATGTCCTTCATGGCAAGAGTACAGGCCTTGGAGAAGGCACCCATGAAACCCATCTTGATACCGGTCTTGTCCAAGAATTCATCCTTGTAAAGCTTTCTCATTTCCATGATGTTGGACATGTCGACTTCGTTGAAAGTGGTCAAAGAGGCAGCAGTGTTTTGGGATTCCTTAAGACGTTCAGCAATTCTCAAACGCATTCTGTTCATCTTGACACGTTCTTCGTTTCTGGAAAAGTTGGTGAAAGAAACGGCTTCCTTGGCTTCCTTCTTTGGGGCGGCTTCCTTCTTTGGAGCTGGAGATTCCTTCTTTGGGGCTGGAGCTTCTTCCTTCTTTGGAGCAGCAGCTTCTTCCTTCTTTGGAGCAGCAGCTTCTTCCTTCTTTGGAGCTTCTTCCTTGGCTGGAGCGGCACCACCGGCTGGAGCTTCACCTTCTTCAATCTTGATCAAATCTTGACCAACTTCAACAGTTTCTTCAACTTCAACTAAAAGTTCACTGATGGTACCGGAGACTGGAGCATTGACTTCAACATCAATCTTATCGGTTTCGATGGTGGCAATGGTTTCATCTTGAGCAACGAAATCTCCAACGGCCTTGGTGTAGGCAGAAAGAGTACCTTCGGTAATGGATTCAGCCATGTCTGGAACCTTGACGGTGAAAGAGGCAAATCTTTGGAAGGCCAATTCACTTCTGATCTTGTTGAAGGATGGGGTTGATTGAAGAGCAAGTGATCTACCAACAACCTGGGCAATTGGCCTCTTGGCTTGAAGAGCAGCACGGGAAAGGGACAACATGGTGGTTATGTGATGTGGTTGACTAGGCGTGTTGACGTGGTCAAAATAAATAAAATAACCGTGATAGTTGTTCTATAACAAACTTATTTAATTTACTATGAAGTTTTGTCGTCTTCTCATTTGCTAGGTGTAAAGGACCTGCACGGGCTCGCAACCGCAATGACACGGCATGTATATTAGTATTTTTGAATTTCGCCAGTTTTGTGTTATAATGAGGGGTCAGCTACGGAGCAGTAATTAAAATGATTGGATAAAAGTCCCGTTCTTGCCGTTGGCCGGGGAAAAACTCCGGGTATATCAAAATACTAAGGGTTATTTTTTTTTTTTTTTTGCATTTGTTGTAAATATGAGTTAATAAATAAAGGGAGGGAGAATATATTAGATCACCCAACATATAAGAGATGGAAGAAGGAGGGATGAAAAAGATGAAAGAGGTGTCAATTGAGTTTACCATCTTTCTTGGGCGACTTTTCTTTTCTTCTTTTGTGCATTTTTCCCTTTTTCCATTATTTTTTATTTTTGTACTTCGAATTTGAATTTGACTTCTTAGCTATGTACTTTTTGCATATTCAGGTGTTCTTTTTTTTTTTTTTATTCAAGTTCCATACTGTAAACGGTTTTGGTTCCCCAGTTTTAAAGTTTTATCTAAATATAGGGCTACTGCCAATACTTTTTTTTTTCGATAACTTATGATAAGTGTAAGGGGGTAAGTTAATTGTTATAAATAACTGTTACTGTAGATCCTTTAAAGAAGAGCAATGTGTGTAGATATGTGGTAGAGATGGGATGGAGATCGGGTTAGACATGAGGGGTAATTCCCCTTCAAAAATTAATTGTAGCAACATTTGAAAATATTTTTCAGGGATGAGTATGATTTTAATTTAGAATGAATTAGTGAATATTATCTTTATCGTTGCTATCAGTATCATGTTAAATATGTCCATTATATAGCGAATATATACTTGATGATTTTCAAAGGTTATTGATTTATAGTTGCAAAATTCTAAAGAAGTGCGAAGAGAGTATATTTAAGGGTTACTACCGAATTTTTCTCTATAACCACCAACGAACATAAAAATTTTAATAGTACTACTTAATATCGTAATACAATTATGAAAGGAAAAAAAGTGATATAAGGAGATATGATTGAAGATATCTTTAACACACAATTTATGATGATATATTTTTATTATTAAGAATAATGGGTGGAAAAAAAAAAGAAAGCCCGATGCGGGGGTCGAACCCGCAACCTTTTGATTGCTACTCATAAGAGTCAAACGCTCTACCGATTGAGCTAACCAGGCATTTCTGGAGTTTCCATTTTTGCGGGTAGTGAAACGGACAGGGTAACCAAATCCGGGATTTTTTAAATTCGCTGATTTCATACCCAATATTTGGTTCAACTCTTTATAAAAGGTATCAGTTCTTCATAAGGGTATAAAGATCAAACTTAGCAAATAAAATGACTTCTGAGTCACACAATATTTCCTGTTTAAGTGAATTTTATGTACCTCACTATTTAATTTTTAGTATCGTCGTTACATCACAAAGAGCCCCCCCTTAAAACCTTGTTTACGAGGATAAAAGAACGACAAATTAGTAGAAAATATCATACATGTCATGTTACCTCCAATTTAGAACTATTAACGCAAATAAAAACCAACGAAAGTAACAAAATGAAATTTAAAATTAATAAACTTTACAACTCATATACAACCTGATCACTAAACGCAAATTATGTCTATTGCTCTCTAATAAAAAACACTTGCTACAAATATAAACTTTAAATTACAATCCTCTCTTAGTATCTACCATTGCAAGTCTTCTTCCAAAACTCTTTCTATAAGATTTCCCCCAGTACATCTACTCTTTTTCTTTTCCCCAGAAAATCGCACTTTCGCTTAGTTGACTTACCCCTTAGCTAATCATACTACTTTAAAAATAGCCTATTCCCCATTTGGAAGCACGAGGTCTAACCCCATCCACCTTACTTCAAATATACGGACACCCTGATATTATTATTCCGAAGTTCCTTGCTATAATCAAAACCTTCGTCCCTGTAACACTGACATATATTTACATTTTGTCCACTTTAGGAAAATTTGTTGCATATAAACCAGCCTTACACATCCTAATCAAGAAACCCTTCTACAAAAAAAAATCAAAAGGTGGATCTGTTTGCCCTGGGAAATTTAAAACGTTCTACAGATAAGTGTATGAGTTCAGGGGACTTTGCCGTAGTAACCGATTTAGCACATATAAAGGAACCTTAGCCAAAAATGCTGCTGTTCCAACCGTATGGCCAGTCCAACACTAGAATAGTGAGTGACCTCTCACGGTTTGAATACGACGCCGTGATCCCAAGAAATAGATCAAGAAACGCAACCCCTACATCAATAGATGAACATCATATGAGCGACAACTCGTCTATGGATTCCATACTAAAGCCTGCTAGGAAACCGACCATGATCGAAGTTGCAGAGCGTAACTTAAGCAATCCCAAACAGAGAGATGTAACAAATGACGATAAGAGCGACTTCTTCAGCTATTACATGAAGGAGGAAGACACCTTGAATGAAGAAGATCCGGAGTTCGTACCGTATCCAGAATCATTCAATAACGAAAAATCTCACGATGATCCATATAGATCGAAAGATCACCGAATTCCAGAGCCTGTGCCGGTTGCAGTGCCCCAATTACCAAGAACTAGAACAGTCAAGCCAGAGCCAGAGGTGACTCTCCCCTACAATAGCGTCGTACCTCCAACTTTAATTATCCCTCAACCTCCTCCCAAGGATGCCAAGCATCTCAAAAACAGTAGTAATCGCAACACCCGCTATTCAGCCCCCAACCCGCCTATCATCTACGATGACCAACTCCCACCTGCAGCTATACAAAACGACATGAATATGGATAATTTGGCACCATCAGGGCAACATATTCCCTCAGGTCCGGTAATGGGGGGACCTGTGATAGGTGGGCCCATCATGGTAGATGGTGGAGGCCTCGCTTCTGGGGTAGCAGGTCCCTTAAGAAGCGGCGGCCCACCAAATGACGTGCAAAGTATTATCTCTCGTAAAAAGTATTTGGAAGAGCATTTGATTAAAAGTGTAATGAATAGGCCCCTTATTGTTCTCCCCACGAGACGATTTGTCGGGTTTAACGACTACCAAGAGACAGAGTTGGTGATCAGTTTCCATTTTGTGGTGTATGTATTTGAAATATTCTTTGCTATTATTGTCATAACGTTAGCAGGGGTGCTCTTGTCAAATGATGGAATGGGGAAGACTGGAATCTACCGGTATTTCATTGCTGATGGGGTGATCTCACTCTTTGTATCTTTATTGTTTGTCTTCTCAGTGATCAACTTTGAAAAACGAAATGGTAACTTTTATTGTTTATTGGCAACTATATTGAATATTGTGTCATTTATAATGGTTACCTCCACTATTATACCCAACAAATCATGCTCAAAACCATCCATATGCAACATGAGAAGAGCCTTGACGGCTTTCATAATTCTTTCAATGTTTATTTGGTTTACAAACTTGATCATGTTCATTACTACAAAGTATATTTCAACTCTTAATTTGCTTGATGAGTTAAATTTTGATTATAGTGGTAAAGGTTCAGCTCCACAATATAATGCTAACATCAATAAAGCAAATGATACCATGGCCAACTCGATGTTACCACCTCAACCACTACCATCGTCGCAAATGGTTGACCCGTACACTGGACAGCCCATAAAGGAGTACATACTCAATGAAAGAGGAGAATTATATCCTATCAACGATCAAATGGAAGTTAGAGGCCGGGAAAAAATTTTGGTGTATACATTTTGAAACCACAAATGGTAAAAATTACAATGGAGAGAAAGTTTTAATGGAAGGAAAAGGTTACAAATAGAATAGATTATTAATAATAGTAGTACGACATACATATATTAGTTTAAGGGATAAGAGAATGATCTGGGGTCTTTTGTATTATTTGACGATGTACACGGTGTATGGATTGGTCATAGAGTCAAATTTGGCTGCGAAAAGTACATTGGTAGATATCAGGGATCAAAAAATATCAATAGAATCAACTTTAAAGGAATTAATGTTTGTACAGAAGGGAAATGAAATTGAAGAAGTAAATCACTCTACCAAGCTCTTAATCTTGTCTAGAAGCTTGCTTGAACCGCAAGCCTTTTCCCAGTTAGGTTTACCTATCGATGAGAATCCAATGACTTTAAATGTGGACTACAATGGGGATAGCCTTAATGCTTCAATTCCTGTGAATACTAAGGTAATGGTTATATTCAACATGACTACAGTCAATAGTGGTGTACCACTGAGTGAAAACCCACCGTTCACATTACCGCAATCAATATACTTTCTGGATTATTTCTTGATGGTCCCATTTTTGCTGAATGCCACACAAATTGATGCTTCCTATTTTAAACACCCAGTGTTATCAAAGGGAATCTTAGAAGTGCATAAAAAGAATATACCTCTCATCCACAAGAGTTTCAATAGTGACAATCCGATATTAGTTTTTGTTTTCACTAGTAGAAAACTGGAGAAATCAGTGCCTATTATTAGTAGTGGGAAGTTTTTGGGCCGACAGAATTCCAAATTCTTTGATTCCTTTGTACATCATTGGCTACAGGCAACTGGTAGCTTAGATGAAGTGAAACATTCCCAGTTTTGTAACATCAATGGAGAGTTTTCCAAAACTGATCATTGTATTCAGATTGACGAAGAGACCAACTCATTGAAGTTTAGTTACCCATATAGGGATACATCTCCATATCGATTAGAAAGGCGAGATTTGAATGATGAACTACAAAACTTAGCGGAGAATATTTTCGATAAGGCCAATGATTTCAAAGATCTTCTTAAGGAAACTCTGGAGAATGTGAGATCAAAGGCATCTTCTAGACCACGAATCAGAACTTCCTTGTTGAATGGAGGTATTTTGCGAGGTAAGGAAACGGAAGAAGAAGAACCCGAAGAAGAAGGAATCGGCTTGGAACGTTATGATCCATATGATACCTCATCGATTGAATCGTATAGAGGAATTTCGAATTTAAAGAAAAGACAAGGTGGTACTTCTGCTCCAACATACAACTTGCATCCTACATTACCGAGATCTAAAAAATATGCCCAGGTTATATTCCCACAGGCTCTCCAATCCAGCAACGTCATCTACACAGAACCAAGTTGGCTACAAGTTTTCGGCTACCAATGAGAGAAAAAAAATAGTTCTTATACTCTATATAAGTAAGATATAGTTAACACATAAAATTTGAATAAAGCTGGATATATAAAGTCTGCTTTAACGGTTTTGCTCGAATAGAACTTTATTTCTAGGGGCATTTTTGTACTGACGGTCCCTGTATGCATTCATTGCATTTGCTGGGTTTCCAACAATGGTAGAAGAGGGTTCCGTGGGAGTCATGTTTTCGTAATAAGAATCGCGTCTGTTATCTTCGTTAGGATATGAAGAAGAGTTGGATTCATACCTTTCAGCATGGTTACGGAATACAGAATCGTCTTCGTATACAGAGTCATCTTCGTAATTTTTACCAAAGTTTTCATGACCTCTTCTGGCAGTAGCACCCAAGGCCATCAATTCCATATCTTCACTATTGTCAACAGCCTTAGTTCCAGCTTGACCACCCTTGGGGTTGTCAAAACGAGGCAAAAATGACACACGGTCGTCCTTCATAGGTTGATATCTAGTATCTGGGTTTTTGTAAAGAAGGGCCAAAACACATGTGACAATGGTGAAAATGAGCAAAAACAAGGCAAAGACAGCGTTCAAGACAAAGTAAACCACCGCCATAACCGATGCAACAACGTGAGGTTGCTTGAAAACGTATGAGAAAAACATGAAGAAGAGAGCATTGATGGTACTGATTACACCAATAGTGATGTTGAAAGCATTGGTACGTTTGTCCATATATGGTCTGACAACACAAAGGGTCACCATGTATACCAACTCGATGACAAACACAATAACTGCTTGAGCTCTACCATGTTGTTGAAGGACGGCCACAAACAAGGATTTCAAGAAAGTATATATAAGACCCACCAACACGAAATAGTAGCAATCGGCACGATATTGGACATAAACAAAACCAAATCTGTTCAAAAATGATCCATCACCAAACAAAAGATAGGCAGGATTTTTAAATTGTTGTACAGATTTACGACCCATGAAAAATACTCTAATTGCTGCCTGGAAAAGAAGTACAATACTGATAACCAAGAGGAATACTGCAATAATGATGGTTCCAACAGAGTCTCTCTCGACAAATTCCCAAAAGCATAAAACACCAACTTGTGGAAACGAGATGAGAAGAAGTCTGTACAAGGCACCCTTGATGATTTGAGACCATTGTTGTCTATATTCATTGAATTTACCTTCATTCATAATCTTTGAACGGATAGCAATTTCAATGGCTGCCTTGAAGAGCATGAGGAAGACAACCATAACGAAACCAAAGAAGATCAAAAAGATAATACCTGTCATAAAGAGAGAGGTAAGTTCAATACCAGCAAGGTACGCCACTCTTTGAATACCTCTGAGCACAAGAATCTTGGAGGCTAATAACAGATCTTTCTCGTTGGTAGTGTAGAGGGTAGAATTGAGGGTATCAGAGTAGCCGAAATTATCCGAATCCAAGGTGATGGATGCACGCTTTTCAAAGATAGTAAGATGGTTATCACGTTTTTGACTTTGGTATAACCCATTGAAGAAATCCAAGGCATCGCTACGCTTGGACTTCTTTTGCACGGAAATTGATAAATATGAAGAGTCCAAGATATCAGTTGGAGATCCGCCCGTCAGCTGGATGTACCAGTTGGCAATATTTTGAATAAATCCAATTTTAATGATCCCGACAGACCATTGGAAGTTTTGAGCCCATGCGGCGGCAATAGGTGGCACCTTGGCCACTGCCATCATGGAAGTAATAGCCAAGGATTGGAAGTAAACGAAAAGAGACATCGAATTCGAGGCAATGTGGGCTGCTGTGTTGGAGTGACCAATGACAGACACAACACCCGAGGTGATGACACCTAACCCGGAAATGGCTGCAATGGGCCAGGCGGCATATTTGGTTTGGACGGTCTTACCGTTAGTCAAGACGGCCTCTACACAGGCCAAGTTGTCTCCGGATTCTTCATCATATAGCACGACACGGACTCTTGCATCCAAGTCAGGAATGGTGTAAGCCACGCCCGGGATCTGTGAAGTGACAGATTTATCCAACTCGTAGTGTGAGGTCAAGTCCATGTGACCCGTGGTAAGAGGACAGATAGAGCCATACTTCAAGCTACAAAGCGAGATATTCCGCTGCAACACGTTAAGCCCGTACGCAATGAGTTGGACGTTAGCATTGACCTTGGCATCGATGTTGGAAATGGCGGTGATATCAAAGTAAGCAGTTCTATTATCGGGGTAGAACACAACGTCGAAATGCGAGGCTGTGAATTGGGAGTTGTCCATACATGTTAAAAGCGAAGACGATCGGATATGGTTGACTGCTAGAACGGAGTGTGCGAGGACCAAGAGGGTCCAGATGTATGTGAAATTCATCAGCGGGTTATGGGACGAGCTACTGGAGACTGGACACGCGCGCAGGTCGGTACGTTTATCAGTGGGGTGGTGATCGCGTTGTTGCTGAGAGTCTCTGCTAGCAAATGGTCCCGGGTATTTGCGTGGAGTGGAGTGTATTTGCTGGCAACGGGGAGAAGGAAAGAGATCCAGCTGAATGTTTATGTGTGAATCAAAATGGGGTTGAGCATTTACCCCGTCGTGTAAAAATAGAAACTCCAGTTGGTATGCAGGAATTGCGTAGTTCAAGAGAAAAAAAAATTAAAATTATGAAGGATTCTCACAACCAAGGCTGTGCCGAATTTTAAGGAGGGAGAGAGGAGAGTAATTTGTAGCCGTTAAAATATAATATATCACAATTATTTGGATCGAGCGAAAAGCTCAGCTGCGTCGAGTCGTACAGTCATACGATAGTCATACAAAAGTCTTGAAAAGAAGGGTTGATGGAAGGATGACCGCTGATATAAGAAGATTCAAATACGCGCCTTCTTTTGGACATCCTGCACTGTAGGCGAAGTAATAGGTGTGCCAATCTTATTTTGTAGCTGGGGGGAGGCTACTTGACGTAAAAGTACCAAGAGAGAATTGTCTTGGGTCTTGGTTCTAAGTTCTTGGTTTAAGTTATTGCTTGATTCTTGGAAAGAACGAGAATTCCAGTGAACAAATGAATGATTATGATGAGAAGATCTGAAATTTCTCAACTTCAGATTGTATTTCTTTATGGAATGTTGTTCCAAATCTTAATTTCATGATAGTTTAATTTGAAGTTATTTTATGTTCAATTGTTTTTGCGTTCTACTTCTATTTTCTAAGCTGCTTTACCCTTTCTTTCGCATGTTTTAAAAAATTATAAGCAAAATGAACGCTCACAAAATTAACGACTAGATGAAAGTAAGCGAGACGAATGAATTGGAATGAGGTTACTAGTTTGAGCAAGACTAATGTACAAAATATTTCTATTTGTAGAAGACGTAGTATTAAAGTGGTATCATTTGCATCATACGAAGTATACTTTGAAACGTTTGGATTGAAGGTGAAGAGGTGAATTATGTTTGTTTGCCAAGCTCAGAATGCATGCAAACTACATGTTCAACATTTTATTCCAACTATTGTTTGTTGTAGAATCATAGAGTAACATTACAAAGTAGTAAAGGATTGATATAGATCGAATTATACTATACAAGAGCAATCATTGAAGAAGTTAAGAAATACATATAGTACGGTTTGTAAACCATTAAAAGATTAGATACGAAATAAAATTGAAATGGCGATCTCACGAGCTTGGACGTTGGAGAGAGTGTGCTTGGGGTAGTCTTAAATGAGACAGATAGCAACCATGGCTGCAAGAACCGAAAAGGAGGAAGAAATCAACTTTCCGGATGAGTTCTCTGAAGGAGTAACAGATGGAGAAGCACCAGATGGGGCAGCACCAGATGGGGCAGCACCAGATGGGGCAGCACCAGATGGGGCAGCACCAGATGGAGCAGGACCGGCTGGGGATTCACCAGATGGAGCAGGACCGGCTGGGGATTCACCAGATGGAGCAGGACCGGCTGGGGATTCGCCAGATGGAGCAGGACTGGCTGGGGATTCGCCAGATGGAGCAGGACCGGCTGGGGATTCACCAGATGGAGCAGGACCGGCTGGGGATTCACCAGATGGAGCAGGACCGGCTGGGGATTCACCAGATGGAGCAGGACCGGCTGGGGATTCACCAGATGGGGCGGCACCAGATGGAGCAGGACCGGCTGGGGATTCACCAGATGGGGCGGCACCAGATGGAGCAGGACCGGCTGGTGAAGATGATAATGGACAATAAGTGGTGTATGAAATAACTCCAGACCCTGGAACAGTCGTTACAACAACAACTTCTCCAGTAGTAGTAGGAACCACAGAACACTTTCCGTCTGAACAAGAAGTAACAGTAACAACAACAGTGGAAGCATGAGTCTCGGTGACCGAACTTTCATTAATGCTGGAGGGTAATGGACAATAGGTAGTGTAAACAGACGTGGTACTATCGACGGTAGTGGTGACAACTGTTTCTCCGGTGGTTACTGGTACTTCAGTACATTTATTATCTGAGCATGAGGTGACGGTAATGATAGTTGTGTGAATTTCAGTTTCTGTAGAAGTTGATCCACTTGGAGTCAAGATTTCAACAGTGGTAGTACCGTCGGATCCAGATGGAGTCAAGGTAGTAGTGGAAACATCAGTACCAGTCCATGGAGTGGTGACAGTGGTGATATGACCAGAAGGAGTTGGAGTTGGAGTCAAGATTTCAACAGTGGTAGTACCGTCGGATCCAGATGGAGTCAAGGTAGTGGTGGAAACATCAGTACCAGTCCATGGAGTGGTGACAGTGGTGATATGACCAGAAGGAGTTGGAGTTGGAGTCAAGATTTCAACAGTGGTAGTACCGTCGGATCCAGATGGAGTCAAGGTAGTGGTGGAAACATCAGTACCAGTCCATGGAGTGGTGACAGTGGTGATATGACCAGAAGGAGTTGGAGTTGGAGTCAAGATTTCAACAGTGGTAGTACCGTCGGATCCAGATGGAGTCAAGGTAGTAGTGGAAACATCAGTACCAGTCCATGGAGTGGTGACAGTGGTGATATGACCAGAAGGAGTTGGAGTTGGAGTCAAGATTTCAACAGTGGTAGTACCGTCGGATCCAGATGGAGTCAAGGTAGTAGTGGAAACATCAGTACCAGTCCATGGAGTGGTGACAGTGGTGATATGACCAGAAGGAGTTGGAGTTGGAGTCAAGATTTCAACAGTGGTAGTACCGTCGGATCCAGATGGAGTCAAGGTAGTGGTGGAAACATCAGTACCAGTCCATGGAGTGGTGACAGTGGTGATATGACCAGAAGGAGTTGGAGTTGGAGTCAAGATTTCAACAGTGGTAGTACCGTCGGATCCAGATGGAGTCAAGGTAGTGGTGGAAACATCAGTACCAGTCCATGGAGTGGTGACGGTGGTGATATGACCAGAAGGAGTTGGAGTTGGAGTCAAGATTTCAACAGTGGTAGTACCGTCGGATCCAGATGGAGTCAAGGTAGTGGTGGAAACATCAGTACCAGTCCATGGAGTGGTGACGGTGGTGATGTGAGGAGTCGTGCTTTCGGAAGACACATGAGCAGATGTAGATGGAACATAAGAAGAACTAGGTGGTTCGGAAGAAGAAGGAATTGCAGATGATGGGGCAGGACAGTTTTGTCTTTCTTCGTCATAAACAAAAACCTCGGAGTGGACTTCTGTGGTTTGGCCATCTGGCTTAGTAACAAAGAATTGTAAGGCTGCAAGTGAAACAGCATTGGTGTAGACAATTCTAATTGGATAGTAGGTGTCAGCGACTAATTCTACTGTGGCCTGTGTATTTCCTGTTTCTCCATGCCATACCTTGGAAGTGAAGATTTGATAATCAGAAGGATTGATGGTAGGGGTGTCTTTACAACAATCAAAAGCTGTACCGTCACCAATGAAAACTGCTGCGGAATCGTCAATTTCGGTCAATTTAAAAGTGTAGTCACCTCCTTCGACGGAGTGGAAATATCCAGTAAGCTCCATGGTAAAGTTGGTCATAGTGACCTCTGGACCTCCATAAAGTTTGTCCACTACTGAGTATTCAATATCAGCAGGGCCATATGGATTTTGCCAGCGAAAGTTGATATCGTCAACTGAAGGAATGGTGTCAAGCAAAGGGCTGTTTCTATAACCTGTAGAGACATAATCCAAACTAGCCATTAACGATTTGTCCAATATTTGGTAAGGGTATACGTTGACTTTGAAACCATCTGATCTAGATCCACTTGGAGCACATCCAGGCACTCCTAAAGCGTGGGTCAGGGTCAAAAGAGCCAGAGAAATGATTGCTAGAGTTGAGATTTGCATTCTTGCTTGTTTGAATATTTTCTTTTCATGATTAAAAAGATTTGGTTGAATATTTATAGAGCCCTCTTCTGAGTTATACTACTACTTAGCAGAATGCTATATGTACTAAAAGACCTACACAAGGCAGTAGAATGCACGTATTGCTTATGGTGGAGGTGTTTCTTGTTTCCAAGAAGTGCTGCATTTTAGATTCCGCGCATAAGCATTTTGCAGCATACTCACCCCTTTCATTTTTTTCTCGGTGGAATGTACCATGCATCCTCATACTTCCAAATTTAGACATCCACCATCGTCGATAGTCAGGAAGTGGTCTAGTCGAGATAACTCTCGCTATTAGAACATATATATGTATGTATTCAAATAATAATAGATGGTACAGAAACATTCTTTGTTGTTGTACATGAAACCCTGCGACTTCGGTACACTCAACTCTAGATAGATGGTAGAATTAATACCAAGATAGAAACAATATTCTTCTAGGTGTTTGCCGTGCCCAAGAAGCATAAAGTGGACTCATTTACTGCCAGGTACGAGTTTATCCTGTGCAAATGCTAAACTTTTTGAAATGGATTGAAATAGGTTCGTAAATAACGACTTTGTGTTTTGGGGAACGAAACAGTAGATACACTGAAGAATACACATTCACTAGCAATTTAATGCATTTCTAGTACTACTGCTGCGTGTGCCTTTCAGAAAAACACGTATTTGTCAAATATTGATCGGAATGTATGCGTACTTTGTTTATCTTCAAAGAAGTAAAAATCATCAAAAAAAAAATCTCAGCTAAAACAAAAAAACGAAGAAAAGGAAGGAAGAAGAGTGCAGCGGGTAAATAACCGAAATATTTAAACAGTACATGAAGGGTAACCTGAAATTAGTCTCGATGGCGCATCGTTAGGTTTTTAATGTGAACCCTTGAATATGGTAGTCATCTTCAACCCCGGGTTACTGGATCACCACTTCTAACCACAAGATCGGTTGTGTTGATCTAGTGAACATATTCTGCGGGAATATTTTGTATAGGATTTTTCTCTGTACTTGGTATGTATGATATATGTTTTTTTTTTAAGAATGTGAAGGACCTCCAAATTTCACAAACAGTGAAGACGCTAAAGTTAAGTTTCGGAAAGAGAGAAATTCTAAGATTTATCCGAGGAACCACCTAAATAAATGGAAGTTGGCGCAATCCACTTCAAACAAAGACATATTATTTTGTGTTTACTATCACCCTACATCTGTGTCTATTAAGCTGCTACTTTGAAATTATTAAAAATACCTTTATTAAGTAATATAAACAATATAATGTGTAAAAATGAAATGTGACAAAAAATTTGTTGCAGCTAATTTTTTTATAACTCAATTTTGAATGAAATTGATGGGATGAAGAAGTCAAATAGGAGGCTCTTTGGCCATAACCGGGATAAAAATGTAATGAAGCTCGATGGAGCAAGAAAAAATATAGATTCACTGTGAATCCACGAAAATTAGTTAACAATTAACTGAGATGTAGAAGCTATACCAACATGTAGGCCAACAAAGCTGCAAAAAGGGTAGACCCCGACAATCCAATCTTACCTGAACCACCAGTGGTGACACTAGCTGGAGCAGAAGTGACAACACTTGATGTAGAGGAAGTGCCAGCCTTGGTTACTGAAGTAGCCGTAGTAGGAACTGTAGACGCACGTTGTGATGTTACGTGTTCTTGCTCTGGTGAAGAGGAGTCAGTGGCGTTAGATTGTACCGATTGAGCAACAGTAGTTGGGGCAACTAGTTGAGTAGGTGTTGAAGCAACAACACTGCACTTACCTTCAGAGCAAATGGTTTCTGGGATTCCTTGGGCAGGTACATTTTCAGGTTCAGCACCTGTAGCCATTGGATTAGGTTCAGGAGTATTTGAATCTGAAGAATCGCCAGCGGCTGGAGCAGATTGATCCCCTTCGGCACCTGGGGAATTTGTTCCCGTGGAGCCATTCTGTGGCAAACCCTCAGATGAAGATTCATTGCCAGCAGCTGGAACTGGTTGTTCACCGTCGGAATCAGGGGAATTTCCAGTGGAGCCATTTTGTGATGCACCATCAGAAGGTGAATCGTTACCAGAACCTGGAGCATTTGGATTAGAAGATCCATTATTTGTAGGTCCATCAGATGTGCCATCAGCAATAGGTTTTTCTGGGTTGGCAGAGTCAGTTCCGTTGGAATCCTGTCCTGTGGTGGTAATAGCTGTTGCTTGAGGGGAAGTAGCTGTACCTGAAAGGGGACAGAAGGTTGTGTAGGATGTAACAGTATTATCCACTGTGACAGTAACAACCGTTTGACCAGTAGTGATTGGAACTTCCGAGCACTTATTATTTGAACATGATGTAACTGTAAGAACCGTTGTGCTTGGCTTTGTCACTGTTCCATCTACAGAAGTAGCCGCCTCGGAAGAAAGTGGGCAATAAGTAGTGTACGAGGTAACAGTATCATCAACTGTGATAGTCACAACAGTTTGACCAGTCGTGACTGGTACTGCTGTACACAGGTTTTCAGAACAAGAAGTTACGGTAATGATAGTTGTATCTGGTTTGGTTACCGTAACTTCGTTAGTCTTACCTGGCTTTGGAGTGATGATTTCAATGGTGGTGGTTCCATCAGTTCCAGTAGGAGTGATGGTATTAGTCTTGGTCACACTACCAGTACCTTCAGTAGTCACAGTGGTGACATGTGGCAGAGTGCCAGTAGGCTTTGGAGTGATGATTTCAATGGTGGTGGTTCCATCAGTTCCAGTAGGAGTGATGGTAATAGTCTTGGTCACACTACCAGTACCCTCAGTAGTCACAGTGGTGACATGTGGTGAAGTCAAACTACTGGAAGTGGATGAGGATGTACATCCATATGTCATTGCACCGTCGTCACTTTGTATGAACGTACAACCAGATGGCAAGACGAATGAAGATGTAGCAGGTGTTGGGATTGTTGTGGTACTCGTTGACACAGTATTTTCACTAGAAGAGGATGGACACCCGTAAGCCATAGTCTCGTCACGCTTATGTAAGAAGGTACAACCTGATGGTAATACAAACGATGAAGTAGAATATGTCGACAGCGTTACTGACGGAATACCTCCAGATGAGGAAACAACGGTTGAGGAAACAACAGATGATGGTTCAACAGATGAGGAAGCAACAGATGATGATTCAACAGATGAGGAGGCAACGGAAGATGGTTCAACAGATGAGGAACCAACGGAAGATGATTCAACGGATGATGTAGCAACAGAAGATGATTCAACAGATGAGGAAGCAACAGATGATGATTCAACAGATGAGGAGGCAACGGAAGATGGTTCAACAGATGAGGAACCAACGGAAGATGGTTCAACAGATGAGGAAGCCACGGAAGATGATTCAACAGATGAGGAAGCAACAGATGATGATTCAACAGATGAGGAAGCAACGGATGATGATTCAACAGATGATGATTCAACAGATGAGGAAGCAACAGATGATGATTCAACAGATGAGGAAGGAACGGAAGATGGTTCAGCAGATGATGAAGCGACAGAAGATGGTTCAACAGATGAGGAAGCAACGGATGATGATTCAACAGATGATGATTCAACAGATGAGGAAGCAACAGATGATGATTCAACAGATGAGGAAGCAACAGATGATGATTCAGCAGATGAGGAAGCAACGGAAGATGGTTCAACAGATGAGGAAGCAACAGATGATGATTCAACAGATGAGGAAGCAACAGATGATGGTTCAACAGATGATGAGGCAACCGAAGATGATGTCAAAGAAGCCGAAGAAGCTGATGCACTAGACCATTCGGATGATGGAACGGACGAAGATGTGGAGTTCGACCATGAGAAGGTAGAGTATCCACTACTAGATTCCAAAGACGAAGGAACAACGGTTGAGCTGAAAGTTGGTTCAACTGATGATGGCTCAGCAGATGAAGAAACAACTGATGATGGCTCAGCAGATGAAGAAACAACAGATGATGGTTCAACAGATGAGGAAGGAACGGAAGATGGTTCAGCAGATGATGAAGCGACAGAAGATGGTTCAACAGATGAGGAAGCAACAGATGATGATTCAACAGATGAGGAAGCAACAGATGATGATTCAACAGATGAGGAAGCAACAGATGATGATTCAACAGATGAGGAAGCAACAGATGATGATTCAACAGATGATGATTCAACAGATGATGATTCAACAGATGAGGAAGCAACAGATGATGATTCAACAAATGAGGAGGCAACGGAAGATGGTTCAACAGATGATGATTCAACAGATGAGGAAGCAACAGAAGATGACTCAACAGATGAGGAAGCAACGGAAGATGGTTCAGCAGATGATGAAGCAACGGAAGATGGTTCAACAGATGAGGAGGCAACGGAAGATGATTCAACGGATGATGTAGCAACAGAAGATGATTCAACAGATGAGGAACCAACGGAAGATAATTCAACGGATGATGTAGCAACAGAAGATGATTCAACAGATGAGGAAGCAACGGATGATGATTCAACATATGATGAGGCAACTGATGAGGAAGCAACTGATGATGATGTCAAAGAAGCCGAAGAAGCTGATGCACTAGACCATTCGGATGATGGAACGGACGAAGATGTGGAGTTCGACCATGAGAAGGTAGAGTATCCACTACTAGATTCCAAAGACGAAGGAACAACGGTTGAGCTGAAAGTTGGTTCAACTGATGATGGCTCAGCAGATGAAGAAACAACTGATGATGGCTCAGCAGATGAAGAAACAACTGATGATGGCTCAGCAGATGAAGAAACAACTGATGATGGCTCAGCAGATGAGGAAGGAACGGAAGATGGTTCAGCAGATGATGAAGCGACAGAAGATGGTTCAACAGATGAGGAAGCAACAGATGATGATTCAACAGATGAGGAAGCAACAGATGATGATTCAACAGATGAGGAAGCAACAGATGATGATTCAACAGATGAGGAAGCAACAGATGATGATTCAACAGATGAGGAAGCAACAGATGATGATTCAACAGATGAGGAAGCAACAGATGATGATTCAACAGATGATGATTCAACAGATGATGATTCAACAGATGAGGAAGCAACAGATGATGATTCAACAAATGAGGAGGCAACGGAAGAGGGTTCAACAGATGATGATTCAACAGATGAGGAAGCAACAGAAGATGACTCAACAGATGAGGAAGCAACGGAAGATGGTTCAGCAGATGATGAAGCAACGGAAGATGGTTCAACAGATGAGGAGGCAACGGAAGATGATTCAACGGATGATGTAGCAACAGAAGATGATTCAACAGATGAGGAACCAACGGAAGATAATTCAACGGATGATGTAGCAACAGAAGATGATTCAACAGATGAGGAAGCAACGGATGATGATTCAACATATGATGAGGCAACTGATGAGGAAGCAACTGATGATGATGTCAAAGAAGCCGAAGAAGCTGATGCACTAGACCATTCGGATGATGGAACGGACGAAGATGTGGAGTTCGACCATGAGAAGGTAGAGTATCCACTACTAGATTCCAAAGACGAAGGAACAACGGTTGAGCTGAAAGTTGGTTCAACTGATGATGGCTCAGCAGATGAAGAAACAACTGATGATGGCTCAGCAGATGAAGAAACAACTGATGATGGCTCAGCAGATGAAGAAACAACAGATGATGGTTCAACAGATGAGGAAGGAACGGAAGATGGTTCAGCAGATGATGAAGCGACAGAAGATGGTTCAACAGATGAGGAAGCAACAGATGATGATTCAACAGATGAGGAGCCAACGGAAGATGGTTCAACAGATGATGATTCCACAGATGAGGAAGCAACAGATGATGATTCAGCAGATGAGGAACCAACGGAAGATGGTTCATCAGATGTGGAGGCAACAGATGATAAAGAGCTTACCGGTGTAAATATTTCTATAGTAGTGGTTCCATCGGAGTTCGATGGGGTAATAGTACTAGTAGAGGTGTAAGTTCCGGTCCATGAGGTTGTTTGAGTGGTTTCATGTGGTGGAGTGTAGATCTCAATAGTAGTAGTACCGTCCGAGTTGGATGGGGTAATAGTACTGGTAGAGGTGTAAGTTCCGGTCCATGAAGTTGTTTGAGTGGTTTCGTGTGGTGGAGTGTAGATCTCAATAGTAGTGGTTCCATCAGAGTTGGATGGGTAAACTGTACTAGTCAACGTGTGGTCACCAGTCCATGAAGTGGAAACAGTGGTTAAATGTGGTGGGGTGTAGATCTCAATGGTTGTAGTACCGTCGGAATTGGATGGGGTAATAGTACTGGTAGAGGTGTAAGTTCCGGTCCATGAAGTTGTTTGAGTGGTTTCATGTGGTGGGGTGTAGATCTCAACAGTAGTAGTACCGTCCGAGTTCGATGGGGTGATAATACTAGTAGATGTGAAGGTTCCGGTCCATGAAGTAGAAACAGTGGTTTCATGTGGTGGGGTGTAGATCTCAATAGTAGTGGTACCGTCCGAGTTCGATGGGGTAATAGTACTGGTAGAGGTGTATGTTCCGGTCCATGAAGTTGTTTGAGTGGTTTCATGTGGTGGGGTGTAGATCTCAACAGTAGTAGTACCGTCCGAGTTGGATGGGGTGATGATACTAGTAGATGTGAAGGTTCCGGTCCATGAAGTAGAAACAGTGGTTTCATGTGGTGGAGTGTAGATCTCAATGGTAGTGGTACCGTCCGAATTGGATGGGGTAATAGTACTGGTAGAGGTGTAAGTTCCGGTCCATGAAGTTGTTTGAGTGGTTTCGTGTGGTGGAGTGTAGATCTCAATAGTAGTAGTGCCGTCCGAATTGGATGGGGTAATAGTACTGGTAGAGGTGTAAGTTCCGGTCCATGAAGTTGTTTGAGTGGTTTCATGTGGTGGAGTGTAGATCTCAATAGTAGTAGTACCGTCGGAGTTGGATGGGTAAACTGTACTAGTCAACGTGTGGTCACCAGTCCATGAAGTGGAAACAGTCGTTAAATGTGGTGGAGTGTAGATCTCAATAGTAGTGGTACCGTCCGAGTTCGATGGGGTGATAGTACTGGTAGAGGTGTAAGTTCCGGTCCATGAAGTTGTTTGAGTGGTTTCATGTGGTGGAGTGTAGATCTCAACCGTAGTAGTACCGTCCGAGTTGGATGGGGTGATAATACTAGTAGATGTGAAGGTTCCGGTCCATGAAGTAGACACAGTGGTTTCATGTGGTGGGGTGTAGATCTCAATGGTTGTAGTACCGTCCGAGTTCGATGGGGTAATAGTACTGGTAGAGGTGTAAGTTCCGGTCCATGAAGTTGTTTGAGTAGTTTCATGTGGTGGGGTGTAGATCTCAACCGTAGTAGTACCGTCCGAGTTGGATGGGGTGATGATACTAGTAGATGTGAAGGTTCCGGTCCATGAAGTAGAAACAGTGGTTTCATGTGGTGGAGTGTAGATCTCAATAGTAGTAGTACCGTCCGAATTGGATGGGGTAATAGTACTGGTAGAGGTGTAAGTTCCGGTCCATGAAGTTGTTTGAGTGGTTTCATGTGGTGGGGTGTAGATCTCAACAGTAGTAGTACCGTCCGAGTTGGATGGGGTGATGATACTAGTAGATGTGAAGGTTCCGGTCCATGAAGTAGAAACAGTGGTTTCATGTGGTGGAGTGTAGATCTCAATGGTAGTGGTACCGTCCGAATTGGATGGGGTAATAGTACTGGTAGAGGTGTAAGTTCCGGTCCACGAAGTTGTTTGAGTAGTTTCATGTGGTGGGGTGTAGATCTCAATGGTAGTGGTACCGTCCGAATTGGATGGGGTAATAGTACTGGTAGAGGTGTAAGTTCCGGTCCACGAAGTTGTTTGAGTAGTTTCATGTGGTGGGGTGTAGATCTCAATAGTAGTAGTACCATCCGAATTGGATGGTGTAATAGTACTGGTAGAGGTGTAAGTTCCGGTCCATGAAGTCGTTTCGGTTGTAATCTTTGGTGGTGTGTAAACCTCTATAGTGGTTGTGCCGTCCGAATTGGATGGGGTAATAGTACTGTATGACGTGTACGTTCCAGTCCATGGTGTTGTATGGTAAGTAAGATGTGGTGGATCAAAAATCTCAATCGTTGTGGTTCCTCCTGATATACTAGGTTCAATAGTAGTGGTGGACAAGTATGTGTTTGTCCAAGTAGTATGAACAGTGGTGACAAGAGGAGGGTTCAAAATCTCAATAGTTGTGGTTCCACCGGATTCAGCGGGAACATCAGTTTTTGTAGAAGTAAATGTTCCAGTCCAAGTCTTAGTAACAGTAGTAACATGTGGTGGAGTGTAAATCTCAATAGTAGTGGTTCCATCGGAGTTTGATGGTGTAATAGTACTGGTAGAGGTGTATGTTCCGGTCCATGAAGTTGAAACAGTGGTTTCATGTGGTGGAGTGTAGATCTCAATAGTAGTGGTACCGTCCGAGTTCGATGGGGTAATAGTACTGGTAGAGGTGTAAGTTCCGGTCCATGAAGTTGAAACAGTGGTTTCATGTGGTGGAGTGTAGATCTCAATAGTAGTAGTACCGTCCGAGTTGGATGGGTAAACTGTACTAGTCAACGTGTGGTCACCAGTCCATGAAGTAGAAACAGTAGTTAAATGTGGTGGAGTGTAGATCTCAATAGTAGTGGTGCCGTCCGAGTTCGATGGGGTAATAGTACTGGTAGAGGTGTACGTTCCGGTCCATGAAGTTGTTTGAGTAGTTTCATGTGGTGGAGTGTAGATCTCAATAGTAGTGGTTCCATCAGAGTTGGATGGGTAAACTGTACTAGTCAACGTGTGGTCACCAGTCCATGAAGTGGAAACAGTGGTTAAATGTGGTGGGGTGTAGATCTCAATGGTTGTGGTACCGTCCGAGTTCGATGGGGTAATAGTACTGGTAGAGGTGTAAGTTCCGGTCCATGAAGTTGTTTGAGTGGTTTCATGTGGTGGGGTGTAGATCTCAATAGTTGTCGTACCTTCGGAGTTGGATGGGTAAATTGTACTAGTCAACGTGTGGTCACCAGTCCATGAAGTGGAAACAGTGGTTAAATGTGGTGGGGTGTAGATCTCAATGGTTGTGGTACCGTCCGAGTTCGATGGGGTAATAGTACTGGTAGAGGTGTAAGTTCCGGTCCATGAAGTTGTTTGAGTGGTTTCGTGTGGTGGAGTGTAGATCTCAATAGTAGTGGTTCCATCAGAGTTGGATGGGTAATAGTACTGGTAGAGGTGTAAGTTCCGGTCCATGAATTTGTTTGAGTAGTTTCATGTGGTGGAGTGTAGATCTCAATAGTAGTAGTACCGTCGGAGTTGGATGGGTAAACTGTACTAGTCAACGTGTGGTCACCAGTCCATGAAGTAGAAACAGTAGTTAAATGTGGTGGCGTGTAGATCTCTATAGTAGTGGTACCGTCCGAGTTCGATGGGGTAATAGTACTGGTAGAGGTGTAAGTTCCGGTCCATGAAGTTGTTTGAGTAGTTTCATGTGGTGGGGTGTAGATCTCAATGGTAGTAGTACCGTCCGAATTGGATGGTGTAATAGTACTGGTAGAGGTGTAAGTTCCGGTCCATGAAGTTGTTTGAGTGGTTTGATGTGGTGGGGTGAAGATCTCAATAGTAGTAGTGCCGTCCGAATTGGATGGGGTAATAGTACTGGTAGAGGTGAATGTTTGCGACCATGGTGTTGTGACCGTTGTTTGGAAAGCCGGACATGTGTTGGTGGAGTCTGCAAAGTTGAAAAGATGTTGGGTGTAATCAAAACCAGGAATTTGAGAGTTCTTAATTTGGAAGTTTAAAACAGCAGGACCAAGCATGTTAGAGTATGCAATTCTAAGTGGATAAGCAACACCGCTCTTAAGAGAGAAAATAACCGAGTTTGCACCGTATGTCAAAGTCTGCATATTCCAATGAGCGATCATACTGACTTCCGTATTAGATCCAGATTTTGACGATTGACAACAAGGGAAGGCTTGCATGGCACCAAATTGGACTACACAACCATCATCAACAGTAAGATCAAACTGATAGTCACCTGTTTCTGGGGGAACAAAGTAACCATTAAGAACAACCATAAAATTTTGAGATACAGTTTGTCCATAGACAGTCATTGTAGAAGCTTGATTAGCAGCTTGAGTAATATTGAAGTTAATAGTTGAGATTCCATCTGCTTTCCCGATATTGGTCAGGTATTCCTTGTATTGACCCGTCATATAACCAATACTTGAGGAGGAAGTTTGATCACCATAGACATAAGTCCAGAAAAGTGCATTCATACCAGGAACGAGTGGCATTTGAGGTGCACATCCGCTTGCTGTGGCAGAAGGAACAAGAACCTCAATGGTAGTTGTACCTCCTGAAACACTTGGTACGATTGTGGTGGTTGTCTCAGCTGTACCAGAATACTTTGTAGTGATTGTAGTCACATGTGGAGGTGTATAGATCTCTACCGTAGTAGTTCCATCTGAGTTTGTTGGAGTAATGGTACTGGTCAAGGTTGAGAAACCAGTCCAGGAAGTGGTGGTGGTGATGAGCTTTACTGGAGTCAACACCTCAATGGTATCGGTTGGGGTCAGACCAGTACCTTTGATTGTAGTAGTTGTAGTGCTAGATCCAGTCCATGAAGTGGTGATAGTCTTGACAGCAGCCGGACATTGTTGATTATTTGGCAAGTCAGGAACTGTGTAAACGTTCTTGAAATTGCTAATCACAGCCCCACTTGGTGTCTTGACGGTAAATCCTAATTGGGATGGACCACCCATATTAACAATTACAATCTTAATAGGGTAGTAATAGCCAGCAGTAAGCGCGTATGAAGCAGTTGAAACACCAGGGGTTCCTGCTGTGGTTGGCCAATGTGCGTACAAGGAGAATCCAGACCCACTAACAATGACATCACTGCTACAACAACTGAAAGCTTGACCATCTCCGAAGGTGACCGCAGCACCATCGTCAACAACTAAATTAAGGGTGTGCAACCCAGTTTCGGTAGCCTTAAAGTAACCAGTAAGTTCCAAAGTAAAAGCTTGAAGAATTTTTTGTCCATAAACGGTGATAATACCGTTTGGATTCGAAGGACTGTTATCGGCCCAGTTGATATCTGTTATTCCTTGGAGGGTGGTGATAACATTACGTTGTTTGTACTCACTAGCTAACCAAGTCTTACTTCTAGAAGAAGTATCATCATTATAAGTGTAGTCGTAGAATACAGCTTGGAAACCAACAGTACCAGTACTTTGGGGGTTACAAGCACCACCAGGCGTGAAAGTAGCAGGAGGGGATGCAGTAGGATTGAAAGTTGGAGTCAATACTTCGATTGTGGTCGTACCGCCACTAACGGAAGGAGGTACAGTCTTGGTACTGACATAGAAACCATCCCAAGGGGTTGTGATTGTGGTTTGTTGTGGAGGAATAAACACGAACACAGTACTGGTGGCACCAAGAGTAGCACCATTGGCAGTCGAGTAACTGGTGGTTTGGCCAGTGTATGTGGATGTCACAGTAACAACATGTGGAGGAACATAAATTTGAACGGTAGAAGTACCACCAACAGTATTAGCCGCCTTGGTAGTAGTACTAGCAGCAGATCCAGGAAGATACTGTGTGGTCACGTGTGGAGGAACAAAGACTTCAATAGTCGTGGTAGCACCAAGATACGGACCATCAATAGTGGTGGTACTAGTTGCTGTTCCAGTTCCTTCCACTGTCACAGTTGTACGAGCCACGGGGATAAACTGAGTCACCGCTTTGGCGTAACAAGTTGTTGAAGTGAGCAATGGCTTAGTACAACTAGAAGAGGTAGTCCAATATGGAGTACATTGAGAACTAGGAAGAGTAGAAGCACAGGTGTAGGACGTAGTTACCGTAGTAAGGCCATTGCTTGGACAATAATCGACGTCACCGCCCGGTTGGAACATCTGAGAGTTCATGTTACCAAAACCAGAATGGTATGGTGACCGAACTTGAACAGTAAGGACAGCCATGTTGATGATATTAGTGTAAACAACCTTCAAAGGATAGTAAACACCGTCAAGCAAATAGGCGGTAAATTGGATATCTGGCGATTCTTGAGCATAGGACTTGGAAACAAAAATACCGTAGTTACCTGGGTTCTTGTTGGTGGAGGAAGAGCAACAATCCATGGCAATCCCGTCACCAATCCACAAGGCGGCAGAATCATCGACGCTTAATAACTGGAAATCATATGCACCAGCACCGTACTTTGGATAAAACCAAGTGGTCATTTCCACTGTGAAATTGGAAACATCGGTATAAAAGCCAAAAACAAATCCACTCTTTCGTTGTGACGAATTATCACCAAGACTGAACAGCATTTCCCCATTCACGGTTGTTGATCCAAGATAACCCATCGATTTGTATCCACCGGACAAAAAGTCGTACTTGTCGTAGTAGTCTGTGTTATTCATGGGGTAACGATAGAATTTGGCAAGGAAACCACTATTTTGTCCTCCTAAAATAGTTGATGGGATATTGGTTGGAGAACAACCCTTTGGATAATGTGCGTTGGGGGGTGCTGGGTCTACTGTTGGGTAGTAGACTTGCACGGTCTTGGTGGGGATGTAGCCAGTACCCACAGTGGTGATACTGGTACTAGCACCGTTGTACCCAATACTAGTGGTGGAGTATACTACTGGAAGTGCCTGGTAGATCAGAGTAGTGGATCCACCAGTGTTTGTGGAATATGAAGTGGTACACGAGGCAGTAGTACAAGCATAGGAGGTGGTGACGGTGGTAATAGATTTGTCGGGACAGTAGTTGGCCTGACTTCCAGGAACGTAAAGTTGCGATGAAATATCACCAAATCCATTCCCTCCTGGAGACAGAACTTGAATTGTCAAGGCAGCAATGTTCAAGATATTGGTGTAAACAATTCTAATGGGGTAGTAGGTGTTTGCAACCAAGTAAGCAGTGAATTGAGCCGCAGGAGTAGACTGAGCGTATGACTTTGCAATAAAGATAGAGTAACTACCAGGATTGGCACTGGCGCTGTACGAACAACAGTCAGAAGCAACCCCGTCACCAATGAAAATAGCGGCAGAATCATCAGTGTTCAACAATTGGAAAACATAAGCACCATTACCATACTTGGTGTAAAACCAAGAGATAATTTCAAGAGTGAAATTGGAGGTGGTCAACGGATAAGAGTAGATATAACTGTTAATAACCTTGCCGGTGTTAGTACCAACATTGAAATTTGGATTAGGTGGAAGAGCCATCAAACCGGAGACAGTTTTGGATCCGATCATAGGATTGGCCTTATAGCCACCAGCTAAATAAGCCTGTTGGGCGTAGGTAACAGTATCGTTAAACTTATAAGGGTAGAAGTTGGCAATGAAACCATTGAATTGCAAACCCAAGTTGGTTGGATTACAAGCAGTTGGACGTTCTACATCAAGTGGCACAGCAGTGTCTCTTTTCTGTAAGAAAGGTTGATCAATAACAGAGCGGCCGGTAATCAGGGGGCTCACGAGACTCGTGCTTGTTGCCGAGTTGAGAATGTCACTAGTAATACTAGGAGGGCTGCTTTCGAGGGGTGACACGAAGGCAGCTGCAATGCCCAGTGTGACCGCCAAGAAGGTCAGACCTATTGAATAGAGTTTCATTCTTGCTTGATGAATGAACCTTAGCGGAATTTTCACACTTTGGGATTTGGATGGTTTTATAAAATCGTTGGCAATAATATGCTTGGAAAGATGAAGTTTTCTGTGCGGATATCCTTACTATGATTGAAAGGGTTGCATCGCATAATGCAATCTGTATCCTGAAGAGATTTACCTGCATAAAAATTATGCGAATGTTTAAAATGATTATTTCTGCGTCACGATGATCCGAGGTTGCGTCATGCGGGTAATCCTGATGAGAGAGATTCCATTATAAAAACTTTTATAACCTAAAAAGGTAATAAATGTACGGTAGAATAATATATAGAAAAGAGTTTTAGGAGTAATACCCAGGAGTGGCTTAGATATCATACCATTAGGTGGCCCATATACTCAATCCTCCTATAGTGTCAACCAATTGGGGCAGTAATGTTACAGGTCGGGTTTGCGCAACTTCTGGACATGCACCGTAAATGAGGCGGTCGGAATATGCATGAATGCTTGTTTGTGGTCCACGTATCTGTTTTTTTTTTTCGAGCATCGGGCTTGTGGCGGCATGCATAAGGGTGTAGCAATGCACAGAGATCGGTGTGGACGACATCGCATCTTTGTTTAAAATAATTTACTAGTGGAAAGAAGGATTGGAGAGAATCTTGGAAACCTCAGATTCATTAAAAGGAGAGAGTGATCAAGTAAAAGATTTTTATATACATTTTTTAATGCTCTTAAAGGCGAATTTTTTTTTTTTTGCAAGTTGCTGTTCTACGAGGGGAAGAGAAGGAGAGAAGGCTTTCTTCTCGCTACGCATACTACCGACGAACAATTGTAAGCATGGCATGGTCATAGCCACTGGCGCACCTGTCCGTATTGAGCAGATATTCGGAAATTTTCTGTGCAGATTTAAAGCACAAAATTGCCCTTATATCATGCATGAACAAAACCTCACCCTCACAAATCGTACAGAAATCCGCCCAAGCTGCATGCAAGTGGTTGGAACTTTAATTTGGTATACTTGTCCCAGATACTCTTTGGTGATGTCAACTAACTACTTATTGGTAGAAAATTAAGTCGGTATAAGTTGCTTACAACGGTTAGACTCTACAAAATATTTACAAAAAGCGCAAGGATCTGACTAAACAGGAATGCTTTTCCACCAAATCTTTGACGACTCGATATTTTCTCAAGATTGCCACTGTCATACAAGTACAGTCGTAATCCAATGATATGTTGTCGAATAGAGTCCGCCTTGTTCTGACTAATCAAGAAGTTCAATCTACTCTATTGCGGCTTTTGTATCCTCTTACATTTAAACTCTATGTTTTTTTTAACTCACACTTTTTATTTTGATTCTCTCTTCTACAGAAGAATGTTTCGCATATTCTGACAATCGTTCTACTACCAGTAATGCATATGATGATTATTGGCTTAGATAAATGCACCTATGTGTACGTATGCACGTGATTACCTCATAGTCTTATCCTTACAACTAGGTTTCATCCTATAATAATGAATAGGAGGTCCCATTTACAAGAGATATCAATAGATACACGTGACGTGACGATGGTATTCAATTGAAACAGAAGTTTCTAAAATAGCGAGTTTTAGGTCTGTTAAAAAATATAGTATAATTTAAGTATAATATCTTGGCGCAAAACACCGTGCGCGCGCGCAAACTCAACAGATTATTAACGTATTTCATGTAGAATGTATGACATTGATTTTGGCACCTGCCATTGACGTACGTTCTCGTAATTGTGGTCGTTTACCTTCACCATTCGCTAATAGAGAGCTGGCACTAAAACGCGAAAGTTTCCCGTGGGTACGGAGCACTGAGCGTCTGGGAGTGGGGACACTGAGTTTCAGTGCAAGAGAAATGAAGATTAACACCATTGTACATTGTAAAGGGTGACGTGCATGACATACATTCCATAAGTTGCTTTTTCACAATCCCGTGCGTGCACATATACGCGCACCATCATTTGATTTTAGCTGCAAAAGATATGCAACAAGCTGGTATAGCCACGACCTATTTGGTGCACTCTTCATGAAAGGGTAATATTTGCGCCGTTCAAAACTCTATAGCTTTTTGGTACAAATTAAAGGGGTTGGGGACACCCTTGTAAAATTAAAGTTCTTTCAGGGTAGCAGTAAAACTTGTGTAAAGGGAGAAACTCACTCTATCGGGAACTTATTATTTTATTATTATTATACCTATAATTATATTTTATAGCAGAGATAAATCAAGAACATTGTATTATTTAGGAAATAACTAAAATCCCCACTGATAAGATCAATTGTAAATCTCGAGATTGGAGTTGAGATCTAATTTGCTTGGCTCAGAATTGTTAAAAAATAGGACGCACAGAAGAGAGGAGTTAAGTTGATGGCGGGGGTTGTAAGTTTGTAGAAGGGTGGAAGGAGGACAGATACCCGCAGCAACGGAGTTGTAGTATGACATGATGAGCCTATTAAGACGCCGAACGTTTCACGTAAAAGAATTAGCCTACTTTATAACAAGGCGTTAAAGGGCGTCAACAATATTGACAACCAACCAAATTTGATAATATCTGCCCTAATATCCATTTTACTTTCAAAATGGCGTCACACCTTTCGATGACGAAATTTATAAAAATCTACGAAAATGTATCTTTTGGAAAGGTGGGGGCGCGTTGAGGTTTGGGCTGGCAGATGCAGGGTGTCTGCAAATGGGAAAGACTCAATAAATTGGGTTCGCCAGCATGAGGAAACTCGGCCCACCTGATACATATTTCCTCGTATAATCGCAGCCGACACATTGATTACTTTGTAAGCCTGTCAATACCAATAACTTAGTTCTATTGTTCTCAAATTATCTCGTGTTTTCTTCTTCGTAGCTGGCTTGCGCCTGCAAAATATACAATGGCAAATAATCCCAGTGGAAAAGGTTTATGCAAGGCGGCTAAAGTGTGTGCAGGCTTGGGGGAGTTATGCATATGCACTATATGAAAGTGTACGTAAAAAATTTCTTTTTCCTTTGAGACAATAAGGGAGATTCTTTCAAGGGAGATGGTCATTCTTATTGTCTCTAAATTATGTATGAGAAGAATGTCTGGTCGTATATTGAGATTGATCTATTATATAAGCGCGTTATATATAAAGATATACAGCTCTGTCGGATGATAAATGATGAACCCAAGAAGAAAAACTGTGGTCAGGTACACGCTTTGTTCTTTAAAAAATATGCATTAAGTTGAGGCATTGCTGTCGGAGAACGAACTCACGTCGATTTATGTAGGATTTATTACTCCAAGAGGTTAGAAAAATGGGTATTTGATTCAAATGTAGGTGTTGTTAAGTATAACTATGCCATCTGTAGAGCGATGGCGCTTAAAACAACAAATTAACTTTTCATTTTCTGGGGAGCTAAGACGGACTTTCTTCCCCACTGGGAGAATGTTCTATGGCTTTACAAGGTAAACTTTATTAAATATTATATTATGAGTAGAAAGTCTAATGGTTATCCAAGAAAGGGTATAAAAGTGGCTAAATAATCACTAGAAATCAGTGAGCAAGTGTTTATACTTGGAGAAAAAAAACTAGCAGCAAATGGTCTCACAGCTGTGATTTGAAAGGAAATAAGAGAAGCTCTCAGCAATCCACAGT
The DNA here is from genome assembly GCA_963924405.1 of [Candida] anglica. NCBI lineage: Eukaryota > Fungi > Ascomycota > Pichiomycetes > Serinales > Debaryomycetaceae > Kurtzmaniella > [Candida] anglica. The sequence goes on from OZ004258.1 coordinate 1,141,537, forward strand.
ATACTATCAAAGTAACCTTAAATTGTCACGAATGTTAAGAAAGAAATCAAAAGAGACAGGATTGTCATCCCGAGCTGGTTTGATCCGCCAGTTGACGGAACTGGAATAGGGTAAGCGTTTGACGAGGAAGATGGTCCAAGAATAATACTTGGCGATTCACCGGTTGGTGCTGGTCCCGTTTGTTCTGGGGTAGAGGTAGTGACGATTTCGGAATGCAAGCTGGAAGTGCCCGCAACGCCTGAAGACTCGGAAGCATCAACTGGGGCGGTAGACTTGGCAGCGGGAGAAGTTTCAGAATCTGTCACAGGTGCAAAATCTGGAACACTAGTAGGTCCAACAACATAGTAGGTTGTGTACGTAATGACAGTGCTTCCATGACTTATAGTTACAACGGTCTCGGCAGCGGTTAATGGATTCTCGATACACAGGCTGCCATCACAAGATGTGAAAGTAGCGACTGTTGATTTAGGTTTGTGCGAAGTAACTGACAGAATTGTTTGAACCGGGCTAGAAGTTGTTCCAGGGATATCGTTGTTTCCAACTGGAGTTGATTTAGGGGCTCCACCAGTAGTTTGTGATACGGTAGAGACTTCGCTGTCAGAGCTAGAAACAGCAGCAGGAACAATTGTGGTACTGGAATTAATATCATCGGTGTCGGCAGAATCGCTAGAGAGTGGGCAGTAGGTAGTGTAGGATGTTATAGTGTTATCGATGGTAATAGTCACCACTGTTTGACCTGTAGTAACTGGAACATCAGTGCACTTGTGATCGGAGCAAGAAGTAATGGTGATAACAGTTGTAGATGGAATTGTCACAGTCAGTACAGTCGAGATAATCTCTGAAATTCCAACAGAGGAGGAAATAACTGGCACAGATGAGGAGGTGACTGGTACAGATGAGGAGACAACTGGAGAAGATGAGGAGGTAACTGGCACAGATGAAGACACAACTGGCGCAGATGAAGACACAACTGGCACAGATGAAGAAACAACTGGTACATATGAAGACACAACTGGAGAAGATGACACAACAGTTGAAACAAAGGTGCTGCTCTCGTCAGTTCGAGAAGAAAAGGAGGAGATGTCAGCGCTCGAATAGTCTGAAGATGAAGTTTTAACTACACTGGAAGAGTTTGCCCAGTGGAACGACGATTCCAATGGGGTCAACACTTCAACAGTAGTAGTGCCATCGGAGTTCGATGGAGTGATAGTACTGGTGGAAGTCGAAATTCCTGTCCATGGAGTAGTCACGGTAGTGAGGTGAGGTGGAGTGAAGATCTCAACAGTAGTAGTACCATCAGAGTTAGATGGAGTGATTGTGAGTGTGGAAGTTGCAGTTCCAGTACCTGGTGTGGTAACCGTGGTGATATGTGGTGGAGTGAAGATCTCAACAGTAGTAGTACCATCAGAGTTAGATGGAGTGATTGTGAGTGTGGAAGTTGCAGTTCCAGTACCTGGTGTGGTAACCGTGGTGATATGTGGTGGAGTGAAGATCTCAACAGTAGTAGTACCATCAGAGTTAGATGGAGTGATGGTGCTAGTAGAAGTGAAAGTTCCGGTCCATGGGGTAGTCACGGTAGTGAGGTGAGGTGGAGTGAAGATCTCGACAGTAGTAGTACCATCAGAGTTAGATGGGGTGATGGTGCTAGTAGAAGTGAAAGTTCCGGTCCATGGGGTAGTCACGGTAGTGAGGTGAGGTGGAGTGAAGATCTCGACAGTAGTAGTACCATCAGAGTTAGATGGGGTGATGGTGCTAGTAGAAGTGAAAGTTCCGGTCCATGGGGTAGTCACGGTAGTGAGCTGAGGTGGAGTGAAGATCTCAACAGTAGTAGTACCATCAGGGTTCGAAGGAGTAAGAGTACTGGTGGAAGTAAAAGTGCCAGTCCATGGAGTTGTGATTGTAGTAACTGGCACTGGACACAAATCACTCTTTCCTTGGTATATAAATGTGTTGGAATGAACTGGCAGGGTGGAACCATCTGGGGTGGTAACCTCAAAGTCTAATTCTGAGATTGAGACAGCATTCGTGTACACAATTCTTATAGGATAGTATGTATCAGCCTCCAATCTAACGGTTGCGCTCGTACTTCTTGCTTCCCCTTGCCAAACCTTGTAAACAAAAATAGAATAGTCCTTTGGGTCAACAGTTGGGGTGTCTTTACAACAATCGAAAGCTTTTCCATCTCCGATGAAAACAGCAGCAGAGTCATCAATCTTGTTCAAATTGAAAGTGTATTCACCGGCTTCAAGTGCGTGATAGTAACCAGTAAGCTCCATGGTAAAGTTTGTAATCGTTGTGTAGTATCCGTAAACATAGTCCTTGTGGATTCCACCATCGTAAGGGTTGTACCACAACTTCCAACTGAAGTTAATGTCCTCGACAGAATCGATCGTGTGGAGAAGTTTGTTTTTGGTATATCCAGTTGACACGTAGTCCAAGCTGGCCATGGTGAACTGGTCCTGGAGCTGGTAAGGATAGAACTTGGCTTGAAAACCTGAGCTCATTTCACCCCTAGGGACACACCCATCGGGCGACCCACTCGAGGATCCGGCAACAACTGCTAATGCAATAAACGACAGTACGAGACTAAGAAATTTCATAGTATTTCTTGTTAGCTTACAATATTTTGTTTCAAAACTAAATTATGTTGGAGATCTCCCATTCTTATACCCGATCTCTCGAAGCTCTTCAACATAGTTTGCCGTTAAAAAAGGTTAGGCGGTAACACACGAGTTTGTTTCGTGGATGCAAAAATAGTCCATGCATGTACTTCGTGTGGTGCAGGAGGGCAGCATGGCGCGCAAACACGTATTGTACGGAGGCTAAAACATGATAGCATTCTCGACAGAAATTTGTCCATTTTCAATCATTTCACTACAGGGAGAAGTCAAGCGTTATGAAGGCTGAGAGTGTGGGAACAGCGATTACGGAAACCTTGGTCGGTGCTAAAACCTCTATGCTAATAAAATAATTGCTTGCTTTTTTATAAATTATAGTGGTTCCCAAATAGGACAATTGGGCCAGACGGAAAGTTAATGTAGTCTCCAAACCATTTTTATTATTTTTTCTTTTAGGTTTGGAGTTGCATCCAAGACAAACTATAAACTACCTAATACGAATACACATTCCATGTCAAATCATATTTTCTCCTAATCGCGCTTGACCTCCCCATTAGTAAAAAGTTAAAAGATACACGTTATGTGAATATGCTGAAAACTTTAGTCTGTCCGTAGACGTAGTACTTGTACGATACTTAACTCCAATTGACTAGTCAATGTTAGAAATCTTTAGTGTTGAACTATTTTTTTGGGTTACCATAATGCAACACACTTTAGACGATTACATGCATCTCGGAAAACACTTTCTGGCTCATTTTGTTGGATAAATTCCACGTAATGAAACACCCAACTAAACCAGCCAAAGGTAAGAGGCTCGGTGGCTAAAATCACTTGACTGTGTACCTATGTGGGTTCTAAGAGCTAAAAGAACAATTGAATAGCTCCTCCTCGACCCTGACACTATCATTGTTCGTCTAAATATTTTGTTTCGCAAGTTAATTTTACGCAAAAAAAAATTGGCTCACCTGCATTGAAGTCAAGCGAATTCAGGGCAAAAAGGGGAGTTAGTGAGTGTTGCATATTTAATGAGGCACGCTTAGGCATGAGCGGTATTAATTTTTACCGATTCGCAAGTCTGAAACAGGATAAGCGCACCTCAAGTTAATGCTGATAGGTGAGTACCAGGGACCCTTCATGCCACATCGAATACTATGTATCCCAACATAGTATCTACATCTTCGAAACAATTGAAAAATGTTCGGCCACAACTACCTCTTCTCATGAATTCGTGTATTTGGGCACATGCGTCGTCAATGCATTGTCGAAGAAAGCCATGAAGTCTAATGCAATTTTAACCGAAGTTTCAAACTATAATCATTCGGAGTTCCGTTCTCGCAAATCTGGCGCGTCGGAATAATCTAGTATTTTCCCAGGAGCAGTACTATAATGGTTTGAAGATGTAGAAAATATATTTCAAGGCGACGTTCTGTGTTCAGTGAACTGCATTCCGATGTGACTAGTCATCAACTCAATAATATCACACGCACAACATGTGTCACTTTCCTTCAATATAAAAGCTTACAATTACTAGAAACGGTGATATAATAGACCTACCGTTATCTAGATCCTAGATATCATGTAGTGTTAATTCCAACAAATTCACTATCTGAACTATATAAATATGCTGTAATTGTAGTCTCTTCTATTAAAGAAGTTTAGATCTTATTTAGCTCTTAACACCATCTCTGAGTTTCATACCGATCCTTTGTAATTGGATCTTGTGGTGCTCATTGTTTCAACCTTCGGTACGCACAATGAACACTGAAACATACACTAATTCTGAAAAGAAAAAAAAAATGTTTGGGTGTACGGATTAATTAATAGCATGGTATCAACAATTTTGAAGATTGGAATAGAATAATTTGTAGAGTACTGTTATGCGTATATTAGGTTTTTGACATGTATATCATGAGTACTATGTTTGCTGGAATTTATTTGCCTTACGATCCTCACTCTTTTTATATCCAAAAAAAGGGGGGGGGGCTATTTATTGGATAATAAAAACTTAAATCTGTAAATAAATATTGGTATTATATTTTTGTCTCCTAGTATTCCAAATACCCTACATTATTCTAAATCGCAAAAGTATTATCCTCTAATTCAATACAAGGCATCGAACCTTCATTATTTTGACTTCAAAATAGAGAAATTTATCCACCAAACATATATCTTTTAGTACACTAAATGGGTAATGTATGTTTCAAAAAGACTAAACATGCGCACATCAATACCGTAGTCAGAAAATGTATTTGTATATCATAAGCATTACACTACTCATAATTAGATACAGTAGAACTTTAGACTGATGAGCACTAATGGGAGCTCCAAGAATGAGCATGAAATCTAGTTCTACAACTTGGGAACACAATCATAAATAGAGTAATTCCGTAGTTAAAAACTCTTGGGATTTATATCTTTACAATGCAATGCGCAACTAGAATTAGGTAAAAATAGTACGCTACATGAATAGTGACCTTTGTTACTCGTTCTTTTTATTAACTACAATCTTTTCATTGAAATAAATACGATCTGAGTTATTTCCCACGTCTTAGTACTACACCTCATGAAAATCCTCTTATTTCAGGATAAATGTTCCACAATTTTCAACAAATCAAATATAAATATATACTTCTAGTAAGGAATTCCATTTGTAATTCTTTGGAACTCGTCATATCCCTTGGTATACATGCTCTCCATGGACTTTTTAACTAATCCTCTCATGTGAATTGAGGCATCTTTCTCCAGTTTTGAAGGAACAAATCTAGAGCGAAGCTTCTTGATTGTAGTATCTTTGAAGCATGGAAGGCCACTTTCAAGCATAGGATTGACACAACGCACAATGGTTTCCATGTATGGTCTACATGCTAAATAACCCTTGACACAGAGTTCTTCAAACCATTGGAACGCTTGCGTATTACTACTACCTCCAAGCACAAGAATCATTTCGTGGGTGAGTTTGAATGGAGCCATCTCAAACCTTACTCCCCCTGGGACAATATCGAAGCAGAACCCAAAGTCAATGTGCAATATGTGTCCTTGTTCATCATACATGATATTACCATTATGTCTATCCTTGAACTGAAGTAAGTACAGGATGATCAGGTATGCAGCTAGAGACTTGATAAGATTATTACGTGCTTGTTGGAATTCAATGGAAGTATCAGGACCAAATTTGGTAGTGAAATACTCGTATAAACCGTTAACAGCTTCACGACCTAACATGTCCCTAGAAACTGAATTTGGCAAGACATCAATTACCCCACACCCAGGAGCAGTAGCAGTGACACGATATGGGAAGACATAAAGATCTAAACCGGCATTTTCCCAAATAGTTCTAAAAACGGATACCAATTGAAGAGCTAAGACATCTTGTCTGCAATCATCCCCAACCTTAAAGATAGCACTTTGCCACTTTTCAAGAGGGAAATGAATAATGTTACCATTTTTATCCACATCAAGAACTTCCTTACGAATTTTGAATGTTGCGAGGAATGGAGCTTTGGCATGACTTTGTAAAGGCTTTCCTGATTTACGGTTTATGTCAATTACAACACCATCTGGGTTACTAGGAAGGTATACACCTGGTTGAATTTCAATTTTTGCCATCTCACTGTCAATCTTCACTTTTTTCTCGGCCTTAGTCTTTTTGATATAAGGTTTTAACTTACCGGATATACTCGTGACGTTTTCAAAAAACGTAAATTCCTTCTCATAAAAATCAAGGTCCTTTGGTGAAAAGGACTTAATCATAATTTCCTGGATGTTGTCAAGGGTAGGCTTGAGAGGGTCTGGATCTGTCAGTTCCTCATCTCTATAAGAGTTTGCCAACATGTTCCAAATAATCTGGTGAGCAAAAAGTTGAGAAACCTGAGCAGTTTCAACAATAAATCGCTCAACATATCCCTTTGCATCAAACCGAAGGGATTGAACAATCTGCGGAACGTAAAAAAATGTAAGGTTAACGTCATGAGATTCAAGAGATCTCATTGTGTACTGCAAAATGTAAGGATTGCTTCCAAATGGTGGTAGGAACAAGGTAATTGAATCTATAGGAGATAGAGGCTCCCAGAACAACAAATGGTACAGTGGCATTGCTGACCCGGCATTGATGCCAATAAAATATTGAACCGCGTCTGGGTAAAATATTGCCGGGAGGGGGTTAGACGAGATTAATTTCTGAAGAAGTTCATCTAAGTTCTTAACCTTATAACGAAGTGCCAAACTAACTGCAAGACTGGGGTCAATCTTGTATGCCTGAGAAATATGCAGACCGCTGATATGATTAGAGATAAAGGTTCCGTGTGTGTCTTGTGGTGTCCCCAATGGGTTTAACCATACTGCAATCTTGGCAATCTCATCATCTAAGAAAAAAAGTAGAAGAGCCTTACGCAGTTCAAGGTTGTCTGATTTGTATGTTTCCATTCCATTTACTAATTTTGCTACCTCTTTCAATAACGCAAAGTCAGCTTTGATTTTTAAAAGATTGGATCCAAATGGGAAGCTAGCGCGGTTCTTAAACCACGAAAGCAGCGCATTTAATATTAATTCCAGGAGATAATGTACACTCCGGGATCCAAGTTGGATATGATAATTCAAAACTGTAAACGCAAACCTGATAAATTCGAACCTCGAAAGTCTCGCAAATGGATGCGTAGAAGCCTCACCCGGACTTCCAAGTCTTTTAAGACCAAATTCTATAACGCGTGTAAATATTTTGAGTATATGGTCACTTTGATTAAGAGTTGCCTCAAATGCAGAACTGAACATTCTGATAATAAGTAAATGGGGCTCAAAAGAATCCGCAGCAATTGCTGCAGAACGTACCACAACTTTACGGTCACTTGGTGCATACTCCATCAACAGGAATTCAGGCTTTGTCAAATCATGCACGGTTGAAAAGAGGCCAACTTGTTGCTCAATCGATTGCTCCCAACGTTTAGCTATCTCAGAGAGAAGTAAGACTGAAACATCTTTTTGTCTCATGACGGAATACCAAATTGAAATAGCAGCACTAAATACAGTACGATCAAACGAGTTAAACGGGATTTCCACAAGGTACCTTACCATTTCTGCCGTATTTTGGGATGAAATTGCCATAAGACCAGCACAATCAGAAAGAAGAAGAATAAGCTCCGGACCACTAGATTTGGGTGGGACGTCTTTCAAAATAGGATCCCCGAGTTTTTCATCATTAACTGCAACTCGGCAACGTCTGATCCTTCTTCTCACATTTTCAAAAGCACTCTCAACATAGTCCAGAGTGTAAGTTGTTACTTTGTCGGAAAAGTCGCTTACCAAGCCACTTCTTCTACTAAACAGTGAAAGAGATACGGGGAATGTTTTGAATTTGGAAATTGCCATTTGAGATACATTCGAAAGTTCCTTGTAGTTTATCAGAATATTTCCTGCCATTTCTAATGCAAACAGAACCCCAAATTGAACCAGTTGGTGGATTTCGTATTTGTCCACCTCTGCAACGTATGACTGTATCAAGCTTTTGATTTCACCGTTAGCCCTCATTAAAACAAGACGAAGCCAATTTTTTGCTTTCTCATGGAAACGATCAAACGTTTCGTTTCTCCATACATAAGAGTCCAGAAGAGAAAGTTGAATCTTAGACACAGCAGCTGTATATGTAGTGGTAGGCTCATATTGGTGTTTATCAGCATCAACCACAGACTGGAAGAGAAGGCTTAGTAAGTCAAAGATGGCAAAGAGAGACTTACTTGAACATAACGCCAGAGGTACCTTATTGATCAAAAGATCACAACATTGTAATGCTGCGTCTTGCAAATCCTCTACTCGGTGGCAACATAATGCGAGCATATTGGTGAGCTGTTGGGCAATACTTTGAGACAGAAATTGCTTGTTGGCACCACACTGTACAAGGTAGATGTAGTCCTTCACAACTTTGAAAGAGGTGTACCCAATGTACTTATCAACACCAGATGTCTTTATCGAGGGGTCACTGAAATACATTAAAATTGTCAGACAATCACCTGTCTTAACACGAAGGGACTCAACGAAGACAGTCGCAGAAAGGAACATCAACTTAGGATACAGCATTCCTCTTGGGAGATCGAAGATACCGCCAATGATATGTTTGTGGCCCTTAACATTAGAGTTTGAAGAGCCACGACGGAGTACTGTATTAAGCTCAAGAGATGTTTCAGTTCTATCCCAAGAAAGCTCGGAGGCTAATGGTGGGGTATTGTAGACAATTATTTCCAACTCGCGTGCATATTTGACTGCAATTTTTGAAGTTATCAGATAGCCATGTACCACCATATTGAACCAAATATTACGGAATAAATTGATAGTAATAGTGTCTTCAATTTGAAGTTTTGGTTGATTGGCCCTTCCATCAGGTAAGAGGGCTGCCAATGGTTTGAGAAACACACCAATTTGTTCACCAATTTCATTGATTTCAACGTGACTACGATGATGTTCCAACACTTGAACATCACCCTTGCTTATAATTTGTTGAAGCATGTCTCTGAGATACACGTAAAAGAGAGGGTTGGATTGGGAAATGTTACGCGAAAGCGTAACCTTTGCATCAACAATTGCATTAAATAATGGATAGTTCTGCGCGCTACGTGCTTCCGACCCAAGTTTGTTGAGAAGTCTCATAAGAATGAGGAATTCACGTTCAGGAAGGGAAGGTGCACAAGATACAAGACCACTAAGAAGGATAAGACTGATACGAGAGTCAGGTTTTGACATCTTTTGAGAAAGGATAGTAACCGCGAGAGTAGTTACGGTTTCATCATTGCAAGCGGAAACGATGTTGGAGATTGATACAATCGAGTTTTCACATATTTGAATATGATCAGAATCGGAAAGTGCTCCTGGAGTTCCATTTGCTACAAGTGAAACACCATGAGCCACCACACCACCATTAATAGTAGATGATGCGTCGGCTACATTAGGATAGTCTCCATTTGGTCTAGTCTCAGCGGGACCCATCGAAGAGTTATTATTTGCTGACATTGGAGGTTCGGTCAAGCTTCGCATAGAATTTGAACTTGGAACTCTGCTTAATTCTTCCAATCTACCTCTTCTGATTCTACCTGTATCTCCACCAACAAACAACAAGTTTGCCAATGTGTATATGGTAGTTACCACCGCATCTTGACTCAAAATTCTACTAGCCAAACCAACGCTCTTGGAAGCACTGATACAGTATTCTCTGTCAAATTCAGGGTTTGCCACCAAAGAAGTGAATGCTCTAGTCAAGGACAGACCAATGTGGTCATCCTTATAAACAGATAAAGCTCCTAATTGGATAACACTAGGACCTAAATTATTATCTAACATAACATCGTAAATGCTCAAGCAATTTTTGAAGATTCTTTTGGCAACTTTGAGAGGCACATTATCGGTAAACATACCACAACCAATCACTTGAAGATTAAATGACTTAGCAAGGTATCCAATACGAAGACGAGAGAAGGTAGAGTAAACAATGTAGGTTTCTCCACGATCAAGGAACTCCATTTTCTGAATGGCAATATCGGAAAGAATCTTGATGAGAGGATAGTGGTCTGGAGAAATTTCGAGTCCCAGGCTCTCTGGGACCGAGTCACCTGAAGATCTACGACCACCGGCAACGACTTTAGGGTCTTTTGAAGATGCTTCTTCATTTCCAACTTTCTGCAAGATGTATTCAAGAAGTGAAGTAGATCGAATAGAGTCAGAATTAGTGACCGAGGTATCAATCAAGGGAGCTGAGGAGTTGGTATCCTTTGAAAATGGGTCAATATTGTCAGTAAGGTAACCATTTGCCGTATCATAAGTGCCACTGTAGGTTGTACCGCTCACAAGAATTTCCTTGAGAATGCCCACCATCAACTTACTCATTCCTCCAATATACAAGATAGGGGAGAATTCCATAGCAAACTCCGCATCAATAGCGGCCAGGTAGTTTGCGTTGGAGTAGACTTCCACCCCATTCAAAAACTTTGGGTTGTCGATCTTTGAGTCCAAAGAAATGAAGACGTTGAAAGCCTCCTTTGATTCGATCAAAATGGACGAGTTTCTTGTAAGTGCACGAATAAACCCGAGTAACAGCAAATAATGAGACATTTTCAAGTCGTTACTCTCATGGAAAAAAGTCTGAATGAAGTCATGAAGGATATCAATGGACTGAGTAAGAAACTTTTTGTTACAGCAATTGGAAAGCGCTACAATAGCCGAGGTTAACTTGTCTGCAAGTTCCAACCATGGTGAATTTGGAGGCGTACCTAAATGCTCACTATCTCCCAAAGTCGTGTTACTTGAAGGGGTACTGGGATTACTAGCACGAGTGTTCACATAGCCAGAGAGTATGCTTTTGGCAAATTTCTGAGCTGGTAATTCTTTTAAATACAAACCAAATTTACGCAAGAGTAATTGAACTTGCTGTTCGGACCGTTGAGAAGAAATCATTGGATTGACATTGTTATCGTCCCCTACTATCGCGTCACACAAGGCATTGAGAACCTCATACTCCTTCAAGGAGATTGCTACACGAGACAAATGTTTAGGGGACCCATCCAATTGATCATCATTTTCGGCAGTCTCGCCTAAAAGTCTCGAGAAATTGTCACCAAAACTGGACACAGAAGCATCCGATAAAGTTCCAATGGTGCTTCTAGCAAGTTTTTTCAACGCCTGGGCACGAATAGAGCCCCTCTGGATTCCAAAGTAATCCATTACAGAGCTTAAAAGTGTTGTTTAAATAGTCTAAAAATCGAATTGAATCTGTAAACTTATCACATATACAACATGGCAATTCCCATATTGAGAAATTTAAAATTAAGCGCCAATCCTGCACACACCACAATTGAGTTTACTACCAAAAAATAAAAAGTTTACAACCACTTTTGAAAGAAACAAGGGGTATGTAGTAGATTATTATCGGTATGGGAATACATTTAATATGATAGATAGAAGTAATTAGCCATTCTAAAAAGTTTAGAATGTTGGTCATATGACTGTAAGTCTGTACCTAAATTCCGTTATGTCCTATTTTTTTTCCAGAACTCGTAGTTCACCACCCCCTCTACTGCTTCTACATCTACAAATGGTAATCTAATTTTGCCTTTAGTTGTGGATTGTTATCTAATATACAGACGAAAGAAAATTACAAACTTTCTGTGGAAATGCAGGAGTACTCTCATCAACTCTCTTCATCAAAGCTTATTAAGCTCTAAACTTTATTTGATTTAAGAGTAAGTTTCAATCAAGGTATCTCTCAAGTTACCAGAAATACTTTCTGGTTGAGCATCTTGTAATCTGAAAATAGATTCAACAACAGAAAGTTCCGGGGCAGTAGTGTCCAAACCGGCAACAGAAATCCAATCATTGACAACCATACCAGCACCTACAACAGAGGAACCTCTGTTGACGGTACCGGCAACAAGAGGAACTTGCAACAAACTGGATAATTCTTCTTGATCTTGGATGGAAGTTTGTGGATGAACCAAACCACCTTGGTTAGATAAGGCACAGTAAGATCCTACAAGGACGTTACCAGCAATGGTTTGACGGAACACTTCAACCCCCAAGACGTCAGCAATAAGTTCTTCGGTTTCACGTTCGATGTCTGGATGTACCAATGCAACGTAATCGTTACAACAGATGACATTACCCAAGGCGGACAAACGTTCCTCCACACGTTGAATCTTGACAGAATCAGGCAAGGAGTTACGCAAATGCATCAACTCTTGGTCGGTGGTTTGGGTAGGCACGAGCAAACCACGTCTGTTACCGGCGGTCATACGACCAACTATACGGGTACCAGCAATGGTGGTATGGACAATAGGGATGACATCACCTAATTCAGCTTCAAAAGCAGAGTAGAAGTTTTCGGAACCACCTACAGCAACAAGGGCATATGAGTTGGTGAGCTTGGAGAAGACACCAACCTCATTGGAATTTTCAAACTGGGTTCTAGTAGCCATTATGGATAATAATGATAAAGGATAGTTAGATGGGAAAGAACAGTGAAAAAAAAAAATCCTGAGCAGAGCTTTCCACTTCACAAGTTTGTGTGATAATTTTCTGAGATGAGAAAGATTTGAGCGGTGCACGCTTTCTTACTATCTCTAGTAGTGAAGTTTAATTATTTTTACGAAAATCTTAAACATGATAGAATCTTGATATGATATTTGTAGTTTGGTGACTTTGAGATTCGACTACCCAGTTGCCCAGAAATCTTATGATGGTCGGTAAAAAGTGGCAAATGTGACTCATTTCAAAATACCGATATATTTACTGTTTTAGGTTCATTGTAAGGGCCCCATCGCCTCTGAATGCAGGAATGTGTTACATTTGTGGAGGAAGTTTCAAAATATTGCACTATGTACCTAGTTTGGGTGGCAAATTATACGAACCAGACGATTTTATTTTTACATTCCAAAGTGAGAATGAAGTACAGAGGTTAGTTGTTATTTATTATAGTGAAATGGTTTTAATGAGAATTCTAGAACTAACTGAGTAGTTTTGGAAAACCAAAAAAAAAATAATTAGGGAGAATTGTGGAACCTTGTGAGTAAGCATGGAAACCTTCTAAAAGTAACTGTTTTTCAGCGAATGTTTTTAAATACTATTCTTTCCATTTTGTAAATACTTGGCGATGTCATGCATGAATACTTGAAGTGTGCTTTCTATTATTTAACTTGAGTGTTTACATTCAGGGTTCATTTTAATAGTGTAACAAATTATAGTAGATACCCCCATTGTAAACATGTAAGCAAGGGCAGTAGAGACAGAAAAAAGTATTGGTTGCATTTGTCAAAATGTCATTACATCTAGTACTATAGTAGAACCTCATTTTGATTCAAAGATTCTTATATTCAAAGAAGCTTGTCATATTGAAAACCACTTACCTCTAACTACTCTTCTACAATTGATACTATTAATATTATACTGTATTAAATTATAAACAAGAATTAAACAACTTGAACTATCTAGTCCAAATCCACCACATCATCATCATCTTCACTGTCTCTCCAGTCATCAACATCAACATCTTGCATGTCCACGTCTTCAATGTCATGGTTAGGAATAACTTCCAAACCTTTGCTACCCACAGTAACCCGTGCGGTTTCCTTATCCTTGATTTGACCCTTTAACAACAATACCGCCAACTTGTTAAGTAATTCGGATTGAATGAGTCTGTTCAAAGGTCTAGCACCAAGATCTGGGGAGTAACCTTCGCGGCACAAATAGTCCAAGGCTGCATCATCGACATCCAATGAAATGGTCTTTCCATTAGCTTCAAAACGCTTTTGGATTTCAAGTAAACGGATACGAACAATCTTTGCAATTGCCTTTTTGGATAACCGGTTGAAAACGACAGTTGACGAAATACGGTTAAGGAATTCAGGACGGAAGTGTGCACGAACAGAGGTCATGACAAGTTCCTTTGTAGCTTCATCAATCTTGGTTCCCTTAGCTGCGTTGATGTATTCAGCACCAAGGTTAGATGTCATAATGATAATGGCGTTGGAACAGTTGACAAGTTTACCTTGAGAGGAGGTCACACGTCCATCATCTAAAATTTGAAGAAGTATAGTTAACACTTCTGGTGCTGCCTTTTCAACTTCGTCAAATAAAATGACACTATAAGGTCTACGTAAAAGGGCTTCGGTAAGGATACCACCTTCTTCATAACCAACATACCCTGGAGCGGCACCAAGAAGCTTTGATGCAGACCACTTATCACCCAATTCAGAACAGTCAATTCTAATCATGGCTCTTTCATCAGCAAATAAGAAGCCAGCAACCTTCTTGGCCAATTCAGTCTTACCAGACCCACTCAACCCAAGGAAAAGGAAAGAAGCTGGTTGGTTTGGATTGGCCAATCCAGACCGGGTCAAACGAACAGCATTGGAAACAGCCTTGACAGCATCACCTTGGCCAACCACAGCGGATGATAATTCCTTCTCCATGTTGATTAACTTGGCGTTTTCAGCTTGGGTAAGTTTTGTTACTGGAATTCCTGTAAGTCTGGCAGCAGTTTCTGCAACTTGTTCTGTTCCAACAACGTTTGTCAAGAGACCTTCCACTGATTCAGCTTCTTCTTCTGCAACCTTGACCTCAAGTGCTTCTATATTCTTTTCCACTTCAGGAATTGCAAAGTATCTCAAATCAGCAGCAGTAGCGGTGTCGTGATCTCTTTCAGCATTTTGTGCCTTGACATGTAATTCATCCAACTTTCTCTTAGCAGCAATAAGTTGGTCATGACTGGCTCTTTCTTGATTGAAACGTTCACGAAGTGGACCGAGATCCTCTTCAAGAGATTCTTTCTTCTTACGAGCAAGTTCCAAACGGTCCTTAGAATCAGCATCGGCATCCTTATCTCTTTCTAAGGCATTGATTTCAACTTCAAGCAAGTGATATTCCCTTTCCAAATTATCCAATTCTTCGGGTTTAGAATCTCTTGCCACAGCCACAGCGGCAGCTGTTTCATCAATCAAATCTACCGCAGAATCAGGTAAACTTCTGTAAGTCAAATATCTCAGAGCCAAATGAGCTGCTGTAACCAAGGCACTATCCAAAATTCTAACACCATGATGGATTTCATATCTTGGTTGCAAACCTCTCAAAATAGCAACGGTCTCTGGGACAGTACTTGCTGGAACATCAATCTTTTGGAATCTTCTTTCAAAAGCACCATCTTTGGCAATGAACTTACGATATTCGGTGAAGGTAGTGGCACCAATACAATGAAGAGAACCTCTGGCAAGCATAGGCTTCAACAAGTTGGCTGCATCAGACTTACCATCACCCATCAACATATGGATTTCGTCAATGAATAAGATGATCATTTCGTTAGCCTTCTCGATTTCGTTCAAGACACCTTTTATACGCTCTTCAAACTCACCCTTGTACTTGGCACCAGCGGTCAATGCCCCCAAATCAAGGGCAAACAACCGAGAACCACTCAAGACATTGGGCACGTCTCCGTCAATGATTCTTTGAGCAACACCTTCAACAATAGAAGTCTTACCAACACCAGCTTCACCAATGAGAACAGAGTTCGACTTTGTTCTTCTGGCAAGCACTCTAATGACTCTTCTGATTTCTTCCTCACGACCAATGACAGGATCAATTTTCCCCTCACGGGCCTTTTCAGTCAAATCTTCACAATACTTATTCAAGAATTCATAAGTACTCGAAGAATCGGCTTGTCTACTGTCAATTCTTTGCAGACCTCTAAGCTCAATTACTTGTTGCTTGATGGTGTCTACATTCATGCCGGCCTCTTTGAACACCGCCTTTACCAGCGAATCGTCCAATAAGGCCAATAAAATGTGGTCTTGTGCAATGTAATTGTCCTTTTGTTGTTTCATTATCTTCAGTGCTTGCTTCAACACAACTCCAATGGCATAACTGGGAGTCACTTGATCTGGCAGAGGACTCTGCAGTGGTAACCGTACCAATTGTTTATTCACAACCCGTTCAAAGGTAGGCCATTCATAACGGGCCTTTTGTATAAGTGTTTTCAAATATGGTACACTATTTTCTTCATCATCAGTAGGTACCATAGCTGCAAGGAAATGTAATGGAAGCAATTGAGAGTTGGAATTCTCTTCTGCCAACTTGGAAGCATTGGTAATGATCTTCAATGCATTATCTGTATATTGTGAATCGTCCATATTGTAATAATACTACTATTAGTTACTTTAGAGAAAGCTCAAAAGAATGAAAAAGTAAGAAAGCAACTGTGCATTTTATACTGGTGATCTCTACTGTAGGCCGAGATCACATTTCCTGTGCGATTTTCTGGACTGTTCTGGATCTTTCTAGAAAGTTCCACAAAATGCCACAAAAGTACTGCATACACCATAGATTAATGAGAAATGTGACAGAAAAGTATGGGGTGATAAGATACGAGAAATAATTAACAGGGTACCTTGGCCAAAACCGTCCAATAAAATGGTTGCTGATGCATAATGTACGATAGTTCTTTTTTTTTTTCACACATAAGCATATTAACTCACCGCTTGGCCCGGATGTGAATGACAATTATATAGGTGTGTGCATAAGATCGAATGTCCTACGAGCATGGGGGATTCAATTGGCTATCAGAGAATTGCGTAGGAAAACTCAAATGTAGCTAGCGTAGCAATGTATTTTCTATGAATATATGAAAGGATGGGATTGTTCTATAATTAAACTTATAGAGAAAAGTACAACGTCGAATAAATGGTTGTCCGATTATGAGATTTGATTCTAAGCTCTCCATACACTGGCATTGGTAGATATACATTACTCAAATTTTAACAATTCCATTCGATTGATATAGCCGAAATGGTTATATTTATAAAGGTAACACTTATGCATCTGGTGACAGGTGTAAAAAAGAAATAGAAAAAAAAACAGAATATGACTGCAAGACTATTGAGTTAGTAATAGAAGGGGGTACAGGTGTCTTGTGTATTAACTATAATGGTATCAGAAGGACGTTAACATTTAAACAAAGAGTACAACAGACATTACTGTTAGAAGTGAAAAGAATGATACAGCCAATCTCCTTGATGAGTTCTCAGTTGGGATAGCGGAAGGATAAGAACCAGAAGGAGAAGCACCAGAAGGAGAAGCACCAGAAGGAGAAGCACCAGAAGGAGAATTGAAAGGTACTTCGCTTGACACATTATCTCCGTATGGAGTAGAAATAGAATTGGTAGTTGTTACGAAGGTAGATCTGACATTTTCTTTTGATGTAATGGAAGTTGAAGTGATTGTAGTTGTAGATAGGAAATCTGATGTCGAGTCGTCAAGTGGGCAATTTGTTGTGTAGGAGAAAATACCAGAACCGGATACTGTGGAAACCACCACAACTTGTCCTGTTTCTTTTGGTACTATAGAACATTTTCCATTTGTGCAACTAGTGACAGTGACTATGACAGTAGAAGTCCGAGTCATATCGACCGAACTTTCAACACTGCTAGACAATGGACAATACGTAGTGTAAGTAGACGTGATAGAATCCACGGTGGTAGTTACAACTGTATCCCCGGTTGTGACCGGGATCTCAGTACACTTATTAGCTGAACATGAAGTGATGGTGATGACCGTCGTTTGAATCTCAGTTGTAACAGATTCTGATGTTTCAGGAACATTTGAAGAGAAACTTACAGACGTAGCAGAACCAGTACACGTAGGGTCTAGAGGGTCTCTGGACGAAGATTGTCCAACGGATGAAGATGGTTCAACGGATGATGATGGTTCCACAGATGATGATGGTTCCACAGATGATGATGGTTCAGCGGACGACGAAGTTTCCCCGGATGAAGATGATTCTACGGATGAAGATGATTCTACGGATGAAGATGATTCCACAGATGAAGATGATTCCTCAGATGAAGAAGGCTCAACGGATGAAGATGATTCCACGGATGATGAAGGTTCCACAGATGAAGTTGGCTCAACGGATGAAGATGGCTCAAAAGAAGAAGAAGACGATGGTACTGGACAATCATCTCCAAACGAATCGAATACATATGTATCTGACAGTACAGTGACTGTCTCACCATTTGGTTTTGTAACGAAGAAACGCATAACACCCATACCAACAGCATTAGTATAGATAATACGTATAGGATAGTATGTGTTAGCTGCTAAAGTCACTTCTGCATTAGTTTTTCCATTGTCACCATGCCAATCTTTTTTTGTGAAGATGGAGTAGTCAGAGGGGTTCCTTGTTGGCAGATTTTGGCAACAGTCGAATGCGGCACCATCTCCAATAAAGACAGCGGCCGAGTCATCAATAACAGCCAAATCAAAGTTGTATGTACCCGCTTCAGAAGTAAGGTAATAACCTGTGAGCTCCATTGTAAAATTTGTCATCGTAATAGTCGGACCACCATATAATTTATCTTCGTGGACATCGCCAGTTGCAGGTTCCGGTTCATAAATCCAAACAAAATTGATATCTTTGACAACATCAATGGTATCGAGCACACCTTTATCTTTGTAACCAGTGGACACATAATCAAGGTCAGCCATCAGGAATTGATCCATAATTTCATACGCATAAACTTTTACTCTGAAACCATTCTCCCCTGATGCAGACACACTTGAAGGGCAACCTATTGCGGTTGGTTCTGGTTTAGCGGAAGATGATGTTTCAACAGATAAAGATGGCTCAACAGATGAAGATGGATCGACTGATATGGAAGGTTCAATGGACGAGAAAGGTTTAATAGATGATGCAGCTGGGGATAATGGACACGATTTTCCAAAAGGATAAATATGTGCATCATCCAGTACAGGAACCTTGACACCATTTGGTTTATTTGCAAAAAAATTCATACCTCCCATTCCAAGAGAGTTGACATAAACAATACGCATAGGATAGAAATTATTGGCTTCTAAGGTCACTGTAACCAGAGTTTTTGCAGTTTCTCCATCCCAAGGCTTTAAAGTGAAGATTGAATATTTAGAAGGTGTAGCTGTTGGTGCGTCGTTGCAACAATCAAAAGCAGATCCGTCACCGATAAATACAGCAGCAGAATCGTCAATAATAGTTAAGTCAAATGTGTACTCTCCAGCTTCTGAAGCATAGTAGTAGGCGGTGAGTTCCATAGTGAAGTTGGTCATGGTGATTACTGGTCCATTATAAAGACTTCCGTAATGTACATCGTTTGTAAGTGGATCGCTGTCATATTCCCAATGGAAGTTGATATCCTGAACTGCATCAATTGTAGCAATGGATGGGTTTTGCTTATAGCCTGATGACATATAGGTTACATCAGCCATCAGATATTGGTCGTTAATGCGGTACGGGTAAACCTTAACTGAAAACCCATTAATTCCCGATTCAGTTGACGCACTTGCTAAGCAGCCTGGGAACGTTCCTTTACTGATTAATCCTAGCACCGGATTGATTGCCCATAGGGATGTAACGACAATAGTTGACAAATACATTTTTTTATAGAATAGGTATAATATTAATGAGACTATAAAACAGGGCCTAATCCACTATTTATAATAGTTTGCTACAAACATAAAAACTTTATTTTATCATGGCCATTCCTTTCTTCGGTCAAATTTCATTATGCGTGTGTTCGTTTTTGCAGCAAGTCGACAATCTATGCGCGAATAATACGCGAAATCTCGTAAATTGATGCGTCTCTTTTCCACACTCAAACCAACACGATTGCCGAGATTCCAAAGAATCCACGTAGGAGTCAACAGAATTGTAGAGAAGAATCCACTTTCAATGTTCCTGAAGCCAAGGATAGCCTCCGAATTGCCTATCAAAAATGACTATTTCATTCATATAATCTGTTTCGAGAGAAGTTAGATTGTAGAACATATACTCATTTTAGATATAAACGAAAATTGAAATCCTGACCCTGCTTTTTTGAGATGTGGCAACTACTTCCACTCACAGAATATCATGCCGATTAGTGGCGTATGTAACACATCGCGAGATCAGTTTTGCCATGTTTCACCTCTTGAAATTTCATTGAGAATTCTTTGTTTGTTTGTTGATGACACGAACCGATGAGCCGCAGATGAAATTCAAGCAAAGAGCCGTAACTGTACACGAAACATCAGACAAAGTAGCGCTATTCTAGGACACTGGTCTATCTTAGATAGTAAGATATTGGTTCTATTGACCCATTTCAGCAAAATTCTATATTTGGACTTCAAAACCGCTTGAGGTATATTTGTGTTTATCTTTTGTTTCTTGCTAATTGAATGGTAAGTTCAAAGTAAAGGTCTATTACTACAAAAACAAAAAGAGCACTTGCGAGAACTTATTATAGGAACATGAAATTATTCATCATATGTTGAGATATTTTTTTTATATAATATATATATATATAAAGATTGTTGTATGTAGCAGCTTCGTACCAGTGCCTACAAGAGTTTTGTGTACTATGTAAGACTTCCTTCAGGCGGGAACATTGGCTCATCTTGGCAAAACTTGCAAACTGACGAACTCGTGCTTTCATCTGGTACATTTCCATCGTACGAAAAAGCCGCATAAAGCTTGGTATCACCAATTCCTGGACCTAGGTCAGCTGCTGGCATTAAGTAGAACAAATCCGGATCATACCCGTGGCCGATTTGAAACTTCATGGTGTACAGTGCGGTCTGTAAAATCAAAATACCCAGGGGATCATCATAGGAATACTTAATGATTCTTTTACTGAGTGCAATTACATTCCCATTTCCAAATCCAGCAACAGTGTACGGTAAGTATTGTTCAGTGGAACCGACATACAAAGTGGAAGATGGGGAAGAAAGATAAAATGTCTGATCACTGCTCATTGGAATCCTTGGTAAATTATATTGAAATATGGAATTGATACCAATATCAATGCACCCTTTACCTACTATGGCACTGGTAGAATTCCATCTAAAGTTTTTCAAACAAATTTGTCCTTCATTAGAAATGGATTTTCCCATTATTCCAAGGGTGACAGTCTCTCTCGCGATTCTTGAGTCAAGATACATATTGAACGTTGCACCCACATGGTTCACCCACTTTTCAGATTCAATTCTGTAACTAATACTGTTCGTAGTTTCTGCGAGAAGGAACATATCACCACTATTTTCAAACTCGCCAACTTTAAGGTAGTAATTAGCCGACGTCAGAAGAACTTTGAAGAACACTATACCAGAGTTTATAAATGCTTGACATTTGTTGGTGTTAACCTTCAATGAAGTTAGATTATCGCTAAAAATGTAGAGTCCACCAGAAATATTTACCGTGCTAGTAAATGTTTCTAAGTCGGGACGAACAAGAGTCCACCAGACGCCCTTGTCAATAAGAGTGTCACCCTGGATAATGGTATTTCCAACCGTGAATGTGTTCTTTTCAATGTGCTGTCCATGAACGTAGGATACCGAGTAGAGCGAAGTAAACGCTAGCGATAATAGTGGGCTTAGTTTCATAATTTCTGATGACTGAAAATGAAAATTTACTGAAAGAGGGATATTTACCATTGATTCTTATGTTACTGTCAGTATATTTATACAATTATGAAGGACCAGATTCATCTTGCAATTTCACCACTTTTGCACTGAAATTACTACGATGGAGAATTCCGTATCCAATCCACCAAATATTATGAAATATAGGGTGATGATCCGAGAATTATATCACACAGACATTACATCACAACGTATTCAAAAGGAAACCCACTTTGAAGGTCTGGTATAACATTATGATGATTGTACTAAGAATACAATTATAAATATAATGAATATTCAAATTTGAGATATGTCAGGGTTCAAATTAAATTTAAAAGGCAGTAAAGGGGCAGGAACCCCTTCACCTAAAATTGGGTTTTCTCTTAAGAAAAATATACCTAAGAAACCTATAAATAAGACGGTAACTTTGGCAAATTCCGATTCTGAGGATGATGATGATGAGAAGATAGTTTCCATAGATTCATTTGATCAACGGAAAGGTGGTGCTAGAAATGGGAACATATCTGTAAGTGCTGAGCCTAAAAAGGAAGTGCTTGTGATTAAAATTCCTGATAGTAAACAAAGAAGAACTGAAAAGTCTGCAACTGATCAAGATGTAAACGAGTCAATATCTGACTCCAAAGATCAAATATTAACTGAAGATCAAATCATCCGACAATCGTTGATCTCAGGAGATCTGATACCTTCTTCTGAAGGACTTACTATTAAAAGACCTCAATCGGTAGATAATGACATCGAAGATCAGGAAGATGATGAAGACCAATATAATAAAGTTCCAGTTGAACAATTTGGTGCTGCATTACTTCGAGGAATGGGTTGGAAACCTAATAAAAAAGTTAAACCGAACCCAAATTTGGATAACGTTGAAAAACGGAAAAGGGGTGAGCTTCTCGGTATAGGTGCACAAAAAGTAGAAAATGAATTAATGCTGGACTTAATAACACAAGCAAAAAGGAGTGATTGGAAATAGACAGTAAGAAGAAGTGGAGGCACTCGTTGAAGTTGTAATTCAACTTCCCTTGTCAGTTGAAGATGAATAGTAAGCCAGGACCAGTACGCACAGCAGTCATAAAGAGCCTTTGACAGGAAAAGCTTTGGTTGAATCATTCCAGGGCTAAGTATTTGCGTTTTTATGTATATATATATATATATATATATATCAAAAGAGAAATAAGTAGGTTTAGTGCAACCTATTTATGTTGTGACTGGAAATATTACCAATTTAAAGAGTGAACTACGAAGTATCAATATATAGATAAATAAACATTAATAAACCATTTGTCTCGATTAATGGTGTGGAGATGGTCACGTCAATGATTGCTAGAGAAAATAGCAGACGCGGGTTATTATATTTAGCTAGGAGATTGATCTACGTTGAAGTGTCTGTTTTAAGATAGAAATCATGTGAGTGATGTAACTTGAATTTGTGGAGTTTTGAAACTACTTTTTGCGGAATTATGAAATTGTGTTGCATACACTTACATAGATGGTGGAAATGACGGAGAAAATACCTGACTATAGCACAACTGGGCTTTCATTCTCAGAAAAATAAAGAAAGCAATCAATACGAGGACAGAGTTTATATCAAAAGCATGAAGTTCATCATAGAAGTTCATTTACGGAAAACGATTACACCTTTTCTTTCTTCCGTATATTAAAAATGTGATATTACCAAGATGATGTAGTGAATTTTTTCTTGGCCCTCGGCATGCGAAAGCTACCCACACTTGAAACCAGGCTGTAGGACTCACTAATGATAAAATGATGTTTGAATGTAAGACTGGTTATTCTTGCCATAAATCTGCCACGGATGTGGAGTATATCGAAGTTCCCATCGAATTGAACTAGTTTCAGTTTAGCCAGAGAGTTTACTTTTTTTATGGCTCTTTGTTGGGTGTAGTAAAGTTATTGTGATTTTTGAGATAGCAAACAAAGGAGATTACTATTTCTAATAACTTTTCTTGGGAAACCAGCATATTGATATGAAAAATAAAAAAAATAAGACATAACGTTTTTGAAAAGAGCTAATAATATATTATTTTCATAGATACCTACAAAGCTCTCTTCAACTTTTCGGACTTTCAAGAGTATCTTTATATTTAATACATAGTTCAATATGATGAAAGAAAGTTTGCAGCCATATAAACATTGGTCGTGCTCTACACAAAGTCCTGCAGATAACGCTAAAATAAAACCATATGGTAATGCGAAAAAAATAACATTTCAAAAACAGCCTTTATGGCCAAGTTGGTAAGGCACCTCACTAGTAATGAGGAGATCGTCAGTTCGAATCTGGCTGAAGGCATTTTTTTGAATCCATAGATATTATATATATATAAATATGTGTAACTACTTCTATTGATCATAGAGGAGTATAATAATTTTTTATTGGAACACCTGGAAGTGCACTACACCTCTTCATTCAACAAACTGAACGAGAACTTGATAGTAGAAATAACGATAATTTTTGGTAGATATATATTCTTAAAAACCAAATTCTCAGAGAGTTTCTTTTGTATTTCTTCATGGTCTACATACCTATGGAAATACATTCTAACCTTTATATTGTCCTATATGTACTACAATATATTTTTAACGTGCTACTCACCTCTGACCAAACTGTGAATAACTTTGTCCGTTGAAGCCAGGCTGTTGTTGAAATTGTTGTTGGAATTGTTGCTGTTGTTGGAATTGTTGCTGTTGTTGGAACTGTTGCTGTTGGAAAGTAGGTTGTTGTTGTAAATAACCAGTTTGTTGAGGAGCAAAGCCAGTTTGTTGTTGTATAAACGCAGACTGTTGTTGTGGGTAGCCGGTCTGTTGTTGAAATTGTTGATATCCAGTATGTTGGAAGCCCATTTGCTGACCAAGTTGTTGCCCAGTATGTTGAGGAGTCTGTTGGACTTGTTGACCGTTTTGACCGTTCTGTTGAACTGGGGCTACTACATTCGAAGTGAAACGGTCTGGCTGAGAGTACAATGACAAAATGGCTTGGTTATTTGTTTGCTGGGCACTCAATGGCGTGGCCATCTGCTGAAGCTTTTGCTGGTGTTGTGGATTGCTTGGATCAAGATATTCTTGTCCATTGGCATCCACATATGAAATTTGCCCCGTGACAGGGTCGGTGTACTGGTATATTTGTGGACTCTGTTGTTGAGGTTGCCCAGTTTGTTGTGGCTGCTGCTGTTGTTGACCCCACCAATCGCTGGAAGGAGCAGCCGAAGTTGGTCTCAGTTCCGAGGCACCCGCCGACGCAGAGTGAGAAGTCAGAGCACTGGCAGAAGTCAGTGGACGTTTGGGTAAATCCGGAGGAAGTTCTTCCTTCCCTGGGTTTACCTTCATGTCTTCATCCAAAATATCCAAGGCAAGTTCAACATCACCTCCCAGGAATAGTAATGCTTCCAACACCAAGTCTCGTGTACCATAACCCAAACCTATAATTTGTCTCACTTGAGAAGTGAATTGGCCCTGTTCAAACTGAGTCAATCGTCTGTGGGTTAATCGGGGTAATTCTCGTCTACTAACGGTCAGCAGACGGGATCTCGTACCACCAACATTCAGCAGCAGTCTTGAACGACCGCTCCCATTCCCAACAACTTCGGCACCAGTCCGATTGTCCTCTCTAAACTTCCCATCTCTGTATTTCTCCCTAATATATTCTTCTATGGCCCCTACATCGTCATCATCTGCAAATGGAAATGGAACTTTTCTCGCGTTCCATTCCTTCCGAGCTCTACGGTTCCCAATACTACGCAAATTCTCAATCTGGTCGTTGTTCCATTGGTCAAGGGTCAACAGCTTTACTTTGGAAATGCCCAGCAACTCACGACGATGGACAGAAGCACATCTCCCACAGAGAAAGAGTCCCAAATTCCAACTGGCCCACGTTGGGAACTGTGCAGAACATTCACCACATTTATTCTCATTAGCTGGGCTATTGACAATTTCGATCAACTGCTTCTCTATATTCTTCTGATGACGTTTGGACATGTTTATGTACCGTATAAAATGAGAGACAGTGGAATACTGAAAAATGGGGTTGAAAAGGATAAGGGTCTCGGCGGAGTTCCCGAATTGTATTTTTTTTTTTGTAAGCTACGCACTAAATGCTAAACGGTGTATGTACGACAGACAACAACACTTATTTAACAATGATGAAAAATGTTCTCCTTCCATGTACATATCCTCCGACAAGTTCTTTGATCTAGTAACTTTCTGTGTTAATATCTCTCTCTCTCTATATATATAAACATTGTTGGAGAAGGAAGCATGTATGAGCCTTGTGAATTAATAGGACCCCCCCTTATTTTTATATTCCCCTTTACAGATGCTATATACTGATCTAGATATCTACAATATGACTACCACACAAGCCACCAACTGATGGTTTATAAATTAAATCTTTTAAAGTGTCAACTTCACTTCTTCTCTATAAACGGTCTTTTCCTCACTCGGGTGGCATTAACTGGGAATTTAACTTCCTCACAGTCTCGTAATGCACCCTTGTGTGTAATCTCTATTTTATCTATATGTATCCTCAAGTCCTTCACCACGTCAGTGATATCGACGTCGAGAACTCCAACTAAATCATCTCCCTGTTTGTTAGATCCACTATTTCCTTTCATACCATCCACTTTCACTCCCTTGTATTCCCCCACTACAAATGAGATATGCCAATTAGGCATTTTCAGACCCTGTCCTAGCGAAAGTAATGCAATGTTATCTTGAATGATCTCATGTACAGTTCGAAGGAATAACCCTTGCTTACCAGCAGTGGAAAGTACCCCGGTAACAAACAAGTTCCCCGTGGTCTTATTACGGAAAATGTGAAGCGTTGGCTCCATGGTGAGTGCTATATCGCTTCTACCACCTTGAACACCATCACTCTTCCCACTGGTCAATCCTAATAAATTATTTAATTTGCTCTTCCTTGCTTGTTCCGTACCATCTGCCCCAATAATTTCGCGTGGGAGTTTCATATCTCGCACTCCTCTTTTAATATTTGCTAATAACATGTCTATTTTGTATGCTGGTCCTCGAATGTTTGGTCCTAAAGTTATATGAAATGACGCTAAATTGTGTTTATTGGTGATACTGTACGTACCGGAATCACTAGCATTGGGGGTTCCTATGAAGTGCCATTTATAATGGGAACTGCTCTCAGGATGGGTCTTTGTGATGTGGGTGATTATTCGCTGGGAAAGTTTTTTGAGAGTGTTGGTGGTTGATATAGATGGTCTCCAGGGGATATAAGCAAATATACTATGCATTGCTGAGGTGTTGTAAATAAAATTTTGCAGGTAAATATCTAGAGAAGCAGGCTGATGTGGCTGGGTTACGGGTTGTTCGGTTGGTTCGTCAACGTCTAAATGTTCCTTTTCTATTTCTTCACCCGATGAGTATCCCTGTATTGCATCCATAAAGGCGTGACAATTATCTACTGGTGTAATGAAGAGCTTGATTGCAACGTTTTTCGCACCATAGACTTTCAAAACTTTTTCGCGACTATAATTTTGTTCGCCATCACAATTCAGTGAAGCAGACCCCCCAACCACAAAAATTTACTAAAAAAATGGACTTACCTTATGTTTAAGATGGACTTACCCTAAGTTTCATAAAGTAAATAGGTCCTTCAATAGTCGATTAAAAAGAGTGTTAGTCCACAAAGAGTGTTAAAAAAGTTAAAAAATAAAAAAAAATAATAATAATACTAATAATAAAAACAATAAAAAAAGAGTATCCTCTAGAATTTGAAACTCCTACTAAATGCAAACTGTCGACGACGACCCTCCTCCTGCCAATTACCCATTTATTGCATTCTTGTTCATTTACAGTTCTAAAATTTTTTTTAATTGTTTCAAGTCTGTCCTGAGGTAGAGGTCACGCTTCCTTGAGTCGCACAATACCTTAATAGATCTTAATATAGCCCGTTTCCACCTTGTTACCAAATGGTGCCAACGACGCCCCATTTCTTATATGTATGGAATGAACAATGGTAGTTATCAGGTCTTGAAATAACTCGAAATTGCTACCCGACTGCCAACTGCTCGTATCTCGGCTTGGCGTTTTCGACGCGTTAATTTAGTGGGAAATATTTGTTTGTTTCCGCACTCTCTCTAGAGATAAGAAACCTTCGTGTGGGGTAACATGTGGCAAAACAACTAAAACGTGGCCCTGATGTACTCTTTGTGGGTCACATCTTTACTGCACCGATCCTGATATGTGTTATCTTTAGACTTCTCTGTCAGCCGTGTCTATGTATTATCGCCGATCTATACTCGTATATATATATTTTGATCATTCCCCCGGTTGAATTATTTTTACCGACCCCCCCGCCCTTTTGCAAAATATTTTTTTTTTTCTTCGCTGTCGGGACACCATCTCCATTCTCCGGGATACACCACTATACTTGAAAATTTACACACGAATCATCTTCTGTAACCATTCCTTTTTTTCTTCTTCTTCCATTTGTTGTCATTCCTACATTTCTTGTACAGAGTTAAATGGCAAAGTTGCTCCACAAGCTACAGAGAAGCATTTCTCATGCTGGTGACTCCATGTCCGTGCGTTCGTTGCACGAACAAGAAGAAGGGGAAGTTGTGACCATCCCCGACGAGATTTATAATTGGAAATTGATCCTAGTCGCTGTGACAGCCGCGGCAGCTGCCGTTATTATTGGATATGATGCTGGGTTTATTGGTGGTACAGTATCGTTGGCGTCTTTCCAGAAAGAATTTGGATTGGACAAAATGTCGAAATCTCATCAAACCTTGGTTAATGCCAATGTGGTGTCTGTTTTCCAAGCTGGTGCCTTTTGGGGGTCTCTTTTCATGTATCCAGTCGGAGAGCTCGTGGGCCGCAAAGTTGGTCTTTTTATATCTGGATTTTTCCTTACTTTTGGAGCGGCCATTTCGTTAGTTTCCAACAGTAGCAATGGATTAGGTGCTATTTATGCAGGTAGAGTGCTTACTGGTATTGGTATCGGTGGATGTTCTGGACTTGCACCAATCTATGTGAGTGAAATTTCACCTGCATCGATCCGTGGGAGACTTGTAGGATGTTGGGAAGTCTCGTGGCAAGTGGGTGGAATAATTGGGTATTGGATCAACTATGGGGTCTTAGAAAACATGCCACCACTGCGTCGTCAATGGTTAATCCCCTTTGCAGTTCAATTAATCCCGCTGGGCCTCTTTTGGGTAGGTGTGATGTTCCTTCCAGAATCACCAAGATTCCTCATTTCTAGGGGAAAGGTGGAAAAGGCCCGTAAAAACTTGTCCATTCTTCGTAATTTACCGGAATCTCACCCTTATAGTATCTATGAGATGAATAATATTGAGCGTGATTTCAATGAAAGGAAAAGAAAGCTCGGAACCGGGTTTTTTGCACCCATGAAGAAAGTTATAACTTCTCGTAAGCTTTTGTATAGGATGTTACTCCTGACATCTTTATTCCCCATGCAAAATGGATCGGGAATCAATGCAATCACGTATTATTCACCCACTGTGTTCAAATCCCTTGGTGTGAATGGATCCAATGCAGGTCTTCTTTCAACCGGAATATTTGGTCTTCTTAAAGGTTTTGCATCTGTGGTTTGGATTTTCTTTATTGTAGATAACTTTGGCCGTCGTACAGCACTTATTTGGGCATCAATTCCTTGTTCATTAACAATGTGGTACATTGGAGCATATGTGAAAATTGCCGACCCTTCAGCTGCGCTTGCAAGAGGAGAAACTCGAATGACTGCCGGTGGTAAGGCTGCACAGGCCATGCTTTACATCTGGACCATTTTTTACGGGGCTCTGTGGAATGGTACACCCTGGTGTATCAATAGTGAAATTTTCTCACAAGAGATTCGTACGTTCACTCAGGCTATAAACGCACTGGCCAATTGGTTCTGGGCTTTTATTTGGGGTAGATTTACTGGGAATGCATTCAATGCAATCGGATACGGGCTCTACTTTTTATTTGCATCTTGTATGTTGATTTTCCCATTTGTAATATATTTATTTTATCCAGAAACCAAGGGAGTTCCCCTTGAGGCCATTGATCATTTATTCGAGGTTCCAGCATGGAGAGCAAGAGAACATGCACTTGAGCAGTTTGAAAAGGAATATGGTCATAGAGTAACCCAAGAAGGCGAATCCTTAGACGAAAAAAGAAGTGATAGGTACGAAGAAGAGGAAGAAAAGGAAGAAGAACGATTGTAGTACTAATATGACGTATATGGCTAAAAATATGAAATTCCGTTTTCTGATGAACTGGTTGTGTGCTTCACAGCCCCCGTAGTCCAATTCCATGATCATGGTGACGATGAAGATGGCATCATATTCAGCCTCTTTTTGCCATATGCTCTATGTAATTATCATATGTTTGTCGGTGAATCGTATGTTTCACCGGAGATAGCAAAAGCTCATGTGATAATGCAACACAATGCACGAGTGATAACAACAAATGAGACTCGTTAACTATAGAGACAATCAATTGAACAACTACATTCGGAAGAGAAAGTGTCTCACCACAATCCTGGAAGGATTCATCTTCATTATATCTTAGATCTCTTCAACTTCAGCCTCTCTTGCACTCGAACAGTTCTGTAGACGCTGCAAAACTCGTTTTCTCATATAGGCAATTTTTTGTTTGCCCCGCGATTTGCATGCAGAAAAAAAAAAAAAAAAAAAAGCACGGGGCACATAGAAAGGGAAAACTTGGGGAAATCTTCACAGGCCAGTTGAAATAGTGGGGCGGAACTGTGTGACAACCAACGGAGAATGGAATCTTATTTATAGTTCGATATTGTACATGATTTTTCCTTTAGCTAGAGTAATAATAATATACATATAGTAAATATGCTTGATTTGGTAGAAGAAAAACATATTGAAGTAGCGCTTGCGTTAGCAGACGGCTTCATCCACGAGACTACTCCTGAAGCCGTGGGGCCCTGGTTAAGCCCAAATTTCCCTAAAGATCGGGTTCAAGAATACTGCAACAGTGTGACCAGGACCTCGGAAATTCCAGGGGTCAAAGAGTTCATGATTTCGGCAATCAACAAAACACCCACGGATGCAGTGCGGATGTACGTTGTTCTTGCCAATGTTTTGGAACTGAGGATTCTTGCACCAGTGTTGACGTCTTCGTTAACTTTGATCAGAGATATGACCTTGGAACAACGTGAAGAATTGTTACAGCTGTGGCTGATGTCTGCAATTCCAGCAAAACGTAGGTTGTTTCATCTTTTCTTTAGTTTGAGTATGTTTGCCTTTAACGCCTTTGCTCCAGAGTTACACAATCAAGCCATTGGGTATCCTGGAACTGAACTCCGTGACATTTTGTACGAGCTGCAGGTAGTCAATGATTTCAAATTCACCATGTTGGACACCCCAAGACAAGCGGGTAATGAATTGTATGTGCCCAACGTTGATGTTTTGATCATAGGACTGGGTCTGGGGGCCGGAGTTGTGGCACATACATTGACCGAGCAGGGACACAAGTGTTTAGTGTTGGAAAAGGGCAAGTATTATACGAAAAAGGAACTTGAATTCAATGATTTGCAAGGTTTAGAAAACTTGTACGAAAATGGAGGAATTTTGGCTAGTGCAGACCAGCTGGTTACTGTATTGGCTGGAAGCACGTTTGGAGGTGGGTCTACAGTCAATTGGCTGGCCAGTTTGAAGACCCCCTTCAAGGTTCGTAAGGAATGGTATGACGATTTTGGGATAGATTGGGCCGCCAGTGAGTCGTACGAAAATGCCACTGATTATGTATTGCGTCAAATGGGTGCCTCAACCGAGAACATCAAGCATTCATTTTCTAACCAAGTGTTACTTGATGGGGCCAAAAAATTAGGTTATGCCTCGAAAGAGGTACCGCAAAACAGCGGCAATCATGCCAATCACTCATGTGGGATGTGCCACCTTGGTTGTAAGTTTGGAGTGAAGCAAGGAAGTGTAGAATGTTGGTTCAGAGCTGCTGCTGAAACTGGAAACGTTCAATTTATGAGCGAAGTAAAGGTTGTGAGATTAATCCACAAGGCAGGAAAGTGTGTAGGTGTTGTTTGCAAAGATGTCAGAGATAATTCCAGTGGAGAATTTACCATCACCGGGCCTTCAAAGTACGTTGTTTGTGGAGGAGCCCTTAATACTCCAATTGTTCTTCAGAACTCTGGATTCCGTAACAAACACATTGGTGCTAATTTAAAACTTCACCCAGTGACAGTTCTTTTTGGAGATTTCGGTAAAGATTTACAACTGAACCCACACCAAGAGGCCATTTTGACATCTGTGTGTACGGAACTGGATGACATTGATGGACTTGCTCATGGAGCCAAGATCGAGACGATTCTTCACACTCCACTTTTAGAAAGTGTATTCCTCCCATGGAATTCATCTGATTCTGCACGTACTAGGCTTTTAAAGTACCAAAACTTGGCATCTATGTTGATCATTACCCGTGACACGTCACTGGGTAAGCTCCTGATCAGCCCAGAGAAACCAGACTCTCTCATTGTGGACTATTCCGTCAATAAGTTTGACCGGAAGGCTCTTCAAGAGAGTATTTTGATAGCTGCTGACATTCTTTATATCGAAGGTGCTTTAGAAATCATTCATCCACAGATTGGAGTGAAGCTGTTCAAGAGTAATAAGCCTAAGGCAAACAGAACCATTAATGATGAAGATTTTGCTACTTGGAGAGCAGAAATTGCCAAAATTACCCTTCAACCATACAGCACCACTTTCGGCAGTGCTCATCAAATGTCCTCCTGTCGGATTGCCGGTAAGGGACCCAAATATGGAGCCTGTGATAACAGAGGAAGACTCTACGAATGTGACAATGTCTATGTTGCAGATGCCAGTGCCATGCCCACTGCAAGCGGTGTCAACCCCATGATCAGTGTCATGGCCATCGCAAGAGTCATTGCATTGGGAATTGCCAAGGAATTGCAACCCAGTGCAAAGTTGTAATTATATATCTATGGAATTAAGTGTTCAGAAGAAACCCCGTGTAGGCCCATTAAAGAGTAGACAGGGCAATAGTGTAAAGGTCTACAGTGTGTCGTAGTTTCCGAAGCACTTACACAAATTTTAATCGTTAAAAAGATGTCTATTCCTCTATTTCTGTTCATATAATACACTTGTACAACTGAGAAAGTATTTCAAGTTCTTGTGATCTTTCTCATCGTCCCCGGAGCTAATGCCCGCAAACCCCAAGGGACCACGATCACATTCACTACAGATAAGCAAACGTTGGACAGCAATCTCAAGCTCGTCACCCAGGGCCGTAGTTATGGTGGGCTGTTCCAATTCATCTGAAGGTCTCGAAACTCCAATGTTATCGAAGTCCCATACGTCATTCACTTGGTAGAATTCAGTGTGGGTATCTTTTTCGTTTAAGCTTGTCATTTGTGGAGAGTTTGCCACTTTCACGGTCTGTAACGATTTGGTAGGAATCACCCTCGCATTACAGCCCTTAAAGGGACAGCGTATAAGAGCCGCAGACTCCTTCTTGGTCTCTGAATACTGAAGGTAGGACATTTTATTGATAGATGAATCTCTTGGAAGTGCATCATCATTGTTGAGTAAAAAATCTGATTTCTATATATTGTGCGAATTGGGAATGATAGGATCCTAACCCCATTTTTTAGCAACGGACATTGTAGATTGACAAAAGTGGAGAGCAAAGTATAAATTGTAGATTATGAAAATCTTGTAATACACTTCTTGTAATACTACTGGACGAGGTTACACTCACCACCTTTTTTTTTTTTTTGAGTATCAGTTATATTAAACTATAAACCTTATAATCTCACCGAGCTCGTTTTACCCTTCTTACTATTCTTAACGTACTCAACGGCAAGTTTCGAGAGGAGTGGATACATTCGGGCATATCCACTTGCTTCACCAGAACTAGCACTACCACGCTTTACACGCATGGCAATCCCCTGTGAAATTACACACAATCTAAGCAATCCAAACACAAATCCTACGTCCCAATTATCTACTGGGTTGTTAGTTTTATCGTGGTCACTCCAATCATGGCCCAAGACTTCCCGGTACAACCGAAGCTTATCGTGAACTGCTTCTAAACTCCCTGGCTGTTCAATTCCCATCTCGGTAACATCAGGCTTGTAGAGCAAGAGATTAAGCTGGTTGGGCAATTGGAATGGTTGCAAGAAATTTGCCAAATCGAAAATTGGATGACCAAAAGTACACAATTCCCAGTCCAATACCGCAACTACTCTAGGTTCAGTTGGGTGGAAGATAACATTGTCAATCTTAAAGTCCCCATGGATGAGTGTAGGCGTATCTGGATCACGCGGACCATTCTCAAGGACCCATTGACAGAGGGGTCCAAAGGATGGTATGGGGTCTACGGTTTTGGTCTGAAGTGCTTCCACCGAGGAAAGAGTCCGTGCCTGACGTTGGAAATATGATTGTCCACCAGTTTTGAAAAGTTTCTCTGGTTGAAATTGTGGGAAGTGGGATGCTGGAAGTTCATCTGATAGGGTCTTTGCATCCAAAGAATGGATAGCGGTAATGGTTTCCATAATTCCCTGCCAATGGCGGTTCTGTTCATCTTGAGGCATCCCAGGCATAGAAGGATTCTTTAATTGTCTGCCATCTACAAATTCCATGAGATAGAATACATATCCAAGAACTGACTCGTCTTCACAGAGAAGGTGGACTTTTGGCACAGGGACTAGTCTAGAGGCCGGGCCACCTGCTTTTTCGGTTTGTTCATTACATATGTTGATTGCTCGTAACATGAAAAACTCACGTTCAATAGCATGGGCCGATCTGGAAACTAACTTGTTGTTAGGTGAAGGTTTTCTTCTCAAGACAAAGTATCTAGAATTTGCGTCTGTGACAAAATAAGTTGGATTTGACTGACCAAATTTAAACTGCTTGACGGTAAAGGGTGCCTTCATAAATGGAGGTGGCCATGATGTCACAGACGGCCCAAGAGTGCAAATAGTTGGGGTTTTGGTGGATGCTTGCGTAGCTAATGGAGCTGGCGATTGTGATCTTGATAGAAATTTCTCAAGGGCTGAAACATCCAAGGGATTACGAATAGGGGTAACGTCAACGTTTGGCGACATATTTTCAGAGATGTGTGTCGGCCTGTATGTCGGTGTGGTTGAATGGGGAGTAGTGTAAAATATATATAGTACAAGAAAGTTAGTGTGGAGAATCTAAATCCCCCCGCCTTTTGAGATTCGGCTCGCATGTGCGGAAGTTACGAAAGAAAAGAAATGAATTCGCCTATGAAGATTCAAAGGTAAACCATAATTGGAGAGAAAAAGCTCAGCTTCTTGAGGGGAAATCTGGATATATATATATAAAGATATACAATTCCTATCATGATGGGTCAAATCGATAGAGATATCATAAATATTGTTATGAGATGTAATTTGTCAATTATTCATGCCTAGAGGGCTCAATTTTGATACAAATGGCTACAGACTCCACTAATCTTTATTAATCAGCCACATAAGCCGTAAACCGAGCAGCCGAGTCGGGGTACCCCTAACAATATTTCGAGTAATTGAGTGCAACTCCTACTTGTTCTACTTTGTTGTTGGATTCTCTCGGAGATTATATATACAGGACCGAGATAACCTGGGGTCGAAGATTCTATTGGGTCGGATCATGAAATATATCCGACATGTGTTAAACGTACGATAGGTATTGGACTAGACATATATATAATGTTTAGACAGGTTGAAAAGAATGTAAGGGTCCTGTAGTGTGAATTGCATTAAAATTAGTAAATCCTAATAATATATCAATTATCATTCCATTTTCCTTCAGATGTGGTTGTTTATTAAATATTGAAGTTCTATGCTATGTTAAATAATATCCTACTTCACATTCAATGAGTAGTAGTTATAAATACCTCTTTGAGAGAATTCTGCTGGCCATACATCTTGTTCCTCTTCTTCTTCAATCCCGTCAATGTATGGCTTCTTTTTAGCATCTTGTAATCTATGGTAGCCGATGGAGCATGAAATTTTCCTCGATGCATACTTGAGAAAGTCAGGTTTCTTGAACTTTTGCGTGATCTTTTTCCCAGTTTCAAGATCGTAGTATGTAAGATTGGATACAGAAGCTGGTCTTGGGATACCATGAGAGGATGTAGATGTTGAGTTGACTACAGATTTATAATATGGATCGGTCGTTTCCACCTTGTAAATCCATGATCTACGCCCCTGGTTATCGTAAAATTTCCAGATTTGTGGAGCAGATGAGCTTGACAGAAGGTCAGATATGAGAGATTGTTGTTGTTGAGTTATTTTAACGTACTCTCCACTGGCTGTAAGTTCCATCAATAGTTTATAATCAAACTCCACTGCAACGAGATTGGAATGGAAATTTGTTTGAAGGATTTGAGTAATGTTCCATCTTGTGATCCTCTTGCAACCAGTGATATCAATGTACTTGATATTTGAATTATTGGCAAGGTATTCATTGATATGTTGCGGTTCTATGGCCGCCGCATGCAGAATATGAAGGGCATTTAAATGTGGGAAGCGAGATTTGATTTCAACTAGATGCTTTTGCGCCACAGGGAGTCCTCCCAAATTAAGGAATTGGAGCCTTGGAGCCTTTAAATGACGAAGGGTATGGAGAAGATACGCGTCACTGAGAGGAGAAACCACATTTGAATCCGTTTGAAGTGACAACCAACGAAGTCTACCCAGAGTAAGGGCTGGATGCAGGGTAAGGAAGAGAATGAGATCACGAGTGGTTAATTTGGAACATCTTGAAAGTGATAAATGTGTGAGGTTGGTTAATGGGGGTGTGTATGTGTTCAATAGAGTCGATGTCACTGACGTATGGTTAAGATCAAGACGACGGAGCGATGTCAAGTGTGGAAGTAATTTAGCAAAAGTATCTGCGGTAATATTGGAACAATCATGGAATGATAATTTAAGAAGATGATTCAACGAACTTTTAGGTTTTGACAGATCTGTTGATTCATCAACTGTGTTTAGTAAGGCAACTCTATTACTTACATTTTCAATAATTCCATCCATTGGTTCACCCGTAGACTCGTCCATTTCAGCATCACCATCAGCTTCAGTTCTGATTTGTAGCTCTTGGAATGCTCTTGCAAACCCACCACTACTGGCACCACAAAAGTCCAACCCTTGTAATTTCCACATACCATTGAATAGACAATCCAACACCCCAACATCCATATCATCCTGAATATTCTCACTGGCTAGAAATTCCAACAAGTTCGGACATAATCTCAATGCATGATGGATAGTTTGTGAAGTCACCATTTGGATTTCTTGATTCATACGGCCGGTCCTGCCAAGCCCCACGGATGTGAATTGTTGGAAATCCATAAATTCGACGTACAACCCAATGTCAGGCTGACGGGCCACATTTTGCATAAATTTATCAAATGCATGTGGACGGTTGAAAATGGCATACTTGTATAGGAAACGGAGGGATAATGCATTCATGGTTCTGGATAAAAGAGGCATTGTCTTTGAGAAGTTCTCAAGATTCAGGGATATAGATGAAGTGTTGTTGTCGTAGTAGACAAGTTCAATGATACGATGAAGGATTTCCAAGGGGAGGGAAAGAAGGAGAGAAAATTTCTCTTCTTCCTTATCAACGTCCACGGGAGCTCCATCCGTGGTGGATGCTAGATCAGGAGTTAAAGTTCCGTCAATATGGGAGGACTTTCTACGTTGGAATGAAGAATTCCTGCTTGGAATGGGTCTTTGCAGCGGTATGCCATCCCCCGAGGACTTCCGAAGAGCAGCTAAAACCTTCCCAAAGCCAAGCCTCGCAGACTGTTCCTGCTGTTGTTGTTGCTGCTCCTCATTGGAAGGGATAGGTGAAAGGAGATATTGGCCCGGATCAACGTACTTCATTGTAAAACTGTGCGATGGCCCCCCGATAAGCAGGTGTAAAGGTATTCTTCTCTGTGAGACAAGGGATATAAAATAAATAACGACCTCCGCTGACAGATGCTGGATATACAAGTGGAGTAGACGTGTTTTACTTGCAAGGTACAACTATAGATATGGGTCAGACCTCTTGGAAGACGGACCTAATCGGAGCACAAACTCTTGTGGTTGTAAAAAAAAAAAAAAAGAAGCTTAATCTACCGCTTTGTCCCTCTGTGTGTGTATCTGAACAGCTTTTGAACTGGAGATTTCAGTGCAAGCAGAACGAGTAGAAAAAGTGATACCAAAAGAGAAAATAAAAGAATATAAATCCAATTACAATGTTGGGTGCTTTTGTAAGTTGTAACTCCTCTTCTAAATGTGGGTGAGATCTCCGTAGCGGGATCTGAGGATACAGCGTCATGGCGGCGTGCACATAGCGCGTAAACACTCCTCCTTTTCCGGGAGCGGCTCCGTTTTGGAATGGTCCCATGGGGGAGAAGTGAGAAATTGAGAAGTTGTGAGAAGCGTAAATGTGGGGCATAATGGTTTTTTATCAATACTGCCTGAATATATGTAAGGGCACGTCTGTCTTGGTAGTCTATCAGTAGTCTTCTGTGGCCAATCATTGGCAGTATTATTTGGAGGAGGACTCTTGTGAAAGTATTTTCGCGTACAAGGTCAATGCCGTGTAAAGAGCCAACGCCGTGTAGTTTTGAGGGGGAGGAGGAATAAAATTTTTTAGTGGTAAGACGGATTTGCGGGGGTGAATAGGTAGGGGGGATTGTACGAGTGAGTAAGAAAATAGGTGCCCATTAGTAAACGTAGGAAAGGATTTAATTTTAAAATTTAATTGTATTTATTGGATGGGTGCTAATGAATGTTTTCTTGTTTAGCATAAGCTAAAACATAAACTTGGATAGAAGAAGAGAGAGAGAACTGAACCAGAAGAACCGAACAAGGGTAATTCATTTAGTGTTATGTAGAACGTTTCATTCAGACGAGAACTCAACTATCATTCCTCGTAGAGGAGCAGGATCCGCGCCCCCACAGTAGTTAGTAGTCCATGGAGTATCAGTGGAGCGGCTTTCGGACTCCGTAGGGGAGTCCACTACCGAGATTTATGCGGAGATCTAAGAAGCTCCGCTGGCCCCTGCTCGGGGAGAGCCACTGGCGTGGTGCCTGGCTCCTCTACGAGGAGAGTCATTTGAAACTCGCCTGTATCCCATAGATTTGCTTATTTATTTGCAACCATGTCCACCATTTAATTCAGTGGTAAACATACCCTAGAAATAGAGTTCACTTCTACGTAATTCCCCTCCATTTACATAATTTCCCGCTAATTTCTACTTCTATAGAATCTACCTGAAATTATCCCCTGTTCCATCAATGCAACACATCTAGTAATTAACCTATCCACCTCTCTATATATTATGTATGTTCCCCTTATTTGGGCTCAAGTCCATGCAACTTCGATCTACTACTACTGAATACCTTACTGCGTCCTCTCTAAGTAGTAAAAACACTCTGCCCGTTGGATACGTCATCTATCCGTTCCACCGCAATTAAGCACCGCCGTTTCCGAACAATTCTTTTTTTTTGGGAATTTCCTTTTTAGTCTGAGTCACTTAAAAGATCCGATTCCTCCGTACCCAATTAACACCAATTATCCTTCGTTTGCTCCCTATACAATGACTAGTCCATACGGTAACTCGTCTCCAACCCCCAATGACTCCCGCTCGGGAGAAAACTTGGAAGAATTCGAACGCTTGGAATCAACCTTGCCTCCCCCACTTCGTCGTAGTGCCTCATCGTTGCTTGAAGCATTGCTGTTAGGAGGAAACACTCCAGTTGATTCCGGATCCTCCACACCAATTGCCCAACATGAGAACAGATTCAGCTCCAGCTGGTTGAACTCGCGAGACTC
Organism: [Candida] anglica; assembly: GCA_963924405.1. Classification (NCBI taxonomy): domain Eukaryota; kingdom Fungi; phylum Ascomycota; class Pichiomycetes; order Serinales; family Debaryomycetaceae; genus Kurtzmaniella; species [Candida] anglica. Next base: position 1,180,925 of record OZ004258.1, read on the forward strand.
TGTACCTAGCTCTGCACACGTCCCCAGTCATGGAGCAAAGGCAATTCCTGCCCATGTCTTGAGTGACCACAGACTGACATCTCCAATCCCAATGCCTAAGCCAAAGTTCAACTCAGAGATCTTGAAGCCTGCCATGAACACCAAGCAATCGTCCACTGGTGTGCTCTGGGTCACAGAACGGGCCTCAGAGTACGGGTTCGACCCTCAGGATGCCGATTGGGCCAACTTGGGCCAAGGTGCTCCAGAACATGGGGACACAGTTCCAGGGTCTTTCAAAAGACCCACTCTGATCCCAATTACCAACATTGGGAAGGAATATGCTCCAACTGCAGGTATCAAGGAGCTCCGTGAGGCTGTAGCCAACTACTACAACGACACTTATCGTCAAGGGAAACCCTCCAAGTACTCGTACAAGAACGTTTGTATTGTCCCTGGGGGTAGAGCTGGTCTTACGCGTATTGCCTCCATCATCAGCGACTGTTATCTCTCGTTCTTCCTCCCAGATTACACTGCGTACGCTGAAATGCTTTCACTTTTCAAAAACTTCTCACCAATCCCAGTTCCATTGAATGAACTGGACAACTATGAAGTTCATTTGGAGTACGTGAAACGAGAACTTGACCGTGGTGTCCTGGCTCTTCTTACTTCAAATCCACGTAACCCAACTGGTCGTTGTATGACCCGCCGTCAATTGGCCCAGCTTCATGACTTGTGCCGCCAGAAATGTCTTTTGATCATGGATGAATTTTATTCCCATTACTATTATGACGAAGGTTGCAATGGGTCATCCATATCACTGGCGGAATTCGTGGAAGATGTCAACCGTGACCCGGTACTTATTCTTAACGGGCTCACCAAGGCTTTCAGACTTCCAGGATGGCGTATTTGTTGGATCTTAGGTCCAGAAGAGTACATCAATGCCTTAAGCAGTGCAGGATCTTTCCTTGATGGTGGGTCCAACGCCCCACTTCAGTACACTGCAGTTGATTTCCTTGAACCAGTACGTGTTCGCAACGAAATGAAGGCTTTGCAACAACACTTTAAGATGAAGCGTGATTATGTTGTGGGTAGACTTCTGAAAATGGGATTTAAATTCACTCCAGGACCACATGGAAACATCCCAAACTCGACATTTTATCTTTGGCTTAACTTGTCACATCTCCCAGGGAAACTTTCCAACTGTTTGGGGTTCTTCCATGAATGTCTTCATGAGAAAGTTATTATCGTTCCAGGGTTTTTCTTTTTGATCAACCCTCAAAACTTACTGAAGTTGGAAGATGTGATTTGGTACCATTATGTGCGTATCAGTTATGGACCAGAATTTGAACAAATTGTCAAGGGAATGGATGGAATTGAAAGAATCTTAGAGAGATACAATTGTTTGCCATACAAGAGACATTAGACATTATTTAAATACATGCCATGATAAATGAGAGAGAATGTGTAGGAAGTATAGAGTGTAGTGAGAGTAGAATATGATATATGATCCACTAACAACGGACAGTTTCTTAATTCAATAAACCGTACTTTGGAGCTATACTAGACCTCCGTCACAATATATATCACGATAATCAAATATTTCAAACACCAGTTCGTCAAAGATTGCTACTTCGATTCTATACATATATTCACTGCCGGCATCTAATCATTTACTTTATAAAATTCAACCATTTAATAAAACCATGATCACCATTTCACAAGGCCCATTCTTATTCCATGAATTACCAGAGTATACTCAGTACGGCGTATATAGAATAGAACCAAGTTTCAACTATCTAAACTCACCATAATTTCATCTGAATTAACACCTCACTGGGGTCGGTCACCTCACTTTTCCTTTTCGCAGCCAATTTTTAGTGAAGAACAACCTCATAAGATCCACTCCAGAACAGTAATAACTTCACATTTATCCCTACAAATTAGCCTCCGCTTAAGCCCACTTATAACCAGCACAGTTTTCACTTTACTAAGGCACCTTTACCAGAATTTCCGATGTTAAACCCAAACCCATACTGCCACTTTGTCTAATCTCCAAAAAACTAACAAAAAAGGGTCTATCTAATTTTAATCCTGCACTTTCGCATTCTGCCACGAGCGACTGATTGGGGCCCCCACCTAATAGTAACACAATGGCTTTGATCCCCATAATTCCAAAGCATTAACCAATTCAACCATTCCTCGAAATTTGCGAGCTTGTGTATCCACCATTATTAGATGAATCTGGATCAATTGATAGCGTCTTCTATAGAATCAGTGCTGGAACAGGTCCATGAATTTACCTCGCCTGACAATGTTGCTACCACAGGTGCAACAGTGCCAGCCATTGAGACACTAACACGAGTCTTCAAACTACCTGGATTTCTATTGAGTCTCATCTCAAAGTATTTCCTTTACTTATTTAATCGAATCTTTCTTATTCTCCCCTCCTCAGCGGTTCGGATTCTTTCAAAGAACTTTCAAATCACCCTATCACTTTCATCTTTATTGATCTCGCTCACGTTATTAATTGGGGTTTGCTTTTTGATCGTACGGTACAAGTATTTGACTGGATATTCCAAGAACACAAAGGGTGGGTCCATTGCAGGCGTAGGGCCCGGTGCTGGCGACTTGGGACTTGCTGAAGGAGGCGCAGGAACAACCTTGACAGACTCGATCCACAACTCACTTCGGTCAGGGAACTCTTCTTTGGATTTGATGAAAAAGAACCGTAGAGGAAGATCTACATACTTGGATGAGTTCCTCAGTGCCATAAAAGTTTTTGGATACTTGGAAAGAGCGGTTTTCCATGAGTTAACTAAAAATATGACCACTCAAAGAGTGGCGGAAGACGAGATTTTACAGTTGGATGAGAAACGTGGATTTCTGATTGTAGTGGAAGGAGTGTTCCAGGTCTACATAAAGGTCGCAGATGAGGATAACAAGCAATCAGGCTCCCCTGATTCTGGCGCCTCGTCCACCTTCTCCGATCTTGATTACGAGACCGGAGGTGACATTCTTCGTATTGGCAATCTGAGGTATCAACTTCTAAATGAGGTGAAAAGTGGGGCCCCCTTATCTTCCTTGATGAGTACCCTTGACCTATTCAAGGCATCAAAGGATGAATCTGTATCAATCTTTAACCCAGATCCCCTCAGTCCATTTAGATCGGCGGGTTCTTCAGAAGCAGTTCTGCCAATTATTGGTCCACTGGATGGTCCACGTACTTCTACTGAACTGAAAACGCCCCTTATTATTGCGAGACCAAAGGTGGACCGCTCCAAAAACTCGAAAAAGTCTAAGCCTTCACCAAATTCTTCTGGTTCGTCCTCTTCTGCTACAATTGCAATTATTCCTCGTCATGCATTTGAACGTGTTCAGGCTAAATATCCAAGGGCAACGTCCCATATAGTTACCATGGTTCTCACGCGACTTTACAAAGTCACCATGAATACCATCAACAATTATTTGGGGCTTACGCGTGAGATTATAGAGGCAGAAATTAAATTGAACAAGGACTGTGAGGCTACTCAATTACCTAGCTATCTTAGAGATGGTGTGGTTGAACGCTTCCATAAATCTGAGGTTGAACTTTCCACAAGTGAGGGTGGAAGTAAGGGGAATTTGAGTGGCTCCAACGCACCTACTTTCCCCACCCGTCCACAAACACCGCCTATAATCCAATCACAGTCTTCCACAAACTTACTCAATAAACCAATTAAAATCGCGAGCCGAAGATCGACTTCTTCTCGATACGTTGTACTAGCCTCTCGGTACAAGGCGACTCATCCAGGCGATCTTTTATCCTCGGTACCACTTTCACGAAGAAGTGACTACTATCAAACCCATAGCGGCGAGGAAGTAGTTGAACAACCCTCATCTCTGTACAAGAAGGATTCGGCTTCCCCTGCAGTTCAATCATGCCATTCCAAGTCTGGAACTCGACTCCCCTCGAGATCCTTCAAGAAAAGACGCTCAATTGATCGAACTTTTTCGTCTGATCGTGAGGAAACTGAAGAAACTTCCCTACGAATCGCTATTGTTGAAAACCTTTTCAAACTATTGGGAATATCCGAGAGAGAGCTCACTCAATTAATGGGAACTTCGAATCCATCATCTCGATCTTCCTCTATAGTTGGTTTGTCTAGCTTGGTGGCTAGTGCAAGACCCCGTATGAGTTCTTTCCATTCTTCCTCCCCTCAATATGATACCATAAATGTCTCAGAAGTCATTGAACATGAGAGGAGACTATCTAATCATACATCTCCACGACCATTCTTGAACGGAGCATCATCACCTAAAACCAATAAAGAGCTTCATCCAGACTTTGATTTTGATTCCGTCAAGGATGAATTCTCTCAAGTGATTCAAATCAAACAGTATGCACCAAATTCCGTAATTGTCGAGCAGGGGAAGTTTAATTCTGGATTATATTACGTCATTGATGGAGAGTTGGATGTGATTCACTTACAAAAGTCTGATGATGAAGAGGGTCTGACTACCACTTCTCGATTGTATTCCGTTGGACCAGGTGGGTTGGCCGGATACCTTTCATCAATTGTGGGGTTCCGGTCGTTAGTTTCAATCAAATCATCTACAAGTTCCAAAAATGGTGCTATTGTAGCTCATATCAGTAAGAAAGATTTTACCAAGCTTACAGATAAATTCTACTATCTTTTACTTCCAGTTGCGCTGCGTATGAAAGAGCATCTCTCGCTGAAAATTAGAACTATAGACTTTGCTTTAGAATGGTGTCATATTAAAGCTGGTGATGTATTATGTTCCCAGGGTGACTTAGCTAATGGTTTCCATATGGTTTTGAGTGGAAGATTCCGTGTGGTACGCAAGGAAGGTAAGAAAAGTGATGATAACTTGACAATTCTTGGAGAGTATGGTCATGGAACGTCAATTGGGGAAGTTGAAGTACTCACCGCCTCACGGAGAACAAACTCATTGATTGCAATTAGAGATTCGGAAACCGCTAGAATCCCAAGAACTCTTTTTGAAATGTTATCCATTCAAAACCCTTCGATTATGATTAAGGTCTCACGTATTGTGGCTAAAAAGGTACTTCTGGCAAGTAACAACCCTCTGACGGGCCCAACCACTGCATATGTTTCTTCGTCTACATCTGATTATCTCTCAACGTCTTATAAAACCATCACTATTTTACCCACCACCGCGGGCTTGCCTGTTAGAGAGTTCTCGGACAAACTTGTTCATGCTCTCAGATCAATTGGTAGAAAAGTAATATCTCTTGACCAAGCATCTACTTTAACCCATTTGGGTCGTCATGCCTTTGATGAACGCTTGTCACAGTTAAAACTATCAGGATATTTTGCTTATCTTGAAGAAGAATATGAAACAGTTGTCTATGTGTGTGATTCTCCAGTGAAGCTGAATTGGACTCTTACTTGTATGTCTCAAGGTGATTGTATTTTACTATTAGCAGACGCGGATGACCATGAAATTGCCACTACAATGGGTGAATATGAACGTCTCCTAATTAAACAAAAGACTACTGCCCGCACTGAACTTTGTTTGATCCACCCAGAGAGATATGTCGCTGCCGGCCTGACCAGTATTTGGTTGAAAAACCGAATTTGGGTTCAAGGACATCACCATATTCATATGGAAATGGATAACGAAGCAAGAAATGGAGGTAAGTTATCACGGGGCCGGGTTCCAGGACGTACATCAGCACTTTTCCGTAATTTGGCAGCTAAAATCTCGAATGAAACATTTAGGGCTAGAATCGATTCTGTTAAAAGTAGAGCGATTCTGTCATTTGTTAAACTTAATATGAGATTACATCACCGAGAATATCCATATAAACCTTTGGCATCTCATAAAAATGATTTTTTGAGACTTGCAAGACTTTTGTCAAATGAAGCTGTTGGGTTAGTCTTGGGAGGTGGTGGTTCACGTGGTATTTCACATGTGGGGATTGTAGTTGCATTGGAAAAACATGGTATTCCAGTTGATATTATTGGTGGTACATCAATAGGTTCCTTCGTAGGGGGTCTTTATGCTAAGGATTATAATAGTGTGTCCATCTATGGGCGTGCCAAGATATTTTCTCTCAGAGTTAGTTCTCTTTGGAGATCACTTCTTGATTTGACTTATCCCGTGACTTCTTACATTACAGGATATGAGTTCAATAGAGGGATTTGGAAAACATTTGGATTCGCTGAAATTGAAGATTTTTGGATCAGATATTTTTGTAATTCCACCAATATCACGAACTCCACTATGGATATCCATGAAAAGGGATATAGTTGGCGTTTTATTCGAGCTCTGATGTCCCTTGCTGGGTTGCTTCCTCCTATTGCACACGAAGGGTGCATGTTGCTTGATGGTGGGTATTTGGACAATCTACCAGTAATGGAAATGAAAAAGAAAGGTGCTAAGTTCATCATTGCGGTAGATGTGGGTTCAGTAGATGACAGGACGCCGATGAATTATGGTGACACACTTCTGGGGTTCTGGGTTTTGTTCAATCGTTGGAACCCATTCCTGACACACCCAAACGTACCAAACATGATGGATATTCAAATGAGATTAGCCTATGTGGCAAGTGTCAATGCGTTAGAAATAGCAAAAAACACCCCAGGCGTTCTTTACTTGAGACCACCAATTGATCATTATGCCACGTTAGATTTTGCCAAGTTTGACGAGATTTATCACGTTGGTATGGATTATGCTGACAAATTGTTTACCCTGTGGGAACAAAAGGGCACCCTTCCAGCAATTGCAGGAATGGTGGATAAACTGAAGGAGAAGGATCCCCATAAATTTTTGCATAGAAGAAACAGCATATAATGAAAAGAATATATTTATATTTATATAATGTTAAATACATATTTACTGAGTCAATACTTTGTATGTATAAAGAAAAAGGAACACTTCAACTCAATGTGAGCGTGGTTCTCCAGTTTGCAACCATTGTGTGAGGAGCACGTGATCTCGATTTCGGATTATTCCTTTTTTATTTTTTATTTTACTTATTTGAATCTTTATAGATGTAGTTCAACGTTGCAGTCTGTTCCTCTTTATCCTAAATATGTTTAAATCCATGGTGGGGTATAGGCGTATACCGGGGCTCTCTATACGATCTATACGAAGTTATAGAGCGGCCCGGGAATCTCCCATACGCTCTGTCATTGAGAACTCATCACCATCTCATCACCGCACCACACAACTAAAGTTCAATCCACAAGATAAAAGTACTGATTTTACATCGTTCGGATTATTACCCTTCATCCAGGCAAATATCAACCGTGTGTTTGGAGTGGTGAAACTGGGAGACATCCCGAAAAAGAATGTCGGACCCACTGAAGACCAAAGACTTATTTTGTCAGTGTTAAGTTCTCACCATAGTGTGGTCCATCGCGGAGGTCATTCCCAATCAGGAAAGAGTTTTGCAATGGCTGCGTATGCGATGAATTATTCCTTAACCAGAATGCCCAATTATGGGGCTCTATCAAGACAACAAAAGAGTGTAGATAGTGTCATATTGGTGCCAACTGCCAAGGCAGTAGAAGAATATAGGAAATACTTCGCACAGTTAACTGTTGGAATTCCTAGCCTGTGTTGTCCTGACCGTATAGAAGACGACAAAGTTAGTCATAGACCGTTGGTGATTGAGTATTTGAAGGGGGACAAAACCGAAGTATATGTTAGTGGTACCAATGAAGACTCCAACGCCATCCCGCATATCTTGGTATGTACACCTGAAAAATTCCATCAAATATTGACCGAAAATGCAGATTTTGCAACCACAGTGAAAAGATCAAATGTTCATGAAGTTCGATTCCTTGGAGTGGATAACATGAATTGGATGATGAATAGCACTAGTGTGGCGGGCGAGGATAACTTCACTGTGCATGGGAAAAAGGGGAAGTACGTCGGTTTGTTACAAAGAGTTGTGCAAGAGTTGAATGATTTACAAATCACTTCATACTCGAAAGGATTAGCCGATAGGTTACGCTGGACTGAGAGAAAATGGAAGGTAACAAATACAGATAAGGAACTTGACTCATTCGACCATTGCAAGTTTATGTTGGAAAATAGTTCACCTACTCTTGTCCCAGAAGAAATTCCACCTCAGGCTAACCATGTACTTTTGAAAAGACTTCTCAAGGCCAAGCGTCAAGTTCTTTATAAACCAATTCAGTATTCCTTTATTTGTGAACCTCAAAACCCTTTCCATCAAGCATTGATGAGACTCAATCTGAGTGAGCAAGTGGATGAAGCACTTCAGAAAATCAATGAAGAAGTGAACAACTTAGAACAAGTACGTTTCAAGTCCACCACCAATGAACTTCTGACAAATTATCGTGAATATCTTCTTGAAAAAAGTGCTAGCATTATGAAGCGGTCAGTTGATCCCCAAGTTGAATTTGTAGAGAAACTAATCAGATTTGATGATTCCAAAAGAATATTTAGAAATCAAGAAAGAAAGCTAGTCACCGTGGGAGCATTCCCAGTGGTTGAACAACGCCACAAATTTTCACTTATTCAGTACCAAAGTGGTAAAATCCGTGATATTAATATGACGAAGAATATCCCAAACAAAGCCGATACCGTTAAAATGTTTGTCAGAGAAATCAATGTGACAAACCATAATCTTAAGAATTTCCATAAAATGTACTTGAAGCAGAAATTTGCCCAAAGATTGTTACTGAATGATACAACCCAGATTTTCACAAGAATCAAAAAGACTATAGATCAATTCAGAATTCATAATCCAGATAATCATGAAGCATTTGTCGTGGTTGTTCCTTCTTACATCAAACGAGACTCCATTACAGATGCTAGATTTACTTGGATTGGTGACGAAACATCGTCTGCAGAAAACACAAAGCATACTGTTGCGTATGCTGACGACTTAATTGGATCCAAATTACCAAGCAAAAACCTCATGGTGTATTCTACTGATAGCTTGATACCGCAACTAGCAGTTTCCAAATACACTAAAGAATCTTTTAAAAATATATCTGGAATTGATAGTCCAATGGCCGACCTTTTTTACTTCTACTTGCTCAGAATGTCTCCGGAGTCACAGGGTCATCTCGTGGTGGTGCTGGACTCCTCCGCGTCGCTCGACCTTCAAAGATTGGCGCATATCGTACTCTACAACAATATTCAAGATGATGTTGAGTCTGTACACATATTTCCTAGTAATAAGTTGGAAGTTGACCTCTCGTACGAACTCACCAATGAAATGGTTGAAGAGAATGCAAAGACCTTGGTCAAGGCGACTGCTAAAATTAAAAAGCTAAAGTCTTAAATCACAAACGAATATAGCCACTCCTGTAAATAGAAAAACAATACAATACCTTCGCATATTAGCTTATATTCTATTTATATATTTACCATTATATCCTATTTCCCAAAAAATCATCCATCTTCTTCTGTCTAAACTCCGGTTGTTGTACCTTTTCATTATTCTTGGACTCGCCCAGGGCCGAAATCAACGTGGTATAAAACTTATTCACCTTTTCATGCACCATAACCTTATCTGGATGGAAATTTAACACCTGAAGACCACGTCTTGAAACCGCCCGTGACAATGCCACATATGCCTGACCTCTCTCAAACACTCTACGAAGGTCTACTTTAACCTTCGGAAGCGTTTGTCCTTGTGACTTATGGATAGAAAGTGACCAAGCCAAAATGAGTGGAAGTTGAACTCTACGAGCGAGTACGATATCTTGCTCATCCTCAATGGTCCATTCTTCAGGCTCTACTAGAACTTCACGCGTGTTGAACCCATCGGGGAGAAGAAATCGCACAAGTGGGTACTTCCTGTGACTAGTATTTGTATAAAGAGTTTTCAAAAGATCTCTTTTACGATTGATTGACATTTGATGTATAAAAGATTCTGATTGGGTATCTTGCAGTGGTTCTTCGACATCTTTTAGAAATGCAAAGATTGAATCTTGACTATCCATCAATTGCTCAGTTGTAAATTTGGTTGTGCTATCTTCTTCTTCGGGCAATTCGATTGGAGGAGTTCTTTCAGCCTTCCTTCTAAATTCCCCCAATTTCTTCTCCACTTCATCAGCATCTTGCCATGGTTCCTCTTTAATCTCCTTATAAACCATATAAGTTTCTCTATCCATGAAATCTACAACTTGACCTAAACTTCCATTGACCAAAGTTTCATCAAAATTCTTGATACACATTACTTGTGCATTTTTTTTCAAGAATAAAGTTCTTGGAGCCAATGAGTTATTCAATAACGTTGCTCTTTGAGCTGGGTTCAAGGAACCTGAATCTATACATTGAAACGCTTGAGACTTCCCGGGTAATTCATACAATCTCTTATTATTTGCTCTATCCACTTCGATTCTGGTGGGGAACAATTCAGCCGGTTCGATCCCATCATGTTTTGGTAATTCACGACTGAGGTATTGGAATTGGTTTTGAGTCTTTTTACTAACTTTCCCACCTCTCATTTCATTCAACATATCAATGAATCCTTGATCACCCTTTTGACGGAACACTTCTTGCAAAATAAGAGTTTTGCGGATTGTTTCCTTCCAAGTTTCACTTTCGAATGCAAATATTGTTTCTGGATCAGGTAATGAATCGTAATGAGCAGCTTCGGTAGAGTTCGTCACTTGTCTTTTCATGACTGGTGGTAATTGATAGAAATCTCCGGAAACAATGAGCTGAATTCCTCCAAATGGTGAGTTGTTCTTACGTAAGGTTTGAGCTATTTCTCCCAACTTATCCAAAAAATTACCGTCAATCATCGACACTTCATCAATAATTAATACCTTCACCGTGTTCCATCTGTTGACGGCCTTTTTGTTTCTACGAATCATTTTGAGACATTTCTTGGTTTGGGCATTTCCTAACCCAATTCCGGCAAAACTATGAAGAGTTATACCTCCAATATTGCATGCGGCAAGCCCTGTAGATGCAGTAACAGCCACTTCTCCCTCATTGTACTTCCTTTTAAGAGATTTGATTATCGAACGAAGAAGCACCGATTTACCAGTACCAGCAGACCCGGTAAAAAAAAGGGAGGTCCCATGGGTAGCTAATTGAAGAATATGTTCTTGTTCTGCGGAAAGAATCATTGGCTTCACTGCCTTGGGGGCAACTGCGGTGGATGGGTTGGTTGCATTGGGGTCTGCCGAGGTCGCATTAGAACCCGAAGTGACATGAAGTGCCCTCTGTGTGGAAAGGTGGATCGTGGCATATCTCGGAGGCTCCTTGTTAACTCTAGAGCCCATGGATGTGAAAGAATCATTCCTTCTAGGAATTTTACTGGGTGGGTATAGATTTGTAAAGTGGTCACTCGTAGAGTTGGTGGGATTAAGATTATCGTTAGCTTCATTATGGGGTAATTCCTGGGGATGTTGTCGAGGGGGTTGTGTCAAGATTGTACTAGTCAGCGAAAGTAGCACTTTCGGAGGTGCTTTTCTTGAGTTGATTATTGATATTGGAGAGGTTACAAGTGGGTTGGTATGGTGTATGGTGGGGCTTGAAGATACATTCTCAGCAGAGAGTTGAGCTGGGTTGGATAGTCTCGTAGAACTGACTGGATGAGAGAGTCGCACAGGACTAGCTGGATTAGAGACTCGTACAGGACTAGCAGTACTGGGAACTTTGGTTACAATGGTTTCTATTGCAGGACTCTTACAATCCTTTGTCTCAGACAAGTCAGTGCCAGAATTATTATTCTTATTCTCTTTGGCAAAGGAAAGAAGTTCATTCTCATGCTCCAAGTCTCCTTCTTTCACCTGAATTTCATCCAAAATGCTCCCCATGAGCCTATCGTCCTGGGTATCTTCAAATGAAGACTCCCACTCAACCTTGTCTATACAATCAAGGAGACTTGCTGTGAGTTCTGGTTGTCTAACGGGGGATGACATGATCGTTGCTGCCACCTCAGTTGGGAGCACAACCTGCACGTCCTCGCTCCCGTGACTGGTCTCGGAACAATAACTGGTGTCTGCCAACGCCCATGTCTGCGACCCAGACAGCTCAACTGTCTCGACCGCCGCCAGGTTGGCCATCATCCCTCTGGGTCCATTCATCAATACGCGTCGTGGTCCTGTGTATGCAGCCGCTCGTACAACCGTTCGAATCATAAGCGCACGACAGGGGTACAGCTACTGAAGGGTCTAATTAACAACACACAGTCGCTATACAAGTGCTTGCTTTTGTAAAAGGGGTTGTATTGCTCTGTGTACCGCTCCAGTTCCAGGCTTGTTTAGCATCTGTTGCAATGAAAAACAAGCCAAACAAAAAAAAAAGTGCGCAAAAGAATCGCAAACTCCAAAACGTTGAGCATACAGGAGGACCAAAACCAGTGTGAGGAACTTGGAATAGATAGACTCAGTAGCAGTTATCCTGGCCAGCGTACCAAGCCAGCAAGTGCAGACACACACGCATACATACAGACACTAGATGGCTACATACATTTCCACAGCCCAGGCTTTTGCGTCCGCCTCGCGGTTGAACAAGTTGAACTCGTCCTCTCTCAGCAACATTCGTGGCGCTATCATCAGCGGGGAACCCTATATGACAGCGGGAAATGTTTTAGGACTCTTGTTGTGCTATGCTCCTGCCGTGGGAGTAACCGTCGGGAAAGTTTCCGAAGTTGTCAGTGCGGTCTTGCGAGACGACCTGGTGGTGAGTGAGGACCACATGTCTGATGGGTTTGATCTTGATCTTGATCTAGATCTTTCCGACGAACAGATCAACTCGACTGCCCGTGACCTTGTAGCAGATACCCACAAACAGTCCTTGGTGTTTGGGCTAGATACAGAATCCACAGAGGACCTTGCATTCCAATTTGTTCGTGCTAAGGTTCAATGGCTGTCCAGTTATGTGGGAAGCTTTGATCGCTTTGATCAGTTGTTCTTGTTGATGGACGGCCACGTGGCATTCTCTCAATGGAGAAAGGGACTATTTGTCCCTTACAACGAATGGTGGTACCACAGAGAGGTAGACGAAAACGTCACTTTTGCAGAATTCGAGGCATTGGCTCCACGTCAACAGTTTTCGTTGCTTGTGGGACCAATGAACCAATCCAACTGCGAGATGTGGCTTGCCCGGGTCTTGATGCCCTTCCTTGCTTACCAAGGAGGCAGCTTGGCTCTTCTAGAAGAGTGGATGTTCCAGGAATCAAAACAACTCGATCGCAGTCATAAATTATGGAGTAGAAGCATTCTTGCCATTTCCAGAACTTCTCCCTCTCAACAATTGACCCCAATCCTTCACCGCTACCTTGTGGCCATCTACTATTATTCTATTCAGAAGGGTAACCTTACTTCCACTGAAACTATCAAGGTTTACGACACTATAAAGGAGACTTTAACCGGCATAACATTATCTCAAGACGAGGACACTGAGTCGGCCGCAATTATTGATGCAGAATCTCCAGAAGATCTTCAAATTTTAACGGGATCTGAGCATGAGGTATCCCTTGACTCACTCATTGATGAGACTGGTTCGCTTTTCCATTCTGACTTAGATCCCAAGTTCGCCACCGATCTTCTGAAGTTTCTTTTAACCCCAACACATGCGTCTATTCAACTTATTCTCACTATCCTTAAAGTGTCAAACTCGCTCTCCTCAACTACTAGACTCTCCATTCTTGACTACCTCCAATTAAGATGGGGTTCACGATCATCTCAAGCATACAAACAAAAGGAAATCATCAGAATCATGAGTGGGATCAATACTTCCAACTGGGAAGTGGTTATACTATCAGTGGAATCATTCAGAGACTCATTTATCGGCAAACTGTCATACCCTGAAGTAAGCAAATTGGTAATTTCTCGGTTACTTCTGGTTGATCTTTTCGACCCAGCATTGACATTGTATCAACGAAATCAAAGCGAACCCCCCCTTCTGCCTGATGAATTCTTCTCCTGTGTTCTTAACAAGTTCTGGGATTCGTTCAACCTTGCCACCTCCCTTCAGACGAGTTCTGGGAAACTCCACCAGGCAACTCAATGCATTCCTTTATTTGAAGCTATCAAGAACATTTCTCCAGAAAACTCAGCCCAAATTATCCAAATTAAACATCTCCTTAGGGCAATTTCAAACATGAAGAATTTCAAGATTCTTGTTTCCACTTCAAACAACAGAGAAAGGACACCTATTACTCCAAATGTGATTATTAAAAGATTTCTGACAGCCCCTATTGATCTTATTTCAACAATCCTTGAACAGAATCCTAAATCATACTTGGCATATGAGAAATTATATCGAATTTTGAACGATCTTTTGTTGTCGTTCTCGGAAACGTCTGAAGACATTGACCCATCTTCATCTCCTTTCATCTCGCTCAAGTCTGCTTGCATCGAGTCTGCATTGGTGGATGGGAACTTCCTGTTTGCATATAATCAGTCAATGGAACTTTTCAGGTACTTGGACAAACCTACTGATACACTCCCATGGTTAACTTTTTATCAAGTTGGGAAGTATGTTTCTCCTCTGTGGTTTGATGAAGAGTCGTCTAAAGCGTCTAATAAAATCGACACTCTTCTTAAGCAGCGAGAAATCCTCTCGCTTCTTTTAAAGCTTGGAGGTCCTTCTATCGATAATAAACTTATTGTGAGGCAATTGGGTTCTTTGAACCTCCAAATCAACAATTGGTATAGAGAATTGGAACTGAATGGTACTAATCATACCCAGCATCTGGATTATGCTCCTACAGTTAAGACGTTGGCGTCCAATATGGTTCATGAGGCTACTCATACTACACACCATGCTTCAGAGAAAATCTCCAATCTTTTGGTTTCTGGTTTAGGATGGGCAATTGGTGCCAATCCAGAGTAGTTCTACGAAGTATGTTTATAATGTGAAAAGGAATATTGGTTAAAGAAAAAGATGAAAGTCGTAGTGTAAGACCTGTAGATTGATACAAATCGAATTAATCTTTTCACTCTAGAGTATATAGATACTGTTGACAGAATAGTACATACATGTCAATGGACGTCAAGTTGAACAATACACCGATTCGCATAAATAGATACATATTTTTACGTCTATTATCAGCTATATGATGTTAGTTTAACCAGCAACGATCACACGACATCATGTGACATCACAAAGATGTGCGTTATATGAGTTCTCCTGTACAGGGAAATCCGGCTATTCTAGCCATAAAATCATTATTATCGAGATGTGTGTAAAGGCTTGATAAGCTAAGCCGACATGTCATGACACGGAAAATTTTAAAGAAGGTTGCTCCCAGGTGAACGGTCAAGATCAGTAAGGCTAAGACAGAAGCCCAGCTAGGCTTAAGCGCAATAGCTTTTTTTTGCCGAGATCTCTGTATTGTTCTGTACTGAATTGGATTATGTATCTCGTAAATTTTGTCTATACATGGTTATGGTTAGGCACAAATCTTAGATCCACCTTCACGAGATACAAAACATTAAAACATGCCAATTAAGGTAAGTGGTATCCACGCAGAAATTGCACCTTCGATGACGCTCCCCATGTAAGTTGTATTATCACTTTTTCGCGCACCGAGGGTACATAATGTGGTAATATTGGGTAACTTTCGCTAAGAAGAAACATGTAGGAAATTTCACACATTCTTTTGTGAATGTATGAGCTTTGTAGCATGCGTCAAATATAAAGGGTCGTCGACCATATTGATGGTGCATATCACACAAAATCAATCAGGATTCCGGATGGGAAGGGTATGCACCTGACCGGAACTTGAATACCAGGATATGTGGTATTATTTTATTCACGTATGAACGGACTTAGAACTCTTTTCCCAATATTGCAGATACGACATTACTAGGAGTATTTATCATTGCACTCATGTAATATATCGTGTATTGTTTCCAGGTGCATCAATAACTTGAAGTGGTTTAAAAAATAAGATGGCCGTACTAGCCTATACGCAAGCTTAGATGGAGTATGTATATTGCGGATTTAGTGCAAATACATCCCCCTTTTAAATTCATCGACCGGAACCGGTTTATCCCCGAGTCTCGACTGTGTTTATAAAATGTTATCAGTTTGGATACTTGAGCAACCTAACTCGCTTTTGAGATATGGACAACTGTGGTTTTGATAGAAATATCACCTAATTATATTTAAACGACAATGGCCACCAGAATTCTGGTGGTGAGTACAAGAAATGATACAATGGTTGATGGAAATACTTTTAATGTGCTTATAAGAAGTCAGTGCAGTGAATATTAGAGTGACAGGTTGTTGTTGACCCGAGTGTGTTCTGGCTAAGTCCAAGAAGTAAAATATTTTAAAGGAAAGGAAAAGGCTCGAGGGCTGTAGTAGCATCAGTGGAAATAAAATTGGAAGCTACTAACATTAATCAGTGAATATAAGAGTAGTGATGGACTCCTTTTGTATTGGACCTATTTTCAAATCATTCACGCTCTCCACCCTTTGGAATGCTAAAGTATACTCAAACTCAAATTTCGTAGTGATTTAGGACCTTTTTTATTCACAAATAACACTTCTCCTTAGCTCTAGTGCAAGTGGAACATAGAGAGTATTAGCTGGATTCGAATCTATTGTATAGAGTCTATTCTTCTATTTAGCCGCCTTTGAAGAATTTCGCACTTTTGCAGCCAAACGTTAACCTTCGATATATAAGACCCCTCCACCAATCCAACTGCACTCTGTGAGAACAGCAGTTTTCAAGCATGACAATATACTGATCTTGCTTGTAAATACTGCTTCCTAACGCCCCTTAGTCACTTATCTTTCCACTAAAATAAAAATTAAAATGATGATAATAAAGGAAAAAAATGGTGTGGTCTAAGAGAGTAAATCCATTTTCCTGATACATTTAATGTAATCACCCACCATTGAAATTAGATAGGTGACTTTCACCACTTTTCCTACATATATCTCTATCTCTATCTGTTTTCTTCATCTCTAATCTTCACATGTTGAATGTCATATTTTATCAACTTCCTAGTTTCGCCTGGCCTGCACACACCACCAATATGATTTTCCACCCTAAATCATCACCCAGACAAAACAGTCCAATCTCCTGGATTGGTCAACCATAATCCATCCATCATGTCCCTAATAACGCTGTCGCAGACTCAAGTTATAGAGAATTCTATTTCCAGTTATATTGAGAATTATGACCGTATAGCACAGCAATATTTGACCCTTCGTCAAAACATTTTAACGCTCTTTAATGGAGAGAATAACTCCAACAGTGAAACACAATTGAAAGCTCAAAAATACAAATATGAATTGGAGAAAGTGCGAGAGGCATATACCCTCCATGTTGAGGCCTTGGTAACCCAGTTGGACATTCATGAACAAGTCCCCCTGACCCATACCATTGAATTGGACCAGACTCACGATACCTTACAAGAAACGAAAATTCGATTGAATGATCAGATTAAAAACTTGACCACGGTTCAGAAGCCTTTGTTAGATGACTTGGGTAAGCTCTTGGTCGAATTTGAGTCTGGATTGAACACGAAAAGGCGGCCCGGAACCAAACCAAATGCCGCCAAACAAATGAATGGCACGGTCAATGACAAGGAAAATAGTTATAACGAACAACTCTTGTTCGGATACGACGAGTTGAAAGCTCTAGCCACGCTGGTTGATGGTGTAGATCTCCACAAGTACTTGGATGAGCATCTAGATGGCGGGAAGACGTTTAGAAGATTGGCGGATAACAAGTATGTTTACAATGCTTCCAGGTCATCAGTGCAGGAAAAGGCCACCACTACCGTGGCAGAGTACGATGAAATGATTAGAGCTGTAATTCACAGCATTGGGGAGTTGGAGGCAACTGGGGCTGAAGCTAGAGACAGATGGAGTGTCAATGCACTCCGTTTGGATGTGATAAAGGAGGCATTAATGGATGAGAATTTCTAAGAATTAGATATAATAAAGAGAACTAGAGTGGTATAGAAGTAGAGGGGTCCATATAAAGTGGTCAAATGTAGGATTGACTACACTAGGTGACAAATGTAGATGGTCATATAGTAGAGAAGGCTACCTATAAGTAGAGCTGACAACCTATTTCCACAAATGTCATTGATGAGTCAGGGTTATCCTTCACTCATTCACTAACTTATCTCATTCACTCACTTCAACTTATTGACTAACTATCTACATGAATAACGTCAATTTCTACTTCCCTTGTATATTTAATATATCGTATTGTACATATTTTATTATTCATTTCCTTACTCGGAAATTGGACTGATCAAAATGACAGAGTCCCCTCTCACAAACACCATTTCGGACTTCTTCACCACTGGTTCCTCGTTGTCCTTGACATCGTATATATATTCTTCAGCTTCACTGATCACCATGTTACAATGAGAGTCGTACCCTTGAAGCTTACCCTTCATTTCACGGGCTCCTCTCAACTTGACCAACACAGGTTCGTCAAGTTGGAATCTAATAAGGTCAAGTGGCTCCTGCAGCTGTTGTTCTGTTTGTACTGTGGACATGGTCTTATTGATGGGGGTCTATGTTGATTGATAAAGTTGGTATGGGTAACCTTCTTTGTGATATACTTCAACCTTGACCCGTCGTGTGAGAACCATTAATGAAATTATTTACCATGACAAAAAGAGATAGAGAGAGGGACGAGAGAAAGACGTTAATACTCTTTTTTTGTTTCTCTGTTGATTTCTACAATACCAAATCCCATCAATACTATTAATATACATATCGATGTATTGAAGGTATCTACCCAATAATATGGTTAAATTTTGAATAAAAACGTTCAAATTTACTATTGATGGCTGTTAAATTGTTAAGTAAAATTTAGGTGTGTTTGTTATCTGCAGTACAAGAACTATTTCTTCTCTTTTAGTTTACTACCAAAAGTATACTACTATCTTATATTTACTTGTATAAACATACAATTCAAATCTTTTCCTCTCCTTCTAGCACATTATCCTTTTATATCTCAATAAAAATGGTTCTCTTTCCCAATTCTTGAATACTCTTTGGAGTCCATTGGTCGGTCGTTCCTGTACCGATTCCGTTCCTTTCATTCTGTTCTTTTCTTTTATTTTTATTTTTTGTTCTTTTTTTTTTGGTAAACTGTTCGAAAAATTTCAATCGTTTCTGAGGATTCATTGAAAAGTCCATTA